>CM071605.1:76230-676230 GCA_036365135.1 Miichthys miiuy
CAGTAGATGATTAGAAAGGACATTTTGTGTGTGTTGACTGCTGGTTTAACTTCTCCGTTAGGGTTTTTTTTTTTTTAGATAATTTGGTTAAACTGGGGTTGTCTGACTGCTGCCTTATGAGACTGTGTTTTAACCTTGTGTCCCCAGAAACCATCAATGAAGTGAGCTGAAGTGAAACTAATACATCAAGATCCAGTTTTTAAAACTGCTGTGGCTTTAAGGCCACACTTTCTTGGTTTGCATTGAAGTATTTGGAAACAAAAGTTTTCTCATTTGAATTTGATTTCATAATTGCTGGCCTGACACAGGAAGAACAGCGAACAGGACTGGAGCTATGGGTTAAAGTGCAAACCTTAAAGGGTCTGACTATAACTGCACGCCAGGCCTTTGTCATTTCCTCCTCATCTTGCTGTTGATGATTGGCTGACAGGCTCAGGGCAGCTCCCCGACGGGCACCGTGTAATTGACGATGATCACTGGAGGCGTCTGGCTGCCTCTCGTGCATTTTAATGCCTACGATAATGAGAAAGTGGAGCCCTGCTGAGAAACATAACCACGCAGAATGATTCAGAGCCGCGCATTCATCTGCATACCAGAGCCCGAGCGCTAAGCGGCATGCTGACAAGTGGATATTAATGCTCCACCGGCCGGTGTCATCTTTAGAAGAAATGAAGAGGGTGCACCGGGATTAGAAATAAATAAAGCAAGGTTGAGGACTAAAGATGGTCAAATCATGTATTTATGGCTTCTTAAAACACAGTCCATGCACTGTGGATGTAAAGCAAGGTGGCAGCAGTCAAAGGCCAACAAGACTGCATCATTCCTGATATAGGATTAGGGGATATCCTATACTTGGTCTGAATGGCTGCAGTCTGAGGAGAGGCCAGCATAGTGGCTGCATCACACTGCCACCCGGTTTCTCTCCTAGTACTCAGTCTTTTGTGGCTGTGCCATTTTCACACAATGACTCGTACAAACGGGGATAACGGTGCTCACTTTCAGACAGTCTGTCCTCGAAGGCATTCACGGTGTTGCACTCAGTTGTTCACATGAGAAGTCACTGGAGTATTTGTGTGAAGAAGAGAGCTCGAGAAAGAAGTTGAAACCCTGCCTGCTTTCAGACCTCTCTGCACACGTGGTCTGATAACACCAAATGTAAATTGTTGAAGATGTCGCTGATGTCACCGTGACATCTGAAGGTGTGAGAAAGTGTTTCAGACACTGTGAGATGATAAAAATGAGCACCGTGTGCTGATCTAACGGGGGGTGCCAATGCATGTCGCTCTAGCCAAGAAAACGCCAGATCTCTTGGCATAAAAGCTGAACATGCTTATTCAACGTCTGATTCAATGCGATGTGACATCATCTGGCAATACACTGCGTTGACCAGTCAAATACATTTTCAGGCTCAATTCTGGTGGGTTACTTTGTATGATGAATGGTGTAATTCTATTACATTTCTAAAGTGCTGTGCAATGTTTTGGTAAATGAGGCCTTCAGGCTCGTGGATCTATTACTCCAAGTACACTTCCTGGATCACATTTCATCGTCTGACCCGGTACCTGAAACAGCAACACCCACAGCAACTCATTCCATCCAATCATTAATAATACTGTACTACTACTATAATTAATACGATGAGCCTCATAAAGCACAAATTATACTTTCTGTATCCACATATGATGGTCATGAGGGCCTGCAGGTTGTAAATTCAAACTACCATACAGCTCTACTTTAAGTCCACTTGCAGGCCAATTATTATGACCCGGGGGCAGACCGCCGCAAGTCGAACTTTCTTTCTCCCCCGTTTTACCTGTCTCACTCTGTCACTCTCCAAAAACAGACAGTTTTTTATTAAAATTCCAAGCCTTCGTGCCACCTGCATATGTGAACACAAAGCAAAGTACAGAGCATCTCTGCCTCCATGCCTGTGTCTGTTTTGGGGTGTATCTAGCCTGCAGGTGTCATTGCTCAAGGATACTTTGTCACATATGGCCACATGTGGGAATGAACCCCGCCCCTGGGGTTGATCTTACTAATTGCATGTCCTGAAAGAAAATCCTCAAAAAGGTGTGACACAGTCATTAAGTGGACATCTGTTAGGGTAGCATTCACCTTCTCTCATACTTTAACCTTTTTCTCTTCACTTCAGAAGAAGCTGCTCAGCGTCACAGATTTCATCTATCATAACTTCATAACTATTGCAGCTTTATTCTCTTTATACTTTTTACTCTTATGTCCTTCAGTAATTTGCGGGAGTTCAAAGATTTGCTGTGGCCTCTGTCCTCCATTGACTCGTTTTTTATTTCCCCAGTCCTCTCACAGCTCTGCAGCATCATCCCACCCACCCCAACATCTACTTTCTGTCTCCCTAGTGATTAGATTATCTCTCACCTCAAAACTGTGCTGGAGATGGCAAGGACATTCACCCTGGCAAGATTAGGGAGTGCACACCATCCATGCCTGCTGCAGATGCTTTGCAGAAGGGGGTTGTCTCCAGTAGACTTTATGCATGCACATCACACAGTGCACTGATGATATGCACCAGGCTTCACCTGATATGGTTTCACTAAGCTGCCCATTGAGACCCAGCAAATTAAAATCTAAGTAAGAAATAGTTTCCTCTGAATCAATTAAAGCCGAAGGCTTCCATTAGACGACTGTGTTAATATCGATCAATCCATGGCTGTAATATGTCACCAATCAATTAGCATTATTTTTATTGTATTTTCCTGGCCTGTACCCAGCTCTGTATTGATAAGACACCGATGAACTGAATGTGTGTTAACTCTCAAACTGCCTGACCACGGCAGGTTTCTCTGTGGATTGTTTCAGAAAAGAGAACTGAGGCTTCGTTATGAGATAGATTTTACAGGACCGCCTCAGGGAACGTTTTCTTAATTTTTTCAGTATAGTCTGGCATTTCTCCTCTTGAAGCATTTGTAAGGGAAGTTTCAAGGCAATTTGAGCCGTCAAATGAAACTGTGTTCAGAGCAGAGGCGCCCAAGGCCACACACGTTTTTGTGTACGCATCTGATTTTTGTCAGGTGTCCCTTGTGTGCATTGAAATTGATGCTACTTTATAAATGAATTTATAAATTCTTATTATTATTATGCATGTTTAATCTTCAGCAAACATTTATTTGACACTGTGTGCTCTTTCTTTGTCTGTGGAATAGTCTGTATTTGTTCCTACAGAGAATGGTTTCAATATTTATGTTTCTGGCTACAGTCCACCACAGTACACTCTGCTGTTGAGGCCAAATGGAATTTTTTTGCCTTGTGCAGAATTCAATGCAGTTGAAGACATCGAAATGAAGCTGATGATTTCAGCGAATTATCCCGCATTCAATTTATTGTACGCCGCCTCCGTTATTAAACCGCACATGTTCACCCCGCTCATGTGTGCAGCCACATTACTGTGTAAAAAGACTCCTGAACAGGGTTCAAGGAAGTTCAGAAATAATAGTGTTTTCTGATCATCTTGGCCAGATGGTTTTTTTCTTTCTTTCTTTTTTTTTTTTTGAAAAGTTCAGTCTCTTGTAATAGATGTTGTCCATTTCCTCTGTTTCTTCCAGTTCTCTGCAGTGGGAGCTGCTCACAGATTAAAAACTCAGCCATGTCCATTACAGTTGAGAAATGTGTTCCTTTGCTCTTTATATGGTTTGATATTTCCATTCAGTCAGACTTTACCTTTCTCCTCTCCCATGACCAAACAAGTGTGGAATGACTCTGGAAGTGGTATAAATGGAAGCATCTTGGCATGACTCATCATCATGCTATTTACACTTTGGTCATGGATATGGAATCTGGAATTGACTCTTCTGACCCAAACCCTCAGCACAGCAGAACCGTGCATCTGTTGTGACTGTTTCTCATTACTTAATAATCAGTGTTTGTTTTTCATTTAATAGACTCATCACATACTTCTCTATGTATCTTGATACCAAATGATCTGCTTTGGTTGTTAGGTGTGATGGTAGTTTTAGAGTTCTCCTCAATGATTACGTTGTTTGTAACACTGACTGGGGTATTGGTGATGGTGATGATTATGTATCAATTAATTCATCAATCCAGCCATTTTCTGCTGCTTATCCAGGTCCAGATGGTAAGCAAGGTAGCCTAGATGCCCCTCTTCCCAGTGATGACTCCTTGGCTATATGGTCAGTGGAATGAGTATTCATTCCAGCATGTTCGTGACTTCTCCTCCTGGTTCATAGTGCCGCAGATGAAGTTCTCTAGGCGACATCTTGGCCAGATGTCCAAACCAAGTCAGCTCCTTTTGATGCAAAAAAAAAGCAGTAGTTCTACTGTGCACCCCTCACCCAATCTCTAAGTATGAGCCCGGCCACGATGTTAAAGGAAACTCATCTCAGCCGCTTGCACTGCAATCTTCTTTCGCTGATTATAGCTCTGGGCCAAAGGTGAGGTTCAGGATGTAGATTGACCGGTACCTCAAGAGATTTGCCTTCAACCTTCAAGCTCCCCCTTTTTCCATTAACTCAGATCACAGCTGACATGTTCTTGCGAGCTACTGTTTAAAATACCATGACTGAAAATCAATTAGGCAGATTTCTCGACTTGTTTGAGCTCGTCATCACAGTAAATGGTGCAGTGCGTACAGGAAGGAGGTGGCTGGATTTCAGTGTATCCAAATTACAGAGAAATCTACCAGGAATGTGGGCTTGTCAGATGTGATTCCATTGGGTTGGGACCCTGGGACCGCTGTGTTAGCACTCCTGCTCCATCAACAGAGTGGTTTCATTGAAATGAATTGGTAATGTTGGTCTGAACATGGTTCGTCTTTGCTGTGAAGTATCAATTATACCACAAACAAAAAAATAAAAAGTAAAGTCACTGGTAACTGATTATTCAGAACTGAGATATTTCCACATATTTTTTATGTACACGTCTGTCGGCTATTTTATGAATATTATGTTTGCTAATCAAAGCATTTTGTGAAGAAGAAGTTTGGAGCTTGCCTCCCAATCTTTTCTTTTCTTTCCTTGAACAAACAAAAAGCCCAGAGCTGTCTCAGCTGTGGATTTGTGGAGGCCAGTGTCACAGAGTTACAGGGTTCTGAGTTGAAGGGGAGTCATGAGTGTCTCTAGGGTGCTGCTGTAATTCTGGACCACTATCCCACAGTTTCCTGGCCATTTGGACCTGACCTGACCATCACTGTTGCCTCAGGCAACAAGGACCCAAGGTGTTATTGAGGTGAGGAGCAGAGGTGATAAAAAGTGAATTTATGGGAGGTTTGTCGAGGTGTCAGCCTTTTAAAGAACCTTTTTTTTATCATTCCATCATCTGAGCTGTCAAATCTGCATTCAGTCCAACAGTGACAGCTTGTTTCTGTGAGCAGATTTAACATGTGAAAACAGTTTTCTCTTCCCAGTGTGCAAACACGCTCCAGTGAAATAAAAGCTGGCTAATAACAATATGTAGACCCAACCAAATGACATGTTTGCTTGTTGCGAGCGCTGTTCATCGCTTTGTCCTGGACTGTCGCTGACAGGAAGGAACTGTGCTACAGTCTGTTCACTGTTGCTACGTTTGCTTTTTTCTCTCTTCTTCCTTTGTGTACATCTGGCATTTGTACGCTTCCTTGCTTTTCTGCTTTGTGTGTATTGAGCAAAGTCAGCAATAAGCCGCTATCTGTATTCCTGCCAAGCCCACCTCCCCACTGTGTGTGTACCGTGGTTTGGCTTTCAGCTCAGAGCGATATATTTAAATTAGTAATGTGTGCTGATATCTTTCTATGTTTGCATGTTAAGCACTTTAGGCCTCAAAATTGGCAAAAATATTATTTTCCTCCGCAACGTATTCTTTCATGGTGATAAAGCCTCTGCAAAAACATCACATGAGATGAGGGCTGGAGCCAGGATTTGAGAAATACGATCATGGTCAGGAGTCAAAGACCTCCTCCACCCCCACACCCACCCGTTCAATTATATTTCTGTAAGTTTTAATTAAATTGAGGGATTCTTCCAAGGAAATGATGAAAATCTGCTTATAATCTCAAACTATAAACTCTCATAACTCTCATAACTATAAAATTCATCTCTTCTATTTTAGTACTGGATTAACTAGTTCTTTCCAGGAAACATCCTAGAAATTATAAGGAAACTACAGAAAGTAAAGTAAGACATTGTTTTATTTTCCTCCACACTGCTTAGAAAAGGAAAATTCTGGTGGAGCAAGCCTAAATCTACTGCGTCTGTACCAAATAGTTCAAATCCTCAAGCTTCATTCATAACGTCAACATTCAAATTCTAAATCAACATTTGGATGCTGCACAGATTCTTCTTTTTTGCGTCTGTTCACTCTGCAGCACTCAGGCTGTGACTCTCTGCAGGTCTGTGCGTCTGTTTGACCGCTTCACAAACAATCCAGCAGCGTCACTCCTTCCAGCAGTGATGTGTGGCGGTGGCACAGTGTTCAGAAAACAATGCTTTATTTATCTGATTCACTGCTTTGTACTTGCTGATTGTGCTCCTTCTCTTCAGTCACTCTCCAGCTCACTTAACCACCACCTCGCTTCATGTCCGTCTCACTCACTGAGGATCATTGACCCTTTACTGCCTAAAAATATGCATGTTTTTAACTGTCCCATGTTGCGAAAAATCCCCCAGATTCCTCCTAAAATCACAGAGGAGTCAAATTCATGTAAACAAACATATTGGTCATATGTTTGTTTGCATGAATTTGACTGCTGGAATATTGTGTCAGCCGCAGACAGCCAGTGGATGTGTTCCTGTCTGATAGTACAGACATCAGCTGTCACAACATGCATGACAGTGTGAAGGTGAAGGTGTGTACTTCGACTCACAAATTGCAAAAGTCATCCCAAGCTCCAGCTGTTTCTCTTATTTTTCATCAGTAGTCAGCATTTCCTTTTAACCCTAACCCCTTAACCTTACACTCCACAGTCCAAGACCAAAAGTAGGTCCATATACTGAAGGACTGTGTGCATTTGGTCCAGGCGGCATGGATCCAAGGACCCCAGCGTCAGTGTTAGATGGGAGTACATCCCTGCAGCCAAATTCTGATGGAAATACAGAAACCAGAAGAGCGGAGGTGTAACGTTCGGTTGCCAATACATATTTGGCGATGAAAAGGATTAATGTTATAACGTGGCATGATTCCGCTGTCACAAAAACTCTATTTTAAACATATATTAAAATATGAAACATTCTGCGAGGACAGCCAGGTGTGTGTGGGCATTTTTAAGGTAGGTGAGGACAAAAGCAGCAGCACGGCGGTGTCAACAGTGAGCTCTCATCACTACCGCGCCTCTCTTCCTCTCTCTGTATTATCCAAAGTCAGGCTGCAGGGTCAGGAGTGTGAAAGCAGTCAGATGTGTGTGTGTCTGCAGTGTGTGTGTTGGCTTCTATTTTTTCCTTTTTTTTTTTTTTACACCTAAATCCAGATATTGTCCCAACTTTGGCATCCTACGAACCACACCAAATTGAAACTGTCATTTCTGCATGCAAATCCAAGCTGCCAGTCTTCATTTGAGATGTTGCAGCACAATAATGTAGGCTGTGTGGGGGCGGAAGAGCACTGGAAAATATTCAGGGGGAGGAATTACATTTCTAAAAAAAAAAAAAAGAAAAAAAGTCTGCAGCACTTCAAAGCAGCAGATTGTGTTAATACAAATCTAAATTCATTTACTGCTCGTGTCAGGCTGAGTGGTCAATTGTTTGATTTTTCGGTAGCTTAATATTTTGAAGAACCTTTGACAACAACAGATGAGGAGGAATTTTAAAAAGCCAGCGGCAAGTCTCCACCGCACAACCTCATTGAAAAGGACTCCTGCTTTTGGTCTCATAACGCAGCAGATAATTGATTATTGTGAATCTTTTCATGCTATATGAAAGTATCCAATATTGCTGGAGGAAATGTCAAAATTGTATTAATGCTCTATTATGAATACGTGTGCAGCTGCAGCTCTGCAATAAAAGGTAAATCATAGAAGTGGCTTTATTAAATATTAATACACTTGCAATATACCCAATTTAAAAAAGCCTGCTTTGTTTCATGTTTTTCTACATTATTGAGCTACACATCTTCACTTAAGTACAGTCTTAGTCATAGTAACGGCCTGGTGGAGTAAGTACAGAGGATTACTAAAAGTCATCATGTTTATTGATGTTCGTAGGAATGCTACATGGTCTGGATCTTTGTTTTTAAGACATGTAAGGACTTTTAAGACATTTTACTTTTACCAAACTCTGACCATGACTGTAGTGGAAATGATAAAACCTGCAGTATCTCCAGAGTGTTGTATCCTAACATGACTGCACGGCTGGGAAGACATTGGGTGCAGAACATCTGTCACTGTCTAGATCCAATCAGATCCATGAACCATATAACGTAGTCAAACTTGTTGTCGCGTCGATGTCAATCAGGAGAAGAGCGGAAACCACTGACGGTATAAGAATTAACAGCAAAAGTGTGACGTCACCCACAGGTTTCTGAAGAACTGCTTTGAAGCTTAAATCTGTAGCTTTGGCTGCTGCCATGTTTGTAGTCCTGTTGCTTCCGCCTCCGGGCTAATCTGAATATTTGGCAAAGTCGTGGATCATCAGTGGAGCTGAGGTGGGCTGAATGAAGCCTGGGTGCTCAAACAAGCCATCTGTAATGGCACCCACCTGCCAATCAAAGTGTCCATGCTTTTAATTCTGCAATATATAATCTGAACAGGTGAGTTGTATATAAATTCACCCTCAGTACAGTTGTCATGAACGGGGAAATTAGCTATAGAGACCAAAACTGTTTTTTGTACCAGGCTGTAAACATGTTTATTTCTGCTGTAAAGCTGGGCATTTGTCACTTGTCCTGGAGCCAGCCTCAAGTGGACAGTTTGAGGAACTGCAGTTTTTGGCACTTCTTTATTGGTTTCACTTTACAGCCAGGATGGTTGCCGCTTGGCGAATCTCCTGGCAAGATGGATTCTCGTGTGTGATCTTGTGAGTCCAGCTGCCTCGCCAGGTAAAATTAAACCTAATCTAAAAGGTAATGAACTTTTGCTACACACTCCAGGGTAGGCTTGGTAGACAAGACAAATAGCCAAGTAATACATTGAGTGACCAAAATTTTGACAACAGAAGCGTTCTGGTTTCTGTTTGTAGTCTGAGTAGTACTGACCAATCACATTTGAGCGGGATTTGGTTGCAACAGTCCGTGTAAAGAGTAAAAGAGGTGGAAGACATTGGCCGAAAGGCAATCTCAGAACCCATCCTAATACATTTTTTAAAGTTATCTTCATTCATATGTAAATATCTGTTTCTGTCTTGTGTATCAAGTTGCTGATTAGACTGTAGAGGAAGTCTAGAAGATTGGTCCTTTCTCCCAGAGGCTTAGATGCTGTTGGTGGATAGCCAAAAGGGTTCAGAGATTGTACATTAGCTAACATCTAACTAACGTGCAGCAACAGGAACTTTTTGCATTTTGAATGTGAACAGAACTAATCATTTCATCACAAAACCGCATCTGTAAACCGCGCAACCAGATCAGCTTGTGAAAACTATATCCATGCAATTTTTCAGATTAACTCTTTAATTTTTTTTGTTTTTGCTTTTCCTCAGTCTGGTTATAGAGCACGGATGGTTACTGAGATTACAGTCATTTATAAAACACATTTTCTGTCCACAAGACTCTCAAAAGTCTTAAATTTGTATTACATGGACATGCTGCCTTAAATGAATGTAAATGGAATTGACCCCCTAGTGCTTTGGTTCGCCAAGTGTTGGAGACACAGCTGTGCTGAAACTCTGTTTGTTTTGCTGCCTGATTGACAATGAGATGTTATGCAATGCTGGAACTGCTCATCCCCAGTAGACATCTGGTTCCTTCCCCATATGACTATTGTTAAACAATAAATTGGCAAGCCATCTCCACTAAACCTCCATCTGGACACAAACACATGACACCAACATCCAGATGCACAAATGACTTGACTGACAGGTTAATTTTTCAACTCAAGTCTAAAGCTCTGCGAGCTCATCTTTACAAGCTGCAGTTTTTTATCACATCCATTATTACTAACTATTTTACACGTCTTGGAGACTTACTAAGTTTGTCCTGAGGCTAGTGCTGGACAAAATGCGGGTTCCATAGACAGTGATAGGTTTAGTTCTTCAGCAGTATCTGCTCTCTTACCATGGAAATACATCTTAGTCTTCTTCTACAGTAACCAGTAGCTCTCAGCTTTAAGCTAACTGTGCTAGCGGTGTAAACACCAACAATCCATTGGCCACGGCAAACGTAGCTACACTTAGTTGCAGTTAGCAGCAACAAGTGCAACTATCTGTCCATCAGAAAGCTGCATAGATCACAGAAAGTAGAGGCAAATCACTCTGTCCATGAAATATTATCCAGTTTTACCAAAATCTGACATATCATTGGTGAGGCACTTCACGCTGGAGATCAAATCCTGATCAATTAAGTTACATTCTCGCTGTCAGCGCACGATACAAGATCAGTACATTTTGTTATTTTTACTGCAATCTTAAGAGAGTCTTCGTCTTTTTGATGTAACTGTTAAAAGTACCATCTCTGTAACATCATTATAACTTATAAAGAAGCAATATTCTGGATATTTCACCTGTGTGGTTGAAATGTTTAAATAAAGTCTGTCTTTGACAGAGCCTTGATGCTACACTCCCTCCCCAAATCCACCAACTACAACCGTCCTGCAACCATCAGCACAGATACCTTGTAGGTTTAAGTGTGTGGTGTGTTGAACCCAGGACGCTCGGGTTGTAATACCATGACATTATTCTATGGATCTTAAGGAAAACTTAGACTATAAAAACACTTCATTAAAACTTTGCATAGATTTATACTAACCATTTACTTGCAGTTGTGGTGGCGTTGCAGTGGGTGCTCCACCATCTGTTGCCTGGCATAGATGTGCACTCTGCTGAGTGCTGGTTTTCACATTGTTTTCACCATCATCCTGTACCAAACATTTGTCAACAGTTGTTTATCGGATCCAGTGTCACACTGAGCTGTTGAGCCACCCAGAATCACCGCAAAGGTAAATTCCTTCACCGCAACAATCTTAATCAGATCAACTAGCAATGAAGTCTTTCAGGCAAATTCAACCATGCATAAGAAAGTTTGGATTCATTCTCATCACTCTGCAGTCTGGTCATGAGATTAGGAACAACATGCTGTTTTCTTGCGGGCGTGCAACTGCAGCTACTGGTGCAGTATCCAAATATCCTCCTCCAATGTTTTTTTTAACACTGAGATCATATCTTCTAAATCCCTTGTGCTTGTTCACATCTTACTGGAGGCTGGGCTTGTGGGTCTGATTCTCAGAATAGATGCTGTAAAAGAGATCAGTGATTCTAAAAATTGGGTCCAGAGGGCTCCTGAGGAGCGACTCAAACAACCTGATGAATAGTTTAATTCAGCTCTAATTTAATTCTTTTGAAATGATCTCAGTCAGACAACATATAAGATTGACTGTTGTAATCTTATTGTAGGGTTTACTCCCAGATTGTAGAGTCTGATCAAATCAAATCTTTTCAGTCTGTCCGAAGACAAAATCTTATCAATTCCTGGCCTTGTGTGGATTTGTTCGTGAGTCAATGATGTGAGAACAAGTTACAAAGCTCTAAAGATATAATGGCAAGAATGCATCAGAGCTGAATAAAATCTAATGGAAATTTAGATAAAAAATAATAATTGCATTATTTATTTTCTAGCTAGTTAATAAATCAGTCGACTGAAAAACACAATCAAGAGTTTTCTGCTTTTCTTGATCTTTAACAAATTAAATTTAAACCTAATACATTAAAACAGGAGAATAGAAATGCTTTAAGTTCTGGAATAATGTGTTTTTAAGAGAGGTTTAAAAGAACTTAAAGAGCTACCTTCCTATGAAGACCTACCTGAGGATCATATGGAGTTAACAGGTCAGAAATATACTGAGGAGCCAATCCTATACATGTCTTGGTGATCATGGAGTACCTCAGGGACCAATCCTTGGTCCCGTTTAAAGGTTGAATTGATGGTATTCATTTATTTGCATTGTGTTGTATTGTGTTTTAATAGCACACATGAAGTAGATATGCTCTGATCAGGCTTGCTGGTGTCATAGTCCACCACCTATTTGATGTCAATATAAGTATCCAAGTCTATTTTAAATTGACATCTTCAAAATATTAATATTCCTCTATGCTACTGGTTATTCATTTTAAAATTAATAGTCTGTTTTATTGGGAGCAGTGCTTCATTAGATTGTGTCACAATCTATCAGACTCAAATGAAATATAGTGTCCTTCTTACCTTCACAACTCTGAACAGCTCTGCTTTGTCTTCATTATGAACACACAGGGCTGATTTTACATGTCTTTGACATACCTGCTGAACCTGCGAACAGCTTTCAGTGCTGTCACATGATCTTCATCTTACATCTTAGGAAGTGCACCTTGAGTTGAGATTGTTGAAGAATGAATTTTCACATTCAGTTGGAAGGTTTGACCTGTGATATGTGACACATTGTCAAACTATCTTCTCATCAAATTGTAAAACTATGGATCAAGTCAATGAATTTGTTCTGATCTGATTGCCATTATTGAATTTTATCAAAATAGAAAATTCTTTTGCTCAAATGTAGTCAGCATTACAAGCTGTTGTTTGCTTTTAATTTGTAGCTAAATATATCCAGCAACATGTCGCTCTGATCAAAATAAAGATGTGTCAGGTACATCTAAATATAACATGTCAAAAGTCTAAAAATGCCTTCAAGGTCTGAGTTTTTTAAAAGCAATCAAGGCTATTTATTTTGCTGATGCTGATGTTGCTGCCATTCAAAGCCGAAATTGAAGCTAGCTGAGAGGATGAAAGGATTTACAGTTTATGTACAATGAAGTGTTTTGGGTGGAGAAAGGTAGGGGGAGAGAGACATTAACAGATGTACCACGGCAATAAAAGAGAGCACGGATAGATCCGCTGGGAGTCTTGTTTTGATCGCAGCGGGGTCGGCTTTCTGAGCGCCATGGAGGGAGAGTCTACAGCTGTGCTGTTCCAATAGGAGGCTCCTTTGATCAGCTCTCTTTAGAATACGGAGACATCTTCGACAATGAGCAGGGAGATGTCAGTCTGCTGGGGTTTAGGAATATTTCAAGGAGCACAAATGGGATATGACTTGTTTTCAAAGCAAATTCTTAGTTTGAATAGTGAGCAGTGCTGTTTTTTTTTTTTTTTCTCTAAGCAGATGCCAACACGCACACAACAGTGACTCATAAAAACACACAGGGATGACACCAGCATACAAGAACACAAAACACACACGAAAAACACTTTTGTTACATTCACCATGACAACCTGAAGAAATTAGATCCCTTTTCTCTGGATAAGCACCCTCATAAACCATCTCTCTTGTCCTTCGAGATAAGGGTGAACAAACAGGCCGCGCGTTACAACACTGTCAGTATGAACAGTCACATTCAAAAAGAACCTTCCTCTGTTTCCTCCTACCCATTCATCTTTGTCCACACTGACTGTCTGACAGGCTTTCTTGGTGATATCATGAGGAAACTCAGTTACCTAAAAATGAGTTTAATGTAATTGGGTTTTTATGTCTGAAAACTGTTGACTGCCAACCGAAATGATAATAGTAAACATACTGTATCTGCAGATCTTGTCTGTACAATATGAGAATTACATTTAAACTAAGAAAAGCAAACTGATATTTTTGAAGAGAACTGGTCAAAATGGCTCAGCTAGGTGTTAACTGTAAGACCTGGTTTCATATAGATCGCAAAGATAAGATCAAACCGTCCATCAAGATTTTATTTTTAATCTTTCCCCTATTTTCGAGCAGCATCCTTTTATTTTTATGTATGATGGGCTTATTTTGACTCTGCTGTTTTGCATAATGCACAATCCTCCGCTCGTCATGTTATGTTTATGTTGTGTTGTATGTTTTTGTGCCCGATTGGCACATATGTGTATGTTATTAAGAAAAAACGAATAAAAAGTAATTTTACATGTGGCCATGTAGTGGGACTCCCATACCGTGCCCTGTTGGACCTGGCCCTATTCGGGGCCTGGATCAGTTCTTGGTTAAAGATGGTTAAAAATGTCATGACACTGTGCTAAGACATGCTGCTGTGTGTGTTTCATTTACTGGATTGGAAAAGACGTTGCCAGTGGAGTTAATTCCAGCAGCAATTACATTTTCTCCTAAGCGTATTTGCTTAAGCACATTAGCATTGAGATGTGTTTTACAGGAGACAAGGTTGCATGAGGTGATAATACATTAAGCAATGTTGACATTCAGTGTTGGAGCAGTGCTAACTGAGAGGATGAGAGTTCGTCAGTGAACAGCTTTGGTGAAGAGAGAATTCCCAAGACCTGAAAGTATCAGAGTTGAGCAGAAGGGGGATCTCATATCCCTTTTCCAAGAAGTCAGCCAACTGCACAGAGAGCTCAGAGTCTGTCACACCAGGGTCCTTCCTGCTTCCAAATTCTGCTCTCTAGTCACTTTTTGAAAATTGAGAAACATTTGGAGCACACATGGAGCCAGCGCAAACTGAATTTGCAGATAGCCTGCACTGGCTCCGGCCTGATAATGCTGTCATGTCACATTTGGGCTCAAATATATCGACCGAGCTTCGTCCCAATCCTTCAGTGAGAACCAGAAGCAGTGATCAGACAGCATGAGCACTCAACAGATGTAAAACAGATTGTAATTTTTTTGTCTTGTTAGCTGTTTTTTGACAGAAATGATACCCTGAGTTGCTCCTCCTCCTCCACAGTACAGCAGACAGTCCAGTGCGACATCTTAATTCAAGCCATGTTCTTGAACTGCATTGTTTGAAAATGAAATGGAGAGCCCCCAAAGGTCTTTTGTATGATAGGAAATTGATTGCCATTGGTATTGTGTGGCTGGCATTCAGCTGTAGAATACAGAATTGGAAGAAAAAGGAAGAAAAGTACGGAAGAGTGATGTGAATGCTGGCGCTTGTTAGAGCAAACTGAGTTGGAGGTAATTACAATGGGCCTCTCTTTCCACAGAATGGATTAGATAAAGATTGATACTGTAATAAGGCTTTCATTTCAATTTCATTTCTACCATCTTTGCGTATAGATGTGTGTGTGTGTGTCCCAGGCTTTTGTCTTGTTTGTTTGAAAGCGATTTGGTGTATGAATTGTCTGAATAAGCGTGCGCATATGGAAGTGTGCGGATCAGTAAATGGTTTCACGGTGAAGCTCGGCGAAATCGGAGCATCAGAGGATCTATCATAATGGTGAAATGAGGTGAGAAGGGAGATGGAAGCAGCACATTTGGCTGGAAGTCTCTGAGAAATGAATAGCACTGTATTTAATTTTGGGACGGTACTCTGTCAAAGCCCGAGTCGGTGACAGAAAGTTGGACGGAGGTCGACTCTTCTGTGTTCACACGGGTGGTGTTGGGGAGGATGGAACATAACTGAGTATACGTCATTCACTGGCCCACATAGTGGATGTATTTCATGTTTTACAGTGTAAATGTTCAGACTGTTAATGTGTGTGTGTGTGTGTGTGTGTGTGTGTGTGTGTGTGTGTGTGTGTGATTAGAACACAAAACAGACAAGCATCTTTCATTAATGTCCCAATCATGCAGGAAACATGAATATTTCCCCACATGTGCGTAGAGAAATAAAACAAAGTCATACATATACATTTAAAAGGATTGGCAGATAGCTTTATTATATCACTTGGCTCTTAAAATTTGCATACAGTATGTGATGCTGCAGTAATTTCCTGTTCACAGACTGATTGTTTTTGATTGGACAGATGTTCCCAGCAATCAATTTACACATTACTATGGTCTTAACAAGCTAAGGCAGTTAGCGATTGATGCAAACGAGTTTGTAAATTACTCAATGAAACTATGTAGAAGTGGCAGATGCATCATTAACTGGTACAATCAATCCGCTTTCTATATAGTAAGACATGTATAGAACCTGAGCTAGTGTTTGGATGATGGATGATGGATGATGGATGATCAACATCAGTGATTTTTTTTTCAAGTGTACGGTAAGTTCATCATTTTCATCAGTTCTCTGTAACTGTTTAGTGTAAAGGTTGATGCAAACGCTAAATCAGTGCTAACAAACCAAAAACACAAGGTTCATGCACAGTTATGATTCAACAACATGCAGGTTTAGTGTCCCAGTTTCCTGTTCAGTTGTGGAGTAATTGGCTGGTATTGCTGATACACTGCTCTTTAGACAATACATAAATTAAACAGCTGCTAGTGGAGTATGGCTTTGCTTCAAGGCTGATCATACCTGAATGTGCAAAGAAGGAATCGTTTTCTCCTGATGAAAAATTGTTCTTTTGAA
The DNA here is from genome assembly GCA_036365135.1 of Miichthys miiuy. Classification (NCBI taxonomy): domain Eukaryota; kingdom Metazoa; phylum Chordata; class Actinopteri; family Sciaenidae; genus Miichthys; species Miichthys miiuy. The sequence continues at coordinate 92,583 of CM071605.1, forward strand.
ATGGCATTTGATCAGGTTCTTTTCACGGTCCAGTAAGTGCTACAGTCACACCAGTGTGACACCAGCAAATCAACAGTAATTAAAATATCTTTCTAAAGACGTGTCAGGAAGCGAATCAGTCCACTATGGAATACAGAAAGCAGTAAAGTTGTGGAGTGGAAAGGGTTATTTCAGGGTGTCCAGGGTTCTGGTCGCCCTGTTCCTTCTTTGTCTAGACAGTGTTCCCTGGCTGAACACTTTCAAAACTCGGATGGCCACAAAACTTACCTTGTTAACTTATTTAGTACAAAAGCTGAAGCTGGTGAGTTAGTAAATCATTCATCATGGTTCAGCATTGATGTATCTTGCTTGTCACAGTTGTTTGCTTGTTTGAGGGACTAGTAGGCCTAACAGGCCTATCAAGCAAGAACTGTTAGGTTGTATGAATGTTAAATGGACTGTACTTACATAGCGCTTTTCTAGTCTTCCGACCACTCAAAGTGCTGTACAATACGTATCTCATTCATCCATTCACACACATTCATACACTGATGGCATTGGCTGCCATGCAAGGTGCCAACTGCTCATCAGTTTTAGGAGCTAACCATTCATACACATTTACACACACCGATGGCGCAGCCTTCGGGAGAAATTTGGGGTTCAGTATCTTGCTCAAGGACACTTCGACATGCAGACTGGAGGGGATCGACCCGCCGATCATCTGATTAGTGGACGACCCGCTCTGCCGCCCCTAAACTGAATGAACTCAGAATGATTGTCTGAATTCTTCAGTTTTTTGCCTCGTACAAAGAGGATCAGCTGAGTTAGAAATACCTGATTGTTTCATTGAAATTCAGTGCATAAAAAACAAGTGAGCAGGGAAAGCTATGACTCACGAGGAATGGAAGAAACATCCAATAACAGAGCTTGACATTGTGCCAGCACTGTCGAGCAGAAACTAAAATTCATACTTCTGATCTGGTAAAACAAATCAGCAGGTTTAATCAGTTCATTTTTCCATTCTGGGACAACTTTGGGTGAATTCTGCAACTATTTGCCATATACAGTACAGACAAAGCATATACAGTAGTGTAGTTCTACAAAGAAGGGCTTCCTTTCCAGCAGATAAGGCTCATGGATCATGTAGTATTTAGATCTTGTATTTAGTTCTGACCATTGGCTGAGAAAAACCTCAAACAACTGTCCAACAAGGGAAATCAGGCAGGCCAGGAAAGTCCGATTCATTTGTTTGAGAATCCACCAGACTGTTGATGAACATTGAGGATATCATGAAACACACATGACTCCTCACAGTACAATAAAGCCATGGTCTAGTCTGCTGCTTTATCAGCCTGTCCACCGTGATTAAGCAACTAGTCTATTAAGCCGTAAACATTGGTAATGTAAAATAAGTAAGACAGTAGGTGAAGCTGCTTCATAAATGAACTGTAGAGATGATTTGTGTGTTTGTTTGCTAATCACCACTGTCAAGCTGTGTTATTGTCAGCCATGTCCCAGCTGAAGGTTAATGAGGTGTTACATATTTAACAACTACCATGATTAGCCGTGTGTGGAGGCATAATGGATCACCAGGTCCCTAGTGGGTTGGGAAATGGTTTTGAAATAAGCCTACGACAAATGAAGCGTCAAAACTTCAGACTGTATTTTCCAATGCTTTTTATGTATACACACACACTAACAAGAATATCACTAAACATATGAACTAAAACCTGGTCTTATGGAGTTAGTCAGTCTTGAAAAGTATACTTATATAAAGCTTGTTGGGTGTGATTATGCATTTTTATGCATGTGTTTGGTGTGTATATGTGCCTTTGCGTGCACCACACAACACATCCACATCAGTTGTGATTGTGTAGTACCTCCCCATTTCCATTATTTCCTTAATAACGTTCATCTGCATATAGGGAAAAGAAACAAACAAAGAATAATTAAGCACACAGCTCTGAGCTGGCCTTTTTGTAACACCACGTAGTGACTGATTAGCTTCAGCAGCCTCCTTTGATGTGTTCAAAAGAGCATCGAAATCCAGAGTGCACAATCACGCGGATGTGTTTCAGCCATGTTTACAGTTGCCTGTCTGTTTTAAGTTGCCTGTTTTGTCTGTTCAATACAGGTGTCTACACTAGCAGCATAACATGCTTTATTTACAGGACTGTGCCCCCAACTGCGATAAGGCTTTCGATTATCGATCATTTTATAACACCAAAGTAGAGCTAAGTTTTGAACAATTTTCTATTAATTCTGGATGAGTATTGTTTTTATAGGGTAGCGTGACCCGATCAGAGTGAATATGATGTTGTCTTGCAATGTCACAGATGTTGACAGATTTGGTTTAATCCTGATGACAGAATTGATTTTCAGACATGATAACAGGTGATTTGCAGATAATATAAGGAATTGAGAGTACATAATGTGTCCTAGCGGAAGCCTGTATATAGAGAACAAAATGGGGCCAAGGATGGAGCCTTGGGGAACACCACAGGTCAGATGGGGTACAGAAGAGCAGGAATGACCAACAAACCAAGGTTTTATCCCTGATGCCAATACATTTTTTAGTGCAATCTAACATTGCACCATCAATTCCATCATATCCTGTTCACTGAAATGAGCCAGAAAGCTGTTGTATTGGTTTACAGCGCAGTCAAACAAACTAGTATTGTTTTAATTAATTCAATCATCAATCAATGTTTTTCATTACATCATGGGAAACTAATGTCATCTAATTTCATGGTGCACATGGCCCATGGAGTCATTTCCCAGAAAACAGCAGGACATAGTAAAAGGAGTTTGCTATGTTTCTGAGGAGTTGAAGGTGTGCAGCCTGTCGCCTGCAGCTCTTCATCTAACAGCTCACTGTGGCTGCTCCTGACTGTTCCATTACCCCCTGACATACAGTGCAGCATATTAAAGTGGTCCGCTGATGAAAAAAAAAAAAAAAAAACCTGCTGAAAATGACCATGTCTTGTTTTGTAGATGCATTTTTGATGGAATGATTGCAATCACTCATTAGAGAGTATCCATCAAAGAGATTAGGCATAAGGAACCATTTTTTCTCCTAAATTATTACTCAGTATCATTTTGATAAAAAATGCTAATTTGGAGAGTCACCATTAAAGAAACTAGGAAATGTAGGAGGCATAATATCTGAAGGACTTCATAGAAGCTTTAACTGAACAGGTATACATGTAGGCTCAAATTGGTTTAGCCTAATATGGTTTGGTGTTTCATTTCAGCTCATCAACACTGATTTTATCCCATGAAACAGGAAGCAGCGTGTTATTTCCTTCCTCATTTTTAGTTTTCTGTAAAAACGGTTAGAAAGGTAGGGACATGTAGATTACAGCCACACCGCTATGCATTGGAGGTAGAGCTATGAGCTAGTGTCAGCATCTACCTTCCAGTGTACACGGCCGGGCCCAGGACCAAACACAACTTCTGAAACCAACGGTGGGGAGTTGAATTTTTGTTTTGTTTTGTTTTTGTTTTTTTGTACAGTAATCAGTGAGGCCCGGCCATAGATGACTGTAGCACAATCAAAATGACAAACTCTAAAATACTGAAAACATGACTTCGTGTCAGTGTTGGACAGATACTGGAGGACAGAGGACAGATGGGACAAACACACTGAGACATTCCTGAGGACTTCATGGAGACTTTAATATAAAACAACAAATGATTTTCCTCAAATGGATGGAAAAAGTAATTGCGCCACTTAACTTACAAAAGTTGCAGTTTTCCAGTACCAGTGTAAATACATTATGCCATGTAAAAAGGTGTTACATAAGATGTTTTCATTGACCTATTGACACGCACACGGGGGCAGAGCTTCACATGTTGAGAATTTGTAAGATTATATGGCTGTTATTACATTATCCACAGCTGCGGGCGTCCTCCTCTCCTCTCCTCACTGCACACCCTGCATGCTTCTCTCCAAACTCTGGAGGTCTGTTTTAGGGATTAGTGGCTTTTTAGAGAGCTCAGCGCTCGCAGCAAGGTGGCAGTTCACCATGCAACCTGCAAGAAACACACAGAGGACATGTTTTAATTTGTCACCTCACCAGCTCTCCGCCCGCCGTCAGCGCGAGGAGCAGCCAAAGCTACTTCGCAAAGAAACTCCTTTACCCTCTGTTCCATTTCACAGGCTTTTATGTTATAATCCACTGTCGGCTTCACTCATACATCTGATCTGGGCTCAGGGTTCAGGAGTGTGTGTAAATCTGTGTGTGTGTGGTTGTTCTTGTGCTTGGATAGAAAGATGATGAAAATCCTCCAGAGTGAGAATATTTTACCACTCCTCAATTCTTCCTCATAACTAGTTTAGGATTAGGACCTCAGATTAACATAAGCATCAGGATTAGGTTTGCAGTTAACCCCCGACGCGCACTGAAGGATTAAGGTTGAGGTTGAAGGTTAGAAAGTTTGAGGTGTGGTGTAATCGTTGATTATCCCTTGTTTGATTTGATGAAAGTGACACGAGGCGAGTCCACAGAGTCACATCTGCATCACTCCTCATGTCAGAGTGCTAGCCCAGGTTCATCGAGCCAGTTCGTCTGTGTCTGCATTATTTTCCTTGTATTTTCAGTTGAATTACAGTTCCTGTCATTTTGCATTATCCTGCTCAATATCATCTTTATTCTAAATTACAGCTCAAAGGCATGAGTTTGTATTTGAACATTTTTCAGGTCATTTCATCTCAAAGGTGTGTTTCCACTTTCTGGAAAGCTGCTTGTCATTTTCTGGCTTTTCTTCACTGATTCTGGCAGATCAGATGATTTTTGCATGTTACTGCTGCAGAGGAACGATTGTGACTTCTTACATAATAGCACTTCTCTACAGTCATTTATTTTCACTGCAATTTTGTTTAGTTTAACCTTATGTTAAACTGCCCATATGTCAATCTGTACAACTGTACAATACAACAGACAATTGTACAATCTGTATAATACAACAGTAAGAATAAAAAGTTAATGTTTTATTATTAAAAAATAATCTTATAGAGCATTAAAGAGCTAATCTGGTGTTATTCTATTCTTTTCTTGGTGTGAACAAATCCCATCAAAAGACCAAAACAAAAACCGAATCAGATCTAGCAGGCTGTGAATACACAGACATTAACTCTTGTTGCTTTTTAGTCCTTTCATGGGATTTGTTGGCAATATTTGCAGACAGAAACTATTGGTGTCTTTTATTAACTGTAACCACAAACTTTGAACCTTAATCATAACATAGTTTTCCATGTCCACATATTGAAGCAGATTTTCAAAGAACAGGTCATTTCAGTAACACCTGATATAGATGTTATCATCCATATCTGCTTGATTTCTTTTAACCTCTGCCCTCCCATTTAGATGTATCTATAAAATATGTAGATAAGATGTACAGATGCGCGTATGAAGAAAACATAATGATTCTTTTTTTTCAACTAATGAAAACAGAGTTATGAATATTCAATTTCTGTCATCAGATCCCTCTAAATGTTACACACTGGACCTTTTTAAAAGTAAAATCCACCCACAAATTGCAGATGTGTGCTTCTTCTTCAGTGCATACTTAAATACCCAGAAATCACCAACATATCTTCATATTGAATCGCATTCTTTTATCTCCAGCAGTCAGCTCTAATGTAAATCCGGTTATATCAGGTCCAGGCTGCTCTTCAGAACAGCGGCTCATTAGTGGAGAAGCTGTCGTCGTAAGGCGACGCCCCAAACAGCGTGGTCATTTGTACTTGGAAAGAAACAGAGTCATTAAAATCATCACTGATGGATGTTAAACACAAAAACTGGACACGTGCTGCGAGCTGCAGGTGGTAACACTAACAAAAGGTAATAATACATATAAAGGAGAAAAATAACTCTTTAAGGAGCGAGGAATGTAGTCACTGAAGGGTCACACAAAAATAGAAAACACACACACACACACACACACACACACACACACACACACAGCTAATCCCTTGTATCCGTAGTGTTAACAGTCAGGCCTGTTTGACACGTCCAGGGCCAAAGAACGGCAGCCAAACACAGATTTGAGTTTTCCTCATTTAGCTGTGACAAAGACCTGGCCTGTTTGTGTGTGTGTGTGTGTGTGTGTGTGTGTGTGTGTGTGTGTGGTCATGTGTGTTTAATTAGCACACAACACCTGCCTCCATTACAGGGCAATTAGACTCCACATCACATCCACACACATTACTGGTAAGCTTTTCACTTGGATGTCTCTGTGTCTTTAGTGCTCTGTATTCGTTGTAGCTTTGTGTGGGTTGTCCTGCATTAATGCCGGTACGGTGCTGTTTATTTCTCTCTGGATCAGACCTTTTCACTCCTTTCAATGTCTTCTTTTTCTTTCATTGCCCATTTATCCTCAGCTTTCCACGTGCTTCTATTCTCTCACGCCCCGTGCTGCTTTTACCTCGGCTGGTGTTGCCGTCACGCTCGTTCCTCTCTCTGGCTGGCTGCTCTGAAAATGAGAACCTGAAATAAATTAGCACCAAACATCAAACCGAGAGAACAGAAGGACACAGAATGATTTAATGGACAGAACAAGACATGCAGAAAATTGTGAAGACGAATCTAGCGTCTTTCAGCAGGTGCTCCAGATGTTCCGTCTGTTCTTTGGAAGGTTGATTCGGTCAACATTCAGAGTTTGCTTTATGCTAAAGCAGCCACAGTTGTAAGTCTTGTTTGGAGAGATTCTGCTGCACAGTAATTAAAACAGGACAGAAAACACATTCATCAGTTGCCACCGTGCTGTTTGAGGATCTGTGTTTCTGTGTGCCGTTTGAATTATTTTTGCGACTACAAGCGGTCGCACACAAAGGAAGTCATGAAGAATGTGTTTGCTCTTGGATTTCAAAACTCCTACATCCACACAGTCACACAGAGCTCCGTGTTACCACAAAGCAGACATCCCACAGACAGAAGAAGAAGTAGTCGTTGCCACCCTTTAGTTGGATCTTCTGAGTCATAAATTATTTCAAAAAACAGAATTTTGTAAGTTTGATTTCACAATGGATTGGATTATTCTCACTCCAAAGTCATCAAAACAAGCAGCTTGATCAGTGGCACCTAGAACAATGTAGGCACCCCCTGTAGCACATTTTTGGCGTACCAATCTGGCGTAATGTTTTTTTGGAAATCCGGTGATGTCGTGTAATGAATTAGAAAGTCTGTATATGGAGGACGGATGGACGAGTCGAGTAGACACAGGATTTCACCCATGAACATTGACTTTGATCAAACCACGATCTTTTCCTAAACCTTTGGTGAGGAGTAGTTTTTCTCCTCAAACCATAACAAACTTTTACCGATTAAACTTATTCTGAAAGACTATTCTGTTGTTAACTTCACATTGGAGGCCTGCATGTGTAAAACTGACCCTAGAAGGACATCTACAGCGTTGGGTGACTGACCAAGCTGCTGTTTTTGATGAGCTGGTAGTGAGAATGTGTGGTAGTGAGCGATGGCAACGAGTTGGAACGGTTTTAGAAATGCATGAAATGATTTAGTCTGTATTTATTTGTCTCATTTATCCATTAAAATATTGAATGTGAGTCAGACTTTGGTATCCCAGCTGTATGGAAGAAGGCCAGTGGTGTAAGTGTAGTACTAGCACAGGCTTTGTAGTGGTCCTGCATGTTTATGGTAATTGATCTAATGCCGGCGTATTGGAAGAGATCAAACAAAAGGAACTGGAAACATTTCCAAAGACAAGCTGTGAAATCAATCCCCTCCTCTGTCTCTCGTTCTGTCCTTCTTCCTGCCTTTCTTTCTCTGCTCTCTCTCTCCCTCAGTCACTGCCTCAGCAGTCGGAAAGCTTTCACAGCACACTTTCTCCAATCAGGAAGCTCTCCACATGTTCCCTCCCCGCCCATGCTCATCTATTATTGGTAGGGCATCAGAATGGATGTGCCATCCTGCCCAGACTTACCTCCTAGGGTACGTTCATGGGCAAATACACCCTTTTCCTCATCTCACACCTTGAAAATATTTCCAATGCGGAAAATGATCTTTTGTTTCATGAATCCAGAGCAGCAGAACGTGGACGGAGAAATGTGAGGATGCTGAAGGACGATTGTCTTTCTTGTATTTGCTTCTCGTCTGTTCTCTAAGTATAGGTTGAGCCTCTGAGAATTTTCTCAAGTGAGAGTGTTTACAAGTGTCCTTTCTGTGGAGAGGAATGATAGTGATTTTGGCCCTCACCACACACACACACACACACACACACACACACACACACTCCACCACCACTACCAAAAGCATTAAAGCCACCACCACTACTTTCAGCTTGCACTCAAAATGCTGCCTCTCCTTCTCCTTCTTCTTCTTCTTCTTCTTCTTTTTCTTCTTCTTCTCCTCCTTTTTTTTCTTTAACTTGTGTCGAATCACTGTAATTTCCTAGCCAAACCACACAGTGCTGGTTTTTTTATCGTTCACTCGAGAGTTGGGGGTGGGGAGGGAAAAGAAGAGGAGAGAAAGAAGAGGAGAGAAAGAGGGAAAAAGCCAACCACCGCTGACCTAAATGTGGCTCTCATTAAGATGGCCTGCACACGAGGGGAGGAGGAGTACGAGCCAAGAAATGTCCTCTTTCTCTCTTTTTTTTTCACCCCTCATGTTGTACAGGTCTGATTCAGTCGCTCTCACCCCTTCTCTCACTTCTTAGCTTCCCTCTTTGTCCTCACCCTTTTCTCTTTTCTTTATGTCTCCGATTTCACCCCCTCCTCCTCCTTTTTTCCTTCTCTTCCTCTTCTTATTTTCTTTCTATTTCTGAAGCGGCCCAGTGTTTATGTATAAAAGTTAGAAAAGGGGGAGGATTAGCAGCCAGCCAGGGAAAAACAAGGTTAGAGCCCAGAAATGGAGAACAAAAATCGTCTTTTGCCGGTGCTAAAGATTGCCATACATCACGTTCTATCTCTTTTTTTTTTGTCTGTTCTGCAAATTTGAGGTTGTAACTTTAACTATTATACCTGCTGCTTTATGTGATGCTCGCCACCCCAGCTGGGGGAATGTGATTTACTATTAGCATGAATATTAAAGTTGCATGACCTACTTTTTTTTTCAGCCTCCATAGCAAAAAAATCTATACAAAACAACAGCCAAATAATGAAAGCAGCGACAATGTGCTCCCCCTCCTCTAAGCCCGAATAATAACGCAACGAGCGGGAAAGCAAGACGGAGCGAAGGCAAATAAAAAAAAAAAAGGGCCATAACAATCTCGGGTTGGGCTTGACGTCTTATAAGGTCCTGGCAGACATAGAATACCCAAACAGGCTATTAACATTAGAGAATGATGCATGCGGTGTGGAGACAGAGCGGAGTGGGCGGAGGAGCACACAAAAGCACAAAAACATTTCTGACGTCTGCCTGTTACTCAGTGTAATGTAAATGGATGGAGGATGGGCGTCTCGCTGTCTGATGTATGGATGTGTGTCAACCAAGGAAAAAGAAGACGGGGCGGTGTCCACGGCCGAGCGTCTAATGTACCATAGCTATTGCATCTGGAGATGGTATCCATAAGTTAGTGTTGATTCCTCTCTCTCTCTCTCTCTCTCTCTCTCTCTCTCTCTCTCTCTCTCTCTCTCTCTGTTCATGTCTCTCTGCCTGGAGATGACTAAGTCTTTGTGCTCAGGGTCAGAGGCAGAAAAGAGCTCAGCATCAATAGTAATGGACATTTGAATCTACATCCACACTGAGCTTCAACCAGTGCTTATTTCCATTAATACTTAATCTACTGATTATTTACTGTGATTGAACTGACTAATTGTTTGCTGTGTAAAATGTTGAGGTCCCAAAGTGACGTGTTTCAGTGCCTTGTTTTGTATAAGCAACAGTCCAAAGCTCAAAGATATTCAGTTTAGGAGACATAGTTTTTATTTTTATTTTACTCAGACAAAGAAGAGGAGTTCTTCCTCTGCTGCTCTCCCTAAGGTCTCTTCCATTTTCTGCCTGATTTGTAATGACTACATAACAAATACTGACTAGACTAAAGAGTCTACAGCCATGTTAGTGACTGAGTCACAGAGTGAGGCTGTAAAGCATGCTCACAATGATGTTGAGCAGGTCATTTTAACCACGTTAAACATTACATTTATGTTAGTTTAGCTCATTTGCATGCTAACATCAGGTCATTTCCTTTGGTTGATGGGGATGTTCTAGTTCTGCAGGTGGTCATAACCCAAATAAACCAAGGCTCTGGATGATGGTGTATGGTGTTACTGATAACCAGCCACTTATCAACTGTTGCAGTAACCAGTGATGCTATAATGTTAACAGTAATACAAGGCAAGCTAGCTCAATGTTAGCCAGTTAGCCTAACGTAACATTTACTAGACAATGTAACTTAATGAAATACAGAGAATTGAGTTATTGTGCTTCATGAAGAGAAAGTAATATTACAATTTACATCATCAGGCCAAAAACAGCGACAGTTACAGTAGGTGAACAGAGTGAGAAGGAAACAGAAACAAACCCGGAATTTCAAAATAAAAGTCTCTGAACATAAATATGCGATAATTGTGATGAGAAGTCAGAGCATGACCAAAGTTATTGCAGTTCATCCTGAGATCAATGTGAATGTCCAACCACGTTTCATGGCAATCCAGCCAATAGCTGTTGAAACTACAAACCAAAAAAATTCACCACAAGAATTCAGCCTCTGGGGAGCATGAATGTCAGAGTTTCATGGCAGTCCATCTAATAGTTGTTGAGGTATTTCTGGACCGAAGTGGTGAACAAAAGGACTGATGAACTTTGCTAGATTTGTCTAGTTAATGATTGCAGATGAGTTTTCTGACATTGACTAATTGATTAATTGAAATTAAAGTTGTTTGAAAATAACAGGTTGTTCTGGTTTCATCCACACTAAAATGCCTAAACGATAGGGAATCAGCTAATTAACTCTTCTTTCCATTGGTCAACTTGAAAAACAAGTTTTAGTTTTCTCTCTAACTAAAATAAGAGGTGCTGCATTCTTGGAGTTATCCACTCTGGAAGCATTTTGGAATCATTGAATTTTTGAGTGTGAAAAATGTAAGCTGACTGTGGATGAAAACAAAGAGAAAAAGATTAGCTTTCATATTTAACCGGCTTAGAGAAGCAGGACTGTGGTTGTTGGCACAGTTGTACGTTCACTGATATTATTCACTTTCGAACAGTGCTTATTGTGGAATCCAGCTCAGCTCAAGGACCAATATTATCCTCATATTACTTTAAAAGATACACAAACCTCATTCTGTAAACACTTCTCGCTTACTAATGATCAGACAGCAGAGTCAAGGAAAGAAAGGGTGAGGTCTTTGACATTTTGTGCAAATCACTTCACTGGCGCGCATTAACAAAATGACTGTTATTTGTTCAGCGAATTAGGGGCCTAATTTTGACAACGGGGCAGTTCATAATCAACTGTTGCTTTTCAAAAGCACTTAATGCAGTCAATTCAAGCACACGTTGGCTTTAATAAGCATTGTCTGGGCCAGGTGCCACTGCAAATCAGATTACATCATGAGGACAGGAAAGCTTAAGTGTAGCAGAGATCCAAAACCAGCGTGGCTAAGGCCCCAGAGGACCCGGTAATGTAGAAATGTAATCGCATTTTTCTGCAATTCAGAGCATTTTTAGAAAGAAAAACAACTCTGTTTACTTCTGTGTTCTTAACAGCACAAAAGACAACAAAGGCACCTAGAATGCTCACGTTCAAGTCCACAAATACAGCAGAGGATAGATTTTTATACTTGTATTTTTATATGACATGAGGTGTAATTTAATGTGCAGTGAATCCACAGAAAAATGATAATGGTGGTGGAAGAGAGTCAGTACTTTAACTGTCTTTTTGTGGCACAGTGACAGCTACTTCTGGGCAGAGGCATTCTTGGAATAGAGATCCACGAGTGGTTGGTTTGTTCCAGTGAAGATTGTCAGAATCAGAAATTGAATCTGCTGAGGGGCACTTTTAAGTACTGCTGTCAGCGCCTCTGTGTATAATGTTCTTGGAAAGACACTCACTTATAATGACCCATATCACAGAGAAAGCATGCAGGCCCACATTTGTGTTAGAACTGCATGAATTCCACCATGGCTGTTGGGACTGAGGCTACATTGCCAGAAATCAGATACACAAGTGTTTGGACAGCAACACATTATTGGTTGTGTCGCTCACGCTGCAGCACAGAGGATGTGAAATGAAGCGGCATCTCAGCTTTAATTTGAAAGTGTTTACATCCACTTTACATCATTTCCTTCTTTCTACAAAACTACACTTGTGATACAATGCATATCCCCTGTCACTGCGTATGCTAAGCTAATCTACACAAACAGCTAAGATAACTTTAACACTTTAGGATTTAATACGTTCCTAAACTATATGCATGTTCAGTGGCAATTTTGATGGCCAATAGTGCCAATGGTAGCACTTCACCTGGTTGTTTATCATCTCCTCAATGTAAAATAATGGCCCAGCCAGCACAAAGGCCTTAATTGTGAATCTTTAGTGTCATCAACTTGCTGCATTGTCCCCAAAATGGGGGACACTGTAAAAGAAAGCCGAACACCTTAAAATAGCCTTAAATCTGATAGTCATTGACGTCTTAATGTACTGGAGTGTAGCCAAACACACAAGGGGGGCGGTGTAAAAACAGGACTCCTAACTCAAAAATCTAACTTTCCCATGACCTGCTATTGAAAGTACTTTTTAAATTTATGTTCGTTTCACAGGATTGCTGTAATGCTTCTCATTAACTTGTCCATTCAAGCTACAAGCAATAATTTGAGAGAAACTGAAGAGCTCTTTTAAGCCTTACCAAAAGTTCTCCAGAACAACACACACACACACACACACACACACACACTGCCAAAACATAGCAGTAATCCAGCTCCAATGGGGCGAAATGAGCTGAAATACAGATTTCTTGCTATCGACAGAGAGAGAGTATAGTGCTGAGTGTCTGAGTGTGTGTGTGTGTTTGTTGCATGTCTAAACTAAACTCTAAATCCATTTCCATCCTCTCTTTGTCTTCCAAGTGACTACCACCTGTGTTTTGGGAGTGTATATGTGTAAACCCATCTTTGGGCTTTGGATACTAGTAGGAGGGTGTAATTGTTGGTCAGTGCTTGTTGGACATCAGGTACAATTAGTGAGCTGAAGGGTTGTGTGTGCCATCCATCTGGAGATGGTGCAAAGTGAATGGGATTGAGATGGATATGGACTTCCCCGTGGCCCCAAAAGCAATCTGCGAGCCGGGGTTCCTTGACTCTACATACCACAATGCCAGCACATGGGAATTGAGCCTGCCACTCTCTGATAAGGGCTCAGCTGACTCCTTAACCACGCCAGTGCTCATTACCTCATGCTAGATCAAATCCCCATGGGGCTTCGGCAGCCCTCTGAATCCCTCTTCACAGCCCTCCGGCGACTCATTTAGAAACGAAAGTGGAAAGGCTCACCGGTGAAGCTGCAGGTGAATGGAGTGGAAGGGTAGCCATGCCATCTTCAGTCGTCCAGTATCTCAGACCTTCATTTTGCAGTATCCTTTCATCTCTTTCTTTTTTTTAAATTCAGCACCTCTGCTCTTTTTTTTCTATTCATCGCTAACAGAGAACACTTCTGAGCCTTTAAGAGTTTTATATGGCGGTTCTTACCTCCAGAATCTTGAATCTGAAGAGAAGGAGCTTTGAAACCACAGTGTCCTGTAGGTCAGCTCTCTATTATAAACCACAGATAAATTGTGCGATAAACCTTTGACTTCTTATGGAAGACGAGGCCCCGTGTAGATGTCAAGAAAATTGCCTATTTCCTTCCAGCACAATAACTGAGGTTTTTTTTTTGCCTCTGCCTCTTCCGAGCAAAAATTTGCTACAGCAGACTGTAGACAGTTTTAACTTGATGCACAGGAGTCACATGACTGTGTGAAACAAAGTTTTTTTTTAAAGCGATGAACACACTAGAAGCCCTCTTTAGCTGCTTCTCTTTCTTCCTAGCAACCAAAGTGAGACCTGGGGCCTACGCCAGCCACTGTACCCACTATACACCAGACAGAGCAACTAGCTGGTGAGCATAGTGGAGCATTTAGCAGCTGAAGAGACAGATATCCTCTATCCTGTCACATACAGATATTTGTGGTGTGTTGAAAACCAGTGTTTCAAATATTATCTTTTAATTTTATTTAACCAGGAGTTTTTAGGTTTTTAGGTTTAATTTATTTTAGGTTTCATTTATCTATCAACACCAACTACAGTTTAAATAGTACACACAACAGACAGAGCATACATGTCAAACACACAGGGAAGTAGGGTTGCACATCTCTCTGTGATAAACGATTCAATATGCATCTGGATACACAGGTTACGATACGATTCAAAAACGATATACTTTTATATCACTGAATTGATACGAATCAATACAGTTCTATCCAATTCTATAAAAGTGACTATCTTACAGTACAGTTCAATATTTTCTTTTGAAATATGTAAAAGCCCACATATCCCCAAGCATTGTTGCTTTATGGCACTGGCGGAAAAAAAAAAAGAAAAAAAAAAGACAACAACAAAATCACATGTCAATGTATTTATTTTTAGACATGGACCAAAAAAAGTCTGGCTGAATCAACATCATTTGTTGGATGGGAACTCCAGAGGTGAAAGTAACACAGAAACAAAGAAATAGAAAACAATTACTGTATATTACTTGCTTTGTTTGCCATGACTCAGTGGTGCTTTTTTTTCTATCTTACTTTACCATTTTATGTATGAATCTTCATCTGATATTCAGAATGAGTTTATATCGGCACTCTTGTTCACATCTGTAAAAGTTGTATTATCATCATCATCATTAAGCTCTTTTTCTTTGCATGCCTATTCTCTCATTATATTGAATGTGTTGTTGCATGCTAATATTTTATGGCTGCAGCATGAGTTTAAGCCAAAGTCAACTCTTTCTTGATCACAAATGATAAAATACACAAACCTTCAGGCTCATCTTGGGTCTGGGGTGCATCAATGCTGATGTCCAGATCTCTGAACTGGATCCCCTGTTGCCTAGAAATAAAATATAAAAGACAGTTAGTGTGTAGTGTACACAATCAGACAGACAGTAACAGCGGTCAGAATAAATCTAATGACAGCAGCAAAGCACAGTAGACTGTTGTTAACTAATAGAATACACTGTAATATGTATTTTGTGTTGAGTAAATGACAGTGTGTTGGGGGATTTACCTTGCTATGCAGGGATGTAGCTTCTGCTTGTGAACATCTGCTCAGCATCACGGTCAGTCAGGAAGGGCAGAGACTTGAAGCGGGGTCCAGAGCTGCTGCAGTGTAGAAGAGATCATCCGGGCCGGTGTAGCGCTTCTCCAAGTCATTTCTGAATGCTTGTTTCATCTCTCTTATTACCACTGAGTCTTCATCTGATGCTTCAAAGTTCTTTTTAAGCTTTGCTTTGACAGGGGAAATCATTGAAGTGTGAGCCGCTTGTCTTCACACATGCTGGTAGTCACAAGTTGGACCGGCGCCATCAGCTTGACAATATCTTCAACATCACAGAAGTCTTTGTCCTTAAGAGTGTTAACCTCTTCTCCTCTTCTGAGATCCCTGGACACGAGTGCAGCAGAAATGGCAGGCTGTTGTTCCAGTAAGCCTTCAAGCATGTCTTGGGAACTGTTCCAACGGGTGGACACATCTTGGATGAGTTTGTGGATAGGCAAGGCCAGTTGTTTCTGTTTGTCTTGTAGAATTTCTGCTGCCCTGACAGAGCACCTATATTCTTCCCAGTGTGGGATCCTTTGAATGCCCTAGTCTGTAACACATGAACATTTAACTTCCAATCCGGAGCAATGTGGTGGGCCGTGATCGTCACATAAGACTCCACATGACGTCCAAGCGTCAGTTGTTATTACCACTCGCTCTGCATTTGCCAGTTCTTTTCAACTTGGCTCTTAACTTGGGCATACAACGCTGGTATGCACGTGTTGGTGATATGATTTCGGGATGGTATCTTATACCTGGGCTCTAACGCATGAATCAAATCCTGAAATCCCTCCCACTCAACTATATTGTAAGGACATAATCCCTTAGTGATAAAACGCGGTATTGATGCCGTGATTTCCTTAAAATGTGCTGAATTGTGACCAAGTTGCCCAAAAATGTTAGAAATAACGTTCCCCGTTCTCGGCTGTGTGCTACTACTTGCAGTGTGCTCCTGCTCATTGGTACGGGTCTTGAAATCACCGTACTCTTGACCGTGTTTCCTCCTTGCATGCTGGTCGAGATTTGTAGTGCTGCCAGTGTACGTTCTTAACCTCCTCCATTTTCCTTGTTGTCACTTGTCTATCACTCATGGTAATGCCAGCTAGGCAGCTATGGAGTTTGTGCGAGAATCGTTTCGCGGGCAGCTTCAGCTCTCGCGCTGTTTTAGAGACGCTGACGCAAACTGTAAATGTGTGAAGCCGCCAACCGATTCCAAGTCTGGCGATACCCGATTCATGACTCTACAACCGATTCATCTAGGAATTCATGGCTAATTTGTTTTGATTGAGGAGGCTGCTACCAACGCAGCCGTATCTCTCACTTGTTAAAACGAATATCCGGTCACATCAGTTTATCGTTTACAACCCTACAAGGAAGACACTAAATCCAACTCAAATAACACAATCCACCATCTAACCAAAGTGCTATGCTCACTTAAGACCAGTGGTGTCGAGTAATTGGAAAATGTGTCTATCTTTGGGGTTTTGGTATCAGCTGGCGGTGCAGTTCTCTGTAAGAAGGCCATTGGTAAATTTGTTCAAGGCAAAAGTAAAGAGGTGAGTAAACAGGCCAAAGGATAGCCCAGATATTTTCATATTAGCCTGAATGCAGAATGCTCACACTTAGTCCTCCTAACAAGCTTTTTATTTTTAAATGGCTTTGGAGGAGCGCTGTTTATGGCGCCTGGCTCCAGGTGACTATTAAACAGGTAAACAGAGGAGCTTTTCAGCGCAGATAAAATACCAAAGTTGCAACCAAGAGCCCTTCATTTCTCATATCAGCATTCATCCAGCCACCCACGTCCACTTCCAAAAACATTTCATGCTGCTGAAGAGTAAAGCAAGATGCTAAGCACTGTGAGTGGGGAGCCACTCACTTCTTGGCTGATGAATTACCCTTAAGGAGTTCATCTTAACTTCTTTTTTCATTGTGCTCAGGTGGCTGAGCACACACACACACACATATAAGCCTGAAGTCTTTATAGAGGAGACAATGCACTTTGCCAGACTGTTTTTTTACACCATGGTGCCTCAGTCCCGTCCCTCGACAATGATCTCAGCAGGGTGAATTAGTGAAGTTCTGTCCTCAAGTACAGTATGACACTGGTTTGGATGATTAGTAACAAGTTGTATGGCTAAAAATCGATACTGTCTGGTTATGTTGTCCTTAGGCGACTCCATCAGCTCTAATTGGGTATATTTGTTGCTTCTCTGGGGGTGGTATTGTTTTCTCAGAGCCATTAGTAGTGTAAAAAGGATTTTCATTTTTCTTTAAAGAGGTATCTTGCTGTGAAGTTGTCCAGTGAAATATTATGTGCTGAGCCACAGACAAAGTGGGTATCTAAGGAAGAGGCAGAAAAGTTTGTTGCCTTGTTGGCTGCAGTAGATTTAATTTGTGTGGAAATAATTTGGATAAAAATATACTTCTGACGTTTGAAGTAAAGTTTTAACGATTAAGCCTTGAACTTATACAGTACTAATACAACGCTGGCATGATGAAGTGACTTCACACTAAAGCTGTAAATCACAGATCTGGTCACAGAATGGGTTCTTTTCATGTAAACATTGTTAGATAATATGCTAATGATGAATGGAGATCAGTCTTTTATCTTTGTCCTATGTGGAGTTCAGGGACATACGATGCCTTGACTTCTTATTTTCATCTTAATGATTGTTGCTGAGGAAGCAAGAAGCCCAAGATATTCCAACCCAATCGTGGTGACAAATAAATAGTTCTTCATTTGATGGAATTCACACTTAGTTACCAGAGGTGTTTGATGTAATTTGAGTGCCATATCTGAGTACTTACTGTAGCAGAGTAAAGCTGTTGATATTCATTGTACCATAGATTGGTTTGTGCAGTAAAAAAAAAAAAAAAAAAAGAATTTGAAGGAAATGATGATGGAAAAGGTACAATGAGCTGTTGCTGCACTAAAAGTTCAAACTAATAGTACAATAGGAAAATGATGGTGCTCTTTCAATAACAAAGAAATGAAGAGTGTATTTTTATTCCCTCAACCAATCAGGGAAGGCCTTGCTGGGGCATTCATGTGTGGCTTCTATTCGTTGGGTTTCCATGTTTCATGGATTTTCTTCAGGGGCTCTAAAGACATGCAGATTAGGTAAACTGGCAACTTTAAATTGCCTTTTGGTGCAAATGTTTGCTGGTGTATATACACGGAATGTTGTCCCTTTGATAGACTGGCATGTACCCTGCCTCTTGGAAGTTTAGCATCAAGGAAATAGCAGTCATTATATGTATTTTTAGGGCTTTGAGAAGGGAACTGATTGAGTGAATGGATTTCTTTCAAAGTCGTCTGAATGTGCTTAGCCCCAGTTTATCTGGCCAGTGTTGAAATAAATGGTCAACTACCGCTAAAGAAATGTACACCCCAAATACAAGAGGTCTTTGCAGGTCAAAAAGTTTGTGTCCAAAACCAAAAAGTCCAGAAACAAAAGACAAACGCAACTCATTTAGAATCAGTTTTACAGTGTTGTTGCATCTAGTTTTATCATGATCTTTT
Source organism: Miichthys miiuy (assembly GCA_036365135.1). NCBI lineage: Eukaryota > Metazoa > Chordata > Actinopteri > Sciaenidae > Miichthys > Miichthys miiuy. The sequence continues at coordinate 111,336 of CM071605.1, forward strand.
CAGACCTAGGTATTCCACATAATGTCAAACAGAACCAGGACTTGCAGTAATAGAACAGGACCCCACTTGGGGTGATTGGGCCGTATAAAACATTGATTTGAACCCGTACAGGTTCTGGGATGTATGATGTTGTTAACCATAGCAGGCATTGACAGTACTTACCTACCTTCCATTGGCTTTGTTGTGAACGGAATGTATATCTTCTCCAGGTTGCTTGCGTATTATTGCTGTCCAGGAGCAGAGCATTGTCACAAAAGCTATTTTACATGTTACTCAAGGCCTTCCCATTGGCTGTAAATTGCTTTGTTCAAGAGTGAAGTTAGGCTGGACTGCAGATGTGCGGTCACGGTCAGAGCAGAGGCAGAGAATGAACTTAAAGCAAGAAAAGAAGAAGAGAAACTTTATGTGAACTTCTCGGACTGTATTTTAATCTACCATTCATCATTCCACCGTAGCTTTGTGAGAATTTAATCAGTGATAAATTCTGTTGTAGAGCACTTTGCAGGCACGTGTCCCTGAACTCTCTATTCTTCAATCACTGATTCATCTTCTTTTTTTTCTCTGCCCCCTGAATCTGCGTGACACGAAGTAGCACAGACTGAAAATGCTCAGGCTGTCACTTGTTTTTACAGCAGAGGCCAAATTAATGTGCACCACAAATGCTGATGATAAGTTTTCATTGGGAGTAATTGCAAAGAAATCGCAGAGTGCTTGTAGGCATCAGAGTCAAACAAAAAGCCTTTCAAAATACAGCCTTCCCCGTGCTTTAATAAGAAAACCATGCCGTGTGGCTCTTTCTGCTTGACACAAATATCCAGCTGTGCAATCACAATGACACGCATTTCACAATTCTTTCTTAGATGGTTTTGGCAGCAATTAAGAAGGCCATTAGCTTTTTTTGTTGTTTGTTGCATGGGAAATGGTATAATGGTGAATTTGTTGAGTGGATTTGGGGATGCTGTGATGCATGTGATTAGCCTGGATAGCATGTCTGTCATAGCATGAGGTAACGTCAGAGCCAGGAGATCTTGACAAGCATCAACGTCTTCTCAAACAGGCTGGAATCATAACAAACACGGCCAATGACTCAGAAATGGAAAGTGATATCTGATGGCTGATGTTGGATAATGAAAATGTCTTTTAGACCTTTTTCCCAGCCGCCATTTTGACATGTAATAGTAGGTAAACACAGGTGTTACCAATGATACTAATTAAGGTTCAATTCCATTCAGGTCAAACAGAGTCAGGGTGCTGCTGTGGTGCATGTCGGCTCACTGGAAAGTCTCTGCTGCAATAAATGGAACAGAACCTTAATTAGTATCATTAGAAACACCTGCTGACCCTACTGTTTCATGCCAAAATGGCTACTGGGAAAAAGGACTTCTGTTGAACAGCCAACTTCTTTTGTCTGAGGGAAAATACTTAAAGGTAGGTAGTGTTGGTATGTATGTAGATACAGCAGTAGGGGTCATGGAGTATGCTTATGGTCAACGATCTAATACAAAATGACAGATTCATTTGTAACAAGCATTCAGTGTAGTTCAAAGCCAATTAGATAGACAATAGACAATATAGACATTTATTAAATACTATTTCCCACAAACCCAAGACTTGTCAGACCTGTCTATTAATAGCAGCAGAAAACTGATATATATTAAGTCATCATAATTATCTTAACACAAACAGTCTTGATACCTTAGATTAGACAGACAGTGTCTTTTGTTATCTTTTCAAGACTTTTCCAAGACACCGAAATGGTAGTGCTGGGTATTCTGTTGAAATAGTTATACCTTGCTCCATCGCTTTTTTTTGGTCTGACAGATCACTGGAAGCTGTCGACACCCCACTTTGGCTCAGTGGGAGATTGAAGGGAACAGTAATAAGTACCTCGCCGTATGTGCCCATACCCATCCACCCCCCGCCTCCATCTCTCCTCTGCCTCTCAGAACAGAACTTGTTTAATTTTAGCAACTTTGGCGCCCATTTGACATAGATTAATTATAGAGGCTCTTCATGTCATTTAGCGAGTCGCATACCAACACACATACTCAGACAGTAGCAGAGGAAACAGTTGTTCAGGCGTTCCTTTCTTCTTCAACAAATTGACTTCATCCTCAGCAAACCGCGGCAGTCGTCCCTGCCTCAGCTCTTGCGCCTCTTCTATCGTCCTCAGCATCACTCTGTCCTCCTCCGCCCGCGCTCTCCTAACCCTCTCGGGTCTCAGACGTGATTGCCTCTTCCTGTAAAGCTCCATCCACTCACACCTTTCCTGGCCCTTCTCCATGCTGCTTGACTGATCGGGAGAAATTGCACCGGAGACGACTGTAGCTCCTTCAACAATTTCATGGCCTAGTTTCACTCAGATAAGAAAAACAGTCAAAAGAGGAAGGAAGAAGTGAATGGTTCAGACTCAGTCAGTCAGTCACTGCAACTGAAAAGCTCCATCCTGGAACCATTTTTTCTTTCATTTACTTTCCAATATTTGGTTGTTAGCACATATATTGAATATTTGACACTGACAAACATTTTCCATATATAGTTTAATACAATTTAACTTACCTAGGTGTGCCTAGGGTTATAGTTACATCTGTATATATCTTAGTTTTTTCTCTGAACTACAGATTTTAGGTGTATTCAGTGGTGAGGAGCAATATGATGAAACTTAAAGAAATGCTCCACTGCTTTTATTGTTGGAGTTGTACCAATATAATGGTATTCAAAGGAGTCACCCCAACGACAGAGGGAGAAGTTGTAGTTGTAGTAGTTTTTAATCTCTACATGTTTATGTCATCATGAAGACAAACGGGTGGTTTGGATGGACAGTCCGGACAGTCTTTGTCATTACTCTCCAGCCAAAAAAAGATCTGAAGATGAGGCTAAAAGAGTGAAGCACTACCCCATTTTCTGTAAATGAGTGTGCAGTGTTAAATATTTTTATGGTGAAATATAGTGATTTTAAAGTTATTGTGTTCATAGAAGCTGACTTACAACAATCTGATGCAATCAGATGCAATTGGATGGACCTTCAACCAATCAGAACAACAAAACATGTGATGAACCACTGAGCACATTCAAGTTGAAGCGGCGCTGCCAAAAATGGTAGCCACTCACAATCTGTCTCAAATAACAGATGAACAGTTCACTGAAATATGTTTCTGAAAACATTTGAGGCAATAAATAAAAAAAAAAAAAAACATATTTGATCAGCAGTTAGAGCTAAATTTTGTACGCCTGCTGCGTATTGCTGGACTTGCAGGTTGGACCCTGCAACAACCAATCAGAGCAGTGAATCTGTGAATCAATCTGTTGATCATTGTATAAAACACACTGCATATAAAATAAATGGTTTTGTGGTTCAACTAGATCCTGGATGGGTGGAGTTCAGTTGAAATAGCAGGGTGCCCAAAGGGGCCAAGAAGGGTACACTGTAAACCGGTTACTGTGAAATTCACAATAACTAACTGGCAGCTGTTGACAAGTAACTCTACAGTACATTATTTGGTTACTGTAATTTTCTACAGTACATCATTGGTTACTGTAATTTTCACAGTAACTATAATTACTGTAGCTTTTGACTGAATACACAGTACACTACTGTGAAATGGTTTACAGTAATTTACTCGGCACAAACACAGTAAATTACTGTGGATTTCGCAGCTGAAATTTACAGTGTACATGAAATGTGAACTCGGCAGATTTGTCTGGTTCTAAAGCTCAGAGTTTTCCATGGATGTAGCTAAGTAGTTACATCCTATTTTTGATTATGTAACCAGTGAAAACAGCTGTCTATGAGCACAACACCACACCTATTTGAAGTGTTGAGCAAATCGTAGATGTGGGTAGTGATTCAGGGAACCATGGTAGTGAGGAACTTTCTAGGCCTTTAGGTCTTCGATTTGAAAGGTAAATCGAGGCTTCATAAAACTTGGTTGTTACTTTTTGTGGAGGGCTAACATCATAACCCAAACTGTCTATTAAATTCATCACCGTTTACAGACCCACTTCTTGCTGCAGCTTTGACCTACTGTGCTTGCCATAGTTGTGCGCAAACAGTTTTACAGTGTAATGAGGGATTATTATTGACATTTCGGGTGCTCACCTTAATTCATACATTATTCATGGATTGCGAATGAAGTGGTTTCGATCATTTGGATAAACGTGGCGTGTTTCCAACCTGTCTGACCGTTCAGGTTTCTTGCCTCGTCTGACTTCAGTGTCACTATATTTTCAGATCTCAGGTATTACTTTGGTCACTACAATAATAACTAGTAGATGAAAATAAGACAATAACACCAAAGTTCAAATACACCAGAATTATCCAAGGTCTCGTGGTGCCATTTTAGGGCACCTATTGTGCAAAATTGCAGCTTTAAGTGTGTTCTTGTGTCATTAAATGAGCCACACATTAACTGTCACTAAATGAGGGTTGCCTGGCATCATGTAATGCACAAGATGAGCCTTAATAGAGCATATTTATTGTCACTGTGGCAACCCACAGGCACATCAAAGATCTGAAGAGTGCATACATCATCACATCTTTGTATGTTTACTGTTCATAACCCTGTATGATAATGACTGCCTCTCAGGAGGAAAGGGAGGATTGTCAGGGCCCTCTCATCATATTCTTAGCATGTTGATTAGACAAGCTTTGATCCATCTAATAAGCCCTCCCCTGGCATAGTGTGTGTTTGCTCTGCCTCGGTGGAGCTCAGACAGGGTCCAGACTGGGAGCCATCCATCTGATGCATGGGTGCTGCTGTCCTCATCCCTCTCCCCTCTTTCTGTCCACAGCCCCAAGCAGATAAGCTTCAGTGGCACAACTGAATTCAACAACTGTCCTCTTCCTTTCTTGTGCTCTGTCTTTGGCTTCCTCTTTTCTCTTTTCCTGTTGTTTCTCATCATCGATTTGTCTTTTCCTGTTTCTTTGTTGTCTCGCCTACTGTTTCTCCTTCAGGGTCCGTTAGTGTCTCCCCAACTGTCTCTTTTCATCAAGTGAGCCTCTTGAACAGGACTTTCTAACTTCTTATTCAGTGACTTCTCAAGCTCTCCATCCCCCTTAATTGCCCCAGCCTATTTTCCTCCCCCTCTGTCTTAACTAGGCTGTGGCATACTAACAAAATCCAAACTGACTTGACATTGAAACATGTCACCATGCACTGTTTAAATGTGACGCTTTCCGTTGTACATTTATTTGCTCTTTCAAGCCAGCCAGGTTGCAGAATGAAGATTAAAGCTGTCCGTAACCATAACCTTGAGAAAATCACGAGTCGCAGCCCAAATCACTCACAAGCACAAACACCAATGGCTGCTGTGAAAGATCGACAAATGTGGCTGAGGGAATGTGAGGATTTGGAAGCCCTTTGATCAGTAAATGTGCAGATAGTCGCACTACAAATTCAGTAAGCAGAGCCTCTGAACCAATCATTTTGAAGAATTGACCCTGAGATGTTAGCCCGGAGATATGACGGGAGGCAGTGGGGTGGAAAAGCGAAATGGAGATGCTTTTCCATACAGCAAACTGCTCATTCGATATTTTGAATGAGTAGAAAATGATCAAATCCAATGAAAAGCTCTTTATCTTAACTCAAGCTCTGTCTCAAGATCACATCTGAAAGCACAAGTCTTTATACCCATTTCCAATGGCCAGTGTTGAAGGTGTCTAGGGACGTTTGATTGAGATAGAGGGGGCAGTTGGATATAGCCAAGAGACGATGAGGCTTTTTCCTTGTTTTCAAGGTTGGCCATTAAGCATAAACTTTTACCTTTGAAAAAGAGAATTTGTGTCCCCAGAGAGTGGCCCCAATGTTGATTCAATGTTGGTCTGCTATCTGGGAATGCAGTACCCCACAATGTGTTTTTGCAGCAGTGCTGGATTTGGTCTGAATTAGACCTGACATTGCCCCAACTCTGGCCGTCATCGCCGTTCCCCTTTTCATACTTCCCACTCACCAACCACTGTGACCCTGCCATGAGGTCTTTCAGCCGGAGCTAGGGAAGTTTCACAACTGAACAGCTGAACATTATGCAAGAAAAGTGGAAGTGCATCTGCTGAGCACGTGTCACTCGACGTTGAAATGGCAAGTTTAATGTTGTGGGAAAGAATGGTCTTGAATTCACAATGGGTTGTTTTGTTTGGAGCCCTGTTCGGAGATGGGAGGTAGCTAGAATGCAGATAAGACCTGTCGTGTCTCGGTTAATCACACTTGATGGCTATATCATATGTAGTAAATGATTCCTCTGCACTCAGACTTTATTAACTACATTATGTGATATGGTTTTACCTTGCCCTTTAGTCCTTGGGACGGTTTTTATGTTTACACTGAACACTGAGGCTTGGGGGCTCATTTATCAAACCTTGTGTAGAAGAAGTTCTAAATCACCGTGTAAGAACCCATATGAACAAGAAAGTTGGTATTAAATGTGCACGGGGGCATGGTGGCACAATAAACAATGATAAATCACGAACAGTCTACCTGAACAGCCCTATGGTCAAACAAGAACAATTACCCTTAACTGTTAAAAAGCAAATTTCAATTTAGATCTGTTACAGAACAAAAACTCAAATTCTGCTGCATTTAAATCAAGAAATTCTTCATGCCCGTCCACCACGTTGAACTCTTTACTTTTTTTTCTTTCTCCTCGCTGCTTAATACATTGACAGTGAATGTTGACATTGGAGATGGGAAATATCAATGACATCCATTTAAAAGGATTAGTATGCAAATGTCACAACCATTACAAACCCATTAATACACTGATAAATGAACGGAAATACTGATACTGGCTTTTTTATTTCAGAGGTTTCTAGTCTATTATTTACAGAGACCCAACAATTCCACCATGAGCAAGCACTTAGCAACAGTGCCAAGGAAAAACTCACTTATTTATATTTAATAACCCCTTTCTAAAGGAGGTTTGTTCATTTGCATGGCCACACATTGTCAAGCACATGAAGAAATGGATACATCTGATAATATATCTAGAAATGAGCATGCATACGGTTTACACCCAAAACTAACTTTTTAGAATTGTTGAACTGTAGGAAGTAGAGAGCAAGTAAATATAAGAGATTCTGACATTTAAATCTGACGGGGCAGTATGGGAGGCACAGTTATGGCATGATGGCCACATGCCCGTAGAGGCATCAAACACACCACCCCAACCCTGAACTCCTAGCATGTTTATAAGACTATATGGTTTTGGGAACTGTCTCTTCCAGACTCTTGTAGGACTAGCAGGCATGCAGCGTCACTTCAGATCATCCTGACACAGACACACATTTCCTCTTTTTTTTTTTTTTTAAAGGATTTTCTCACTTCAGACAAGTGTAATGATTTCACGGTGCTTGTAAAGAGTTTAGAGTGTTTCAGACTCGGTGCAGCAAACTCCTGAAAAGCAAAAAGCCTGTCTGTGGAGGAGCAGAATGCTGCACAGATCATTTTGTTCAAGCATTTGCATAGGACTAGTTTTACATGGGAATGCATAATTTCATTGTGGATTGTGTTATTTTCTTTGTTTAGACACAAACATGTTCTGTGCATGTGGAGTCAGTCTTTAACCTCTTCAGCTTTCTTACTGGTTGGATTTCTCAACTTTCTTTTGATCAGGGTTTTTCTGCAGTCTGCTGTCACTCAGCACAAAAACATTCAAACAGAACTTCTTCTAGTCTGTAGTACTTTTGTCTGTTTTGCATATGATTTCTGACAGTCTTATATAAAGAGTGTTGTCTCATTTGCTCATGTAGCATACGAATAAGGGATAAAACTAAGATTATTTATTGGCCTAATTGAAGTCTTTTTTTGCTTCACAGTTCATTACTGAACGAAGGGCTGCAACTAACAATTCTTTTCATTATCGTTTGATCTGCCAGTTACTTTCTCAAACAATCGAGAAATTGTTTGGTGTACGATATGTCAGATAAGAGTGGAAAGTACCCATTTCCTGCAGGCCAAGTTAATGTCATCAGATGTCTTGTTTTGTCAGATGTCCAAAGTCTTCACACCTCAGACGCTGGATGTGTCTGTTTTTCTTCGAAAATTACTTAAAACGATGAATCGGTTGTCAAAATAGTGCAGAGTATTGATTAGTTGTTGCAGCACACGAGATAAACAAGTTATTTTCCCATGTTACGGTTTCCAAAGAGGGAACATGCTGGGCCTGGTTCCTGAATCACTACCCACATCTACGATTTGCTCAACACTTCAAATAGGTGTGGTGTTGTGCTCATAGACAGCTGTTTTCACTGGTTACATAATCAAAAATAGGATGTAACTACTTAGCTACATCCATGGAAAACTCTGAGCTTTAGAACCAGTGTTCTCTGCAGAGAGGTTAACCAATAGAGAGAGAAGTGAGTGTGGGTTAAGGTTTATTTCAAGTTCAAACTTTGTTGTCATACACACAACGATTTCAGTGAAGCAGTCACTGGCATTGAGATCCTACCCTCCAATGCTCTGCAATTATGTATAAAAAAGATAATCATGGCAGTAAAATCTAAAGACATAAAGACATAAAATAGTGCAGAAGTTAAATATGGTTATAAAATATAATGTGCTATAATATAAGTTCTAAAATAGAATATAATATAATACTGTTGGCCTGTCAGGATACTACCTGCAGAAGTGTCCTGGAGTCCATGTCAGGCCTTCTCAGCCTGTCGTCTTGCTGTCTGTGGTGTTAGTGTGGTGAGTCCCAGTCAGGCCCTTTCATGTAGGGTTACAAAAGTGTGGACCATTTTTGGTAAATTTCCAGAAACTTTCCATGGAAAGACAAGTTGGGGAATTTTGGAAATATTAAAATCATAAACTTTCCATGGGAATTATGGAAATTAATGGGAATTACTGGAAATTTATGGGAATATATGGGAATTAACTGGAAATTGGGGGTAATTTAGTAATTAGGGGTAAGCTAGCATCATGTAGCTATTGCTTATTTAGCATCTAACCTATCAGCTAGCTATCTACTGTATGAATACATTTTCATGTGCTGTTTGCAAGTTAAACATTAATACCATACATAAAATATTATTATATATTATTAATAATTTTATTATTAAAATATATTTACCTCATAATATCATCAATATGTGGCTTCAATAGTCAGCCTTCAATTATCTTAATTCACGGTTTATTCCCAAAATTACCGTGAATTCTCATGGAAAGTTTCAAACTTGATAAATTCCTGCAATTTTGCAACACTACTCGCATGTCACTGATGGTGTACTGAAGAACCTGTAGCTGAGCTCCACCATAGTCTCATTGATGCTGATGGGGTGTGTCCTCCTCCTGGTCACTAACTGTCTCATTATTTAAAAAAAAATAATAGGAAGAACATACAAGAAAAATGTCTTCCATATGGAATGATGGAATTTTAATACTTTTTCAAGCTTGTAACATGTAAGGATTTGCTTCTTTTCTCTGTTTTACATCATTGATTAAACTGAATGTCCTTTGAGTCTGGAACTTTTTATTATATCTTGTTATATTGTGATATCAGAGTCATACATCTCATCTGCCCCTCTGTTTCAGAAACTCCTGATACTTATTATTCACATATATAATGTGTACTTTATATAACTTTTCATATTCCAAGAAGATAAGTAGTATATTGAGAGAACAAGAAATATTCCATGTTTGTCGTAATGACATGAAAATATCTCGTTATAACAACTTGTAACGTGATACTGATCATTTTTTCTTTTCCGAGCGTGGAATCAAAATGCTTCTACGCTGTCACTGCTTTCTGACATTAAAAAATCATTGAATATAATCCTTAAAACAATTAGCAGATCAGTCAGTAGAGGTTATTTTTAGTTAACGCATGTACCTCCGTGGAGAGCGTCTGGTCTGAAACACATTAGAGGGAATAGATGTGTGAAATGTGTTTCTTTCCCTCTCAGGTTCCATGGCTACTCGGCTTGAATGAGTTGCCATGGGGCGGCTTGTTGACTGTGCTACCTGCAGGCTCAACGCTCAGTCCAAACACTTTCATGCTTTTAAATGCACTTTACGAAAAAAGTGGGGAGTCCTCCTGCTGCTCTGACCCGATCTGATCTCTCTTCTTAACCCAACAGGAAGAGTACCCAGTCAGAGGGGAAATAGTGCTCTCATCCAATGACCTCCAGCTGGTGCTACAAGTGGAACGTAATCAGTGAGTATTCTTCCTTTCCTACCATCTTTACTGCCTCGACACCTTTAATAACCTCCTCTGTCTTCCACCGGAGAGAGAGGAATTAATTGGGGGGACAGAGAATGTCGAGTGAAGTGATAATGGAAGGAGATATCAAAAAGCTCCACCCATGTCTTTCCTCTGCGCCGTCTCTTGACTTTTTGGTCAGTCTGTGCTTTAGCACAGAAGCTCAAGGTTACTAAATGTTTCCACATCTTGAAAGCTTATTAAAGATTGACTGGATGGCCTCAGGATATGGACGTGCTCGCACTAATGGCAGGTAGTAGCTCAATAACCCTGAAGCTACAAGTCTGAGCTCTTGTCTTAAAAGGAATATGCTGAGAACAGTTGAAATTGTGTGAGGTCGGTTGTCAGTGCAGAAAGCTCTGAATCACTGATGCTAAAAAAGACGGCTAATGTTCCATCAGACACATTATTTGATGGTTGCTTGTCCATGACCATGAAAGGGAAGTCTCGCTTTCAACCAATGACATTTGAAGCATTTCATGTTTACTTTCAGAGATATGTGCTCTATAGGAAACATGCTCTTGAATCATAGCTGCTGACTGTATCGTAAGGTGGAAGTGACACACCTTCAAAGAGAAGCCAGGCTGATCGGAATGAAGGACATGTGGAACAGGGTTCAAGGCCAGCAGAGGTTGTGATGTTCCTGTGATAACATCAAGGCGAGGTCTGTGTGGTGCGTGCACATTAGCCAGAGACGTGCCAGGACTCCCAAGGTGGACCACTTAACATGCTCGTAAAGGCTTGAGGTGGAGAGAACATGTGTGAACACCTCCCCTTGGTTCATCCCTAACCTAACTAATAGATCCTCATTATACTGCAGGCATGAGGGTTTCATTTACAGTAGGAGCCATAGTTCTAATAATTAAGTGTAGAATTGGATATGTTAAGTAAGGAGTGGAGTCTCTAATCAAAATGGACACCTTCTTATATTATGCAATAAGCTGAGATAACAAATTAGAATATTCATTTGTTAAAATGGGAAACCTGTTATGTTTATGTTCCTCACTGTAACTCAAGAGAGATGTAACATTAGAGCTGCAAATGTGTTTTTGTTGTTCTTGTTGTTGAGGTAAGTCTAAAACAAAACCCTGGTGATGTCTTAAAGACTACAAATTTATGACTGAATGTCTATGATGGATGAGCATGTACAAGGCAGGAAGGATCTATCAAGACTTCATGTTGCATTATGGGAAGTGTGGGATCCAGTGTTTCTGGAGTTTGGCCCATATTAGTGACTAAAAATCAGGATATTATGGTGCTTCAACAATCCCGTCTCATGCAAGTCATTATAATAAATGTAGGACAAGGCTACATGCTGGAATAAATTTAATAATAAATACAGTGGTTCCGTGTCATACTGTATGTAAATGAAGCTGATAACTGTAGAACATCAGTCACTAATATGTTGTCAGGAGTAGTTGTGCCTTGCTGTGGCTCTTTGAATATGTAACATGGAAGCGTGATATACAATACATCCACTGAAGGAGGAAACTGACATGTTAGCAAAACCCCAAAAGTCTGAATCTGAAATACAAAACCAACTACAGGTTTATTAATTCACATAAAAAGAGAGATTTATTATCCATTTCACAAACAAGCACCACACACACATCAACGGATCTGTTTAAATGATTTATGAACAAAAGGAAAAGAGTGTGAGTGAAGCGTGAACTCTTGTACTGCGACAGTCTGTTGCTGCGTTGTGAGGAAGCTTTAGCTGTGAATTCGCTGTAGCACCCCGGCACGACGGACCCCCTCAGGACCCCGCGGAGAGTATAAAAGACAGGAGAAAGAAATGGGTGGGAGGGGTGCAGAATATGAGAGTGAAAGAGGAGAGGAGAGGAGGTATTTATAGATATGTTAGAAGTGACACGTTGAGGTTGAGGTGCTCCTGAAATGACTTCAGATAGTTTTTTTTTTTCATTTCATAATTCTTCAATTGATTGATTGTTTTGAAATGTTTCTCAACCACAGTCATGTTTGACAGTTAACTCTATCTGTTTATATGTTTCTATAGCAACCACTACTATCAGTGAAGATCCAGTTCTGATAGAAATATTCCGAATCAGAATCAGAATCAGAATCAGAAATACTTTAATAATCCCAGGGGGAAATTCTTTTTGTTACAATACTCTGTTACAAGTCCAGATCATTTACATGTGTTTGCAATGCAATGGTTTGCAGCATTGTGGGTGTGATAGTGTGGTGTATAAAATAATTGCAGGAAACATCATTCAGTGTAGCAACGTCAGAGGAACAGGAGAACGTTGCAGTGATATAATATACTATCCTATCCCTATAGTTTTCTCGAGATCTCAAATTAATTATGTTGTTATCTCGGGTAATCAAAGTTTGGTTATCATGAGACCATGAAGAAATCATCCTGTTATTTCAAGATAATTACATAAATAACTCGGGATTTCCAGAAAACAGGGGAAATAAAATGTATACTTGTGTGACTGCTTAGGGCTTCCATAGGAACAGTTGAAAGCAGTCGAGATGATCTCACAGCAATGAAAGATTCTTTTTTCTTGGCTTGAAAAAAAATACTTTTTAACACTCAGTAAAAGACGTGAGCTACCAAAGTGTTTCCTGTTTGTGTATTGTTTGTAATAAAAAAATCTATTCAAATACATAATACAAAAAAAGAACAGATGTGCAGGTGTGAGCCTAAATCTAGCACACGGAGCAGTTTGCCAGCTGAAGAGGCAGGAAACACAAAATCAGTGATGAATGTGTGTGTTATTCTACACATTCAAAGAGCAGTGTATTCCGTACAGCTGTCTGCTGCACAATGTGTGCAATTAAAGCAGACACGTGTGTGTGTTGTATTCAAATGTTAACTGCGGCTTTGTCATGTTGATTGTCGGCTTGTTGGAGGAAACATGGTGAGCTTTGCGCTGCAGGTGTGTGAGTTGAGAAGGGATGAGCCAGCGCGAGTGGCACATGGAGGATTTCAGCATTCACACGCTGGATGCATAGGAGTTCAGTTGCTTGGAAACAGATTGATGACTTGGAGTGAGAGGAGGTAAATGGAGGAAGTGACACAGACAGTTAGGCAGGGCCGACAGAAGCAGCAGCAGCCCTGAGACAATGGTGGCATACATGAAGCAGACAGGCAGTGACGAATGAGGCGGAGAGGAGACGGGGACATGCACAGGGTCGACTGGTGAGAGTACACTGGGTCTGATCCGGGAAGCCACAGTGTGTGACGCAGGACAGCGAGCTGCCAGAGTTATTTTAAACCAGCAGTCGAGTCCCAGCGAAGCGCTCAAGTTTGGTCCGGACCCTCGAATGTAGGTCAGAGAAGGAGGGATGCAGTCACTCAGTTAATGGAGGAGTCACTGGGAATGTTACTGGAAACTGAGTTTATTTTATCTGCTGGGCCTCGTCCACTGGGACACGACTGGAACATGTCCATATCATGACTTTATACAGTATGTCTGGTCCACATAAAGCAAGATGTATATTAAACAAAGGAAATGGTAAAAGTGTGTTATGACTATCACGGGATAAAAAACATGTTTTTCTTCATGACCACAAATCGCGTCATTAAAAAACAACATCGTATGATCATAAACATATCGAGTTCTCACAATGTTACAATATAAATATCTTGTTTTCATGACGAAGCACTTCGTCACTGGGAGGAAATATAATCTGATATGTTATGTATATGATATAATGAAACAAGAACCTGTGGTGTGTGCGTGTGTCATTGTTACAAGAAGAAACATATCTCATTGTATTAAAAGAAGCACAGCATTATCACAACAATGCAAAATGATATTTTATCAAATGAAAAATGTTCTTTGTTATCAAATCAAAGAAACTCATCGTCAGGGGAAAAACATATTAAATATGATGTGAGAATTATCTTGTTATCATCACAAAGTATATTGTTATGAGTGGAATAATATTTTTCATATTGATCAGCAGTATCTAGTAATTTGGGAGTCAATATGAGAGGAAAAGACATCGTAACAATAAAAGCATGTGTGTGTGTCATTAAAAGTGTGATGTTATGAAAAAATCTGTACTATTTTTATGTGATACAATAATAATAAAATAACAATAGCAATAGTAATATTATAATGAAAACAGACAAATGAATTGTATTCTATAACAGAAGCGTCATGAAATCTGAATAGTGTCTTTGTATTTGAAGTAGTGATGGGAATTTCAGTTCTTTTTAGGGAGTCGGCTCTTTCGACTCCCAAACGGCTCTTCATGTTACCACTTCTACCTTTTATAATTCTGCACATTTAGCGCTGTTTTGACTTATGATTTGTATGTGTACACATATATCACTTAAATTATTCAATACATTCTTTGTACCTTCACCCAAAAGTAAAATCTAATATCAATAAATTGCTGTAGCCAATTGTTTTCATTGCATTTATAGACAAGCGTCTGTGAACCGCACTCCTTTTCCTCCTGTTCAGTGCACCCGTCTATGAGCACTGCTATGCTGGACCCCCGCCCCTCCATGCTTGGTGGTATGATCCTCGTCTATCCTCACGTGATTGGTTGCACAGCATGCAAAAAACGGGAGCCGGCTCCCATCATTCACTTAAAAGAGCCGGCTCTTTGAACCAGCTCGTTCACCACCGGCACATCACTAATTTGAAGATAAATATGTGTCTTTATTTTGATTTCTTACTAGGAGTTATGGAGATATGTTAAAATAATCTTTAAAACAACAAAACAAGTTGATATAAATCAGAGTCAAGACATAAGAAAATTTCCTTGTAAGGATAAAAACTGCTGTCAGACTTTATCTTGACCACAGATGATCTGGTTATTAGTCATAATGAGAGAACGGTCTTTATCACAACCACACTGTATCTGTCAGACTGAAGCGTCCTGTTATCACAAAATGTCCTTGTTACAGAGATGAAACGTGTTCTGATAAAATGATCTTATCATGTTTAATGATGTCGCTGTAAGGTTAAAACATGTCTTGTTATTAAAGTAGCACATTGTCATAAATATCATAATGACTCATGCTCCTCTCCTCATGGTGAAGTGTTTCTC
The DNA here is from genome assembly GCA_036365135.1 of Miichthys miiuy. Classification (NCBI taxonomy): domain Eukaryota; kingdom Metazoa; phylum Chordata; class Actinopteri; family Sciaenidae; genus Miichthys; species Miichthys miiuy. The sequence continues at coordinate 126,567 of CM071605.1, forward strand.
ATTATACGATGAAGTTCTTTTTAAACTGACTGTATATTAATTAGTGATAATATTAGAGTAACGTTTGCTGATGAAGCTTCTCTTGGGGCGGCTGTGGCTCAGAGGCAGAGCCTCCAGTCTGCATGTCGAAGTGTCCTTGGGCAAGATACTGAACCCCAAATTGCTCCCGAAGGCTGTGCCATCAGTGTGTGAATGTGTGTGAATGGGTGAATGAGATATGTACTGTAAAAGAGCTTTGAGTGGTCAGAAGACTAGAAAGGAGATATATAAGTACAGTCCATTTACCCTCTTGTCATCATCTTTTGTTCTTGTCTCTAACCTTCAGCCGTCAGTGTGTTCTACTGTCCATCCTCCTCACGTTCTCCTCTTCAGCCGGGGAACGTTCAGGTGAATCCCACATCTGAGAGGTGCTAAATCAGAGCGATGGGCTCTCTTTGCCGAGTGTGACTCATTCACTTCAAGTAGTTTAAACAGACATGAGGGAGGAGGAGCGGAGAGGGGATGGAATGAGAATGAGCCGGGAATGTGCTGCGAGGGGACTGACCTACACACACATCCTGAGAATAGACCGAGAGTGGGGAAGCGTGTGTGTGTGTGTGTGTGTGTGTGTGTAGGTCTGGAATGCCAGCTGACGTAATGCTGGACATGCCTGTGCTGGCTGAAGTACCCAGAACAGACAGATGACATGCGATGTGCTGGCAGTTGGTCTGTGAATCATGTTCGGCCCTACTTGATGCTGGTTCACACTGATGTCATGATACACAGACACAGTCACAAAGATGAACTGTGTCCATGTTCTCTCATGTTCTTCACATATATACACTGAGCGTGAAGACTGGAAAATCGACTATTGTAGTAACTTCTAACAGCAACTGAATGGGTCAACGTGTACGACAACATGCTTCATATTTGAGTGTTGAGAAACTTCAAAGAAAAAGAAAATTCTGCAGAAACATTCAAGGTCATGAAACATTCGGACCTTTGCAGCTAAGGGGTGAAAAAAATGGAATTTTGAACATACAGCTCCACGACAAGTGGTCAGCTGATGACTGGAAGCTTGAAAACAGTTGGACCTTTGGACCTCATGGTTTGTTGCCGTCTCCAAGGTGAAGAATGAATTTGGAATCTCTAGTGAGGGTTAGGTTTAGCTTTCCACGTGACAGAACTCTGAACTGAAGGCACACCTCAGCGTCATATCACGGTTTCCATCAGCGACTGGAGCTGAATGTAGCGATGTGTCACATGATAACGTGGTCGTATGTGTGAGGAAACCACCTTCCATTTGTTGATGAAGGTGCAGAGATGCGGTTAGCAGCTCAAGTCAAGTTGAAGTTCTGTTGGTAGACGCACACTTTGCATCATTTTATATATTAAGCACATAGATTTCTTGTGTACAAAAACAAACAAAAATGCACAAAATTTCTCTCCATCCAAAGAGACACTAATGCTGTAATTGACAGCTTGAATGCTCTCTGAGTGCTGCAAAGTAAAATGAATTTGATAAGAGAATTGTTATTACACGTCCATCTCTCTGTAAGAATATGAAGGCTCGGGGGGCACGGTTTAGTTTTGCTGTTTGGGCTAACTGATGAAATTTAATGTGCACATTCTGGATCAAAACCCTGACACACATTCTCCCATCAGTAATTATTTCATGGCAAGCGGTGAATTGAAGAAAGCCAATTTCCTCATCCACTGTGCGAGGTAATCTCACAGCGGCAAAACTAATTCTTAGAAAGAGAAAGTGACACTGCCTTCTATGAAAAAATATATCAGAAAAAAGAAAAAAATCTGTTTCCAAATTGAACTTGTACAGTTTAATTTATTAAATCAAGACAAGCTTCTTTACATTAGAGAGTAAAAAACTTGTGTGTGTGCGTGTGCGTGCGTGCGTACGTGCGTGTGTAGATTATTAAAGAAATGCCTATAGGGTAATCATCATATATTAAATATTAATAGCATCAAAACAATTGACCATATCACTCAGTTAGTCTGCACTGGCTACCGCTAGCAGCTATCTCCTCGCCTCAGTATGTCACACACACACACACACACACACACACACACACACACACACACACACACACACAGCTCAGGATGTCAGTGTTGCTCCTAAAGACCATATTTAATTGTAATTGCAAATTTCCTGTTGAGGGATACTAGATGAAGTGTAAGCTCTCTTTATGTTAATGAAAGCCTTGATTACACTGCCACCCTGGGATGATATGTAATGAAATGGGCACTACATGCCATCCATTGTACATAATGATGAGGCGGACCCCTCGCAAATGTGTCTCGTTGAGCTAAATGCATTGCTGAACGGCGGGCGGCAGACCTGACAAGGTGTTAATTAGGACTGGAGTCCTCTGAGAGTCTGACTTCACCAAGACGAGTTTAGAAGGAACAGCACTTTTTAAGCACTCTCCTGACAACAGCGCTTTATTATCCCAGCTCCTTCGATTTTCCTCAGGAGATAGTTTGTTTGAACTTGGCTGCAGCCCCACGGTGTCTCCACTTTAATAGTGATTAAAATCAATAATGAGCTTTGTTCTGTTAATCTGCTCTAATCCAGCTCGGGATGTCATTTTAGACGATGACTGGCATCTCCGAGCCAGCTGCACCCGCTTCCTTTTTTTTCTGTTGTTTTTGCAAAGGAAAATCCCAAGAAAAGCTCTCCGATTTGGAGCCACTTCAGCTGGCAGGATGAAGGGATGAAGGGAGCGAGAGGAGAAGAGGAGGCTGACGTTTGAGTCAGTACCAGGAAATGAATCGTCCTTCAAAGGCTCTATGGAGTGTGGGAATGACAGAGAGTGCAGAGAGCTAAAGAAGCTCACAAGAAACAGAATAAACCTTCGGTGAAAGTTAGCTGTGGAGGTCAGGGAGGGTGAGGATCTGCAAGAGGAGAAGTAGACGTAAAAACAGAGAACAGGTGGTGGTGTTCGGGCCTGCCAGACCTGTATACCCTGCAGACTCTGTAGTGTTTCCTGTTTGGCATGTGCTAAGGAAGTCGTGTTACAGCAGCTGCGGAGCCTTGAAACAGTATATATTTACTTCTGCACAGACGCACACACTGACATCAGATGTGTGTGCACACAGTACAATCCTTTTCACCATTGTGTTTGGATCCCTAAAGACAGCGTAGCATCATCTGTCAAAGTGTGACCTTCTGAAACTGAATGTCTGAGACAGACCACGACCACGGCTCAGTCCTGCAGGGCTTTGTTGCCATCTCTCATTTCACTTCATGCCTAAAGTCCAGGATGACTGATGGCCGGCACAAATCACTCTTCACACACCTTTTCAACATCCTCGGACAGCAAAATCATACACCGTAATACATCTATTCACAGCCCGAAGGTCCTCCAAACAGCTAAAATATTCATTCAGAACAAATTATTTTTGCTTTCAGACTGTCTCTCTGTGAGTTTTTATGTATTTATTCCATTCACTTGGTGGATATTTAACATGCTAATACACACAGCTTCTTAGGCTAATTGTTGCCATGGAAATGACCTTGAATGTTAATTTGAACTGGGACTATAAAAGCGGAGCCACAGTCAATTGATGTCTCTTTCATTTAAAAATTCTGCTTTTCACATCGTCCCTGCATGGCATTTCCCAGATCCAATTTCTGCACAAGCCTTTCTTGTTATGTTTGAAAAATCATGCAAAGATTTGAGCTGGCAGCCAGCTGACTTTCCTTTGAACTCCCTAAAGCCGGATCCCTCTCCGGATGATGTCACATTGGGTTTTGGCAAAAAATTGAGCCACGTTCAACAGATGTTGAAGACTTTGTCACTTGTGTTGCTCCTATCTTCATCAGAACCTTTCTACTCTGATATCTTTTTTTTCTAATTATAATGAGAGTCGAGGTGAATAAGTTAGTTTAGATGGCTTTGATCAAGACAAATATCCCACCACACAGTCACCCTGTAATGGTGTCACAATAGTTTTGTGTTTGATTTTGCTTTCACACCAGGATAGTCCGGGGGAAAAAGAACCAGGAAGAAGAAAACCCGGTTCATTGATTGGCTTTCTGATCATTGGTTCGCTGGATAGTCCGTTTGCTTTCCCACTGTAAGAGAACGGCACTAGGGTTCACTTGCAAGTGGACAGAGAACTATGTTTTCAGGCGGACCAGAGTTCACTTGTTTGGTCCTGGATTCCAAGACTCTACTTGGACTGCTGCAAACAAAACCCACTCAAATGTGAGTGGTCAATACTACTCAGACGACCAAAACCAAAAACCATAAGACTCCACAGTCTGACAATGACTATAAGTGCTGAAAGAAAAGTTCACTACTTTTACTTCAGCCAGCATCTGAATATGAACATGAACAGAAAAGTATGTTGAAATTTTAAATTGTCTTGTTATTATTTGAATACATATTTCTAACATTATAGCCAGTGTTGTTCAAGTGACAAATACTTTGCAGTGTCAAGATGAACCATTGTGTCCTGGTGTTAGCACGCTGTGGAACACAATGAACACAATGATGAACACAATGTCTACAGAAAGCTGAGAAACTTGCACTCTTCCTGTCTCACACAATAACTCGTAGAGTTCCAGGTTGCGATTGTAGGCAATATGGAAGTCTGTCATCAACATGACAAACATTGTGTGTAAAAAGACACTAAAATTGTCTGCATCCACATTTGCACAAAGGGCTCCCAGAAGCCCCTTTTACACATTGTTGCGTCCATTTTACCGCCACACCATTCTGTATAAAAGGTACGGAGATGGAGTGGCATAGTTGTTCCACCTTGAGACACAAGATGAGCAGTAAACATAGAGTGTAACTTAGTCAGTGAATAAAGGATGCAGCTTCTCAAGACCAAAGTGAAGCTCCTGTGTGTCGTTTCGCCGACTGCTGCAATAGCGTCACCATGATGATCAGCTCTGCCTGTGTCAAGGGGGTACTATCTGCTGTGGAAAATGGAGAAGACATACCAAAAGTGCCTCTTTTGCTTCCGAAACACTGGCATCGGATCTCAGATCACACACAGGGGCAGCATTATGCTGCTGTTGTTTGTTTCAGTATAAAAAGCAAAGCAGGCATAATGGTGGCCATTCATTACGGCGCTGTTGCAGGATTTTTTTCATATATATTTTACTGGCACCAAACATATATTTGCCCTGAGCAATCACCAGCCCTTTTGTTTTCAACAGAAGCCATTAACCTTGACGCGGTGACAGGGGCTTGGGTAGCTGACAGCACACTTCACAGATGGGTGACGGGCCATGAACAGGCATTGGGGCCAATTAGAGCCAACGTAACAAACATGGTTCCCGGTTGTCCTAGTTAAACAACGCGTCCATGTTGTCAGGTTGAGGTTGAGCTGTGAAGTGTGTTGTCTTCCTCATATTGTCTTCACTCTCACCAATGTCCATCAGAAAACACAGCAGTGGTGTCTTCATAGTAGCCGTAGTCCAGATGTGTACACTTTTGAGGAGTTGCTTGTCATTAACAGTTCTGCCATGGCCAACTACAAGTGTATAGACTCTGAAGCTACTTCCCTTTAGTGCAAAACTATAAATATCACTTAAGCATTTGTGTTTCTGGCTGCCAACATCAGTCACCACATTCATCAGATCTGAGACCAAAAGAAACGACATGAAACAAGATTAAAGCTGCTTTGCTTCATTTTTTTCTCGGTCAATTTGGAGCGAGAAGAGAAAGTTTTCATCAGTTAGTCTTTAACTGAGTCTGTCTGCTGTTTTCTGCTGAGCAGGTCGTGTACAATGGCTTTATCAGAGCTGGGAACAGCTGCTGCAGACCAGGTTGATAAGAGCGCAGTTTAGGGGCTGTAAAACCAAAACGATGAGCTGAAAGACGCTAGAAAGCGCCGCAGAGCTGAGAGGAGCTGCAGAGTTGGTGGTAATCCTCTGTGTTTGTTCATATATTGAATAATGCAGCTTTAATAAATATGAAGCACTGGTTCTGTACAGTCTAAAGACAGAACAGCACACTGTTTGAGTAATCGTTTAGCTTCCCTCTCAGCCACTTGCCTCTTGTCTAGCAGTCATGCGTTTCATTGATTGAGTTAGGTTGTCTGCTGTAGTGTGTAATCGCGGCCCCTCGTCGGGCCCCAGATGCTAGCTCTGTTTTTCCAGATGTCTCTTAGAGGACCAGGGAGGGCCGCGTAATTAACTGTAGCTCTGCCATTGATTTTTTTCCAGAGGCCATTAACTTAGCTTAACACTGTAATTACGATTAAAGTATTTATGCCCTCCGTACGGCGCACAATAAAAGGGCTAGCAGCCGTGTTTGGATGGAGTTCTGGGAAACGGCACCTAAAACCGGGCTGCTATCATTTCTTTGTTGCCTTATCACCGCTGTTCTCCCTCTCAGCCCTTCCCACCGACATGATGAATGTCCCCTCTCAGCCCTCCGTGTTTCTGTCTTTGAGGCTCGGCACAATAAGCTCAATTCAGACATGCACAAATGTTCAATTAGCACTTTTTTTTTTTTGCTTTTCTGTTTTGGCATTTGAGTCATTTTTCTTTCACAGTGAATACACGCATACATTCCTTTTCAGTCCCCTATAGCAAAACACAATTTATGGTCGGCCCTAATTTAATTTAGGTTGTGGTATGTATGTCGTGTGTTGCTATAATCCATTATGATATGATTATGCAAGCAAAAGAGGTTGTTACGGGGACAGTTATGAGTTGTTTTTCAGCTCAGTGGTTGCTGCAAACAGGATAAGCAGCCGAGCTGTTCACCCCCCTCCCCAGCGTGTCAGATGTTTATCAGCCCTCCTCAATGCTGCTGCTGTTGTGAACCCTCCCTGGTGCATGTGGAGGGCAGGTAGTCATGATGGATGAATAAAAGGAGCATGTAGAAAGAAAGATGATTAACAACACATCTGAGGAGGTGTGTGCGTGCACATTTTCTTTATGTTTCTTCACGTCTTCGTCTGTCAGTAGGGCAATGGGTCACTTTCTCTTTCTCCCCCTCTCTCACCCTCCCCTCCCTGTTTCATACTGATGTCTCTCTGCCTACTCTTGGCAGTAGTTCATTTGTAGACATAGCTAACAGCTGGCCGGGCTCTCAGGCCTGTTGTGTTGTTTCAGCTGGCCAATAAATACTCTGTTTCTACAGCACAGCTCAAAGATATTAAGGCGTGAAGCAGTGAACGGTGTCAAAGTCTGGGTTTGGACTGCAAATGAGCACATTATTGGTGATTGTCCTCATAGTTCAACCTTAGATTGAATGAACAGAATGAAACCAGCAGAAGAAGATCAGCTCTGCGGAAACGAGGTCTTTATGAGGAAGAAATGTGACATTTTCCTGACCAGGGGCCTCCTGTGACGGTGCAGATAATCACTGCAGGCTGTAGAAGGAAAGGCAGAGGTAGCGTGACATTGTTACCTTCTGCATTCAGCGCTTCAACTCTCTTTGGTCTTTTAACTTCATGTTTACACCACACGTAGCATTGTGTCGGCTGGTGTGGATTGACTTAAAGCTGCTCATGATTAGCTTGTATGTCTGACATCTGAACAGGTTTATGTTTTTTACGTATCTGTGCTAATAAGATCTGCCCTGGGATCAGCTGGTCATGTTACTGAATACCCATGGTTACTAAATGTGTCAGAATGTTGGTATTTGTGTAAAAAATGATATCATGACAGAAGTCAACAAAAAACGTCTGTTAATATATTTCTGTATCTGAACCACAGTCACAGTGGAGACTATAGTCCATATCATATTTAGTTACACTGTACATATAGTCCAGTGTTCAGTGACATGGGCTGATTATTGTGTAATAAATAGGAATGGGAATCAAGTTGTGTGCCTCTGAGCTCATAACTTCCTTTCATCGATGCCACCACATTTTTATGACAGTTATGACAAATAGTGACATCAAATTCATGTGTCTGCTCTGCTGGAAACTTGCAACAAGAAGCAATCATGGTGGAGAAGACACACTAAAAAACATGGCTTCATTTCACAAGGAAAGACGACAAAAGTGCTGTTTTAAAGTCTGTGTAAAGTAAGAATAAATATGTGTTATTAACCACCCAGCCAAATTTGAATGATTCAAAATATCCACAAGTTTATGATATTAGGTGTCAAAATCAGGTAAAACTGAATTCTCAGCTCCAGGACTGTGGGGGTGTGTCCTCTGAACCTGAACGAGTTCAGAAAATGACATGACTAACTTTGAAACACTCTGAGCGAGATGAATTCATCTCTCTCTCTCTGCTAGGGGTGCAGGGGTATGCTCAGGGTGGCCTCAGCGTGTCATCGAGCCACCCTTTAAGGACCGCCCACAAAATCCTGGACTGAAAACTGGTGAAAAACTGTTTGAACCTCTAACTCCACATTTCAGTAATATATTGTTCAAAGTCTTTTCACATGTTTTCAGCAACTATTTTCCAACATATTCATTGTGTTTTGAAAGAAATCTCTGAATGAGTACATCTGGTGAGTCTTTTTATAACAACAACACCGAACAGAAGAGCTAAATGAAATGTTGTACAAACGTTCTCTCATCTGATCGTCGATGATGACAGATTGTCGACCTGAGTCACATCCACACCTTTTTTCTACTTCAATACTGACTTTGAAATGCTTCAGTGAGAACAGAGTTTTAATACAAGGATGCTGTCTGAACAGCTCCCTGTTCTACAAATTCATGGTAAACAGAGAGAAGGTGAGATGCGACCAAAATAAATGACACATTCAAGGGATCCAGAGGCCCATCTCATTACTGAAAACATTCAGCAGAAGCCAAAGGAAAAGTGGTTTTACCAAGAGTGCTTAAGTAAGAGGCAAAGGAAAAACATGTTGTATAAATGGAGTGGATACCAAGGTCCTACATCAGTCTGTAAAATGCATTCTCTGTGACAAAAGTGCTGGAAGAAAATCAAAAGTCATTCCAGGACAATTTAAAAAACCTAAATGACAAAGAACAAAGATGATTGTTGGAATAATGGAGAGTCCAACCTACCTCCACGGCTTGAATGAACAGCATTACAAAAACAGAAGAGTACCTCCCCAACATGGAATACAGTCATTAAACACTCATTTATTAAAAACCAGGCAACAATAATCTTTGTAAATGAAAATAAATAATACTGTAGAAGTTGGATCGGATTGTCTTCTAAATACAGAACCACTAATGTAAAAATACTCTCACATAAAATGTATTCAGGAAACAAACAGTGGTAAACATTTTTCTTTGTTCAATCATATACAATAAAGCATTTGACTCTAATTGACACACGAGTCTGCTCTTCGAACTGCTGACGGATGCAAAGTCACGATTAAAGCAGTTCATAACAAAGACGAATGCTGCTTTCAGATAGATAATAAAAACACCAAAGCTTTAGTCAGAGCAGAGGCACGAATCAAGGTTGCCACATAATTCAACATTTATATAAATGAGTTGCCAGCAACAACTCCGCATCACCTGGGCTCACTGTAGGGAACCAAGAAAAATGACTTCTATATGCAGACAACCTTTTCACTGTGTCCTCTACTGCAACAGAATGTGTCCTTGTTGGAGAAAAGTGCAAGGACTGTAAAATTATCAAGAAAGCTTTGATTTCACTGTTGATGAAGAAGAAAGACTCACACACACAAATGATCAAATAATGCTGCGCTGGCATGACCATGAGCCCATCTGGTGGTTTTACATTTTCAAAGAGATTTTCAAGTCAGAGAGTAAAAAGACCAATCAGATGAAATATAATTCCATAATTTAAAGCAGCATTGTGTAACTTTTCTCTCATAAACAGATTTAAAGCTGATGTGTTGATGCTACACTTACTTGTAATCAGTTGAATGGTGTCTGTGACATTCATACGTCTGTTCTCACACTATGTAACTTTGGGCTCTCTATAACTATCTGACTGATTTTGGTGAAACTGGATCATATTTTATGGAGAAAATGTTTTCTGGTTTTCCCTCTGATGTCCTCCGGCTGCTCCGCCTCAACTCTCTGTGATTTACAGAGTTTCCTGATGGACAGTGAAGTAAACTGCTGCCTACTGTAGCTACTGTTAGCTAATGTTAGCTCAGTTTATTAGCCGGGCTGCCTGGACTGACTGATATTTTAGTGTGGGGCGCAGGGTGAGCGGGCAATGTAACCGGGCTCAGCAGCCTCTATGGACATGGCTGACGGTGAAAAGACAAAAGAGGACATTGATGGTAGAAGCTAAGAAGAGAAGAGTAGAGTGAGGGCAAGAAGCCGGTGAAAGTGACAAACGTCCAGTTAACGTTGTGTTGACGTGTTTGGTGACGTTCGGGACTAGGCTAAATCAAGGCCAAATAGGCGATGTTTTAGACGTTATTTCCAGGACGTCCTCACCAAGACGTCATCTCGACGGCTTTTTAATGACCCTAAACGACCACATAACCGTCCAATTTATGTCGTCGAGAGGACGTCTTGGTGACCACGTCCTGGAAATGACGTCCAAACGTCCCCCTATTCAGCTGTGATCAGGCGCATTCCTGAACGTTGCTGAAAAGCTGTCACTGCATCATATTTAAACATCCAGAGCGAGAGAAAAGTGCCAAATCAAATTTTGCATTTTGCAAAGACTAGCATTGTCTAATTTAAGGCAATATATTCAATATGTGATCACAAATAGACATTGTCTTTTACCAAATGCAGTGTTTCAGTAATTTCAGTACAATATTTTGAAAAATATATATTTAATAAAAACAATATTGAACAATTTGAAGACACGAATGATGCAAATAAACCAAACTTTACAAATTTAATTAAAACCAAACTATTTACTGTTTACAACTGAACAAAAACAATCTAATGATACAAATAAACAAAACTTTACAAATTCAATTAAAACTACTTACTTTTTACAGATGAACAATGTAAAACAAGTATCAGGTCACAACAAGACAATGACACACTGCACAGCAAATATTAAAAGAGTTTATTTGACCAGAAAATAAAATATGAAAATAAAATCCTCTGCTGGAAAGACTTGGGAGGTAAAATCAAATCAGTATTAATATACATAGATAGATGATAGCCTGGCCATGGATAAAATATTTAGCTGGCTTTCCACAAATCAGCCTTTCCCCCCCTCACTTGCGTGTGTAAAAATATATTTTACATTGAACTAAAAAAAATTTTTTAAACTATTTATAACTTTCACCTTAACATTATTATAAAACTATACAACTTTATTATTTAACTGTAAAACTTTTATTTACTTATTAATTATTTGTGTCTGGTGTTTATGGGGAGATGAGATTCACGGGGTATCATATGCCACATTGTTTGCCGGGTTTCTTTTATTATACCCCCCTCCTCTTTGTTGTCTTTTGTGATCCTGCAAGAAAAAGATGTTATTAAAACAGATATCAAAGAAATAGTATATTCAAACTCTTATTGCAAGATCTCCACAGTTTGGTTTTAATATACAATTTAAATGATTAAGAAATAAATGATTTTATTTTGATTTAATTTGGATTTGATTAAAAAACATGTTGTAATTGATAATTTAATTATGTATTCCAAACTGCTAGGGCTTTTAAATCTTTATTTTAAGTATGGATTATGATTTTCTTGCCATTTTATTTTAAGTTATATTGTATGTATTTTTAATTTTGTGTGGACCCCAATAAGAGTTGCTGTTGCCTATGGTAACAGCTAATGGGGATCCGAATAAACTAAACTAAACTTGTTAGGAAGTTAACTGGTCATAATACCTTCTCTAATATTTATTAGCGCTGTGAACAACACATTTCTTATCCAAACAATTTTTTGATGGTTGTCGCCAAAATTTTTTTTTTTACAATATTAAATTTGAATCATGATAACGTTACAGTTTACCTTCGCCCAATACTCATTTACATTACACCGTTATCCTCATTATTATTTCATCCTCCCTATGTTAAACTGCGCTGAAATGCTGCTAGCAGCTAGCAGCAGGCCTTTGCAGCCTAGTCGACGAGCTAGTTTTCGTAATTCGCCTGGCAAATAACATTATAGTTAACGTTATTATAGCGTCTGCTTTCTTAGCAGCTATTTAGCTTAATTCAACATAAACATAGTAGAATTTAGGAACTTTAATTATTATTTCTCAGCCTCCCTGTATTGGACTGAGTGAAATGCCTCTGTGGCCTAGTTGACGAAATACTTTCAACAGTATTATTTTACTTAAATAAAACTCCGAAATAACGTTTGCTCTCTGAGTACTGCTGAGTTGCTGAGTCCTCCTCGTCTCTGTGGCGTAATGTGTGAAGCCGGGCATACTCTGTACGATTTTAGCCCGTTTTTGACCCGATTTTTGAGACGCACGACCTGGCGATGCAGGGCCGATTTCCGTTCGTCGGGCGTCTTTTTCCGTACAGTGTACAGGGGGTACTGAGGGCCGATTATCTGTTCCCGAACCACCGTCAGATGATCGGATGAATTTCTGACATGTCAGAAATTTTGGTCGGCCGACAAATTCTTTCACACAGTGGAAGCAGAGCTGACCGGAGCATTTCTACCTCAGTGCGCCTGCGCAAAGTGATAGTCACCATGGCGACGCATCGGTGGCATGAAAATATGGAGGCGAGATTGATAGAGCTGTGGCAACAACGTAGCGTTTATCAAGTTAAAAATAGGCTTACCTCATTCCTGCTGTAAAATGGACAACCCATACTGTCCATGTTTGCTGAGCCATCTCCGAGTCCAGATGTTCTTTTTAGAACTTTCAGCGCACAGTACCGCAGCAATCAATAGGGCAGTCTTCTTCTTTTTGTCTAGCATGTTGCTAATAACCGGCGTCAGAGCTTTCAAATAAATCTTTATTGACAGCTGTCAACAGACAGGACAGTCAGCAGCGGCCGACGGGCCGTTTTCACCCGCACAGTGTGAGCTCTCTGGTCGTGTTCGATGATCGGACCGTACAGTGTGAGTACATAAATTGTGAGCTTTGGCCGTACATCGTAGATGATTACTCGCACAGTGTGCGATGGTATCAGTGACAAGATTTTCAAAAATCGTATAGTGTATGCCCGGTTCAAGTGAACGTGCCATGGAACGTGCTGCAGCATGAAGCATCACGTGCTGGGTCGTAGGTCAGATCACGCCCACTTTCTTCACCAATTGCAAAGAAGACCCAAACCTCGGTCGCCCTAAAAGTTTAAGTATAAAAAGTTTTTGTGCGCCTTCACTAAATCAAATAACTAAATAAATACAATAATTAATACATATATTTAATAGAGATAGGGTGATAATCTCTGATGTGACTGGTCATGATATGACTCGATCACGACGGCATTGGGCTCTCTCGGACTTGTACTGATCTGTCCGTGCGCAAGTAATTGGTTGTGATAGGGTCATATCCTGGGCCTGATCGGACTAGTTGTGATTTGACGTGATCACGACCCCCTTTAGCACAGGGGGATTACACTCTGGAACTGGAGGCAACAAATCACATAGAACACCACTTTTCTACACAATATTGCTTAACCCTAGCATAATGTAACCCTATACTGTAATATAACCTAACCCTAGCATAATGGTTAAAGACTACAGTTAGTAGGTTCAGTAGTTCATAAAGATCTATTTGAGGTTTTCAGTTCGCTTTAACTGCACTGTGTATTGTCTGTATGCTGAGAGGAGAGGACGCTCTGTTATTCAAATTCTCTGTGGCTAGTTTAGTTTCACTCCTACGTTCCTGTTTCTTACGTTCCTTATTTTACTGCTTTCAGCCATATTGGAGCTGGTCTAAGTTTCTGTCAGTACAAACTGACAAACCTAATAACCTGGCATAACCTAAGCACAGGAACATTAAAATGGAGCAATGGAAATAGTTCTCTGAGGCTAATAGCTATGTCAGTGTTACCAGAAGTCTTACCAAAGCACCGCAGGGTGAATAATAATATATAAAGTCTGATGGGACGATCTAATGGGCTTCAAAATTAGTTTTGGGTTATAAAGAAAAAAATATTTAGAAAATATGGCTACTTCTAAACCCATTTTCAAAACCATTGCTTTGCTTCTTCCTTACCCACAATCCCTAAGGCCCAAACAAAGGACAGAGCAGGAAAAAGACAAACTGTCCTCTCCCCACAACTGTAATCTGCAGCTCCAAAGCACACCATAAAATCCTGTCAGCCATCATCATGACTTAAAGTGTTCTCAAACCTCAGCTGCACTGAAAAGTACAGGATCACTTCTAAAATGGAGAAAGAAGAAAATACTCAACCACCCCCTCAACACCACACCACCACCTCTCTCGCCCCTTTCAAACACACTTCCGCTGGTTTAACAAGGATCTGTTTCTGTTCCTGTTTCTGAAAGACGACACATGGATCCATCTTTTCAAGGTCGCCTGAGGTCACCAAAAACATGTAGTGTCGACCAAAGACGTGTCGCCTTGACCAGATTTTAATCATAGCATTGTTGGATCTCTTTGAAAAGAGATGATGCCGGGCCCCGACACACCTCCATTTCCACTCAAACATGCGCATGTTTTTCTTTGTGGATGATTATTGATTGGCCTTGCGGAGCACAACATTTTTTGAAACAATTACTGTTTAATTGTCATTTCACTACAGGGGATTTCAAAGCAATTTCAGGCTAAACTGTGCGCGCACTCGGTTTGCGTTGGAGCCACATAAAAGATTTCATGCAGTCCGCAGCCCAGCAGAAAACAGCTCAGTGATTGAAGAGCCATCATGACTAACTCTGCTCAAAATAAGGTGTGATTCTCCGTCATCAGAAGTACCTCAATTTACTGTGGAACAACTCTTCTTCAGCATACCTTGCTTTATCTGTCCAAAATGTTCTGCTTCTTGCCCTCATCACAGAGTTATCCAAGGGTTCCGGATTTTAGCCGTGCTACAGCGTGGTTCCATGGACGGCAAAGTGTGTCGGTCAAGTCTGAAATATTCCAATTATTGGATGGATTGCCATGAAATTTGGCACAGATATTAACGGTGGCGAGAGGAATGATCATGACATGACTTTTAATAGAGTTCCAACAGCATGTCCAATTTTTCCACTCATCCAGTGGAATATCTCAACATTTCCAGTGTGAAGGATTGGGGCAAAATTAGTTTGACATTTCTGGTGCCCAGAGGATGGATCCTGATGACTTTGGTGATCCCCTGATGTTTCCCATAATACCACCATGATGAATTGGCTCTAAGTGTCTTGACAGCTATTGGATGGATTGCTACGACATTTAGTGACAGTGACATTCATATTCTCCTGTGGGCAAACGCTAACTTTAGTTACTCTGACCCCATAGCCTCAGCTGACACCTGTTAACCTGTTAGCCAAGCATGTTAGCATTGTCATTGTGAGCATGTCAACACGTTGATGGTAAAAATAGTAAATTAATTGTACTTATATAAATGTGCTTTTACACTACATAGCTCATTCACCCATTCACAACCATTCATACACTGATGGCATTAACTGCCATGCAAGGTGCCATCTGCTCATCACTTTTAAGAGCTAACCATTCATACACATTCACACACCGATGGTGCAGCCTACGGGAGCAATTTGGGGTTCAGTATCTTGCCCAGCATTGAGCTCAAGGCTGCAACTTCAACCTCTTAGCCCATGGCCTCACAAAGCTGCTAGGATGACTGGAGGTTCTTACGGCTTAAACAAATAGAAAATGGACGTCCCATGTGTTTTGGCTGTTAGTCTTTATATATACAATTAGTCAATTAGTCTTGTGACTTTACAAGAAAAATTCAGATTTTGTGTAAACTTAATACCTCTAGAATTTGCCTTTGTTGGACAACAAGCTGTGGGAATTATCACAAGTTTATGACATCTCGTAGACCAAACCCTAATCTATCATTTGAAATAATAATCACCATAATGATCCATAACAAAAATAATTGTTAGTCACAGCTCTATCACAGTCTGACATAGATGTTAACCCATAAGTAACTGTAAGCTGTAGAGAAATACCAAAGACATGTTTGAGGTCAATTGAACAACTTACGTTTATGTATATATACACATACAGTACATACCTGTATATACAGTGCACACAAATGCACTGTACATGCTAACTGTAACTATAAATGCATGCTCTTGCATATACAATATACAATATTTCTCATGAACCCATCACTGGGCAAACAGTTGAGTCAACATAAAGTAAAATAGAGTGTTTCTGTGGAAAAAAGCAGATTGTTTTTCCACAGTAGAGTCGTCTTCAGTCTTCAGTCTTCAGTCTTGATGGAGTATATTAAACCCCACACCGGTCTGCATGTTGCTGTGTGTGCAAAATGAAAGGCTGCAGTTAATAACCCTTGATGACTGTGATTTACAGTGATTTTCACAACATAAAAGGTCCCAAAGCAAGTCTGCAGTCCTGGTGAATTTATGAAATGTAGGGAATACATAACAGCGTGTTTTTCTTTGAAATAGTCATCATTAGATGTAGTTTTACCTTGCATGAACTCAAAAACTAGATTTTCTGATCATCTGAGGTCGACCGTAGACACAGTTTCACATGTGTATTACAACTCAAACAGATGCATGTTTCATAAACAACAGCTTGTGGTTAACCACATCCTTGCTGTCACACCTTTTACCACACTGGTGCACCATGCCCTGTTTCAGAGAAGCGAAGCATCACTCCAAAGCACCTGAGTAGAGATGCTTCTCAAATGTGACAGTTTGCTTCTTTTCTTTGTCATATATGAAAGGAAATTAAATTTGGGGGTTTTGGTTAGCATTTTGGAGATATCCCTTTGGGTCCTAGGAAAATATGATGTATGACCAAAGAATTAACCAAGAAAAGGGTTAGGGTTAGGTGTTGTGGTTATCACATTGACTCTCCCTGAGTTGTCCGATGAAGTACGTGGTTTGGTATAGAGATTCAAAGGCAAGGCACTGTCCAACGCTTGACACCCAGGTCCGCACCACTGTGTATGCCATCACATTGTAGAGGAGGAGAGGGTGAGGGGAGAGAAGAGAGAAGTGTGAGGTATGCTGAGTTGATGCTGTTGCTCTCCTATTGGTGTTGGCTAACCTTCTTCACTGTCTTGGTCAGTCTGAGATGATGTGTAAAGTGAGTCCACCTCCTCGGCTGCTGGGTTCTTTTTTGGTCCCATAGTGGCCTACCACAGTCCGAGATGTCAGTGCTGTTAGCGGCTAACAGTTAGAATGTGGCGTTCCAGTTAAGCGGTTCAAACAGCCAGTAGCAAAGCTGTCAGACCCAACGGGGAACTGGAGCTGAACCTGTTAGCACAGTGGACCAGCATGAACTGACTTGTTGACACAGTGTTGTCACAGTGACCGGATGTAGTTGGTTAGTAACTTGGTACTTAGGATGCTAAATATAAAGACAAGATCATAGATCAGATTCTAGGCGGTTACAGTCAGGATACTCCACTGGTGAAGCGTTAAGATCGAGGATATCTGAGGTTCAAAGGTAGGAATGTAGGTGAGATGTAGGGTCTGATGTACTCCAGAGATGAGACGGTCAGTGATAGGCAAGAAGCCAGAGTGGTTAGGGTTAGGATAACCGTCTGAGGAAGTGTTAGGGTTGAGGATGTCCAAAGTCTAAAGGCCAGCCCAGCATGTGAAAGAGATGTCCGAGTGTAGAGTACGCAAGAGCCTAGGTGGTTGTGGTTGGGCTAGAAGATTAATTGATGATGAAAATAATCATGTTTATGGTGATCAAGTGGTAAATGGGAGGATTGGGAGAAATCCCAGTCAGCCAATATCACTGTGAGCCTTTCCTGTAGGCTAACAATGTTTAACCTGGTCTACAGGGAGCTGACCCTTGCCATCATGATCCAGTCTTCACTTTACATGCCTCTGATTTCATATTTTTCTAGATTTTCAAGGTTTATTTTATCACTTAACCACCAGCTTACAGCCATTTAACTGTATGAAATAAATGGACAGGATGTATGGTTTACCTTTATGGCAGTTATCATAAAGTACTGCAGCAGCTGAATGGAGGTCAGGCTTTTGTGATGAACTATGTACTTCCACAAGCCATTGTGTGTTTCCAAGCTTTTATTTGATCTCTGTATGTATTATTAATGTTTTTGTGCTGCCACAGAGCAGCCAGCACAGTGATGAAAAGACAAGGCCAGGAGGAAGCAGAGAGACAGATAAAAGTCAATATTTGTCAAGATTTTCTGTAGCTTGAGACGATGTGACTTCACGGTCCATGTAGGCTTTTACATTATTTTCCACAAACACCTTGTGTTTTAGTGGCTTCTTCAGTGTCATCTTGTTTTTTGGTTTTATTGCCTCCTCAGTAACCTTTTCCTGATTGAGGTGAACCACTCGACATTGTGCTGGCTGACAGAGAAACCACTCCGCTGTTGGGTGTTTTGCTGTTTGCGTGTTCTCAGTTTCATACAAAGGTCATTTCAACAAGTCTGAGGTGTTTGCATCCGAGAGCTGAACAACAAAAGGTGTATGAATATGAACACCTGCACGTTTCAGCTGGAAATCCTGCTGTAGGACAAATAATCCACATCTGGCCTAATTGCTGTTTTTCCATTTATATAATGAGTCATAAGAAGCTATGCAGCACATGTAGTCATGTCTGTGTTGATTGGTGTCATAACTACAAAGAAACTTTTCTATCTGATGATAAATGATTTGCTCAAGTATTTTTTCTAAAATGGTAGAAGAAAAACTCAATTTCATTTCATAGCTGACAAGAACTCCTTGTCACGATGCATCTCTCGAGACCGAATGTCAAATGGTGTCATGACAGGAATGTACCTTGCTTTCCAGTCCACTGTTAGCTTCATCCATAATGAAGCCTGGCCACCGAGGCATCTGTGACAGTCACAAGCAAACAAACAATTCCATTACCTATAGAATCAAAAAGTTGTCAGTGTCAGAATTATAAATGAATTCTCTTTATGTGCCGTCTTAAAGGAAATACAGTTTACTCCAACTTGTCATTGTTCTGGTCGTCAGTTCTGTCAGTTATGATAATGCAGTAGCACAACCTCCAATGAACGAAGCCTGGCGCTGCCAGTTCACTCAGGGCAATCCAGACTTTTCTCGTCTGTTGTTCCCCGTTGGTGGAACGCCCTACCAGTTCCACCTAGATCAGGGGCGTCCTTCTCTGCCTTTAAAAAACTCCTGAAGACCTCCAGCTTCAGAGAGGATCTCCTCTCCAACACTGGCAACAACTGGACATACTGTATCCTCTAGAACTGGACCTTGATTCTGTGAGAGTAGTACTTATTGCTGCACTAACATGTTCTTGTCACGCTGTAACTTGATTGTTTCCACTTTGGATAAAAGCACCAGCTAAATATAAACGTAAATGCAGTAGGCACTAAAGTGATTGCTGAGATTTTGGTCTGATGGGGCAAGAAACATGAATGGTAACCCCTAAATTCCAACAGGCATGGCTTTGTGACGTTGTGGCCCCCATGCTGTTTTTGTCCATTCTCCATGTGGCTTCATGTGCCACCAGGAGTGTTTCAGAAGCAGAACATTTTGCCTGCCAGACTTTGTAAACTTGCTCATATTTGGTAGTTTTTCATTGGTTTATGTGCTTCTACTGTGAGTAAATATGCTCATTGTGCCATCTTGAGTCTGCACAGGTTGTTTTATTTTGAAAATTGACCGGATTCTCACCAGATTCTCAAAAAATTGATCACAATCACAGTCATTGTCTAGAACGGTCAACTCTGGTGGTCATAGTCGTGCCTGGTGGAATTCAGAGGTAAGACAATCAAACCAACTGCCAGGCTAGCCAAACTTTGTTAGAGAAAATGAAGATGAATTGTAAAAATTATTACCCAATGTTTCCATCCTTAGAGATGTTGACACACTTTAGTGACTACTGTGTTACCATAACTGATAGAGTTGATGACTGGAACAGCACAACTAAAACAAAGTTGTTATAAACCAAATAGAGATGACGTAAAAGTTGAAGATTCATCATTCATGTGATTTTCATGGCTCTGATGTCTTTAATATAGAGTTAACAATATTAGCCCCACTACTGGCAAGGTGACACACACACAGATGGTGTGCCAAAAATGGCACCAAAACACTGGCGTTTGACGTTGACCTTGTTCTGTTGTTGATGTTAAACTGCTGGTAGTCAGGTGGAACCATAGATATGACGTGGGTGAAAAAGTGAAGTCGACCCCTAAGGGCTCCTTACAGACCACTGATACACGGGTCATAAAACACAATGAGCTGTGATAGTCTGTGTCTCTGCCAAGTCGCTCAACCAGCAATCACGGAATAATGCTTCAAACATAGATAAACAGTCAGTCAGCAGATGAGCAGTCCTTCATGAAAGCACACCTCACACACATCAGACTGGTCTGTTCAAACTCTTTAGTGTGGCTCATTAATCCTGTGCGTCACAGCCTCCTTTCCAACTTCAGAACTGAATTCAGGTTTTATTCTTGAGATGAATCACAGTGTAAACTCTGCTGTGTCACAGTTTAACATCAGATGGAACCATTGACGATGATGAGGCTTCAGTGTGTCACGGTGTTTTGCTAATCCAGACAACAAGAAGACAATTCTTCACCTGTTGGGCTGTTGTCATCAAGTGTCACTGTGATTGGCTCAGCTGTTTCAGAGTCATGAGACCAGTGATTGGCTGAGTGTATTTATTAACTGGCCCTCTGTCTTCGACACATACATGAACTTCCTCTTGAGTGATTAAGGCTCTTTATTGTGAGCAGTGATGAACGTGGCCGCTGCTCGTTCACTGTGTTGCCCACATGTTATGTCACAAACATGTGCTCCCTCCTGTCATCCTCTGACTGTCTTGGCTTGCATGTTTTTATCTGAATGGATGGATGAGAAATAGACCAATCAAAGCAACACATTTACTCATTCACACACTGATGCCAACTGCTCATCTGTGTTTTTTTTAAGGCTGGTATTTAATGTTTCCTACTTTTTATAAACTGATGACGTGTTTCAGAGGTAGGAGGCAGATGAGGACGTGTCACGTGTTTGGGGTCTTAGAGGACTGGCTGTAAAACATGGTTCATCTGCTGTGTATCTGTAATCAGTGTTGACACTCTTTACACAGCAAGTCCAAAAGAAGTACACACACATACGAATGCACACACAGGTGCATGTCAGTGTCTTTCTCGTTGGGTTCTTGGTATCATTTCTAAAAGATGAAATCAATCAATCAATTATCAATCAATTAGACTTTATTTGTATAGCACTTTTCATACAAAACATGTAACACAAAGTGCTTCACATAAAAACACCCCAACACCCACTGCCTACCTCCAACCCTCCACCACAAAACATTAAAAATGTATAATAGTGAAGTAGTAAAACTAATTATGTAAAAATGTGTAAATAGCTAGATAAAAAAGAATAAAAATAAAACATAATAGCATCCAGATAGCTTAAAATAAAGGTTAAGATATATAAATAGACAAATAAATAATAGCTAAATAAATAAAAGTGAAAATGGTGTAACATTAAAATACATAAACACAAAAATATTTAAAATGGTTCAAGTAAAAGCCAGATTAAAGTCTGTGTAAAGTAAGAATAAATGTGTTCTGAGTTTGTCAGACCAAAGAAGAAAGTGATTATTAACCACCAAGAAAAATTTGAACGATTAAAAATATCAACAAGTTTATGAAATTAGGTGTCAAAAGCCACGCCCACTCATGGGAGCAGTCAAGCAGCCATTTTGAAGCGACTGAAACGTGTCAGATGAGTTCAGAAAATGACATGACTAACTTTAAAACACTCTGAGCGAGATGAATTCATCTCTGTCTCTCTGCTAGGGGTGCAGGGGTATGCTCAGGGTGGCCTCAGCGTGTCATCGAGCCACCCTTTAAGGACCGCCCACAAAATCCTGGACTGAAAACTGGTGAAAAACTGTTTGAACCTCTAACTCCACATTTCAGTAATATATCGTTCAAAGTCTTTTCACGTGTTTTCAGCAACTATTTTCCAACATATCAGAATTGCTTTTACACGGTCTTTAAAAAGTTTATACTTACATATTCAGTGTAATAACACTGCCTTATGGTCATGTGCAAGGATTAGCACTTTATAAACTTTCTGCATATTAAGAATTGGTTGATCATATTATTTGCTTGATTATTATTAGCTCACTGTATTAAATATGCAGCAGGTCTGTAGGACTCCAAACAGTTAGCAAGTTGTCAGCTGTGGGAACATAAACTAATCCCTTTTTATGTTTCATCTTCAGTGGAAGATTTGTGTGATTAAATATCTACACTCATAGGACTCGAGGACTTAAACACACCAACACAATAAATAAATGCAGAGATGCTTCATCATGATGCTGAGAGATAGAGAGAGAGAGAGAGAGAGAGAGAGCTGCTCTTAGTTCCTAAAAAAGCGTCCGTCGTAGAGACACAAGGTTTTCTCTTGACAGCAGTGATAATCGATGGTCCCCGGAGACTCTGATCTCTGTTGTCAGCCATGAACTGATCCTCATGTACGTTTATCAGTGAGCCAGAAAATGTAGCCTGATCCCTGGCATATCACCATGGATACTATCAAAGACACGTCCCCCTCCTCCATCCTTTAAATCCATTCTCTGTGGAGCTATAAAGAACATCAGTGTGCAGACACACACACACACACACGAGGAAGTCAGAGGAAACAGTCAGGTTAAAGCTAAGCTACAGCTTCCTGTATCTGTAACAACAGCATGACTTCCCCTCCAGAAAGCTTCATTTGAGAGCATGTCCGCCTCGAGCGCTCGCTGTATTAAATATTCAGCATGTGATAGTTCCATTCAGCAACTCAGTACAATAATGAAGAGCTTTCCTTCAATGGAGCCATTCACTGACTCTGGTATTCCCTGTTTTCCTATTAATCCCAGCATCCCTTAGGCGTGACTGTTAAATGAGCGTCTCAGACAGCAGAACATTTCACTCATGAACTGTTAGTCATCTTCATGTGATGGGTTTGTTTGGATGGCTACAACACTGGATGCATTGGCTGGTGTTTGCTCATCAAGTCTGTTTGTCTCATTGGAAATGGACAAAGGTGAGAGCTGTGTTGTTGACTGTTGACATGTACGTCTTCTGCAGGTTTTGTGGTGTTCCACCCATCCTGTGGGTTTCTAATGAGAACACACAGAGTAAACACCCATGGGCAGGTGATCCTTAGTCAACATGTAGCACTGAAGAAAAATAGTTTTGAAATAATCTTGACTTATTTTTGTAGTTTGGGCTATTTTAACTGTCCGGAACCTTCTGGCTTCATTGCTGCCCATTAGGGTACATTCAAACAGGGGAGCGTGCAGGTGTTTCCATTCATATGAGTGGCAGTGCAGGCTGCAGGGGCGGAGAAGTGGAGCTAGATCCAACTTTCGGAAAAACACAGCCTGACATCACACTGCAGCCACCAATCAGACGATCAGGATCAGTATCTCTGATACTCTATCTGTCGTGTTCTGGCTCGCAATTTATGCTGCAAAATAGAGACACAAGTTTGAGAGAGAGTGAGCATTAGTCAAGAGACTTTGACAGTGAATGAGAGTGAGCGAGCACCGGCCTTGACAGACAGACAGACAGAATGAGTCACAGTAAACATACAGTAAGCATACATTAAAATTAGATACTACAATAAACAAACATTAACCCTGCGATTCGCCGCAGCGCCTGATGTAGTATGAGGTATCTTCTTGAAACCACTACTTTTATCAGTACTTCATGTTGCTTCATTGTGATTATTGTGCAATAAAACGAATTACAGAACACAATTAAACATAAATGTCAAAGGATTTACTTCTGATACAGAGCTGCTGGGCTCAGCCTGGAGGTTTACAAGAAGTCGAAACTTTAAGAGTTATTCTTATTTAGAACAAATGTTTGCACACACGTGGAGAACACACACAGTCTGAGGACCTCACTTTGCGCTCTAGACATTGTTTTTATTGTTGTCTAACGTTTTATAGATTACATAAATAATTGATGAGTCAGAGGCTCACATTAAATGTGCCTGTAGTGATGGTTTCTTGTTGGAGAACAGCAGTATTGTCCTTGAAGGATCACACACAAACATCATCTGACATCCACGTGGGGGATTTCTGCAGGAACATGTCGGCAGATCTGAGCCGGCCTCTGCCAGTAACATCCCTCTCTTCACTCATCATCCATCACTTATTTTTTTTGTTTTGCTTCTCTCCTCCCCGTGTGCTTTCTCCTATAGCTTGTTTAACCAAAATATATGAGTGTTGCTAACAGATCGGAAGCCTGAATGGGGAAAAGATCACGAGTATAAAAACAAAGTTCCTCCACATACACACTGCACGCCTGTGTCCAGCTGTTTACCCATTCGGTGTGCTCATTAGAGCAAATATTATCAGCACACCAAAGCCGAACTGCCTGTCTGTTTTCCCTCTGCCTCGAAGAGAGCCATTACTTTTATTCTTGGAAGTAGCACAGCGGTTTGACCCCGGCTCCGCTGCGTGGCTTTGCAGCTGATGCTCTGAGGGAGAGAGAGAGAAAGGGTGGGTGTGTTTGTGTAATTATTCAGTATCAGGGCCACTGATGAGTTGTTCCACATCCACTGGCACTTTTTTTTAATGAGCATTCATGGTAGACGCTAGTGCTTAACGCAGTATGTGGCAGACTCCCTCACTCACAGAGGTGGGGGTTTGTTTCCAGAGGTGAAAACAAAGAAAAATCAACCACGAGAGTAATGTGAGGGTGGTAAATTCTCCACCTTTCTGGAGAGTAACTCAAGTTGATACTGAACTTCCATGTGCGTACTATTCATTCGTGCAGTGTGACACACGAAGTGGACCTGAGAAGTGTCCTGCTGTGCTGCCGCTGTAAATATAAAACATCTTTCACATTTCACTCATTCCCATTCTCGACATTTCCACCAAAGGTCATTTGTTTTGGTACAAATGAAGTACAGAACTGATGTTGGGAAGCAGGACTGAAACACACACACACACACACACATCAAATACATTCACCCTGAACACTGATGTAGAGCTGACCTTATTCATTCAGACCTGAGTGTGAAAGCTCTCTTGATGCAGACACTGATGTACTGATCTACTGTAAATGCAGTACAAAAGAGTCTGTCAGTACTGAAGCTTCTGTTATATTCCATTTTATCCTTCATGCTCACACTATGGGGAAATGGAAGGCCTCAAGGTGCTTGTCTAACCATAGATACATTATATATACTGTACATAGGTACAGATTTGGCTCCTGCTGTTCATTGGAGCCATGTGTCAATGTATAATGTATCAAACTGGTGAGAGGAAGCTGTGGCATGTAAGTCTATGAGGGCTTTACCTGACATATGTTAGCTTAACTTAGTGTTTTGAACCATGCTTAGCTTTATGTTAGCTTAAAAGACTATCTTATGGTGATGTAATATCCAATTCAACACATCCATAACAGTCAAATATCGCAAAAATCCTCACCTATGGAATGTTATTCCCCGTTGCTTGGTTTTGGCTTTTATTTTGTTAGAACATCCAAAAGCAGCACAGCCATTTTCTACTATTTGAATGGGTCATAACCCCAGAGCAATATGGTGGCTATCTACTATTAAAATGCATGACAGTCTAACAGCGTCTGAAACAGCGAACGATTTTTCTAACTTTCTGAAAAATGACTTTCAAACATTTTTTTTCACTCCTCTACACGACTACATTTATTGTCTATTAGTGTGTACAACCAAGTGCACCACCGTGAATGCTTTTGTGGAGAGACCATCTCAAAAGTTTGCACCTACCTCTGTCTTACTCATAACGTTGAAACTACAAAAACTCAAATACGTCGGTGAACTGTTGGAGGCAGTTCTATCGGTTATGATGACATCGTAGTCAACAGCGTAGCTGATGAGATGTCAGAACGTGGTGACTGACAGGGGAACAAACAAAGTGGTCAGACAGGTTGGAAACAAACTGACTTATTTAGAAGGAAAAACAAAGCTGAACAGTGAACTGAACCCACACGTCTGTTTGAAACATCCAGCACAGTTGGGGGTTGATTGGTGGTTCAGCTTTGACCTACCATATTTGTCATACTTGTTTTGTGTGCTCTGAAGGGTTATTTGTATTATTATAGGTGCAGTCACTCTTTGTGTTATTGGCAAATAATCTGGCTACAACCAATCATTGCACCTGTATTTAGTGATGTTGCCGTGTTCCAAGATCTCAGCAACTTTGCGCACTTTGGTTACCACAGTGTGTCAGAACTGAGAGAACTGATGGCCAAACCCAGAGCTAGGAAAATAAAAAGCGTCTTTTCCTCAAGACAAACTGTGGTAATTCAGCTGTCACCAACCATCACACACGCTCAATCAACCAGAACAATGAATCAGCTCAACCTCAAAGAGCAGACGCTCCAGGACCTGACAAATTAAAGGTTCTCTGTTACCTTCTTAACGCCTTAGTTTCCATAAATCACCGTTTGTCAACGCAGTTTGCTCACCAGCGAGTGGTTTGATGTTGGCCCTTTGCACATCTACGCGCAATGCAACAACAAGTAACAAATGTTGATTGTAACACTTTAGACCTGCAGTATGCAGGTGAACATGCACCTGACAGCCTGACAGCTTCAATCAAGCTCGGGTTGCCAGTGATTACACACACTGATGGACGCCCGGAACACGAAAGGTCATTTGTCATACGCAGTAGGTGGTCACTCTCTGTGAACGTTCAGCAGTGTTTGCAGAGCGTCAAGGTTTTCAGACTTAATCACACACTTTGCCAGTTTTTAATTAAGCCAAAGGAGATATTTGACTGTGATCTTAGTCTCCACACCATCCTCTAGTTTGAAAGACAGTCACCTGCTATGAAAAGCAATCAGCTTTTTTCCTCCTTCTCCCTTTGATGAAAATGCTGTGTAAATACTGTCCCGAGTAAGATGGAGTTGAATTTCACACACTGCTGTCTGTGCACCGGCTTCAATCAAATTAACTTTACAGGACTGCCACGTAAGACAGTCTTTTTATATTGCAGAGCAAATTGTCTGCAGTAAAAGCAGTGAGAAAGCTGGATTATGTTCCATTACGATCCCCCTCAATGAATAATACAATAGGGCCCCCGGGACCAAATGGAGATTGGGCTCATCTTTTCATGTCCGTCTTCCATTTGTCCATTTCTGCTCATGGATCTGCTGCCAGAGTGCATCTGCCTGGTCAGTAATTCAGTCACACACGGAAGCAGAATAAGGCCAGATGTCCTCCTGGTACCGCTCATCCATACATCTGTAACACTGAAGCCTTCGTCCGGGGACGTCTTGGCATTTGACAACCGACTCCTTCATCCCCAGACATGACAAATGTCACCTTTTTCTCTTGCAGGCTAAAATGGAGCCAACGCACTTTTGCTGTAAGGTGACCTTTGAGGAGACATCCAACAATAATGTCTCTTTCTTTTGCAGCAAGCAGTCTGTCAGTGGCGCACTAACACAAGTGCAGATAAAGAAAAGTTTGCTTGCACCACATAAGAATTTGCATGAGATAAGTAACTAGTAGATGAATCAAATTGGATCCAATCACAATGAAGGAATTTTCTTCCTTCTCTGTCCCTTTTTGTTATCACTGCCCAACCCCATCAACATGAAAGACTCCAGTCCTGCTGATCCAACATTTCATTTGGAGGAGATTACGCTTTCCGCAATCAAGCTTGGCAATATCAAAAAATCATACCAGGATGTCAGCAAGCAAAGGAAGAAGTTATGAATATCATTGAAGCTTTGTCTGACTTTGCACTTTCTTCAAAGTGGAGCTTCAGTAGGAGAGTGTCGTGTGAAACCGAATGAGGTCTCACTCATCAGACAAACGCTGTCATTACTCTGAGCGTGAACAAGCTTACAGCCGTCCGTCAGACACATTTATATAGATTGTGTCTGGTCTGTTTCACCCGCTGTGATCTCTATGACCAGATGCGTAATATTTCGATCATATAATCCATTCACCATTATCTATAACTGCTTATCCTCATCAGGGTCATGGTGGGTTGGAGCCTATCCCAGCTGACATTGGGTGAGAGGCGGGGTACACCCTGGACAAGTCACCAGTTCAACACAGGGCACATAGAGACAAACAACCATTCACACTCACATTCACACCTGCAGACAATTTAGAGTCACCAGTTAACCTGTTAAGGTTCATGACAACCAGCACCGGAGAGACACAGACAGAACATGGCGACTCACATGGAAAGAACCAGCGGAGGTTCAAACCAGGAACCTTCATGCTGCGATGCAACAGTGCTAACCACTGCACCGTGGTTCTAATCCATGGGTTGAATTTAGTGTTCAAGACTAAGGACTAACATTATGGGCCCTATTTTATTCTTGTAAGCACAAAGCGGCAGGCCCGGGCATCTTAATGAACTGCACTGGTGTGTCGGTTAATAATAACACTGTCAGCCAATCACATCACTGTTCGCATGACTCTGAAACAGCTGAGCCAATCACAGTGACTCATGATGACAGCAGTTCAACAAGTGAAGGAAATCATCGTGTTGTCTGGAAAGGTCGCTGTGACGCACAGGATTAATGAGCTCCACTAATCCAACGAGTTCTAACAGACAGTCTGATGTGTGTGTGAGGTGTGTGTGTGTGTGTGTGTGTGCTTTGCATATTATTTCATGAAGGACTGCATCCTGTTGCAGCACATCTCCCATCAGAGCTGCAGAATTATCATCATATGTGTCTGCTGCCTTCAGATGCTGCAGGGATTTCATGAAGAGAAGAAGAAGCTCTTCATATCTTAGTGGACAGCAGACAGTGGAAGAGTCAGAGAGAGATGCAGACTGGTTACCAGAGTTCAGGCTTCCATCACATTCAAAGTTCTTCTTGATGCAGATGTCTGTTTTGAAAATTTGGAGTCTTCAGCTTTCAGAATCTGTAAACTAGTTGTATGTTGTCTAAAACCTCTGTGGCTGTGAAGTGAAGCCAATGTAGTAGTGTCATAAACTGCACTTCCTAAAACGTCCACTTGAGGCTGGCTCCAGAAGTGAGTCAGTCTCCATAAGTCCCCATGTTAAAATGTCCAACTTCACAGCAGAAATAAACATGTTTACAGCCTGGTACAAAAAACAGTTTTGGTCTCTATAGCTAATTTCCCCGTTCATGACAACTGTACTGAGGGTGAATTTATATACAACTCACCTGTTTAAATTATATTAAGTCTTAAAGTTATGCAGAATTAAGAGCGTGGACGCTTTGATTGACAGGTGGGTGCTGTCACAGGTGGCTTGTTTGAGCATCCAGACTTCATCCATCCTCAACTCCACCCACAATCCACGCCCATTTTGCAGGACTGCATAGAAGTGGTAGCCAGAGCCAGCAAACTCTAAATGTCACAACAGCTCTTCAGAAACCTGTGGGTGACGTCATGAATACGACATCACAACTGTCAATGGTTGTCCAAACTGTCTTTTTATGATGTATTTTAACAATAAAGTCATCCGGATAAATAGTGATCAAAGGATAATTTTCTCATCAGTCCACAATAACGTGCACAGAGATTTCCAGTGACCCTAAATGTACTGTACGGGCGGCTGTGGCTCGGACTAGAAAGGCGTTGTATAAGTACAGTCCATTTACCATTTACTGGTGAAACACGGCGTTTGCTATTTCTGGAAACAACTCAGTCAAACTTCACATTTTACCGTCACGCTGACTGAATGTGTGTTTGTGCCAAAATATTTCACCAAAGCTTCAAAAAGATTCATCACTGAGGCTCTTTGCTTTCTTTACTTGCTGTAACCATCATGGGATGTTGGTATGGATGGCGGTATTTCCTTTGAAATCTAGATTATATACTAGGTAAGGATAAAAATCTTGTTTTTTTCTTTATTGCAGCTCCATTTAGTCTGGAATGGTCATAGAAGTATGATTACTTACAATGGAGTCATATTTCTGAGCTTCCATCTATCAAAGGAGACCAAGTATGCAGATAGGTGTCACAGCTGTGGAGCTCTTTCTGATTCATTTTCAGTATTTTAGGGCTTCTGAACAAATGTAAGGATAAAATATAAAATGTCGAGTGAGAGTGAAAGACAGTTATGATGGGTTGTCTTTAACTTTGTGATGGTGCACTTATAATTTATGGTATATTAAAACACACCCTTTCTTTAATATGCCCTGTTTAACTTTATTAGAACTGAGTGAACTCAAACACACAGTACCTGTGCACGCTGCCTTCACTGTTCAGCTCAGGAAATGTTCTTTGTTATTGCTAGGCAACCACACAGTCAGCTGCTGTCAATCACTTAGCTGGACTAGCTAATGTCATTAGCTGATAAAGAGGAAGAAAAGCTAGGTGTTTGTCAAAGCACTGGCAGCCCGATTCTGTTTATTATATCATGACATTATCTGATGATGGAACAAGGTTCAGAAACAATTACTGCCAGCGTGCCCTTTATTTTCTCCATTTGGTTACCGTGGATATAGTCATTCTTTAACACAACTGGACAGCTAAAGTGAGATGTTCCAAATGGATAAACACAAGCTGCCTGCAGTGTCTCAAATGGTCTGTCAATGAGAGAGATGAGACACAAAGGCTGATGTCAAACCCGCTCAGTGTATGCGCTCACGGCTCCACACTGTTTTTACTGTTCTGTCTGATTTCTCACCGCGACCCAAATCACACAAAGGATCAATAGTTCATACTTATCTAATCACCTGTCTTCTTCTTCTTCTTCCTCAGGGAGCTTTTAGGTCCAGACTTTACCGAGACCTACTACACCGAGGATGGACAGCCAGTGACTGTGACCAACAACAACTACACTGTAAGTATGAAGCCAAGGTTAAAGTCAGTGTGAAGGAGCTGCTGCTTATTAAAACACACTATACTATACCTTAATTCCAATCTCAACACTTCTAATACTCAAGTAGAGGCCTGAGGGGCCATGTCATGTTTATTGCACATCGCTGCTTATATATAACAGAAAATTTGAGCTGGTTTATCCTGCCCACTGTATCCACAGGCGGCCTCCTTCATTTCTGGTATGTAAATCATCTTGCAGGATTAAAACTTTCATATAGCGTCTGAGTGTGATTTGGCATTTCATTTGAGGACTGCATATTTCTGCACATCAATTAGGATTTACATTTGAAATAATCCTTTTATGATGCATTATTGAAGAGCTTTACACAACTATGATCTTACCACTGAATATGATTTATTTTGTACTTTGGTCTTACAAAAGAAATACAGCTTTAATATTTTGTGATGTGCAAATAAAATATCATTTACCCTTGTGCACATTCATGACAAATAATTTATAATAATTTAACATAATGTTCATGTGATTTGACTCTTCTCTTTCAAAGCTGTAGAGTTGAATTATGTCCTCATTTTTGCTTATTTCTGTTGAAAATGAGAATTTGTGTGATGTCAGGATTCTTGGGTTAAATTAGTCATTAGTAATCTTCTCTCATTGTAAATGAGCAAATATCTAAACATCATCCAAAATCAAATTCAGAGTTCCAGTTTGTGAAAAAAAGAACAGGATTAGATTGCACATTTTCGTCCAATAACATTCAGTCAGTCAGCTTCATGGCAGTGTTAGGCTTACACTGAGTACACAGATCATTTGGCAATAATATTTTTAGTTTTGTTATGATTGTGGTTATAATTCTGCATTTTCAAAAATGAAAACTGGATCTAAATATGTATATATATTTTTACATCATATATATATATATTTATACATCATGCACTCGTGAATGGAAATATACATTTAATTTGCAATATTGGCAGCCACCTATATTATTAATAAGTATTAATATATCAGCAGGAGGTTGCTGCCTGTTGGCTCTGGTCAGTTTTGTGTTCATGTTGAGTCACGACAACTAAACCAAGACAAGTGAGTATGAAGTCTATACAGAGATTCTCTTTTTCTTGGGGCTGTTAAAAGCTTTCGGGGAAATCTAGAAGATGACTAACTACAGTAGTGCAGCTTGACAGAACAGACTGAAGGAACGAGAACTCACAAAGAAAGTTCCAGCAGTTTGTAATAAAATAACTGTGCAGGTTGAAGCCATGCGCTGTAAAACACTGGATTATGTCTTTTATCATATTTCTCCTGACCACACGGGAGACGTCATGGCGGCACAGGAACGCTGCCATAAGTGATGCATAAATTATGAAGCACTTTATTAACGCTGTCGGCCGTGTGTCAGACAGGCTGTGCTCGGCAAAATTGGAAGCAGGGCTTGTCAGCCAGGTGGAGAGTGTGTTACAGGAAATCGAAGCTATATGAAAGACTGAGAGCCGCTGTGTGAACCACCTGAACAGAACACATGCGAAACATCAGACACACACACGTATGTAAAAGCATGTGAAACAGATAGGTGCAATACTACAAACACTATACACAGTAACACGGTACACACAGAGTTAAAGCTGATCTGCACACGCACAAACTGAGCAACATGATGAAGCAGCTCTAATGTGTCAGTTTGCAGCCTCGGTGACTCTAATCAATCTGTGGCATTTATCAAGATGTTGTGTAATGATGCACGTAGCATTGTAATATCAGCGATTATCACACATATTCTGAAGTCTGATATATTTCACATAAAGAATAACCAGCATATATCTGAGAATATTAGCAGCGTCAGTTGTGCTGTACGTCGCACTGTGCCACCAGGTCACATTTAATGAACTTCATAATACAGAGCAGGAAAAGGAAAGGGACATCCTTTAAAGAATGTAAAGCAAGTGCATGTGTTCAGCGTTTGTCAGACCAAAGAAGAAAGTATTATTGAGTTTATGAAATTAGGTGTCAAAAACTGGGTAAAAATGAATTCTCAGCCAGGACTGTGGGGGTGTGTCCTCTGAATGTGCTGAAGCCACGCCCACTCGTGAGAGCAAGTCAAAATCTTTTGGAATTTGAAGCTCAACACAGAAGATTTGATCATATCGAGCATCAAATCGCCTCTTTTTGACTCTCACTTTCTATTACTGGGGGATTTTCAGAGCTGTCCTCATCACAAAGTGAATATTTCAGCTGAACAAGACCATAAAATAGATGCTCTAATGGCCCCATATAAAATCCACTTAGTGTTTGGACACAAAGGTCTGAAGCCTTAAGTTACTCATTAAGGTTATTAGGTATTCAATACAAGGGGTGTTCATCATCCTACAGTCAAACAAGGCAAAGGCCAGCCACACATTTTGATAGAAAACATTCAAATAATCGCTGCTTGTCTGAAAGGACTTTAACTTAACCTGGATAGTGTCTTCTTAAACACAGCGATGGTGTGTCTTCTTGGTTTTACTAATGTTGAGACTTAAAAGTGAGGAACAAAAATAGTGATTGCGTCTTTGTTCTTTAATCAACATGTTTAGCAAAGTCACTTGATTTTTATCATTGAAGACTTGAGTTATCAGGATCTTTGTAGACGTCTCATGTCTCAAGAGTTTGTGATGATCAGAGGTGGCTGAGCACCCTGATTGGCCCTTTGATCAACTTAGCTACATCACAGGAACCAAATCATTCATTTGTCCTCAGTAGACATTTGGCTGCAGTGCTGCATGCCCGTTTATGTAAGCCCATGCTCTGTTAAATGATGAATAACTTCTTCAAACAAATAAAAGTTGATTAAAATTCAGTGGTTACTTTAATTTGGACCTCTCAGTTCTCATTATGGAGAAGAGGATACAGTCACCCTTTCCTCGCTTTGGAGGCAGGACAGTATGAGTAGTTAGGTCAAAGGTCATTTCATGTGTATACATGTACAGTATGCCACATATGTAAGGTAACAGTCAGATTTAGCTTTAGAATGTGTTACTTATCACGTTAAATACTCTTTCAGTCTCCCATGTGTGTTTACAAAAATGCTTTGGCTGATTAAAAGCTCACAAAGCTGTTCAACAAAAGGTGTTTCAGAAAATGTTTGCTGGTTTGTTTCAGAGTTTGACAGCAAAAAAAAAATGTCTTCATTCTGCTGCACAACACTAGAATAATCTTCAAGTGGTTTGTCAATATGTGTTCTGAGTTTGTCAGACCAAAGAAGAAAGTGTTATTAACCACCCAGCCAAATTTAACCACCTGAGCGTGTCATCGAGCCACCCTTTAAGGACCGCCCACAAAATCCTGCACTGTAAACTGTTGAAAAACTGTTTGAACCTCTAACTCCACATTTCAGTAATATATCGTTCAAAGTCTTTTCACGTTTTCAGTCTCACAACCACTTTTTAAAGGTCTTGTCTCAAAATCAACCGCATATTTTCTTGGTCTTGGTCTCAGTTTCGTCTTGGTTTCGACAAAGAGGACTTATTTACAGTAAATACCACAACTAAATGGATATCACTAAATTACGGGTGCACTGTCAGGTTTATTTGCCCTCTTTCACACGTACTGCAAGCAAGTGAATGTCAGGAAACAGGAGAAGAAGCTGTGGCTGTGTGGGAGGATGTCAGCCAGATCTTCAGTAATAAAATTTGTCTCCCTAAACCACAAAGAGTTCATCTGTAAAAAAGCATCCAAAAGAAAACAGAGCAGTCTGTAAATCCTGCAACGCAAAGCTGACAGAGACAGCTGGAAGCACGCCTCAGCCAAAGCGATTTGGTAAATATAAGCTATCTAAGTAGGCTACACGTTGTCTGGTCTTGGTTATGACTTGTTCTCAACCCCTGAAAGTCTTGGTCTTGTCTTGGTCTTGATTCCCTTTGGTCTTGGTCTTGACTGCAACACAGTTAGACTGTATGTTGGAAATAAGCTGTCTAACTTCATTGTGTAACAGTCATTGAGGATTATCAGTACTGCTGTGCAAAGTTATTCAAATCAATCAGTAAAATCCAAACTAAGCATTTCATGTTGAGTTCTACCTGTCAGCTATCTGCACTGAAACATCTCTTTCAGCCATTATGTGATGCATGATGTTTTGTTCTTGGCACACAATGGTTCAACCTTGAGATGAAATGAAACAACACAGTACAGGAGCGAGGTGCTGAGATCTCAGAGAAAACAAACATCGCTTTTATGAAACAGTGTTGCAACATCTGCCTGAAGTTGAGATCAATTTTTCGTGACGTCAACGTTCTCCAGTTGATTTTTGTTGTTGTGTTGTGATTCACAGAGCCTGACCGTCTTGCCTCAGCAGCCCGGTCCACACTGCAGAGAATAAGCCGGCATTACTCTGTGATTGAGCTCGTAGCAAAACATATTTCTGTCCCTTTCATCAGAATATAAACCAATAGAGACAGTCTTCCCCACACAGCACTCAAAATGATTTATTATAGGAACAATTCATTTGCAGTGATATTTTCGGGGTAATTGGTCAAGTTAACTGAGGATCTCTGTGATCTTTTAATACCTTTGGTTTACTTTGTGTTATCTCTTTAAGACTGAAGTATCCCCTTAGTTAATTCAGTTTGTCTGCAACTCTGAGCAACCAGAGCTGGGCAAATACTCACAGGTAGGGGTGCAATTCCAGGATTTTTTTTTAAGTTGGAAACTTTCCATTGAATTAACCAGAATTTATCAGAATTTATGGGAATAAAAATAATAAACCAGGAATTTACAAAATTGAAGGTTAGCTCTTAACAGGGAACTTAAATATAGTTGGGGACAATATATTTTAGCATAATCTTGACTAAAACAACCAGATTTACAGAAGTACAGTTGTACACTGCTTACTGCAGGGCTGTTGAGGCCACGCCCCCTAACTGCACAGGTGATTTCTGTTTGTTTAAATTACCCCCAATTTCCAGTTAATTCCCATACATTTCTAGAACTCCCATGGAGTTTCTGATTTGGAGAATTCCCAAACTTCCCGAGCTTAAATTCCCATGGAAAATTTCCAGAAAGTTTCCACCCCTTTGCAACCCTACTCACAGGTAGCCTAAGGTAGGTTGTTGGGCATTGTTGGGGATCCTGCAGGTTAAAGACTTTGGGTTTAGGTTCAAATCAAATCAAATGAAATCAAGTTTATTTGTATAGCCCTTTACAATAGCCAAGCGGTACCCAAAACAATACATAACAGATAATAACAAACAAATACAATTAAAAGTGCTGTAGTGCTGCAGCGCTGCAGGGTATTAAAAGCCTTCCAGAAATACATAGAAAGGAGCAGACAGAATGAGTACACCTAAGAAACAGTACTGCCCTAGTCAGAATTGAAACACCAATCTAAAGAAGTGGGTCTTAAGCTTCGATTTAAAAAGGCTGAGATCAGTAGTGGTGCGAATGTCAGGGGGCAGTTTGTTCCACAGTCTGGGAGCAGCGACGGCAAAAGAATGATCGGCCCACTGTTTAAATCTCAACCTAGGGACCTCTAACAGAAGCTGACCCGAAGAGTGCAGGGCTCTGCCACAATTGCGAAAAGTTAAAATCTCTGACAAGAGGGGGCTAAGCCATTAATAGAGTTAAAAACAAACAACGGAAGTTTAAAATCAATTCTTAAATGGACTGGAAGCCAGTGGAGTGACGACAGCACAGGGGTAATGTGTTCGCATCTGGACGTGCTTGTTAAAAATCGGGCAGCAGCGTTCTGCACAAGTTGGAGACGAGAAATTGAGGACTGACTGAGGCCAACGTAGAGGGCATTGCAGTAGTCCAGTCTGGAACTGATGAAAGCGTGGATTGCCCTCTCGAGATCCTGCCGACTGAGAAAAGACTTCACTTTGGCCAAGAGACGGAGCTGAAAAAAGCTTGTGCTGACAACAGAGCTAATCTGTTTGTCAAATTTGAGCCCATTATCAAATGTTACCCCAAGATTTTTGACATGTGATTTAAAAAGAGGGGCCGGAGTGCCAGAGTTTGTGGTGAAAACATTCAACATAGATGGTGAACCAAACAAAATGCATTCAGTTTTGCTGTCATTTAAGTGCAAAAAGTTCTGTGCCAGCCACTGCTTTATATCTGTAATGCAGTCCAGCAGCTTAGTAAGTGCAGTGTTTTCGTTTGGTCTCATGGGCAAATATATCTGCAAATCGTTGGCATAAAAATGAAAAGACAGGTTGTGTTTTTTTATAATTGATCCCAGAGGTAGCATATACAATGAAAACAGAATAGGGCCGAGAATAGATCCCTGTGGCACCCCACAGGACAGGGATGCACTTGAGGAGCAGTGGTCACCAATCACGACAGAGAAACTCCTGTTTGCCAGGTATGACCTAAACCACTGGAGAGCGGTGCCGCGGATGCCAACGTGCTGCTCTAGGCGAGATACAAGGACTGCATGGTCGACTGTGTCAAAGGCCACTGTGAGGTCCAGCAGCACCAGCACAGCAGGATTCCCAGCATCCACAGACAAGGCAATATCACTGTGCACCTTTAACAGTGCTGACTCAGTGCTATGTCGGGATCTAAAACCAGACTGAAATTTATCAAGAATAGAATTGATCTCCAAAAATGTCTGTAATTGAATAAAAACAACTTTTTCTAAAACCTTAGAAAGAAAAGGGAAGTGGGAGACAGGTCTAAAATTGGAGAGCACAGAGGGGTCAAGATGCGTTTTTTTTAGGAGGGGCCCAACCATAGCGTGTTTGAAGGCAGCTGGAACAGACCCTGAGCTAAGACAAGTGTTTATAAAAACAAGCAGACTTGACCCAACAGAACTCAGAACCTCCTTTAAAAACTTGGCTGGAATGGTATCTAAGGGACAGTTCGTGGGTTTCATGCCACTAACCACCTTAGTAAAAGAGGACAGAGAAATGGTCTCAAACCGCTCAAAAACAGCAGTCTGTGCCAGAGGAGCACAGACATCATCAAGGGGCATATTCATATTACAGATATTCTGCAGGTTGCAGTGGAGGCATCGGACAGGACAGTGGGGCGTGGATTAACGACAGAATCAATAGTATTAAATAGCAGTCTTGGATGATGAGAGCTGTTAGCTATGATGGAGGACAAATATTTGGACTTGGCTTCCTTTAGAGCTCTCTGGTAGGCAGCCAAACTGTCCCTTAACCAGCGCAGGGATACATGCAGTTTATCCTTTTTCCACCGCCATTCAGCCTGTGTGCATTGTTATCTGAGCAGACGGGTGTAGTCATTCAACCAGGGATCTGACTTGGTTTTGATAGTTTTTTGCCGAAAAGGGGCAACAGAGTCAAGAATCGCAGAACATGTTGAATGGAAAGTGGAAAGTAGGCTGTCTGGACAAAGGGGAGGAACCAGCCAACAGTCATCAAGCAGCTGAGAGTTCCTGAAGGCAGCAGAAAACTCTCCAGCTGTTGATGGAGTAAAGATTCAGCGTCTGCGAGCTGGGGAAACTGGCTTTTTGGCATGTGGGGGCAGCAAAGTCGAAAACAACAGGAGGTGATCCGAGATAGCAGTGTCGACTATTTCTCTGAGGGAAACTGAAAGCCCATGAGAAATGACAAGGTCAGGAGTGTTCCCATGCTCATGTGTTGGTGCATTAACTGATTGAGTGAGATCAAAATAATCTAAAAGGCCTTTGAATTCTTGGCCAGTTGATTTGCTGCACAACAAACATGAATATTAAAGTCTCCACAAATCAACAGTTTATCAAACTTTGGGATAAACTCAGACAAAAACTCAGAGAACTCTTGAAGAAAGTCCTTATTAAAACTGGGTGGGGGATAAACTGTGGCACACAGCACAGGGCAGGTGAGGTCGATCATGAACAGCTGCAGTTCGAAGCTGGAGTAATTATTAGCGGTTATCGTCCGGCATCTGAAGCTCTTCTTAAATATAGCAGCCAGACCGCCCCCACGACCGGCAGCTCGCGAGGTGCTGAAGAAGGAACAGCCGGGAGGGAGGATCATGTGTTGTAAAAAAGTCGTTTAAAATAAATGTCTTATTTGTAAGAGATCTGGTATTTATCAGCGCCGTGTGAACTAAGCATCGGTCAGTCTGACGAGAGAAGCAACTGCGCGAGCGGAGATTCAGTGCCAGTCTAGGCACTCTTACTATTTTTTAGCAATTATTTGGCTAGAGCAAACAGGGGGCTGGTTGTGAGCA
Source organism: Miichthys miiuy (assembly GCA_036365135.1). Lineage (NCBI taxonomy): Eukaryota > Metazoa > Chordata > Actinopteri > Sciaenidae > Miichthys > Miichthys miiuy. The sequence goes on from CM071605.1 coordinate 165,409, forward strand.
GATGTGGGTGTAAGTGGCAGGAGGGACCTGAAGGGGGAGCCCTCATAAAAAATAGTACGTTGTGGTTCGGTCGTCGAGGGAGAGGGGGAATCTGGTGAGGGTGTGGGAGATGTAGAGAGTCAGTCACATGGTAAGGTGTGCACCGCATGCTGCAGGTTAGCACACAGCATTAGGCTACCCCTCTTATTCGGATGGATCCCATCATGTTTAAAAAGAGAGTCACGATCCCAGAACAAGTTAAAATTGTCAATAAAACCAAAGTTGTAGATCCTGCTGGCGGATTGGAGCCAAGTGTGAAGGCTGAGGAGTCTACTAAAACGGCCAGCTCCACGACCCACAGTCGGGATGGGGCCAGATATGATACGGACTTTCCACAGTTCTTTAGAACGTCAAAAAGGAGTTTAAAATCATTTTTAGTGCGCTCAGACTCCTGACGGGTGGTCGTTCCCACATGAACAATGATCCTTTTAATCGACGTCGGGAGCGAGTGAATCAATTCCAGAAGTTTATCCAGAATGTGGGGGACTGTGGCTCCAGGAAAACAGTGTGTGGCTGCATTGATGAAACAAATGTCCCGGGTTATGGAGTCACCAATGATCAACGTGGGGGCGGCGTTTAGCTCAGTCAGTAGAGCGGCCGCCCCATACGCGAAAGTCCGTGTTGGTATCGAACTGATCGATCACCAACTAGTGTCCATCAAAGGTGTAAGGGTTAGAATCTTGTTTAGCCCATTAAGAAGTGTCAGTAGAAACAGAGAGGGCAAAACTACATGATTAAAACAAAGGCTAAAAACTGACTTAAAACTGGGTAAGCCGGGGTAGAGCGCCTGTCAAACCCGGATAACGCCGACACAGTTGAAGTCAGTTCTTATTTTAGGTGATCCTGTTGGCATTTTTTTTTTTTTACTGTGATGAAAGTGTTAGACAGATAAATCATGGTGGTATGAATAAATTTGCAGTGGTTGAGTCTGAAGGCGTGAAGTTTATGTGAGGAGGTCAAACATCTGGCATTTGACATCCAGCTATGTTTTCCTACAGTCATCGGGGTGAAACAAATCTATTTGGTGGGCTGACCGAATCCATTCTTTTAAAGGGAGTCTCTGAGAGCTGTCTCCTTAAACTCTTAACCTCTTGTTTTGTGGTTCTGATCTAGAAGTGCTTCACCTTCTCTGTTCACACTTAAAGAAATTAATTCTTTGGCGGGAACAATAGACCATTCTCATTCTTGGCAAGTTGAATTCCAAACTGCAAAGCAGGTTTCCCCCCACACGGTTTCAGACAAGGCTGAATGTGCATCCACATCATATCCTCCACATGTAAGCAGACTAATTGCTCCGGGTTGGCAGGCAGGTTTCTCACTGACAATTGATTTGTATGTTGGCTCTGACGGAGCACTCACCGCTGCAGCTGCTGTTCAAATGAAAGAGCTCATTTCACTCTCTGATGAGCTGACAGACTCTTTTTGAATCGTCAAAAATCGACATGCAGCCATAATTCATACCTCGTGGTGATAAATCCCTTTTCAGCATTAACAGCAGGTCTTCAGGCCCGGAGGCAGAGTCGCTCTAAAAATCATGAAAGCTGTGATACCTTTGTGATTTAAATGTCGAAAGTGTTTATTTATAATGTCCCTATTTCATCTATTTTTTCCTCTTTCTTTAATTTTTGCAACATTAAAAGTCTAATGTCATCATATGGTTAATAAGAACAGGATTTAGTGGCAACAAACAGGACAGATGAGTTGTCAGGTGACATCCACTATCTCTGACGTGGAAGTGCACAGCAGTGTTTTATTCTGTTAACATGTTGGTGTTGCTTATCAGGACAGTGTGGAAACATTGTGTCTCTGTGATAACAAGGCTCCAGCAGTGAGTCACTCCGGCGCCACCTGAACAGCTTTGAATTCAAACGCGTGTCCATCACACCCCCGAGCTGCCTGCCTGCCTGCCTGCCTGCCTGCCTGCCTGCCTGCCTGCCTCCGCGTTATTATTAAAGTCCTTCACATTTTTCTTCTTTTGTTGCATTTTTCTTCTTTTGCTGCAACTCATTTCAAATCTTCATCAGGATGTTTGAGCTGCCAAACTCCAACCTTCATATGAACACCGTCACGATGAGCGTTGCATATTTTTGTTGATTTATGGTCCTCTTTGTTCAGATGCAGCGAGCAGTGTAGTCCTGAAGCAGGAGGACACGTCCTGCTCTGAGGACACCGCAGATCGATTCACTGTTGGCTGCACCCGAGTCATGTCTGCATAAACATTATCGTGGCTTTTTAAAGCTTTTCATCCAGATGAAATATGAAGTATTGATTGCAGTTCTTTTCCCTTTCAGGATCACTGTTTCTACCACGGACATGTAAGAGGACATCCGGAGTCCTGGGTGGCTCTCAGCACATGCTCAGGAGTCAGGTACGGCTGTCACTGTGTGTTTGGGACTTTGTCCAGATGCTGGATTTGATTCAGTCCAGTGAGAGGACAGTAAACTAGTTATTAGTTTCCTCCTTTACAGTTTAAGTCAGGTGATTTCTTAAACCTACAATAGCTGTAACTTTTTTTGCCATTTGGGGCCAGTAGGAACAAGATGTCAGCACAACATCAACATATCATCAACTAACATCAGCTTTTAAGTTGAAGGGGCGGCAGTAGCTCAGTCCATAGGGACTTGGATTGGAAACTGGAGGGTGGCCATGCCTTTGAGCAAGGAACTGAACCCCCAACCATCATCTCTCCACATTTGCACGTTGATAACTGGAATGAAAAAATGTACACAGAACAACATCAGTAGAGAGCTGGGTGGGATGGAACCTGCGAGGAGAATCTGATATATGACAAAATATGTAAAATACATACAGTGTAGTGTATATGTGTCCATGTAGGTCTTACATATGTATGATTATAGATGTACTGTACATACAGGGAGTCAGCATATCATGAACCTCATCAGGCTGCATCCAGAAGAATTTGTTTGTTTTTCATCTCTGTTGAGAGTTGCACATGTGCTGGATATTTACAGGTCATGTAGCAATGTGACATCCCAGCATTCCCTGGGTTTTTCTAGGGAATGCTGGCACAGCATTTCTGTTTTTGGAAAAACAAAAACTAAACAAAAAACTGCATGTTTATTGTGTTAACATGATGAATATAAGTGTAATATTCAGCCTCTTTTAGCTCTGTTTTTGGTCTCCACCAGCTGCTAAACGTTCCAGTATTTTCACCAGCCAGTCTCTGGCTGTGTCTGTCAGCTGTTTGCTGCAGGTTTTTACAACCTTTCCTCTGGAAACCGCTGCCTGCTGCGTTCCAAATCAGCACGGAGTAGAAGTGAGAGTGAACCAGAACTCAAAAAGCATAAAACTTTAACAACTATAAATAGAAAGTGTCCTGACTGGAAACATTACAAATTGCTTTGTGCGTGGCCCAGGACAGGAGGGCTCTGTAGCGGGTGATTAAAACAGAACATCAGTGGTACCATCAGAACATCAGTGATATCAGTGAGGTGAGGTGGGGACACTGAAAGACAACACCCACCCCCCTGGTAACAACCTGCTGCCACCTGACAAGAGATCCAGAAGTATCAGCTCCTGCACCGGCAGACTACAGAGCAGCCTCTTGCCTCAGGCTGCGATAACTCATCCTCTGCTCCGCCATAAATAATAGTTTATTTTTATGAGTTATTATTTATTCATCCGTTTATATCATATTTTTTTCTGATTTGTGAGTTTGGTAAGGGGACTACAGATTGCATTTCATTGTACAACCCTGTGTTGTAGAACGATAAATAAATAAATGAACCTTGTACCTTGTAAAGTTGTGGCCCGAGAGCTAAACAATGAGCTAAGGCCATAAAACTGAGCAGAGGGGAGCTGCAGATTCAGCTGATGATTCTCCGTCTCAAAGAAACACATTGAAAGAAGAATACAACCACACACACACAAAGGGCTCATAGACATGCAATGTGAAGAGAGATGGTGGAGTGATGATGGACCTCGGCAGTGCCTAGGAGGTGGACTGGTACCCCTCCAGCTACCTGGTACCCTCCAGCTACCAGTCCACCTTCCATACTTCCATACTTCCGAACTGGCCACCTTCCGGTTCTCAAGCCAAGTCTCTATGGACTGAGCTACTGCTGCCCCCATACATTGGAATTATATTATAGATATCAATTATAGCCTCTTTGAAAGTCAAGTAATCAGTGTAAGGGGTCAAAGACCCCTACAGATTTCTCTGTAAAGGAAAGTCATCTGTATATAAATGCAGGATGTGGGACTGGAGGGACAAAGGTTTTGGCACCAAAAGCGTTCTGGGTTCCCTATTTGTAGTCCTAAATCATCATCAGATGATAGCCGATGGGTTCTGAGATTGAAGCCAGTTTCTAATCTGCTTTATGATAAATATTCAGGTGTGTTACAGTACAATGAGCTTGATTAATGGAAAGGTAATTAAACAGCATGTCGCACACTTTATTTCTGATGATTATCATTTAAACCAGCTGCTCAAACAAGTCACCTGTGATGGCACCTACCTGTCAATCAAAGCGTCCACACTCTTAATTCTGCATAACTTTAAGCCTTAATATAATCTGAACAGGTGAGTTGTATATAAATTCACCCTCAGTACAGTTGTCATGAACGGGGAAATTAGCTATAGAGACCAAAACTGTTTTTTGTACCAGGCTGTAAACATGTTTATTTCTGCTGTGAAGTTGGACATTTTAACATGGGGACTTATGGAGACTGACTCACTTCTGGAGCCAGCCTCAAGTGGACGTTTGATGTTACTGCCACCTTGTGGCTCTATGAGTCACTGTCCTCATTTTAATTCACAATACAAATAAATGTAATGTTTAAAGTATTCACACTTTTTAACAGTACATTTTATCTATATGAATACTTTATGAACTATTGGATGTCAAATATAATACAGGGTCTGCATTATGTATTTTTAATTAATAATTTACTTTTCAGTGTTATCAGGTGACTCTGTCACTGTGATCTCTCTGTTTTTCTTTACTGCCACATCCCCTCACCTGGATTTAGACCTGTAGCCTCAGGGAAGCTTTTATTTATTTTAGTATCAATAAAAGTTTGAATGTGCAGCTCAGATGTTGATTTTTCCCTCAACACACTTTGGTAAAGTTTTGCCCAAACACAGAAACTTCAGCTTGAACAGAACTCTCTCCCCTTTTTTCTTCAGGTTGTCATAAAAATGACTAATTTGATCCTCTTTGGGGATACAGGCAGCAGTTTTTAAAGTCTTAAATTTTCACTGCCACAGACAGGTTTTAATGTGGAACGCCTTGCATATTGAAGGCTCAGATTGAAGCTTTCTTCTGGCAAAGATGTTGCACGTCCTGAGGATATGTGCCCCAAAAATATATATTCATGAATTTGATCCAATAAAAGAGACATCAAGTTACAGCTCAGTGGGGCTTTAGTAGGAATTAATTCCAAAGTCTGTTCAGTAAATCGAAACCGATAAGAGTTCGAGGAAGTTTTTCATTACGTTGTAAGAAAATCTTTAAATTTTTTTTTATCTGATAAAGGCTGGTTCAGTGCCGACACGTTCCGTTGGCAATCTTCAGTGCCTCTGTCCTGATCTGGGAAGGTAGCCAGATGCTGCTTGTTGACAGCAGATTTGATGGGAACAGAGCAGACGTCGGGGAGAATAGAGATCTGTGAGCCAGCAGAATGTAAAATGCTTTCTAAATGTCCAGTCATTCACAGATCTGTCCAAATAGGAGCTGACCAACACAAGTTTGTTCTTGGACTGGAAAACAAACAGAGGTTAAAGACGGCTTTTACGTTCACAATTAACAGATGGACTAATTAATTCCTCCAGTTCACTGAGTGCAAACCGTTTTAACTTTATTCAGTGTAAGCAACACATCGTGTTAGACTGAAACAACCATAGATGGATTTTCCGTTTGTTAATTGTCAGCTTTGATAGCCATATGTCAGCTCTGCCTAGCTAACATAACACAAATTCCAGGGAGAAAACTAGTAGCAGCGATAACACTAACACACACCACATGCAGTTAGCTCTACAGGTAGAAATGACCTTCCTGTGCCCCAAATCATCACCACACAGCACGACCGCCGTGGCAAACCGTTAAAGTCTTCCCACATCTGTTTTCTGCTGCACAAAATGTGAGAATATGCTGCTTTTATCTATTTAATATCATCTTAATTTCAGTGGTTTAGACTTGTTGGTTGGACAAAACAGAAACTGACATAATGTCATATCAGTCATAACAAATTAAGATCCACACTTCCACCCCTGGTTATTATATTTGCCATATGATCATAAAAAAAAAGACTTTTTCTCAACAAAGCACAGACCATAGAGCCTTACAAACATTCCCACAATTCATTGAGCGACCATAAACCTGCAGTAAGAGCGTGAGCCGTCTTATCTTAAAATGGCTGTTTATTGCTGCCGTTTGTGCAAAAAAACAAAAAAACACCATCCACCGCCTTCATAAAGTCAGCCGCTCTGACCAGATCGCTGGAGCAAATAGCTAATTCTGCTCTCCCATTACTTTTATGATTCCTGCATTTGAAGGCACGGAAACAACTTCACGTGTCGATCTCTCGTAAACTTAACAAGTCGTTCCCGTTTGTTTTATATCCCATAAAATATTAATTCAAAGGCAATGTACAAGCAAAGTCAACTATCTCCATGTCTACGTCACTGAATGATGATGCTTCATTTAGGAAGTAAGCTGTGGGAGCTCTGGAAAAGACATGTAACACTGTAACATTGTCAGTTTATTACTGAAGAGAAAATCGATTATTGTTTCCTTGTCAAAACCTGGTGCCTACATTATCCACAATGCAACTCAACTGCCCCTCAGTTCAGTAGCAGATTTGGGTGTGTTATGTGCTAGTAGTGGCTCTAGGTTATAGCTGTCTGTAAGCTCACTTATTTCTAACTCCACATTTTCAAACTGTTCAGCCCTGATTGATATTGACTCAAGTGACAATAAAGTAAAACCCATTAAAAATACAATATAAACAATGATATACAAAAATACAAATACAAAACAGTAAAACTCATTCAAATGTAAAAATAACTAGATAAAATAGAATAAAAGTAAAATATAATAAAATAATGCACTATGCAAACTGAGGAAGCGCCCAACACCAGAGGCCGGTTAAAAACACACTAAACTAAAATAAATGAATAAATAAAACCCATTAAAAATGCATAATGGTAAAACAGTAAAACTCATTCAAATGTAAAAATAGCTAGATAAAATAGAATAAAAGTAAAGTATACTATGGATGGATGGAGATCAGAGTCCCTCCATACTATTCATACTGTAAAAACACTGCCAATGCTCCATTTGTAATTGTTGTTTTCCTCCTTTATTATGATATTTGTATTATTCGTACATGTGTCGCCCTTCTCACAATGAACAGCTCTGAATTCATCTGTTCTCATTGATTGTTGTTCTTTTTTTAAATGATGAACTCCGAGTCATTTTAAAGTGCTGACTGACCTTTGCATCTCTTGTCATTTTTGATGATACTATAATCAAATCTTACTTTGACCTCATTAAAGCGCAGTGGAAAGTCTAAATGTTATTCTGGGAAGCCGAATAAATCGCATGATAACGTCAGGAAGATGTGAGAGGAAACAAAAATCAAATCAGCAGAGAGAGGAAAGAGGTTTGGTGTGATTCAGCATGGAAAAGAGCGACATGTTCTTCCAAAGCCGTAATGAAAGATTTCTGTCAGGGGTCACCTTTTATGCTCTGACATCTTTGAACATTTTCTCTGCTAGGCAACAGTGCTATCAAAAACTATGAATCAACAACAACGTCTCTCACAAAACAACTCCGCCGTCCATCCCCATTGCTCTCATTATGGGATCATGATTACAGCACAAACAATGTCCTGGATTTTAACGAGGAGCTGTGAAAATAACAATGTTTTCTCGCTTGATTCCTGCGTATGCATTGGATGTGTTCGGAGGGTTAACAGAGTTAAAAAAGTACCCCGATGAGACTTTTTATTGTGCTCCAGCTGCTGCGCTGTATGAAATAACCTCTCGGTGGATTTGAGGCTTTTCTTTGGAAATGGCCAAAACTGCACAACCCTGCATTACTCGCAGCGAACTGATGATTATGCAAAAAATAAATCTCATGATTACAAAAAATTGCCACTTACTGGAGGGCCCCGCTGCCAGGATAACAAAGTTTTTTTGATCAGAACTTTTGTTCAGGTTTCAGCACTGACCTCCTGCGCTCTTATCTGCAGTCCTGCAGCGGTTCTGTGTGTTTTCATTTTCACTCCTGCCCTGCGGGTTCCCAAATAATTTTCGCCATCGGCAACTTTCATGCCATAACGAGGAGATTTGTATGGAGTCTGGATGAATTACATGCTTTTAAAGGAAATTGTTAAACAGCCTTGGACATTTAATTACTTAAGGAAAAAAAAAATTACTGTTATTTTTAAAAGCTCCGAGCTCAGCTGTGACCATGTGGTCAACAGTGTGCATGAGCACAATAGCCGGCGCAATCCCTTTCACAAAAACCAATTTGATTCCCTTTGTGCCTATTGTGTCTGCTGAGAAATAAATAGCAACCCTGACAAAAAGCTCACAGAAGGTGAAATAGTTTTCATACAAACTTCAAATGCACCTTGAACCGCGGGGAGCTGAGCCTGCAGGATTCATTATTTCTCAACATCGGGACGGAGATGGATATTCAGAAAAGGCATATGCACTTGAAGATTTCTTTGAATGTGTTTGTTTTCACAATAACACTTCATTTTATAAACATGAAGAGCTAAAAAAAAGACTTCATAATTGCTTTCTACAAAGGAAAGCATTTACCAAGTCATTTAACAAATGTCCTCTCTGAGGAGGATGAAACAGTTTTTAAAAAACGAATTAAGAGCCAACAGTGAGTTTTTTTGTCTGTTTATATTAGAGCTTTAGTTATTCCAATGAATATTGATATTTGAGAGTTCGAAACTGTGAGAACAATACACTGGCATATGTTCGTTCTTCCACAGGAAGACAGTTTGTGAATCTCTTTTTGATCAGGATGTTTTAAATTTTGTTGCTTTTTACAGCCGCCTGTCACACCCACAGAGTGTGTGATAGGAAAAAGACACATTTTGAGTAAGACTGTGGTTTTGGTTCTAATTTTCTGTTATTAGTTAAATTAAAACGAGGATTTGGCTGGAGAAAACTAAAGAAAAATAGACACAGGTCATACTAATGTCATTTTTCTCAGGTTTAGTTAGACACAATAATTAGATTAAGGATAACTATTTGTATTCTATTGCTTAATTTAGAACAGGAACTATATTTTATAGTACAACTTGCCCGTAATATAAGTGAGTGATTGTATTGGTGGAGTGATATGAGGTGAAACCTTGATGTGATGTCTCATATTATCAGTCAGTGTTGAGTTGTCCAACTGTTGAGGCGGTCATTAAAGTATCCACAGCCTGAAACTAATTTAATGAAGTAAAAGTCAAGTTTATAGTCAACACTAAGAGCAACCAGTGTTACACTAAAAACCTTTTTCAGAGGTCTCTTAGTTTTTGTAGCATTAAAGGTCAAGTGTGTCAGATTTTGCAGAAATTGAACTATTTTTCATATCTGCAGACACTGCAGGTCCTCTTCCACAGAGTACGGCAACTGTACAGTAGCCCAGAACAGACAAACTAAACACTGACTCTAGATATGGACTTTTGAGTGCTTAATGGCCAATGTAGTTTCTCCTTCATGCTAGGAGAGATGATGAGGCGAGTGGGTTGCAACTACACTATAAAGTCCTACACGCCCTCATGTTAAAATGTCATACTTCATATCAGAAATAAACATGTATATAATTAATATAATTCAGCTGTTTAAATGAATTCTATGCATAATTTAGTGGGTTAAGATGGCGCTGTCAAAGATGGCCTGCCTCAGCTCCAACCACATTCTCCACCTTTGCCCATTTTTGGATTGCCAGGAGCCAGCAGGGTCACTGCCAAGATGGCGACGGCCAGAGGCACCACACTGTAGGGCTTCACCCTGGCTCACCTGTGAGTGACGTCACAGAGGCTACGTCCATATTTTATACAGTCTATGGTTTTGATTTAGAAGAGAGGAGTCAGACGTAACAGTGATCAAAGATCATACGCCATCATCTGTAGTCGAGGCACTGGATGAGAGTTTAGTGAGGGAATGTAGTCAGTAGAAGATCTTCATGAGAAGAGAAGTATGTCTCTGAGCATCTGTCTGGATAAAACAAGAGGCTTAATCTCTTCCTCAGGCGCTCTCACCACTCAAACACACATACACACATGGTTAGGATATTCCCCCAGACAGCCACTGTTACAGAAGGACTCTCTTTGCTTGAAATTGCCTTTTTACTGCTCGATGTTGTCTGGGACAACAATTCTCCAGCCTGCACTATTTATCATCGTGGCTTTTCTGTAAGGATGCATGGAGGACTAAGATTCAGCCGTACAACAGAAACATTGTCTGCTCATATTTCAACCTCCTGCTGGATGGATCGTACAGTCCCCTCCAAAAGTATTGGAACAGTGAGGCCAATTCATTTATTGTTGCAGTAGCCTGAAAACATTTGATCTCATATTCATCAAAAGATGAATATGAGACAAAAGATCAACATTTCAGCTTTTATTTCCAGGTATTTACATCTTGATCTGATACACAATGTAGAAGATATCACCTTTTTGATTGAACCCAGCCATTTTTCATGTGAGCAAAAGTATTGGAACATGTGACTGACAGGTGTGTCTTGTTGCCCAGGAGCCTCCTGTTACATTGATTATTCAAACAATAACTAGTTTATAGTCCTGAATGTCTACACTCAGTTTCAGATTTGGCTTTTGCCTGTGCATTTATAGTTAGAGCTGTAACCAACATGAAAACCAGAGAGCTGACTATGGGTGAAAAACAAGCAATTGTGAAGATGAGAGAAGATGGAAAGTCAATCAGAGCCATTGCACAAACACTGGCCATAGCCAGTACAACCATTTGGAATGTCCTGAAGAAGAAAGAAACCACTGGTGTACCAAGTAACAGACATCGAACAGGTAGACTGAGGAAAACAGCAGCAGTGGACGACAGAAACATTGTGAGAGCTCTAAAGAAAGATCCTAAAACAAGTGTTAGTGACATCAGCAACAACCTCCAGAGGGCAAGAGTGAAGGTATCACAATCTACTATTCACAGAAGACTTCATGAACAAAAGTACAGAGGCTACACCAGAAGATGCAGACCACTCATTAGCAAGAAGAATTGGAAGGCCAGGCTGGAATTTTCCAAAAAGTACAAAGCCTCAAAAACTCTGGGACAAAGTTTTATGGATCGATGAGACAAAGATGAACATGCTCAGAAAGAAAACACTCCTTAGGATCTCAGGATTTTTTCAGTTTAACAGTAATCCAGTGGTCTTGTCTGTATATCTATTGCAAACAGGAGCCACTAAGGTGGGGGGAATAGTATCCCTCAGCAAGAAAAACGGGTGAAAAAAATCAATGAATATTAACTTTTGTTTTTGACACAAGCCTCAGAATGACTCTCGTCTATCCATTTCTATACAGATCGTATGCTGACAGCCTGAGGCAGGTGTCTCATTCTGTCTCAGCGAGTCCACAGTGTCAGACTTTAAACACACCTGCATTACCTGGATAATTTTATACCCCAAGACCTTTGACCTGGTATTATAGGTATACATGGAGTTCTTGTTATCTTGATTCTGCCCACAGTATGATTCAATCTCGGTATGGAAATTGGCTAGATAGAGCTGGCAAACTTGTCAACAAATATGCTGTTAAGGGAAGTAATGTAGGATACTCTCAGGGGACCGCTACAAGATGCAAAGCAAAGATGGTGTAATGGATGCAGACAGCCAAAGGCTGCTTTAGTTTCATTGCTTGGTTGAAAGCCTGGCTGTGTTTCAATAGAACCAGTTGTCATCTAAAAGTTTAGACCTCTTACAAAATGCCCACATTTAAAGCTGCAAGGGGCAAACTTCCTATCCAAAACTATTGAACAGGCGGTTGCTAAAAAACTTCCCGAATTCTTCTCACTAAACAATCTTTTTGATCCAGAAGCCTTAAAATAAGAAAGAGCAGCAGCACAGTCCTCTGTCCTCATTCTGCTTGACCTATCAGCTGCCTTTGACACAGTTAACCATCGCATCCTCCTCTCTATCCTCTCAGACATGGGCATCTCTGGTTCGGCTCTTTCTTGGTTTGAGTCCTACCTCACAGGGCGCTCGTTCAGCGTATCCTAGCTTGAACAGTTGTCCACCTCTCATCACCTCACCACAGGAGTGCCACAGGGCTCGGTGCTGGGGCCCCTTCTGTTTGCTATCTACACCACCTCCCTGCATCTGATTATCCGCTCACATGGCTTTTCCTATCACTGCTATGCAGATGACACTCAGCTCTATCTGTTTCTATTTCCTCCTGATGACACCTCGGTCTCTGCACATGTCTCACGGATGAAGGCACACCACTTCCAGCTGAACCTCTCAAAAACTGAACTGCTTTACACCACGACATCAACATCAAAATTGACTCCCTATGTCTTGCCCCCACCAGGGTGGCAAGAAACTTAGGGGTTATCATTGATGACCAACTAACCTTCTCCAATCACGTTGCCTCAGTTGCCTGGTCATGCCGCTTTGCACTTTACAACATCAGAAAAATCAGACCTTACTTAACTCAACATGCCACTCAACTCCTGACACAAGCTGTAGTCATCTCAAGACTAGATAACTGTAACGCCTCCAGCCTGCACAGTGAAACCTCTTCAGATGATCCAGAATGCGCAGCGCACCTGGTCTACAACCAAGCCAAAAGGTCACATGTCACCCCACTGCTCATCAAGCTCCACTGGCTACCTGTTGCAGCCTGTATTAAATTCAAATCACTAATACTCATCTACAAAGTTATCTCCGTACTGCACCTACCTACTTGAATGCCCTTATACAGGTTACCTCACAACCATTGTGCTCCTTCAGTGAACGACGCCTGACTCTGCCACCCGCTCGCTTAAGGCAATCCAGACTTTTCTCGTCTGTTGTTCCCGTTGGTGAAACGTCCTACCAGTACCTACCAGATCAGGGTGTCCTCTCTACCTTTAAAACCCTCCTGAAGACCTCCAGCTCTTGAGAGAGAACCTCCTCTCCAACACTACCAACAACTGGACATGATAAATCTACCCCTTTATGAATTGTCACAGCACTTACTGCTGCACTAACACTTTCTTATCACACTGTACCATGACTGGTTCCCTTCTCTGTGAGTCGCGTTGGATAAAATCTTCAGCTAAATGATTAAATGTAATGTAATGCAAAATGGGATTAATTGTAGAGGTGGAGATAATGATGCACAGTATCTGACTCTTTGTGGTAGCATTCTAGATCCTGCGCTCGGTTAGACACACAAAAAGTGAGGAGTAGTTTTAAAGAAAGAAAAAGAGCTTGAGAGAGAGGTTCATATCCTGGCTACTGTCACACTTCCACACATCTGATATGATCTCAGCATAAAGATTGATTGTCACATTGACAGATCTGGAAAGTTTTAAGATGTTTGATGGGCAGCTTGAGATGGCAGGAGGAGGCAGAGGCAGTACCTCCACACAGAGGTCACGTGTTTGCATGTTTCAAACCTGATTTTCTCAACCTTTCCTAGAAAACCTCATTATCCTATTTTGGTGTCTTCCACAAGCTCACCCTCGGTGCTCCTCTCCTTTCTGTCCTTCCTTCACACAGGGGCCTGATATCCTTGAATTCTAGTGACACCTACTACCTGGAGCCAATCAGCGGTGTGGATCCTCTCCACCATTCACTGCTGAGTGCAGAAGAACTGACACTTAAAGGGGGAAACTGCGGCCACGGCCATCACACCATACAGTCCAACCACATCTCCAGCCTGCTCAGATCATTTCATTCAAGGGTGAGTCCTCCCACACAGCTTTCAAATTCACTGTCAGGCTTTGTCGGCATTAGTTTTCTTTTCCTTATATAAAGATAAGTAGTGTGACAATACTGGAATTTTGTCTTCAACATTAAAGAAGCAGTTTTGTGAAATACACTTGTTTGCTGTCTCGCCTAAACACAGATGAAAAGATCAATAACAATTTCATCCCTGTGTGCCCAAAGACAAACAAGTGAATTTCCCAAAATATCGATCTGTTCTAAAAACATCAGAAACATTATTACTAGTGCAAAACCACAGCAAAAAACCCAAACTGTGTCCGTTTAGGTGGACCAGGGTTCATTTGATAATTACAATCAATCAGGGTTTCACATGAGACAATGATGAGGGCAGGTCATAGAGCTGATGCCTCGAGTTATGTCTGCAGCTCTGGTAACAACCTTGAGAAGTTTATGTAGTGTGAGTCTGTTTCGATGGGTTCTGTCGCTGTTTGTCATCGTATGATGGCTTCATAGGGAGCCCAGGGAAGTGTGTCTGACAAACAATTACTCTCTGCAGCAACAACCAACTCCTCATTTCTGATCATTTCTTGACATTCGACGAAAACTTTAACATTTTTTATGAAATCAAATTTTCATTTTATTAATTTGTATTTGTGTGTGTTTTGTTTGCGGACTGAAAAATTTATTAGACAAAGAAACCTGGGCACACAGCCAGTACATATTTCTACAGTTACTCTTTGTAAGTGGTGTGATTTAAAGGATAATGGTATATGCTAAAATACAATGTCTATTTTAAGTTTGTCATTCAATACCAAACCATAAAAGCCATAAAAACTTGAGAATATGGAATTAAACAAGAATTCAACAAATCATTAGTCAGTTGATCTTTGTATTTGTAAGAGAAATATTGTGATATTTTACTTACAGTTACTTGCTTCAAACCAACCCGATAAGACATCTCTAGATCTTTACTTGGACAGCAGAAACTTCTTACTATCCTTTATTTGTTTCCAACCTTTGTTTACAACAAAGCCTGCAAGCCAGTTCAAGTCAGTCCACCTGAAAGATGAATCAGCACACACTTTGCAATAAGGACTTCACATTGGAATCCACCTGTGACCCTTTCTATGTCCTGCCTGTGTTTGCTCTGTGTTCCAATCGCAGTTGAGCAACCTCAATCAGAACGTCAGTCAACGTCCTTTTTTCCTATACTTAGATTTGCTCACTCGTCTATTTATTATTTTTATTATTATTAATTTAAATAGCCATCTTAATTTAGCTAGGGCTTAGCTAATCTACATCAATGACTGGCTAGCTAGTCACATGATAACTAATTTTATCCAAATGCTAGCTAGCTAGTTACAGCTGATAGCTAATGTTTTTAAATGCTAGCTAACTAGCTAGCTAATTATTATAATTACATAAGTTAGTAGTTAGCTTGGGTTCTGCTAACAATAGCTTATATTGAATGTGATGACATCACTTTTATCTTTTAACCATCTTCAAAATGTGGGTGTCTTTTTAACATAGATGAGTCTATGTTGACCAAGGCCTTTCCTGTGGGTGGAGCAACAGGTAGTTAAAGGGGGTTCAGCTGTGACACGGTACACGGTTGAACAGTACCCGGCAGCCCAGTGCTCAGTGTCTGCAGGATCACAACTCATCACAGCCTCTCAGCGGGCTCGTCGAAGCCGCCTGATATTTGTAAGGAAACTGAGTTTCACAGTAGTGCACTGAAAAGGACACAAAGTGGATGTGATTCATTCATCACCTCTAATGTGATGGACTCTGAATCATAATTCCCTTTTAGTTTGGTTTATTATGCGGCGAATTAAAATCACCAGCCACATGGGGACATTTGGCTGTATGTCATATGGAAACACAATATCGAATAGGTCTCGATGCCATTTCAAGGTGCAAAATTACTCTTACGCCACCTGGAAATGGAGGGAATAATGGCTTTGACTCAGCTTTTCAGGTCTGTTAAGGCCGTGGCTATGAGTCAATTTCCTGAGCATTTTATAGAGAAGAAGAACTAAACACAAGTCTAGCTTGCTCATCCACAGTTATAAATGATAAAAAGGCTCCTCTGTGGGCCGTTTTGCCTTCATCTGTCTCCACTGCTGGGACAAAATACTCTTTTTTCTTCACACATTTCTCCTCATATATTTATCATTTTCCTATTTAGGTTCTCAATCACTTTAAATTGTTCTCATCTTTCTCTCCTCCACATATGCTAAAGCCCTCTTAGCTCTCCACCAGGCCATCATCCTTTTCCCCTATTTCTTTATCTTCCTCCCTCCTGCACCGTACCCCTTGGCTCTCCCAATTCCCTCCACTGCCACCCATTAATCCTAGGTTGTTATGCAAAAGCCAGCCACAACAGACTCCAGGCTGAGTCCCAAGGCTTTTGCCACTATTTGCCTCTCAAATAAACAATGCAATGTGTTAATGCATTGGTGTGGATGTGTGTGTCTGTGTGTGCACTCCACAGGCCACCATCGCAGCCCCACAGATCTCCCACCAATCCGCAATATTTGTGTTAAATCCAGACCAAGCCGAGGCAGCAGTGTCCCTGCGTAAATCAATGAGTTTTAATTACAGCAGAGCTTTTTTCCTAATGGCTGTAATCAAATATTAGGAAGGTGGAAACTTAATGATGGAGGGATACAGAGCATGGCCTGCTGGGAAGCTGCTCACGCATATGAAGCTTTTCCTCTACTGACATCATGACCTACATAACGTGTTTTTAAATTCCATATTTTTATATTCATCATTTCCCACAGAATTGTGTTCTTGTTAGTGCTCAACAGCTGCTGCAGTATCAAGACCACGGTACACTGAGAACCTGAATGTATTGTATTGTATATGTATTGTGGAGCAGATTCCAGCATCAGACAAAGAAAACTGTAGATTAGACATCTTGTTCTGTTGCTCTGCTCTTTGTGTCTCTACATAAAGTGACTTCTTGTAAATATTATTAGTTCTTTTTTCTAAAGAACTGAGATAACCTCTGCCATCCTAGAAAAATAGTAAACCTCACAGAAACGAGTGATTAGATCATAACAGTAAAATGAATACTTGCAGTAATCCAGCATAAACTGAATCAACAGAATAAGTTCTGTTAATGTGTTAGCTGTGTTTCATGCTGTTCACTGTTTGTTTTATTGTATTTTAATTGAAATCAATTTGATTTGATTTTGTATGTCTACATTTCTTTTACGCATACATAAATAGTGCAGTGCAGTCATGAATGAAGCAGTTCTATTTTATCTTATATCAGTAATATGTTATATCTTATATTACTGTCCTAATATACTATTTTTAATGGAACATAATGTAGAGGTTTACTGAAAAATGTATCACTGTACATGTATCATTAAACTAGTATCATGTAGTAAAATATATTATAGTATAACATAGCATAGGGTAGCATAGTATAGCATAGCATAAAGTAATATAATATAGTATGGTATAGTATAGTATAACATTGCATAGCATAGTATAGTATAGTGTAGTACAGTATAGTGTAGCGTAGCATAGGGGCATAGGATAGCAAAGCATAGCATAGCATAGTGTAGTACAGTGCAGAACAGTACAGTACAGTATATATTTTCATGTAGTATATTATAGAGCAGTAAAACAATAGGACTGATGTCCAGACATAATCATGTCCTTCTTGTTGTCCTGTCAGGTAAAGAGGAACACCTGGGGTACGACCAAGTACATGGAGCTGTACATAGTGGCTGACAACACACTGGTAAGCTGACAGGAACTCTCCACCAGCACCATCCATTCCTCAGAACCATTCCCCTGCAGTGAACTGTCCACTGACGTCAGACAGCCATCAGATGACACACCAGGACAGACACAGGGTCCACAACTTAAACAATTATCTCATTGCAGCTAATGGAGCTCTGTCATACTGAGAGCTTGGAGCTGACACGGCGAAGCGAAAAGCATGTGCAGACCAGGCGGAAAGACTCGTCTGCTTAATGAGGGAGTGTGTTTAGGTGGAATGTAAAGGTGGATAGACACTAAGCTCCAGTGATGAGACGCTATGTCTTCATAAAAGTCCCTTTAGGGTTCTGTCTGCTGCATTAACGCCATGGTAACAGCACATGGTGACCAATAAGAGTGTGGTGGTCTTCTTGTGTAATTGGTATAATTATGATGATGGACTGGGGTAGAAGTGTTAAGCAGGACCGGTTATTTATTTTTCTGACCACTGACCTCGTCCATGCTGCTAATACTCCACATCTTCTCTGTCTCTGTCCTGCAGTTCAGACGGCAGAATAAGGACTATGAAAAGACCAGAACCAGGATAATGGAAATTGCCAATTACGTGGATAAGGTAAGGCTGACGGGTTCTGTTCTCCAGAGAACAAACAGCTCCATTCACAAACTAATACATGTTGTTGTACAGTCATGGCATATCTGGATGTCACCTAATACTAATCTACTCTGAGATTTGTTGTGTTTGATGTCACAAATAAATAATGAGTGATTGAAAAGTGTACACAAATATCTGCTGTCCAATGAGGCCTCATCACGGTTTAATCAATAGTGTCCTTCAGCAGCCCTTAAGGGGAGATTGGAGAGAAATTGCCTTATGTGACCAGACTGTGTTATTCGAGCTTATGACAAGACAAACCTGTGTGTGTGTGTGTGTGTGTGTGTGTGTGTGTTCAGTTCTATAGGGCTCTGAACATCCGTGTGCCTCTGATCGGCCTGGAGGTTTGGACGGACAGGGACCAGTGTATCGTCACCGAGGAGCCAAACGCCACCCTGTGGTCCTTCCTCCAGTGGAGGCAGAAGCTGAAGTCCCGCAAGAAACACGACAACGCCCAGCTGCTGACGTAAGCGATGCACAGACACAAACACACACAATTCCACCCAAAGACATACCGACCGATGTATGGAAGCAGCACAGTAGCTCATGAGTCCTAAGGATCTGTTCAGCCACAGTTCTGCTGTGAATGTAGAACCAGTTTTGCAGCCCAAACACACACATCACTTTCATAGCTGGAGTTTAGTTTCCTGGGTCTCCAGACCTCCAAATCTGCCTCCAGCGAGTCGACTGGAGTGTAACGAGTTGATAAGTCTGATATCAGGAGAGTAGTTTGGTCCATTTGGTCCAAACCAAAGACACAGTTGCTTTTTAGTTCAGGTCACACCTTTTCAGATGGTCTCGGTCTGCTTATTTAGAGTTCAAGTGAAGTGTTCACAGCAGCCTGAATGAACCCAACCGAACAGGCAAGCTCACCAGAAGTTTGTACCAGTGAAAGTTTCTCAAAAAGACACCTGGGTTTCAGTTTCATGGTTTCCTTACAGGCCGCTTTGTTCATAAAACTATTATTTATACTGTTTATTACATTAAGATCCTTTCTGACACAGCACCATTCATGCTGCGCTCTGCTGGCTTCAGCACACAGTAGTGGAGGACAGAAATGTTTAAAAGAAACTTCACCAGGTCTGTGGAGCTGCTGACGGGCTGTACTTATACATACACCTACAAGCTACCTGCTAAAACACACCTGATCTAACCTACCTGGTGAGAAAGATGTTTAGATGTCGGGTCTTTCTTCCTGAGGTCGTGATACAAACGTAAACTCATATTGTACAGTTCAGGATATTCATTTTTTTCCTCCGTTTCACCCGTTGTGTCTGGCTTGCTGCCTGGTTTCTATCACAAGCGTGCTGGTGGCCAGCAGCCACTGAAAACAAGTTTCAGTGCACAGCTCTGCCTTTTTCTGCGTTGTGTCTGAAAAGGCCATTACATGATATTACATTTATTTAGCTGACGCTTTATTCAAAGGGATTTACAATAAGTGTATTCAACCATGTGGATAAAACCCAGAACATTGTGAGAGTCATGCATCAGCTTCATCAGATACACTGAACCGTTCAAGAGAAGATAAGACAGACTTTAATGATCCCACACCGGGAAATTCACTTGTCACAGCAGCTCATATACACAAGTTGATAATAAATGATTTACAAGAAAGAAATATATAGAAAAAGTCATGAAGTCGTGCTGGTGTTGAAGAGTGTGACAGCTGTTGGAATGAAGGACCTGTGGTAGATCTCCTTCTTACATGGTGGGAGTAGCAGTCTGTTGCTGAAGGAGCTGTTTAAGGCCTCCACAGTCTCATGCAGGAGGTGAGAGGAGTTGTTCATGATGGAGGTCAGCTTTGCTAACATCCTCCGCTCTCACAAGTTAAAAGCCGTCCAGCGAATCCACAGTGAATTCATTCAGCCACGTCTCTGTGAGGAACATGATGCAACACTCTGGATACTCCCTCTGTAGCCTGGTTAGCACCGTTAGCCGTTAGCTCCTCCATTCTATTGGGCAGAGATCTTACATCCCCATCACCTGATGTATTCATGAAGCCGTCCATACAGCAGAAAGGAAAAAAATTTATCTCCACAGTTCAAAGTAACCCCTCCCAAAAAATGTCCAGAGATCAGTGTAGAAAAACAGTGTTCAGAGCTACTGTCACTGACTGCCAACCAGACGCGGCATGGCAACATGCTACATATAGAGATAAACTCAGTGTTGCGGGATGCTGACTGGCAGTTCCACAGGCGCTGTGACAGGGTGTTAGCTGCGTGTGGACGGGTGGAGGCAGATAAGATAAGAGAGGTGGCAGCGATGTCATGAGCAGGTGCGTGGAGGTTAATATCTGCGAGAAGGGCGACGTACAGGAATGGAAACACAAACAAACACACCAGATAAGAAAAATCAGGTGTTAGACAAAGTGAAGACGAGCCCTGAAAAAGTTCATCCATCGTCTCACTCGTCCTCCTTCATCTTTGTTTGTCTTCATATGAAGAGGCTGCTGCTCCAAACAAGCAGTTACATTTCTCTCTGTCAAATATTTAATAGAAAAAAAAACTGAGTGTACACAAATCTGCACAGTGCACAGCTCGTATGTCAGCTTACCCAAATTAGCACTCAAACACCAAAAGAGTGTCGTCCATGGAGGTTTGTAGGACGTCGCTGGAAGTCGGGTTTGTGTTACAAAATGACAAAAAGAAATGAAAAGTTGTTGCGTTGCACCTTCCTATGATGTGTGTAGGAAAAATCTGAATGACGGTATGTTTGATTTTGGGTATGACAAGCAACAAAGACTGGCACGTGGCTGTCACCTGTGATAACTAATCAGAAGATCGGCAGTTTGATCCCCGGTTCAATCCCCTCCAATCTGCATGTCGAAGTGTCCTTGAGCAAGATACTGAACCCCAAATTTTTCCCGAAGGCTGTGCCATCGGTGTGTGAATGTGTATGAATGGTTAGCTCCTCAAACTGATGAGCAGTTGGCACCTTGGATGGCAGCTAATGTCATCAGTGTGTGAATGTGTGTGAATGGGTGAATGAGATATGTAGTGTAAAGCACTTTGAGTGGTCGGAAGACTAGAACGGCGCTGTATAAGTACAGTCCATTTACCTGGCATGTGCTATAACCACTTAGCTACCAGGGATCTACAGTATGTCTGAGTTTCAAAAAGATATGTATATCTCAGTGTAATGTCACAACGCTGTCACCTGACGCCACATAAGGAAGAGCCAAGCTGGGTCAAGAATAACAACAATAATTATACATTCATACATGTAGAAGAGGAGAAATAACTACAATCGATACGTGACGCAGTGTCATTTCAGTGAACTTTGATGTAAACGTTTCTCTCACAAAAACTAGTCGTGATCATCTGATACTGCCAAAAATGCAACAGAAACTAAATAAAGATGGAGATGTCAGGTTTGTTTGCAGTGTCCTCCTGCAGGACAGAGGAGCAGAGTAAGAGATGAGCCGAGAGACAGAGAGAAATGTTAGACGGGGGGAGTTTCCTGCACAGCCAAATTTTTCATTCCAGGTGCAGTGGTGAAGTCCCGTCTCTTCACACACCGACAGCTTTTTAAGAAAAACTGTGCACTCTGGGAATTTTTGCAGCCTGCATAAACAGAACTCACAAAAAAAATGCATATTCTAAACTAGAACTAGCAAAAAAAATAAATAAATAAAAGGAGCCAGACTGACTTCATGACAGCTGCTCAGGCTCACAACCACCTGCTACTGCAAAGTGTGCTGTGGCGGGGTCAGCCACAACCTTATGTGACATCACTCAGCTCTTAAAAAGATATAAAACCATATGTCTTCTTTTCAAATCCTAATTTTCATGAATCTCTAATTATAAATTCAGAAAGAAATTCACTCTACAAGTTGCTCTTTAACACGTGATGCAGCCTGAGTGTACAGCCGCGTCGTGGCTGAACAGATCCAGTGTCGACACTGACGAGGGACTGCAGCTATTGCTCCAGCTGCCGACGCCAGCCGCTCAACTGCTCAGACTTCACATTCTTATCTGAGTCTGTAAACTGTATTGTGCGCTTTAAGTCTGTCTTCTTGTGACTCTGTGGTCGGGGTAATCAAGGTGAACAGAAAGACATAAACCCTGACTCTGCCTCTATTACCATTACAAACGCTGTAGGCTGTTACATAAGTTAATCCCGACTTATATATGACTTAATAAGACTGAGTTTAGTCTGTGAGAGAATGCATGCATGATAAACCTCAGGATAGGAAAAAGTTCAGACTGTGAGATTCTTTGTAAAAACCTCCAAATGTCAGAGCAGTCCACAGAACATCTGAACATCTGTGTGTTTTAACTGATCATGCGACATCAAGCACAGCGTCCATCTGAAACTGTAAAGGTGTCTCTGGACAGGAGGACCAGCACAAAGGCTTCTGAACGAGGGCAGCAAGCAAAAGTGATTTAAACACTCAGTATCATTCTGTGGACACATTATTCTTACCACTTTACCTCACAGTCAGAAAGCACCAAACATCACTGACAAAAATCATAATTTAGCCTCGCAGCACATGGATGTTAAAACACTGAGGTCACACAATAACACAGACAAATGACGGAGACAGGTAGTCTTTTACATAGTGTAAGTCTATTACAAACAAATGGCATGTGTCTTCTTAGACCTGCAGGACAAGAGACCCCGATGACTAACCTCAGCCTCCTTTTATTCCTCTCTCTCTCTCTCTCTCTCTCTCTCTCTCTCTCTCTCTCTCTCCCTTACGTGACTTGGCACACTATGGACACACTCTGGCCCTTACTTCCTTCAAAAACAGGACATTAATATCTCAGCTACCTGACATCTTTTCACACTCTCTTCCTGTCATGATCAGATAAGGTCAAAAGGCAAAGTCCTGGAAAGTTCTTCTTTTCTTTTTAATCTATTTATTCATTATTTTATGCATTCACGCACATCCGGTTAACTCTTTTTATAGGGCACTCATTGAAATACTTGGAAATTTAAAATTTCAACCCTGGAGTGTTGTTGGTGGATATACGAAGACATTTTTTCTTTTCTGACTTTTTAAAAAGTTTCAGTTTTTAGGCTGCAGATCAAAGTCAAAGAAGTTACCGTAGATGGTCACTCAACCACCTAGGTAAAAATCAAAATGAACAGTCAGACATATGTCTTACTGAACTTATGATACTTATTTCAAAATATCATACATGTGACACAGTGCAGAAAATGTTAGGGTTAGAGTTAGAGTAGGATCCAGCAGAGGCCATAACAACGCTACCTGTGACGTAGCCTGACATTCACTGATTGGCTGGAGAGAGTCACATGATTCTGCTCCTTCATTGAGAGATGTGGGGACCATTGTAAAAGCCCATGGAAGTGGCCATATATGGTTCCTTGTCTGATAAAGGGTTAAGAGGCTGGTGGTCTGTTGATCCCAGGACTGCTGGAGCTCGGTTATCCTCCCACAGCGATGCCCCCTCATGACTTTCAGAACAGAACAGAACCTGAAGCTGCAGCAGGAGATCCACATGAGACTAAAACCTCCTCGGCTTACTTACTCTGATGCTAACACACTGTTGTGAACGCTGATCTGAGGTCAGAGAGCAGTGAGTGTGTCTCTTGTGTTCATGCTAATAAGTTAAATACTATATATACCCACAGTGCATCATGCTTCAAAACTCCTCCACCTCCTGCTAAATCTCACTGAACCTCCAGGCACAGGAGAGAGCTGAGACATTAAAGGTGTATGAGGGAGGGTGGAGGTGTGGGCTGAATATTAACCCTGTATTAACACTGATAACAGGACTTACTCATCTGTTTTATCTACTCTTTCTGTTTCTTAGCTCCCTCGTGCATCTTAAGTTTCTCGCTGCTCAAGCCCTCGACTTTTTCTACTCAATTTTCGGCTGCTCGGCCCACCTCTGACCTCATTCAGTATCGATCGGTCATTCTCCCAGCATCACTCACCTCAGGATGAACTAACTCAGTGAAATGAGCTGCTTTGGGTTCGGTGTTTGGAGCGAGAAGCTGCAGACTCTCTGCCCTTAATACTGATCTTAATACACAGCTTCATGTAATCATCGCTGCACCGCGGCTAATAAGAAAGCTGATTAACTCCACATCCTCCCACACACACCTCCTATACCCTGATGAGCGTCTGTGTGGATCCCAGCTTTGGGTCAGATCATTTCATATTTCGCCAGAGTTTAAATTGACAAACGATTAGCTGAACAGAGGTTTTATTAAGCGAAAGATCGCTGCAGCCGGCTGTAATTGGGCTGAACGACTCAGCATGCCGGCAGGAGCAGCATCGCAGCTTGACTGCTGGCGTTCACACACACACACTGACACACACACACACATCCACAGGCAGTAAATTGTTGGCCCCTCTTGCTCCATAATTAGTTGTGCTGATACCAAAGGGCCTATTTTGTTTTGATTCATGAGACAGAGCTTGATTTTGTTTTTGGATGCTAAGTGACAACTGCCAAGAGACCACATGGTGGATTGAGGTTCCTCACACCGCCACCTCCACCTCCACCCAGCCATCCACCCCCTTCCCACATCTGACAGGCTTGTCATGCCGCTGTGCACTGCCACTGCATCTGCAATCAATGTGCATCCACTGTGGAGCCCGTAAGTGAGCAGGGAGGAGATTAAGGTTAACTGATTTTTCGTTATGTGTGTGTGTGTGTGTGTGTTTGTGCGGCTGTGATAGCGGTGTGATTTTCAAGGGGACAACAATCGGGATGGCTCCGCTGGAGGGGATGTGCAGTCTGGAAAACTCCGGAGGCATCAACGTGGTACGTGGGAATACATTTCACCTCTTTTCTTCCACTCATGCGTGAAAACTCTTTTCTCCTCCATCTTTTTCTCCCGGCTTGAATTGATTTGTTTAGACTTGTTGTGCGTGCAGAACGTCCTTCAAAAATAGACTTTTGCTCCTCAGTTGGTCATTATGCATCATCTTTAGGTTCTTCTTTGGGGTCAAAGTTCAAATTAGAATTGATCAGGATTATTTGGGGTTAAAGGTTGAAGTTGATTGTGCAGTTGTTAGAGGTTAAAGCTGCACTGATCAGTATTTTTATACTGTTATTGCACTGATAGTATTTCTATATTTTTATTTTTATCACCAACTCTACAGTTCCATTTATCTACAGAACTTTTTAGCCTCTTTCAGCTCTTGTTTCAGTTTTACAGCCAGACACTTTGGCCGCTTTGGGTCAGTCTCACGGCTCTCATCGGCTGTTTTCTGTGAAAAGGTTCTGATAAATCCACTGTACGTGACCTTCCCTCCACAAAACGACAGACAGACAATGTTAGATAGCAGCTAAAGAGACTTGCTGCAGAATTGTGTCTGCAACTCTTTGCTGACATTTTAGCCCAAACTACTTTATACAGTAATAATAAATCAAATGTTGTGTTTACAGCTTGTTCTGTTGCCCCCAAGTTGCCAAGAAAAAAATCAATAGATGCAACTTTAAAGGTACATCTAAAAACATTTATCTCGAAGGTTTCAGTGGAATTATTCCTGTATAATTTTACACACTGGACCAGCAGTAGGAATGACTTTGATTTATACCAGCAATGTGCAGCCACACTAGCAGTGATAGTATATCAGCTTCTTGATTAATCAGTTCATTGTTTGGCCTGTAAGAAACCACAAAATGATAAAAAAAAAAAAAAATTAACTCCAAGGCCGAGGTTGACATCCCTAAATGTCTTTGGACCACCAGTCCAAAAGCCAGTGATGTTGAGGTGTCATAAAAGACTTCAGTCAAAGAGACTTACATCAAAGAATTTATAGCAAATGGTTCTACAGTTGGCTGAAAAGGCTCTGCGGCGAGGACTCTGCTGAATGAGCTAATCCCCCTCAATAAACACCCACAGGAACATAAATCTTGAATCAACAACACAAAATACCACATGGGTGGAGGAGGCAGGGTAGTGGAGGGAGCTGCAGCAGTAAAGCAAATGTTGGAGCGGGCACAATACTGATAGTGTTGGTTTAAAATGTCCACGCTGTACACCTACGTGATTATGATTGGATGTTAGTCTGCTTCCACTCATGCTGTGTTCATTTGAGTCAGAGGATTGACCATTTACAGAAAATGGCTTTACAGTCAGATCAGTCAGAAAAGGTTCTGCTGTTTGAGGAAGCTCTCAATGAATCTGAGCAGCAATGAAGATTCTGCTGAGAAGACTAATCCCCGAAACAAAAGCATTGCTCCTTCCTTAAAAAACGAGTGCAGGGAACATATCAGAGACACCACCATCCACCATCCTGAATCCAACGACTGTATGTTGTATTTCCTTGGATGTTTGTAAAGCCCCTCCTCTGAGATGAAGCTCAGATGACATGTGAAGCAGAAGCATGTTCCCTTGAATGCTAACACGCTCTTCTCATCCGAAATGTGACTCAATAATGAAAAAACAGAAAGATACTAAAAGAACAACTCATGCCCCCTGCGTTATGCTAAGCTAGGCTCTGTACTCGACACACAGACATGAGATTGATACATAGATGCATGCAGACATTCTCCACTCAATCTCACAAGGAAGTGAACAAGCATATTCCCAACGTATTCCATGCCAGCATTACTACTAACAAATTCAACAAAATGTTAAAGAGAGTGCAACCTGTTTTTCCTGTGGAAAAATGAATTATCAATGACCATGGAGAAGTCTGAAATAAAGAGTTGGACAACGACAAATGTCTCACTTCCTAAACTCTGAGCGGCATTGTAGTTGAGGTGTCAGACAAGCGTCGGATGAAACAGATAAAATGCAACGGAACAGCCAGACTAAATAAAGTCAGTGATTTACCATTACAAACTAAATACCCCTCGCCTCAACCTCTACTTCCAAGAAACTACGGTTGCTGAAAAAAAAACAACTTATTATTTCATTTTTTTGTATTAAAAAAAAAATCTGCATTTCTTGAAGGACGGGGTGCTCGCCCTCCTGGCTGATGTTGGATATTGACATTCAAAAAAACTTGCCCGGTTGCCTGCTGTTGTGTAGCACTGTTCAGCCTGTGTAAATGTACAGCTTCATATATGTGTGCAGCAGTGGACTAAATGGATGTGGTCGCAGAGATCGATAGCTTTTCCAGGCTTGATTAGCTTCTAATAGGCTGTTAGCTCCCCTGTGGGCAGCGTTGCCCTCTTGAATCCCAATGCCCTGTGGCTGACCGAGCTGCAGAGTCACGGCTCAAACCGCCACAGAACCAGCCCACACGTTACTTCTGTGGTTTGGAACTCAGACCGCTAAATAGCATGTGAAGGATTTCACTGCAGATCATCAGCATTTCCAGACAGTTAACACATCCCTACTTTCTACAGTATGTATAATTCAGAAGCAGAGCGAGGAGTGAATGACAGCTTTCAGAGGATCAAAGAGGAGCTAAATTCTTCTGAGTATTGTCACTGGTGTGTGTTCACACAGCTCTGCTCTTGTGAGTCTGACTTTTTTACCTTTGGAACGAGTTTAGCTTGAATCATCTAACTTATAATAAATGTTTGCAGCCTCAATAAACACACACGAGCCAGGGAACCAGAATCGGTAAACAGTTTATTGGAAAAGGTTCTGCAGGATCTTTGAGGTCAGGGTGGTTTGAGGTGTCCGGGGAGGTGCGCGGCTGATGGTGACGAAAATCTAAGAAGCAGAATGGATGCTTTATATAAGCCAGACATTTAGCAAGTTAAGGTTTTCTACTGAAAAATATTGGTCTAATATTAAAAATATCAAATCATTTTTATCCAGCATAGCGGTGTAGGTCGGGTGACTGGTCCAACAGCTTGGTTCAGACTGAAATATTTTGAGAAATAATGAGGTGGATTGCTGTGAGATCCCCAGAGGATGAATCCTGCTGACTTTGGTGATCAGTGCCAACATCAGGTCTGTTTGTCCCATAGAACTCTCCCATGTGACGTGTTAGCATACAAACCATAGAGGGTAAAACATGGACATGGTCTCTGTGACGTCACCCACAGATTGTTGAAGAGCTCAGTGTTGTGACTCTGGTCGCTGCTATCTTGGCAGTCCTGCATCCACTTGGAAAAGAGGTGGAGTGTGGGTGGAGCTGAGGCGGGTTAAATGCGATAAGAAGTACAGGATGACAGCTGCTGGCATGTGTGTAACATCTACAATAAGTTTTAAAACACTGTTACCAGGTCATTGTTGAACGTCACACACACCTCTAAATCTTTTTCTTCGCCCTCTTCTCAGTTGGCAAACAACAAAATCTGCCTCACAGCTAACAACATCTGGGGCAGACAGCCCAGCTGACCAAAGCATTATTTTATAATGGCCACGTCGTCTAAGAGAATCAGCATAAATATAGGTTAACAACACCAGCTGTGCTGTATTATGGGATATATCAACATTTACAATGAGCGATCACGGAGAAAGTTAAGGATGACAGAGAGCAGACACACACACACACACACACACACACACACACACAGTGTGTCTGTGGTAAAGTTTTGTTTTGAGACAAGATGCTGAGAAGAATGTGCTTTTTCAAATGTACCGCATTGACCTACTCTGTATGCTGAGTACTCTGAGGTACTGTGTGCGATGGAGAGTATTTGTGAGTGTTTTCTTGTTTTTACTTCTTTATTTTGAAAAGGCGAACAGCCGTGTTTCTTTCCCTCTCTGCAGTCTGCCTCGTGTTACATCTAAATCCCATCAGCGCTCTGTTTAGACCTGCTTTTCGCCCAGTTTTCCCCACACGACTGACCGTCACAAATGACGTGACCTTAGTAAATCCAGTGGAATACACAATCAACCAATTATCTGTGCAATCTTCCCTTGAGTGCACATGCAATAAGGAGAGGCGCACCTTGAAACCACTGAAATAACCCTCAAACTGTGACGGCGGTCTGAGGCGCCTGTTAGATGCACCGCATGAGTCTCAGTGTGACTTTATTACAATCCCAGAGGACAAGAAAGAATAAAGATAGAAACACAACAGGTGGAGAGGGTAAAAAATGGAGGAGGCAAAGGTTTGCACAGAGGGAATTTTGGATATCTCTTTTTATCACTCCATAAATCAGAAAATACTTTCAACAGACATAAAAATGTTTCTCCATGTTTTTATGAATAAAAATGTATAAATCAAGCACTCTGCACAAACCTCCAGAATATAGATAGGAATCAAACTGGAAGTTCATGTAAGTGTTACTGAAGTGAAGATTTGTGGCACAACATTTGGCCTTTTAAAGATATGTATTGTGACTTTTCTAAAGACATTCCCTTCAGACACATGAGGAACGAAGCAGCAGCCAAACTAGAGGAACTATTTATGTCATTCACAGAGGAAGAGACAAAGAAAGGGCTGATTTCAAAAATGTATAAAACACTGCAACATGAATGATGTCAGAAAAATGGGAGGAAACTTTCAAAGCAAAGCTTGGTGGGAACTTTACACATATATTTCAGATGTCTGGATGAATATTCAAACGGAGATTAAACATGTTTTGTGAATTAACTTTACTTTAGATGCAGCGCTTTACATACCGACTTTACATCCTGATACTATGACAGACAGAACCTTGATTCTGATTTTTAAAACAAAGAAAACAAAGCCACAGCTGCCCCAGCTTAACAGAATGGAGAGAAAAAATGTCTTCATCATGTAGAAAATCACAGCGAGAGCAGCTGAAAACAGCTTTACTGAAAGATGGTCACCATTGATGCAGGCAATCGAACTGTAACAATGTACTGCAGAGGCATCTCCTCTTGTGTGTTCATAGTGTATGTGGTACGGTATATGTATGTATGTTTTTCTTTTTTTTTTTTACACGGTGGATTTTTCTATATTCACACATAACATAACATGACCCCCTCCCACTCACTCCCCCCATTTCCCATTAGTTGTACATATATTTAGAAAAAAAAAAATAAAGTAATAATATAAAGAATACAAAAATGCACCGTTAAAGTCATAAATGGAAATTAAAAATAATAGTCATTAGATTTTGCTCATCAGCAACTGTGTCTCTTTTTGGTATCACTATTCAGTCATCTATATCTGCTATATCTGTATTCAGATGTTCAATCAGATGAACGCATACTCCGGCCTTTATTTTAGATTATACATTATTTTCTTGCTGGGGTAAAGGAGGTGAGTTCACTAAGCCAAAGAGAGGGTGGAGGTGGGTCTTCACTCTACCATCGGCTGTTGTCAAAGCTCTTCTTATAAACCTGGTTTTGTTGCCCCTCACAGGCAGCACTGAAGTGTCCCCTAGCAGAGTTAACTTTGGTTCAGGTGGAATTGTTGGAAGAAGTATTGTTTCCCAGTAGTCGGACAGTTTGTTTGTCATTTTTCAACAAAAAAAATAAAATAATAAGTAAAAAAAAAAAGATAATTACAAAAATGTATGCCTGTAAAATTCAGACTTTTTGAGACAGTACAGGTGAACAGAGTCAATCTGCAGCGAGGCGTTATCAGATGAT
This sequence comes from Miichthys miiuy, assembly GCA_036365135.1. Lineage (NCBI taxonomy): Eukaryota > Metazoa > Chordata > Actinopteri > Sciaenidae > Miichthys > Miichthys miiuy. The sequence goes on from CM071605.1 coordinate 196,120, forward strand.
AACCTCTACAGACAAACAGACAAAGTCAAAGTCAGATAACCTAAAATAGAAATGTGTTTTTTCCACTTTCCGCTAAGAAAACATTTTACAGAAGCGAAGTAGCCTCAAACATGATCAGTGCATGGAAAACCAGTGTTTTTACCTGCAGTGTGTTGCCATGACGCCTGTATTGCTAGCAATGTCGTCAGAGTTGTCTGAATCACCCTCTCATTCACCCACAGGACCACTCGGAGCTGTCCATCGGCGCCGCTGCCACCATGGCCCACGAGATCGGCCACAACTTCGGCATGAGCCACGACCATGACGGCTGCTGCGTGGAAGCCACCGCCGAGCAGGGAGGCTGCGTGATGGCTGCTGCCACTGGGTGAGCCTCGGGCACCGCGTCAGGCTTCAGCACAAACCTGCTCATACTCAGCTTGGCATATGAATAATACTTTTATTATCTGAGGGCAAAAACGAATGACATATTAATGTGGAGGCCTACAGAACTCGTCGTAAAAACGTCTTTAAATGCACCACATGGAAACACGGGGACCTGCTGTTAGGACAGAATTATTCATGTCACATGTTCTCTCCATAAAACAGGCATCCATTCCCACGCGTCTTCAGCCGCTGCAGCAAACGCGACCTGGACAGCTATTTCCAGAAGGGAGGGGGCATGTGTCTCTACAACATGCCCAACATGAAGGACCTGGTGGGGGGCAAGAAGTGCGGGAACGGCTTCGTGGAGGACGGAGAACAGTGTGATTGCGGAGAACCTGATGTGAGCACATTTACTCATTGTTGTCTGAAAACCCCATCAAACCTGTCACTGCACGTCAAGTGATCTTTTTTAAGCATCATTTTTAAAGGATCATGTTTGATTTCCATTCATTCAGATTCTGATACCATCAGAGACTTTATGTCAATAATAATTCTAATAATATATGTCACACTTAACAGAGGTACTTTACCTTAATATTTCCATTTTATGACACTTAATTTTTCTACTCCATTAAATTTCCGAGGAAAATATTGTACTTTAATTTCTCCACATATCAAGATTTTGCAGAGAAAAGCCTAATATTTATTTTACATAGTTCAGCAAAGCAAAGCTTTTTATCTGAGAACGTGACGACAAGACTGAAGCAGCACTCGACTGTTGTTTGACAAGAAATACTTCCTGCATGTAGTTTACTCTAAGACCATAAATTCATTTTTACATTTTTAATTTCTGTTTTTTTCTTCAGACATATTTTATTAGCTTTTTTAGAACACATTACAAAAAGGAAACAAAAAGATAGAACATACATACAACATCAAACAGTAACAAAATAACAGGCAAAGTGTATAAATGCATTGTGTGTCTCAATTTCTCTAGCTTAAGATGGAGACTTCTAAAGGAGAACAATCAGTCTTTGTTCTAGTAAAGTAACACATTTTGTTGCCTTGAGTTTAATTCCAGTGAGATTATTGTTGTTCTCTCCTGCCACACCAAAAGTGGCTATCATAGGATCTGGCTCAATCACCATTTTGAAAACATCCGACAGTGTTCCAAAAGTGGACAGTTTAGGACAATGCCAAAATGAGTGAGCTAGAGATGCAGGTGATACTCTGCATCTACTACAGGTAGAGTCTACCTCTGGGAACATTTTAGAGAGATGAAGGTGGTGCAGCACGCTGAACTAAACAAGACCATGCCGAGCACAGACAGGCTGTGTGGACCCCCTCTAAGGCCTTTTACATTTCTGTTTTTGGATGAATTAATCAAAAGATACAAGAGCAGGGCAATGCTAGCTGTTTCCCCCGCTTCCAGTCTTTATGCTAAGCTAGGCTATTTACACCCTGCCTCCATCTCTGTACTTAACACACAGACATCTTCTCAGCTCACTTTCAGGAAGAAAGCACATGAACTATTAACTATTGAGTTAAGTCCAAGTATAAGGCTAATGAAAATGTTCCAGCCAACTCACTGATTCCATAGCAACATTCTACTTCCTGTTTGCCTCGCCAAGAGGATGCTACAAACTGTAGTAGTAAATAAAAATTAGAAAGAGAAAAAAAAGGAAGGAAGGAGTTTCAAAATCCATGAAAGCTGATTCATGATTCATTCTGATCATTTTTATGTCATATAAAGTAATTAGAGGGAGTGAGATTAGTGTTTTTTTTCTTGTCACTGGTGAGCCGGTGAACTTCAGGTTTCATCCTGCGTCATCGCAGCCTCATCATTAATGCGCTCTGCATCACATTTGTGCAACAAAGCTGAGAGAGAGCCAAAAGTTTCCTCAGGTTGGGATGAAGTGTTTGTGCTCAATAAACCCAGAGGTTAAGTAAACCTTCTTTGGTTCAAGCAGCAGAGCAAATTGAAAACAGAGGAAGCAAATTGGTGGCTGACAGCAGCAGCGCCGCTGATGGGGCTGTTTGTTATGACTCCCACTCAGAGCCGAGCTGACAGTGGAGCTCAGGCTGTTGACAAGCCACCTGCTCTTAGCATTGCAAATGAGACGAGCTGCAGAATGCTGTTTAATGGTCCCACCTTGTGATCTCCCCCATCGCAGACAAAAGTATAACACACATGATATAGATCTGTGTGAGGAGAAGACAGGAAGTCAAAAACCAAATCTTTTAAAACCACCATTATTTTACAGTAAAGCTAGAAAGTCTTTTATTTTGAAAACCCACTCAGTGGACAGTGTTAAACAGAGGTGTGTGTGTGTGTGTGTAAAGTCAGAGGAACATTACAGTTGTAGAATTCAAACATCGGCTCAGTGTTGTACGAATGAGCCAAATCACTGCTTCCTGTTGTTGTTGCGTTCACGTTAATCCTCGCTCCGCTCCTTCCTACTGCTATAATTGGCTTTTTTTCTCCTCTTTCTTGAGTCAACTCCCACATCTGTTTTGAGTGTAACCGTGGCTTGGCGGAGGGCGCCATGGCAACAGGAGATACTGTCTTGGTGCACGCCGTTTGAAACAAGAGCAGAGGCAAAGTCACTTCTCCTGACAGCATCTGCTTAAAATGTGATTTGTCAGTCACAGCTGTCAATCATCTGCTACTCAGAAGTGTCTGAACACACTGTGTATGTATATGTTTGTGAGTGTGTGCGTGAGTACCACTTTCTAATAAGTTATTTAAGTCTAGATAATCATTTGGAATAAAAGATATATATATATATATATATATATCTTCGGCCATTAATAATAGATATGAAATGATCTCGCAGGCCTTGAGTTTAACATGTCTGGTTTAGACACAGCGTGAACACAGTTATGCCTTCAAAATTAAAAGTGAATAAAACTATATAAAAATAAAAGTGAACTAGCACACAGTGCAGGTGTTAAAGTACCCACTAAAACAACAATAAAATGCACAACATGTAAATTAGGACTTAATCTTTATGACCTTTTTCTGACTTGATCTTTAATTCATATATATGAAATCTACAGCGGTTGGTTTATAACTGTATATAAATTATTATTAAATGATTTATGTAGTTTGTTCCAACCTTTTACTTACTGTATTAGAGTTGTCTGTGTGTGTGTGTGTGTGTGTGTGTGTGTGTGTGTGTGTGTGTGCAAGCTGTGTTGACTTGTGATAACAAATCTGTGTGTGTGTAACTGTTTACAGGAGTGCACCAATGACTGCTGCAATGCCAATAATTGCACCTTGAAGGAAGAGGCACAGTGCGCCCATGGAGTGTGCTGCGAAGGCTGCAAAGTAAGAAACACACACACACACACACACACACACACACAGACACGGGAGCTCACCTCGTTTGCAGTAGTAGCTCAGTATCATTAGTTGACTGTCAGTCGTCATGTCAGCGCGCTGACATACTGTACCCTGAACGCGTGTCAGCCTCCATCACAACAGGCCTCGTCGTCTTCACATCACACCCACGCTTTTCATCTCACCGTTCACACACACTGACAGCGCGTTGTAATATCCACGAGTGTGAACCCAAAACTTGAACCCGACAGAGGAGACAAAATACTGAGGATGGCAAGAACTCCTGTTCTGTCTCTTCTTCCTCTCATCCTGCTCGTGTTCTTCTCATATACACAGTTTATTCTTACTGTTCTGTTATTCTGGTTATTACTGGTTACACGGAGGTACATGTTTCATTTTTTAGCATTTTTTTGTGTGTGTATTTATCCATTTATTTGACTTATTCTCTCTAGTTTAATTCATTTCTAAAATAAATTATAAATCATTCAAAGCATTTTTCATACACAAATAATAATGGATCAAATGAACATGTGTAATATAAAAGGTCAGAGTGAAACTCTTAACGTGACCTGCTAACCACCAACAGCAGACAGATAGTTAGAGACGAGCTGGTGAACGCAGCTTTGTTGTTGTTTCCTGGATTTCTTCCCTCCAAGTGGCCAAAAAATGTGTTCTGCAGCTTTAAGTTGGTTTAGTGTTGTAAAGTATATTGTCTATGAGACCTTCTGAAATGTATTATTCAGAAGATAGATATAAAGATATAAAGATATAAGATATAAAGTCTTGTTCTGCAGTTTTGACCAGAGTTTTACAATAAGCGTTTAATATAACCATACAGACACATCACACACACAACATAAATAAATGCTATAATACACTGGTTCTCAAACTGTGGTACAAGTAGGGTTGCAAAACAAGTCTTTACATGGGAATTAACAGGAATTTATGGGAATAAACAGGAATAAACCAGAAATTTACAAAATTGAAGGTTGGCCCTGAACAGGGAACTTAAATATAGTTGGGGAAAATATATTTTAGTATAATCTTGACTAGAACAACCAGATTTCATGCAGGTACACTTGAATATCTGCTATTCCTCCATCACATGCACATAGCACACTGCTTACTGCAGGGCTATTGAGGCCACGCCCCCTACCTGCACAGGTGATTTCTGTACCTGGACCACACTTTAGAACCCAGAGCACACAGAGACTATTGAAGACACACATTTGAGCTCGTGGACTACATAATATTGTTCAATAAAATATTATATATATATATATATATATATATATATATATATATATATATATATATATATATATATATATATATATATATATATATTTGCATGACTGCTTATGACAAAACAAAATGTTTAGATTTATGTTTGGATATGATACAGTTTGTTTAAATTACCCCCAATTTACAGTTAATTTCCATTAATTTCCATAATTCCCATGGAGTTTCTGATTTGGAATATTTCCTAAATTCCCCAGTGTAACTTCCCATGGAAAGTTTCCAGAAATTTACCAGAAACTTCCCACCCCTTTGCAACCCTAGGTACAAGTACCACTGGTGGTACATGAGCTTCCTTGAGTGGTACGAGGAGGGAACTATGAAATATATATTTATTAAATAAATTAATTTAAAACTTTCAACAAAATTTAGAATGAAAATGCTCACAGGAATGTCATTTAAAATATGTTTTGTATATCCTGTAATACTTTCATCGGTTTCATCTGTCATAATGGTTCGTGGGGAGCCAAACCTTTTCTGAGGTGGTACATGGTGTAAAAAGTTAAGCTCAGGCTTGTTGAAATGTTACTCTGTGATACTTGATTAAATCCAACTTTATGAGTGGATATTCGGCATTTTAAACACACTAGTATTAACAATTAACTTTATTTATGTAGCACCTTTCATACAGAGTGTGAAGCTCAGAGGCAAGAGGATAAGAGAAGTGCAAATACTGCACAATAAAAGAACCAAATAAATGAGGCATCAAACAGTGAGAGTCACTAAGAAGAACAGCAGAATGTGTGCAGGTAAATCAATAAGGAGTAAATCATAAGAACAATAGCATAAACAGTTAAAGGTGATGTTGAATAAAGAAGTATCTGTTCTAGCCATGGAAGGGGAATTCCACACTTATGCTGCATTAAAAGAGGCTGAGCTGCTGATTTTCTTATTTGTTTGTATTTAAAAAAGCAGCAGAGGATCTGAGAGGCCGTGAAGGATTAGGAAACAACTATGCATTGGTAATGTAGGCTGTTCCCACTAGCCTTGTCTTTAAATGAGATTCTTTTTTTATGACTAAATGTTGTTTTTTTTTCTGCTCTAAAGGCTCCACCGTGCATCTTCCTCTTTGATTCACCACATCAGATGTTGTTTCACGTGTCTTTGTGCTCTCCCTCTCCCCTCTCCTCTCGCTGCTTGTTGCCTGTCTCTGCCAGTTGAAGCAGGCGGGCACCATGTGCCGGGCCAGGGCGTGCGACCTGCCAGAGTACTGCACCGGGGCCTCTCCTTACTGTCCTGCCAACGTCTACCTGCTGGACGGCTCGTCTTGTCAGTACGGACTGGCCTACTGCTACAACGGCATGTGCCTCACCCATGAACAGCAGTGCCTGCAGCTCTGGGGCTACGGTAATGAAAAGTCTATTATCACACAGCGCAGACAGTACACTTTACCCATTCAGTCAATATTAGAGGGATGTGCATGCCCTCGGACCAGTGTTAGCCTTTGTTTAAACATTCTAAACTGAGGCGTTTACCAGCAGAGGTTCGGGTTTATTTTAACAGTAACGCTTTTTAAAAGTCTTTGAGCAAACCGATTTGACAGCAGTCACGCTGTAGTGTGTGTCAGAGTTGATTAATACAATGAACAACATGAGCCAGGACTAGACTGTCAAAATAAAGAGTCGTCAAAGCTCGCCGTATTTGTTCTTCTTCCCCCTCTCAGATGTGAGAGCTGCATTCACAGGCCTGACAGTGTTTGTACGGCAGCACAAAAGAGCACGGCAGATAAAAGCCACACGTTGACTTTTAATGTGCAGCATCCTTTTTTTACTGTCCTGCATTGTTTTCTTATTTTCTATTACAAAGACTAAAAACAATGCGTCGCTCTGACAGTCGCGCCACTGTGGGGAGGAAGCAGAGAGTTTAAGAATAGAGTTCTCATAACCTTAGGAGAGCAAAGTTCTAATACTGAAGAAAAAACAATATGCATTCATAACTCATAAACACACTTGACTTGTTTTCTGATATCATAAATATCATGAAATATCATGAATTATAGTTTGGTATGGTAGATGCTCCTGACAAGTTATAGCTAGTTAGTTCTCTGCGTTGTGTCTTCTTACATAATTATCACTGATGATGCAGCATAAATTCTTTTAGATGCATGAAAATGCATAACACACACACACACACACACACACACACACACTACTGAACACCAGTAATGAAGCATGAATTATTATAAATGCATCAAAATGTACTTTTTTCAGCTCGTACAATGATAACTTATGACACTGCATGGAGTGTTTTAGTGTGCTATGAGGTCTTATTAAAGTTGATTGTTGAGCTGTGTGTTGTTAAGGTGAGTATAGACGGTCATAATGTGTTATAAGCCTCGTCATTCAAACTCTAGTTTATAAGTCAAGATACAGTCAAGAGTATCAAGAGTATAATGTTTAATGACTGTTGATATAGTGTAGTCGTAATGCATTATAATTTACTATGAATGCACTATAGGTGCGATCTTCATAGAAAGTATTTAAGTCTCAAAATGTTCCTCAGTTTTTCTTGAAACAGTTTTAGAGAGACGTTTATTCAGCTGTATTTTCATCTTGCAGATTTGTTTCTGTTATTTCATCTCATCCAGGGCTGCTCAAACTGTGGGGCGCGGCCTAAAACTGGCCCACCATAATGGTCAGCCAGATGTTTGTAGCAAAGAAAGATGAACACATTGATTTAAAGACGTTTGAATATGAATTGCTGTTAAAATCTTATTAACTAATTAAATAAGCTTTTATTATTATTATGAGTTTATTTTTCATTTTACTTGATATATATATATATATATATATATATATATATATATATATATATATATATATATATATATATATATATATATATATATATATATATATATATATATATATATATATCTGAGCATGGCGAGCAGAGTGACCATTCACAGGAAGTCAATCAATTAAGAGAATTTGGGATCCTAGTACTGATTTTGCATCTTTACTTGACAATACAATAAACTGTGTGCTTCTGGATATTAAATTTAGTTTTGGCCCGTAAAGGGAAAAGGTTTTGCCACACTGGTCTAGTCCATAATCTACCTGATTGATATAAATGTAGTCAGATTTATTGCAGGGCAGTGTGGTATACTGCTTAAATTTTAGTGTAGTGAATAAACTAGTAAATGGTTATGTGTTTAGCCTAGCTTAGCACAAAAACTGCAGGTAGAAACTGCTAGCTTAGCTTGATCAAGTCCATCTTCAGAGCTGTCTTATATTTATCTCGTGTAGAAACAGAGATCAGAAAGTGTGACTCTGATGTCGAGAAAGTTTGGAGCTGTTCTTAACGAACAGCGGGTGCAGTGTCTGAAAAGTCCTGTCCTCACAGCGGGGTAGCCACGTTTTCTGTCTGCTGAAACTCCACTGTGAGCAAAACTCATCTGATTCTGATTCGTGTAGTGGATGAAATTAATACTGATTTTCTCTTTTCACTCTTTTGACACCAAACAAGCAGATTTGCTCGTAGAATCTTATATTTAGCTCACATCTCTTTGGGTCTCTTACTGTAGCTGAGGGAGGATTTCCACTGTGTGCATGATGGGTGCTCACTGTAGGTGGGTGAGACCAGTATCAGCTGTCGCCCTGAGCTTTGTGAGTCAGCACATGAACATTTGTTTTCTGTGTAGAGGAAGATTGCTAATGTTGTTAGCCACAGGTAATCAGCCAGATGCTAGAGGGCTGATGGGATATGTTGTGTTTCCAGGAGCCCGACCGGCCCATGATGCCTGCTTTGAAGATGTGAATGCAGCGGGAACGCTTTGGGAACTGTGGAAGAGATGAACATGGCAACTACATGAAGTGTGAGAAAAGGTAAGAGTGATCCTGACGTATCGATTTTATATAGCCTGTACTGGGACTGTTGAATTATTTAATAAAATAATATAGCCAGCTCAATTTTAGCATTGCAGAAAACATGTTATTTTTATTTAATCCTCATTTAATCGGGCAGTCTCACTGAGATTAAAATCTCTTTTCCAAGAAATATTCACCAGAATGCAGCCAGAAGGAACACAATAACAAGGAATTCACTAAAACAGTTACAAGAATCACAAAAAACATCCGATAATAAAGCTTTAAAATCTCAGAGGGGAATGTTAGACTCAACTTTGAGTCCATTTTAAAGGTACATACCAGAAACCAGTTCTGCCAACATGAGTGCGTACATGAGGGACGTCGAAGGCTAGATAGTTATTGGATCTTGAGCTGTAGTTACCCGATTTAAATCAGAGTATACGTGTGAGGAACATACTTTTCTCCACTCTGACTTCTACCTTTTTTTATTTTAACAAAAAAAAAAGTTTGAACCAACATCTCATCATCAGTAACATTCTTTGTAATTCTCATGCTTTGTGAGTCATCTATCACAATAGATGATAAATTCTTTACTGGGATAACTAATGTTATGTTCTATTAAGTAATAATGAATTGTTCCTATGTTAATTAATTACAATAGATGTTGAATTAGTCGATAGATTTGGATTGGCAGCTACATTTAAAGCTGCCTAATGTTTTTAAATTAAAAAAAGGGTCAAATGTTTGATATGAACAGAGTATCTCCTAATGATGAACCCGCCGAGACTTTTCACCAGCTCTGTTCTGCAGCCACGTTTATCTCATTGTTTTGGTTTTACGGTTCACAACTTGACTGTTCTGGTTCAGTTCGGTCGCTCTCATTAACCAGCAGGAAGCTTCTTTTTTTAGTAAAAGTTCAGAATCAGACCTACCCAGCAGCAAACAGCAGGCAGACGCGGCTAGAGACAAGCTGGTGAACTTTATCAACTACAGAGACAGATATTTCTCTCAGGAGTTGGTGGAGACCAAAACTGAGCTAAAAGTATCCACCAGTGGACACAAACACGACTCTGAATGACTGGATGACTGTGAATAGGAAGCTGTTTGCTAACGTGCTAGCCTTAACAACTTTTTAAGGCCGTATTCTGTCAGTCTTTGTGTTTTCAGCTTGTTCTGCTGCCCCCATGTGGCCAAAGACAAATGAGTGCAGCTTTAATGAAATCATAACAAAACGATCACAGTTCACTTCTGTAGTCATCATATGAACATTTGGGTCTCTTTAAATCTCGACTGCTGCTGGCAAGCACACTCTGAGGTGAGAGCGTCATTCATCAACACACACACACACACACACACACAATCAGGCCCTCTGTACACTGACAACAGGCCTCTGAGAGAGACAGTTTCTCTGGCACAGTGCCAGAGCTAATTAATGGAGCCAAATTAGTGATTTAGCCATGTAAATGAGGCTGTGGATTAAGGTGGTTGACGACTGCCTGCTATGATCCACCACTGCCCAAATCCATTATGGAGTCCCACAGGAGTCATTAGAGAGTTCTGTCCACAGTGAGTCAGAGGGCTGATTAGAGGATATGTAAATGCACTATGTGCCTGTTATTAAGCTGAATAATCTACACACTGCAGCTATCTGTCCATCATCCTGTAATCCTCTTCATTTGTTTGCCTTGTAATAGATGTGTGTGTGTGTGTGTCTGTGTGTGTGTGTGTGTGTGGTGGGTATTTACCACTTTAAATTTCCATATTAATCAGGGAGATAAGAATGACTGTCCTCCCTCAAAAGCGTTATTACAGTGTCTAAAAGCCTCTCACCTCCCAACTGAGAATGAGTTTATAAGTCTGTATAATTTAAATATTCAGATTAGAATGTTCACATATCTAGTGATGTATATTATGTCTTTTGCTACATCAGTCCTTAGAGAATGTATTATATTTAGTACATCATGAAGGGAAATTAGAGATAAAGACAAATTTGAAATTGTGTTTTTCAATCAAAATAGTAAAATCACCTTTGCGCGAGTAAATTTTCACTCATAAATAGTAAAAAAAATGGAATGCTGCAACTATTTTTATATTGCAGAACTAAGAAATCATCCTTCTTCATGTTCTATAAAAACAAAACATCTCTTCTTCATGAAGAGTCATGCATTCACATATTCTCTCCTCATATATGTTCATACACATAAACTTCCCCATATTACATGCATCTTTATAATATATCATGTGCATATATCACAGTGAAAATATACTTTGTACTGACAGCAGTGAGTGTGTGTAAGAGTGAAAACATTTAAAGCAAATTTCAGTCATAAAGATTTCCTGACTTCCATACTCTGTGTGTGGCACTCAGCTTAAACACACTGCTTCCTACTGACAATATTTTTAAAGGCTCAGTAGTTTGCTAAAACAGCTGGTCACTGTAGCTTAATGTAATCCTTATTACTCAAACAGAAGAAAAAAGTGGAGCTATGGTTGTGGCTGCGTTCCAGGGCCACAACATGTTACTGTACCTAATTAGTATGCAAAAGATCACAATGTGTGTCAATGCTGAATACACACAGCTGGTTCGTATTTATTTCAAAATGGCGGAGGAGAGAGAAACAAATAATGGTGTTAAATAACTACTTCTTTAAAACAACGTTGACACGTCAGTATTGCACCTGACTTACTTATTCTGATGAGGTATCAGATCAGATCAGAATCTTGATCAGAAACCAAGTAACTTCAACGCCAATCTGTCAGACTGTATCAGTCTTCAGAAAGCACACGGGATTCATCAAAGTTCGCTGCAGATGAGCTTTATTATCTTCACAGACAAACAAAGGCCGAGTCAAAACATCACCTTTTATACACACAGATCACATCACAATGTCATTGCTGCCTGCCCATGTTGACGCCCATTTTTCATCTTTCATCCATTCTAAAATAATGGTGTAAAAGTTTTGCCAGGCAGCTGACACTTGTTCTGGTCAAAATGTAGGGACTCCCCTGCTTTAATGGTGTATGATATCATGCTTGGTCTTGGACCGTACCTGTGCCAAGCCACACTAATGCCACTGCTCAGCCAGTGTCTTATCCTGCTATGGCCTACACAAGCTTTGTTCAGCCTGCGTCTTGTGGCCTTACACACTCACTGCTCAGCCAGAGCTAAGTACTCTTTTCTTTTGTTCTCCACTCCAAGGATTTACAGTTAAAGTTAAACTCTGCTCTACTTCATTTTTTTAAAAACCTTTACTTCCATTTTGTTACAACATTAGATTATAGTTTCTCTATACTGCTTTAAAAGTGTTTTAATGAGTACCATAACAATAATCATAAAGTGATGTAACAATCATTACATACTACTGCAGTACAGTTCTTCAAACCTCAATTAACATGTTTTTTTTTTTTTATTAATACTTTTCACACATTGTTTTAAACCCAGCTCAGAATGAATACATACATCTTAAACTGTTACCATGGTGCTTATTACAAGGTGATTTTATTAATAATATTAATATTATATATAATCAAAAGATATTCATGTATTTGGAAAAATTTGCTCTCAAAATAAACATTTCTTTGCTCGCCGTTTCTGTTCTGATTGCCGTGTCTATGGAGATACACAGGGCCTGACTAATACCTAGAAAACAATCAGTCACAGCAGTAGACTCCTATATGTAATGGAACCCAGTTCACTACTCCAGCAAGTAGCCCAAGCCTTAGTAACGACCTAGCAACGGAGAAACTTTCTAGTCCCATCAGAGCTTATGGAGATCGTGGAGTTCCCCAAACTGAATAAATACTGCACATATAAACACTAAACTGCTTTGCTAGTTCAGTCTTGTAGTGACTAAGATATCTGCTGAAAAAGAGATTTTTCCATGGACAGATTGGCCTCCTAACTTCACATTTATTTTGAAGCTAGCGGCGTATCAGCGACTCACCAGAACAGCTAATGGAAGATGATCCAAACATTTCAGTAACTCCACAGCGTTGTAAAGTCCAAAAGTCGAAATGTATTGAACAAGGATCGATGGAATCAAAATGAATAACATGTTTTTATATATTCCTCTTCAGTCCAGATTAGTCTTTAAAAACAACATTTTCTCTGAGCTCACTGAACTGTTTGATCTCTGACGTGCTGTACACAAACACACAGGTACACACCTGTATTAACGAGGTACACACCTGTATTAACGAGGTACACACCTGTATTAACGAGGTGCACACCTGTATTAACGAGGTGCACACCTGTATTAACGAGGTGCACACCTGTATTAACGAGGTGCACACCTGTATTAACGAGGCGGTCTAACAGCTCCATAACACACAGAATATTTATTAAAAAGCTGAAATTGTAAATTCAGATGTATAACTTTATTAAAGTTGACTTCCAGTGGACTTATTCATATTTGTTTACATGTTATATATTTCAGGATGCGACAATGTGAAGATGGCAGAGTAGTATTTTTAGTGATGAGTCAGGTGTGCTGTCATGCTGATTTGAGCACATTCTAAACGTCTAGCTGACCAATCAGATTGCTTGGTCGACCTGCTTGTTGTATAAATGTACCTATGTAAACTAATAATACACAGTGCACCAATCATAAGCTGCATTCCAGATATAATCTTGTGTACTGTGTTGCTGACAACTAACATACCTAATATAGTACATTTGTCTGGGACTATTTTCAGTGGTGGAAAAGTCACAAAATCAAAACAAACTACAGTGTGGTGATGAAGAAACCTGCCTGGTTCATTGGTGTATTTTTAATAGTTTCAGGGTAACTGTGGGGGTGTGTGGCACAGAGGAAGAAGACGTATCAGACTTTGGATTTATTCTTTGTTGGCTTGAATTTGAAATTTGGTGGGAAAATATTCCCAGACTCTAATGATGAATGATTGTTGACTGACTCTTAAATTAATCTAATAAACATCAAATATATTCACAACACAGACCAACTGACAGATAAATATTAGTGAGGGCTTGATGTGCAGTGTGGAACTGTTTGACTGCTAAAAATGTCCATGAAGCTCTGTTGACTTTCCTTAAAAACTAAAGGCTAAATGTTTTTTTGTATCTCTGCCCAGTGATGCCAAATGTGGAAAGATCCAGTGCCTCAGCGCTGCCAAGAAGCCCAAAGGCACCAACGCTGTGCCCATCGACACCACCATCAAGACCGGCGGCATCGAGGTGAAGTGCCGTGGTACTTACGTCTACAGCACCCAGGACGGCCAGGGTGACCTGCCCGACCCCGGCCTCGTCATGACTGGCACCAAGTGTGGAGAGGGCAAGGTTAGTCCACACCGGGCTGGGCTTTGGGGACCATAAGAGTCAGTTAAATAACTGGTGTAATTAAGTAATATCTTTATTATACTGTCATATCAGAATCGATTAGTCCAACAGTTTATATGAACAATAAAGCAGTTGGGTTGGTATGAGACAGGCCTGTGTTTTCAAGCATGGTGGGAGCACAAGGTTAAAAGGGTTTTTGATCAATACTAGCACTTGACTCAACAATTACTGTGTATGGCCACCTGCCAACAACACGAACACCTGCCTGGTATTTTAAACTGGCCTGCAGTTGAAGAGGGCGCTGGGAGAAGGCAACTGGCAGCACAACACATTTCAGTCACAAAGGATTTAAAGCTGTGTTCTCAAGCCAAAAACAAACAAATGCCGGAGCAGTGTTGTCGATCCTCTTCACGACGCGTCTTTGGGATCTCTGCTCAAGTTTGTTGGCTCACTCCTCTCTGCTTTTGAAGTGATGGGATAAAGTGTGTTTACATGGACCGATGCAGATGTAGCTGTATAATGTGACTATATATGGGGCTATGCTTCCAGGTTCTCACAAGGAATGAGTTATTTTATCTCTCTTTGCTCTGTTTTATGAGCAAAGATCAGTGGACAAAAATAAAATGACATGATGACAGTGATGACTCGTTTGTTTATGTAGATCATATAGAGGCATCAGTATTGAACTGAGACTGAGTTTTATAACCAGTTAAAACACATTGGAGTACATTTAAGTATTTTTTTTTTATCATAAACATATACAACAACAATATATTTAGTAGAAAATACAATTTCCTTCATTTTTTTTCACTAGTTAAAACATACAAAGGCTGGACAAACAACACAACCTGATCATTTATTTACTGAGCAACTGAGTAAATACAGAGACACACTGTAATCTCAGGTATGATTACAGTCCCACTGCAAGAAAAATGTTAGAATCCTGTGAGAGCACGGGGATTTTTGTGTTCCTGTATCCAAACAGAAGCAGAAATTCATCAAAAAAAGTAGCTTGTATAATAAGATGTGCAAAACTAAGTAGGCTATACCTAAGATTTTAATGAGTTTGTTACATTTATGTTATGTTTACATCCTATGCTGCTCATTTCCATTTCAGCTTATAGCTTCAGGGTGTGGAAATTATTTAAGCTTCCACTCTAAAGATTTTCTCCCTTCTCAATTAACAGCTGATTAGAGATCTTAAAAGTACATATATTTTCATTAGTGTAAAATCATCTGAAATTAAGAATCATTATGTTTTTGTTACCTTAGAATGAGACTTTTATATCTACAGACACTGCAGAGTTCATCATGTTGAACTGCCATGTTGCCCAGAATGGATATACTAAACACTGGCTCTATGTCACTAGATCACATTTCTCACAGATTTCACAACCACTGTCTCTTTCAGGAGTGAGGCGATGGGGTTCCAGTCAGCAATGACACCGCTAGATACCACTAAATCCAACACACTGGTCCTTTAAAGCTGCTTGAATTGATTTTGTCTTAACAGTGGATAAAATGACAATGTGTAAACTCAAAGGTTTCACAGAGAACTTTTAGCTCTACCTCCTCTTAGCTTTTTAGCCTATTTTAGCTTGTTGTTTTGGTTTTTCCACCTTTTCTTTTTGTTTTGATTTCACAGCTCTCATCAGAGTCATTTCCAGCAGCAGCAGGCAGACGTTTTCCGTGAAAAAGCTCTGAAAAACACAGCAGACAACAGAAAAGACACAGTTAGCGACTAACTAGCATTTAGCAGCTAAAGAGACAGATATTTTAGAAGTTAGTGAAGACAAAAAAACAGCTGAAAGAGAGTGAATATTAGACTTGGTACCCTGTTTCTGGATTCAAAGTTGGCTACAGCAACTTTTGGAGATTAGCTCAAACTTGCTAGCTAGTTACATGGCCCTTAGATCTTTTCACGTTCTCTGAGTCGATGACCACGTGCAGAAAGAAGTTCCCATTGCTATTAGTCACTACAGGTAATATTCTCCCTCTGAATAAATTAGATATCAGCCCCTCTTCATACAAACTAAATGTCACAGGGACCCAGGAGGTCTTTTCTGTGCTGGCTGTTTGTTTAAGGATTTTTCTAATACTAATTTGGAGTCGGATGCTAAATGGAATATAAATTTGCATGTGAAGCCTACAGGCCCACACAACAGTCACACAAAATAAGGTCTGAATTATGCATGTGAAATACATATATATTAAAATGCACACTCACAGAATAATATCTCCCCATTCCACCAGTAAATTCTATTTCTCTGATATTGCTTTCCTCCGTGGCACATTCCAGCCACTTGAATTCCATTTCAGCTATTGTGCGGGCCACTGAAAGGACTGAATAGCACTGCATGAGTAATATATTATAAATAGGCAGCAGCAGAGAGTATTGTCCACCATCCAGCCTGATGAATTTTGAGTCATATTGAACGGGCCTTTTCTCAGCGATAAATGCACACATAGCACAAAAGCTGCTGCTTCTAAACACACTCACACATTCAACCTACACTAAATTGATTCCCATGCTAACAATTGTACAGCAACAACAACAGGAGATACAGTACTAATGCAGACACTAGTGTTAGTATGAATATAACTCAGTGATGGAGTGCTACATAAAAATAGACCTGCAATTTGGTGACACCTGACCTGCAGTTTGTAAGAGGAGCCCAACGTAAAAAGACTCTTTATGCTGCTTTTTTACAATTAGTCTAGTAGTTCTACACATCAGGCAGCCACCCTTTAAGGACCGCCCACAAAATCCCGGACTGAAAATTGGTGAAAAACTGTCTGGACCTCTAACTCCACATTTCACTAATATATCATTCAAAGTCTTTTCACGTTTTCAGCAACTATTTTCCAACATATTTATTGTGAAAGAAATCTCAGAATTGTCTTTCTATCATTTGGTGGAAACCAAAAAACATTAAAAAAAATAAAATAAAATAAACTCAAATGTGTAAATAGATAGACAAATGAAATGAATAATAGAAATAGCATGTTCAGTACAGAGCTGGAGCCAGGACATGATTAGCATAGCTTAGCATAAAGATTGGAAGCTAGCCTGGCTCCATCCAAAAATACAACTACCAACAAGGTCCCTAGATATTAGCTATAGATCTTTACACTTTACAGTCACATGACTGTTACTCATGTCTCAGACTCAGGTCATGAATCTGTTGACTTCAGATATGACTGAATCCAAAATCAAAACTCAAGTTTGACTTTCTAATAAAAATGAATAAATGTATTTGTACTTTTCAAAACCAGTGTTACAAAGTGTTTTATACACATCAGGCAATAAAAACAGATTTTTACAAAGGCAGTGAAACAAACAAAATATGCACACACATAACTTTAACCTCACACGACTTATTTGGACTTTAGTCCTTTTTTTTGGACAGACATGATTCCTACTCCCAGCCCAACCCTGTAAAACTGTGTCCAGCCAATCAGCTACTACTATACTACTATAGGAACCAACCTGTTAGCAGCCAGCCGTGTTGTGTGAGCAGGAGGGAAAGGTGTGTTTGATACCTCAGATTAACACGTTCACATGTGAAGACTCTCCTGTGGTCAGCAAACATTCATCTCATGATCTACCACTCGCTCTTTTCCTCCCATTTTTACACCCTTTTATTTCAGTTTTATTTCAGTGGTTTGGTTGTATGTTTGGGTGGAGTTGGTGTTTTTGAAGTGTGTTTCCATCCCACCTCTGAAAACCAAACGGCTTCAGTCTCTGATCCTCTGGCCCAGTGTCTCATTTTCTTCTCGTTTCTGTTCTAACTAATAACCAAAATATCTCTCCAGAATTGATGTAAATTATTATTAAAATGAGTATTAGAGCAGCAGGAGAGACCAAATGTGTTTGGTAGAAGCAGCTCAATAATCATCATCACATGCTCTGAAGGCAGTCCATGAAAGTAGTGATTCTGGAAGTGATTTAAAACACGATGCTGATGCTGCTTTCCCGATGTCCTCAGGCAGCCACGTTGTTCTGAAGCCCAAGGGCACTGGCAGAAGGCCGATCAAAGTCTGCATGTGTGTGTGTGTGTGTGTGTGACTGTGCACTGTAATCTTTAACACAGTGTGTGATCATTCTGCTTGTGTTGCCACAGGTGTGCAGAGACCGCCGATGCCAAAATGCCTCTTTTACCGAGCTGGAGACTTGCATTGCACGCTGCCATGGCAACGGGGTACGCATACACACACACACACATACACACACACACAGACTCACGCACATACAGTCATGCAACAGACTCAACTCACTTAGCTGCCGGGCACGCTCCTAATCTTATTGTCACACTGTGTCCTTGGGCAAAGGTAGCGCTTTGCAGCGCTGTCACCAAGTCTGTCGTAAAAAAGGCAGGAAAATAGATGGCTGGAATACAACAGCAACTGAAGTGATGAACTATTTATTGGAGCGTTACAAGCAAGCCTGAGGCAGATAAGGAGGAATCATACATAGTTTATCAGTCAGTAACCAAGCTCTGGAGCGGAGCATTTGGGGCTTAAACACTTGTTACTTTAACAGCAGATGGAGGTAGATACAGGTTGTTCATCTTTGACCTCTGAAGTCATTGTTGATTCTCTGAAGGTTGATGGAAACCTGACAAACAACAAAAACCTGAGGCAAACTGGTAGTTAAATTTCTCAAGGGACATCTTGAGGACTAGCAGGTGTAGAACATGGATGGATGAATATATGGATGGGTACCTGAAACACCAAGAGTGTGTGCAGCAGTGTTACAGGCACCAAATGAGGCACAGTGTTACAATAATTTTTCAGGACTCTTGAATAGGAAGACTGGATTCAAAGTATCAAATTGATACTTTGAATCCAGTCTTCCTTATTCACGAGTTCTTCCAGCCAGCCAGGCTAGCAAACTGAGCTAACATTAGCTAACAGCAGCTACAGTAGACACAGACCTTGTTTGCATTTACTTAAACTTTATTTTGTTTAAAAATCTTCAATCATGAGCCAATTTTAGCTCAGCCTTAGGTATTAAATGTAACTTTGACACAACATGAAAAATAAGATTGAAAAACACCAAAGACACCAAGTTTTGAAGTTGATCCAGTATTGAGTGATATTGCTGCAGCCTGAAGCAGTGAAATGGGCAGCCGCGTCTATTAAAAGTGCATGTTTTTGTCCATCTGACAACATCATGAAAAGGACCTTACAGAGCAATAAGACATTTTCTGTGCCTTTTGATTGATCTGTGGAATCTCCTCTGTGGGCAGAGGATCACTCCACCAGCTTTGCAGCAGCTGCTTCACCTCCTCTGCCTCTTTCTCATCCACCCATTTGTCAAAACTCAGAAACACAGCAAACTCTTCTTAAACACTCACATTTCTGCTGTTTACTTCCTGCAACAAGTCACCTCACCTCTCCCGAGACAAACAGTCGATGGAGCCAAAGGAACAGGAAAGTTTCGTTTCCTTGTATGGTCGTGTTTTCAGACAAACCAAATTCAAAACTTGTTGTCCCCAATTAGTTATTTATGACACAAAAACATGGAAAAATAAGGTTCGGTTGGAAAATATCAAAGTTATTTAGCTTAATTAGCAGTGCGTTCAAATGAACTCGACTGCAGCTGTGCTCATTTACATAATGCTAGTGTCATAATGACATTATGTAATGTCATGTTCGTTAATGCCCCTCTAAAGGAAAGAAAGTGAGCGTCTAAATGAAAGCTCCTCTGACAGTAATTTGCAATAAATCTCATAAATCTGCTCTCAGGTGTCTGAGCTGTCATAGCATGTGTGTAGGTTGAATACATACTCACTTATATAGACTAAAATTCATATGCAAATACACAGTATACTGAGTTTATTAGGTACACTTGACGATAATTCTGCAGTTATTTAAAATGTAATGATGTCATTTTGATGTTCTTTTGGTATTTTCTGTACATGTGCTCAGGAAACGGCAGCGTATAGCAACATGGCGGTTAATGTTCCACCAGTGTGGTTTCTTGATAGCTGAGGGCTTTCAGAGGGAAGCAGCTGACATGTTTTTGTCTGCAGCGTGATTTTTGTAAAGCTGCAGGAAAATTAAAACATGTTGTTCCATTTTTGAATGTAGCAGTCGACAGCTCCCCTGAGGGGACATATATATATATATAAAGCTCTGTTCAGGACTGACATGTCCACTGGGTCAGTGCCGGTGTAACAACAGCGCCAGATACAATATCAGAGTTAGCGGCTGTGTTAGTCTCTGTGCAGGTTTCTAAGAGGTTTCCCACAGAAGCATTCAAATCCAAATCAGCTCATCATCATCACAGAGTAAAAAGTTTCTTTGGTGTACCTCTGCCTGAAATCAACATTTCAAAGATTTCTAAGAAGTAACTGCATTTTCATTTGGATGTTTTGACCCTTGCCTGCCTCAGCACCCTGTAACTTTTGTATTATTAAATTATTAATGGACTGCATAAGCTCTGCCTCCTGTAGCATTTGGGAACCCTGAGTTGGGCATTTGAGTTACCTTGCCTGCACGAACGTGACAGTACTGTCAAATGAAAAGTCCAAATGAAAAGGCAAGGTCCAGAAGAACAAATATCCAAAAAACACAAGAGCAAAACACAGAGCTGAACACTTTACACATCAACAAACTGACACTGAAACCAAAAGAACACACCGACTAAATGCACGAGTGAAGGCAGAACCACTGACATGTATAACGAATGGACAGCGTATGCGTGAAGTCATCCACAGGTTTCTGAAGAGCCGTTATGAAGCTCAGAATGTGAGGCGGGCCGAATGGCGCCTGGGTGCTCAAATAAGCCATCTGTAACAACACCCACCTGTCAATCAAAGTGTCCATGCTGTTAATTCTGCATAACTTTAAGCCTTAATATAATTTGAACAGGTGAGTTGTATATAAATTCACCCTCAGTACAGTTGTCATGAATGGGGAAATTAGCTATAGAGACCAAAACTGGTTTTTGTACCAGGCTGTAAACATGTTTATTTCTGCTGTGAAGTTGGACATTTTAACATGGGGACTTATGGAGACTGACTCACTTCTGGAGCCAGCCTCATGCGGACGTTCGAACAGACAATCAAAACTGGCGGGAAACACAACAATGGCAGGAGGTGAAGCCACAGGCGCAAGGAGAGGGGAGAATTACAAAATAAAACAGTAAACCCAAAACCATGATGTTTTTGTGAAGTACCCATATGCGCCATTCTGATGTATTGAATGGCTAGCGCTAGTTTGTTAGCAGTTAGCTCAACAGTATTTACTACACCACTAAGCTTCTAGCATCACCAACTTCCCGGAGGGTCCTTGCTTTGGCATGCCTGAAGAAAATGTGCAATAACACTTTGGACTTTTTGTATTGAAAGTGCATGATTTTATTGTTCTTCACATATTTGATTGAAAAACTGCATATGTATATCAGGCAAAGGGATTGAAAAATATATTTTTATTGAAAAACTCTTCAGTATTACTGTTTGAGGTGTGATTTTGAGTAAAAAAATCTACTTTTCGTTTTTGAAATTCTTTAGCGTATTGTAGATTTTTCACTCATACTTCCTTTATAAACACATCACATGCATGCTAGGTTCTTCTGAATCCATAGATACCAAACACATGGTGTTCCATATATATTGTTCATAAGCCCAGAATGTTAAAGAAGTGAAAACCACAGTGGGCTCTCAGTTACTTTCTGTCCTCTTTCTCAAACTACTTCCCACTAACATTTCAAAACGTAAAGTTTTCACTAAAGTTCACTTTCATACATACAGTATCTGAGTCCTCTGACTCTGGCTTTCATGGTCAGGTTTGTGTTTGGACCTGCTCTGTTGCTTCTTTTGACCCTGAGCTGTGAAGCAAACCCACTGAAATTTCACACCTCATAAGTTTTTAAAGAATCCTCAGTGTTTATCCCATGTACTGTAGAAGGGATGGCCTTGCCACTCGCGGGCATTGTTATTTGATTAGGACTGACACGTTATGAGGGGAGAAAAACGCCAAACACATCCTCGACTCCTTTAATCTCCTCCTCTCTTCACTTCGTTGGTTTCTGTTTGGTGTTCGTCCCTGGTTTGTTTTCTCAGACTAACATTTTGCACATCAATCCAGGTCATGGCATTTCATTCCATACAGCCTTTCCCTTCTTATCTTTATGTGATGTAGAAGTGCCTTTAAAAAGCAGCAGAGAGAAGCGTTCACAGAGAAACCACACCGGGCCTCCTCAGTCTGAATGTGAAGTGAAAGAGCAATAAGAATCAGCAAACAACTGTGCGCCCTTCATGCTGACCGAGTCCTAATGGGGTAAATAGGCATGTTAATCACGGATAGGATAATTACATCTCAATGTAATTGGAGCATGGCAGTTTTTTCTCCTTCATTTAGGGGCCAGCTGAATTACACAAGATGTCTGGAGATATTAATCACACTAATGTTGAGATAAAAGTTTCTTTTCATAAATTTAAGACAAGTTCATTAAAATCTTAGATTACTGGTCATTATTCAAAGGTCTGTTTTGGTGAAATGGTTCGCACACGTTTATTCTCAGGAACTAAGAATAAAATAATTAGGTTGTACAGTTGGAATAAAGCTTATGCTTCATGTTATAAAAAAAAAAAAAGAAAATCTCTCTTGGTAGAATTCAAGAGTGACAGCTCTAATTTAAACCATTAACATTAGCATTAGCTCGGCTTGCTTTAGTTTGTTAGATATAATGTAGGTAGTCATCAAGTGCACACTTAAGGCTCATTTCTCATTTTAAAAAGCAGCAGCTAACTCTTTTGTTATTGTTGCAACTCTCAGAGTTAAAGTTCAGTTAGCTAGACTTGATCAGATCAAGCAGTTAGACCTACAGCAGCTTGAAGTCATTGTTTCAGAATGAATGATTTATTCTGTATGTGTGCTCTGAACGTGTTGTCAGATGATTTCCATGAATGATGCTTCATTGTTAATTTTTCTGGATCTTTTATGAAAACCAGGACCAGAAAGACCCTACTAAACCTCCTGTTCCCTTTACTCTCTGTACCCTGTGTATGTGTGTGTGCCCTGTTGCCTTTAAGTACCCACTGGGTACAGTGCACACAGCAAACAAACATGGCAGCTTCATTACATTTTTGCCTTCAGCTCCTGAGACCAGTCGTTGTGTTATGTGTAACCACTCGTCCGTTATAATACGACCTGCCTCAGGGTTGGTTTAATTAATTTGTCCTAACTCGATTAAACACTCATTTATGTTCATCATGTTCGCATAACAATAACTGAAATAATAATGGTATGAAACCTGTATGTACTGTAGGTGTAAATGCAAGAGTTTTTATTTCTGTTAATATTTAAATAAATTAGCAATAGCTAGTTGGCAACTAGCTATTGGTCATTTGAAAAAGAAAAAAAAAAATGGAGTTCCTTAAATGGCCACTTGGGCTGGCTCCAGAAGTGGGTCAGTCTCCATAAGTCCCCATGTTAAAATGTCCAACTTCACAGCAGAAATAAACATGTTTACAGCCTGGTACAAAAAACAGTTTTGGTCTCTATAGCTACACAGATAGCAGGCCAACATTGAATCAACATTGAATCAATGTTGATCAACATTGAAATATAACGTTGATTTCTCATCAGGTCTGATAGATCAAACATAAATAGATCAAGACTGACATAAAACCAATGTTAGTTCAGCTAAAGATCAATCGCTGTTTTATTATTGAACCAACATTGAAATAACATTAACTAAACCACTCCCCAGATAGCAGACCAGCATTGAATCATCACTGAATCAACATTGAATCACTGTTGCCATGCTATCTGGGTAATTTCCCCGTTGTTGATTTTTAGCTGGGAGGCAGCAGAGGCAGGACAGTCAACATGGCGGCCAGAGCCACACTGAGCTTCACAACAGCTCAACAATGCGCTGTCCGTTCTTTATACTGTCAGTGGGTGGCACAGAATGATCCCAGGGCCTTTAGGACCCCCTGACGCTTTGGAACCGCAGGGCAGTTTCCTATTTTGTCCAGAAGGATGACAAAAGTAGTACACACTCAAGTTTGAACAAACTCCCAGAAACTTAATCAAAAGAATTTAATAAAGCCACAAAATAATGCTGTTACAACATTGTACACCGATGGATAATGGAACACTCTGAGACATGGTTGCTTATTCTGTCAGTGTTGTGCAGTTTGTTCCATTTGTGAGGTGAATATCTAAAGAAGAGGAAGGAATTAAAACACACACGGTGTCGGTCTGCAGTAAACAAGAAATAAGTGCTTTTAATTTGGCGGGTACACCTCCAGGCACGCACAAACGACATTATACTGAGAGCGCACAACAAATTTCATTAACAAATGCCTTGTGTGTGTGTGTGTGTGTGTGTGTGTGTGTGTGTGTGTGTGTGTGTGTGTACAGGTGTGTAACAGTAATGGGAACTGCCACTGTAATGGTGGCTGGGCACCACCCTTCTGTGAGAAGCCAGGACTCGGCGGCAGCGTGGACAGTGGACCCGTCCAGTATAACAGTGAGTACACGCACACACACACACACACACACACACACACACACACACACACACACACTGGATAAATGTATCATATTGCAGGTTTTTACACTGTTTCTCTGATTCTTGTATCACCAGCAAGATTCTACTAAATGAATTAGACGACAGGCAGACACTGGAGATTGAATGACATGTCGATATTGTGAGGAAGTGCTAACTCCCTCACTGTTTGCTATATACATTTTTAATTTACAATTAAACAATGGTTTGTCACCTGGTTCCGATCCTCTGTGCTTCTGGACATGGGAGTAAAGAGGGAGCACGCCTCTGTAGGTTACCTTTTATGGAGACTGAAAGGAGGTGGGTTTTGTTTTGATTGGAAGATGGAATGGGTGGAAATATTTCAGTTAATTAAGTTAAATTGTTCATGTTGTACATTTTATAGATTAGTTTGGAATGTACTGTATTTTTTTTGTTTATATTGCAGAATTCAATATGTATTTGTTGGGACAATCAAATCAAGGAAATTATGTTTTTTTTGTTAATCATGTCTGTTGTCCCTTTCACAGATCTACTCTGATAGGCTGATTTGAACTGGAGAGAAGGCCTATCAGAGTATATATATGTTGAGAATGGTTTTGGGTTTTAGTAGTTTTGGAATGCTATGAGCAGAGCAGCACCTCATTTGTCTTTGTTAAAAGACCTCTTTGTTTGATACAAGAATAAAAGTCAACCTGTTTTTCGCACACCTCCTGTCCAGCGTGATGGTTTTGTGATCCTGCATCTCTCTTTACAACAATTGGTGGCAGTGGTGGGATCGGATACGCCTGTGAAAGGTCAGCGGAATCCTGAGTAAATGAAAGGTGTAGGTCGTGGAAGAGCCCGTTCGGCAAGAAAAGCCATCCTGGCTGACATGGAGGAAAAGACAATGGAATTTGTGCCACCACCAGATGGAACCACAGCTGCTGAAGGGGGAGAAGAACCAGTGGTACGACCTAAGGTGGCTATGGTCACTGGTGAGGGTGAAGAACTTTCTGAACTAAATTTCTTTGAAGAAATGAGAGAGTTCATGCGTCGATCTAAAGAGACTGAAGCAGTACTTTTTGAACAGATTAAGCAACTAAGAACTGAGATGGTACCAAGGTCTATGCAGGACTGTTCCTCAGAAGAATCTTATGATGGCGCTGATCAACAATTTCCTTCCCCCATGACTGCTGGTATTCAAAGACTGCAGACTGAAACTTCCAGACTAAAAAGGACAAATGTCCAACCTGAAAAACTCACTCCACATCAAGCTCAAGTGCCCAACTCCTCTTCACAGCAGTTTCCAGTTCAGCATCAAGAACATGCTCCCCCACCAACCCATGCTGCAGGACGCCATATTGGTGATCCTAGAATACCTGATTTTAAAGAAGGTGAAGACCAGAGAGTTTCTTTGTTCGGTTTGAACGGATAGCCAGAACATGGGGGTGGCAGCCAGTTGAGTGGGCAGCCAGAGTGGTCACCTTACTGACAGGAAAAGCACTTGAGGCTTATGCAGGAATGGATGAAGAACGGTCTGAATCCTATGAAGCTATTAAATCTGCAGTGTTAATGAAGTACAATGTAACCGAAGAAACCTACAGACAGCGTTTCGAGTACTACTGTGCCGGTGGGAGAGCGGTCAGAGAAACGTACAACCGGATTAAGGGACTTTATAGGCGATGGATGCGACCTCAGAGCCGCACAAAGGAGCAGGTTGGTGAAGTCATCATCTTGGAGCAGTACCTCCGTGTGCTACATCCTGATATCCGCACCTGGGTTAAGGAACACAATCCCCAGACTGGAGAAGAGGCGCGGACCTGGCAGAACGCTACACAGCTGCTCACCGGACTCCATGAAGAAAAGAATGACTGTTGGTAAGCCAAGGTTTGAGAGAGCAAACCTTGCAGTTTTCCTGTTATGGACAGTGTGGACACTGGGGCCGGTAAGAAAACTGCTCATTCCAACTTAAAACCCAACTACTTGGTATGTTTTTACTGTCAGCAACCGGCCACAAAGCTTGGTATGTCCTTTGAAAAATCTAAATCTGTTGATTTATGTGCTGTACCTCGTCCTAGCAGTGATCAAAATAATAATGATACTGGTATGATTCCACACAAACATGTAGTGGAGGTGACTGTTAATGGTAATGTGGCAAAGGCTCTCGCTGACACCGTAGCTCCCAAACTTTGGTAAAATCCAACTTACTAAACAATGCACATGCTAACTTTGAGCGAAGTGTAAATATCACATGTGTTCATGGATGTAAGAAAGATTATCCAACTGCAGATGTGGTCATTGAGGTTGAAGGCCAAGCTTTCCTGTTAACTGTTGGAGTCCTAGATCACCTAGCCTATGATGTGATCCTTGGTGAAGATTTGCCCATCTTAGACAACTTAGTCCAACAAAATTCTGTAGCATATACCTGTGCTGTAGTTACCCGCTCTGCAACCAAGGGGTTAGAACCACTTCCAGGCGCAGATGATAGTTTGTATGAAGGGGTGGGTAGGGTTAAGAAAACAAAACGACAACGACGTCAGGAGAAGAACAGACATATTGGCAAAAGTAAATGTCCTGAGCCTACTCTCCTGTAACCCCGCTAATAGAACCTCCCTGGCAAATCCCAGACAACTTCAGAGAAAGCCAGATGAATGACTCATCTCTAAAACCTCTTTTTGCTAAGGCACGTGGACTAGAAGAGAACCAGGGGGGGTTGAGTAGTGTTATTGGGGATCCATTCATCATAAAAGACAATCTTTTGTATTTGGCTGACATTGACAAACCCAGACTTGTTGTTCCAAAAGAGTATCGTCAGATAATCTTACATTTGGGCCATACTGTTCCGTGGGCGGGGCATTTAGGGCAGGCCAAGACCTACGACCGCATTGCTCAACGCTTCTATTGGCCAGGTTTGTACAAAGAAGTACTGGAGTACTGTAAAACATGCCATGAATGTCAGATTGTAGCACCCACCAAAGTTTCAGACAGAGGCCAGTTACAACCATTACCCATTATGAGTGTGCCATATGAGAGGATAGCAATGGATATAATTGGTCCCTTGCCAAAAAGTAGTAGTGGACACAAATTTGCCCTCGTCATATGTGACTATGCGACCAGATATCCTGATGTCTATCCTCTGCGCTCCATTCAAGTGAAACATATAGTTCGGTGTTTAGTGGAGTTGTTCTCTAGAGTTGGCATCCCAAATGAGATCTTAACAGACCAGGGTACAAACTTTATGTCACACCTTATGAAGTCACTGTATTCTCAACTTGGTGTGAAAGGGATAAGAACAACCCCATACCACCCTGAAACTGATGGTCTTGTTGAAAGGTTCAATGGTACACTGAAACAAATGTTAAGGAAGTTTATTGATGACACTGGCAAAGACTGGGATAAATGGTTGCCTTTTCTTTTGTTTGCGTACAGAGAAGTACCCCAGGCTTCAACTGGTTTCTCCCCTTTTGAGTTGTTATATGGCAGACAGGTCAGAGGCCCCTTGGACATGCTGAAGGACAACTGGGTGGCTGGTGAGGCGACATCAAAGACAACCAACATCATCTCCTATATTCTGCAGATGAGAGACAAACTGGAAAGTTACAGAGAAAAAGTCAAAGAACACATGCAAGATGCTCAACATAAACAGAAGGTATGGTACGACAAACATGCTCGTGACAGAGAACTGAAAATTGGACAAAAAGTTTTGCTACTGCTTCCTACAGGACCCAGTAAGTTATTAGCTAAGTGGCAAGGCCCTTATTCTGTTACCAGAAAGGTGGGACCTGTAACATATGAAATTTTCTGTCCTGACAAACTGAAACACAAACAATTGCTTCATGTAAACCTGTTAAAGGAGTACCAGGAAAGAAATAACCGGACACAGGTCGAGAACGTGTTCTGATGGTCCGGGATGTCCAGCCAGAGGATGATGAGGTGGTGGAAGCTGAAGAAGCCGACATGGTACCCTTAAGACAGCAATGTACACCCCAACTTCCTCCAGAACACTTGAGTGTTGATCAGTGGCGTCAACTGGGTGAGCTTAAACAACTTTTCCTACACTGTTCTCAGAAAACCTGGACGTACTGATGTGATAACCCACAAAATTGTTCTGAAGGACCCTAAACCTGTCCGCCTGAAGCCTTACAGAGTTCCAGAACGAATGATGGAACCACTGAGAAAGGAGGTCCAGATGATGCTTAACATGGGAGTCATTGAGCCATCTAGAAGTGAATGGTCAAACCCTGTTGTGCTTGTTCCCAAGAAAAATTCCACTCAACCCGGTTCTGTTCTGACATGAGGAAACTGAACAGTATTTCCTGTTTTGACACTTATCCTATGCCACGTATTGATGAGCTGTTGGAAAGATTGGGAAAAGCCAAATATATCACAACCTTGGATCTATGTAAAGGTTACTGGCAAGTGCCTCTTGACCCAGCTTGTAAAGAATACACAGCTTTCCAGATTCCAGGAATGGGTTTATACCATTACACCGTGCTACCTTTTGGTCTTCATGGGGCACCTGCAACCTTTCAAAGATTAATGGACATTGTGCTTAATGATTGCTCCAGGTTTGCAGCTGCCTATCTCGATGATGTTGTGATTTACAGTGAATCGTGGGAGGAGCACCTGCAGCATCTTGAGGATGTCCTGACCAAAATCCAGGGAGCGGGACTGACCTTGAACACGAACAAGTGCTCTTGGGCCCAAGAGGAGGTGAAATACCTTGGATATTTGGTTGGCCACGGACAAATAAAACCGCAAGTGGAAAAGGTAAAGGCCATACAGCTGATTCCGAGACCGCTGACCAAAAAGCAGGTGAGGTCCTTTTTGGGACTTGTGGGATGGTACAGAAGATTTGTTCCTCATTTTGCTACACTGGCAGCACCACTCACTGAATTAACCAAAAAATCAGTCTCTAAAATCATTTGGAATGATGAATGTGAGAATTCCTTCCAGACCTTGAAGAGACAGATCTGTCAAGCTCCTGTGTTGGAGGCCCCTGACTTCACAAAACAATTCCTTGTGCAAGTTGATGCCTCTGGTGTGGGATTAGGAGCTGTGTTAGCCCAGGGAAGGCCAGGTGAGGAAAAACCTGTCCTATTCCTAAGTAAGAAGCTGTTCGACCGGGAGAAAAAATACTCAACAGTGGAAA
Source organism: Miichthys miiuy (assembly GCA_036365135.1). Classification (NCBI taxonomy): domain Eukaryota; kingdom Metazoa; phylum Chordata; class Actinopteri; family Sciaenidae; genus Miichthys; species Miichthys miiuy. Next base: position 225,871 of record CM071605.1, read on the forward strand.
AGGAGGGACTAGCTATAAAATGGGCTATTGATTCATTGAAATATTATCTTCTGGGAAGAGAATTTGTGTTGCAGACGGACCATAGACCCTTGAAGTGGATGCACTCAAAACAGCATCAGAATGCAAGAATCCTGCGTTGGTGTCTAGCCCTCCAGCCATACCAGTTTACCATACAGCATTGTCCGGTAAGAGAAACCTTATTGCTGATTATCTGTCCCGTTTGCCTGACCTGTGCAAACCAGAGGGGAGGGTGTGAAATGTGAGGAAGTGCTAACTCCCTCACTGTTTGCTATATACATTTTTAATTTACAATTAAACAATGGTTTGTCACCTGGTTCCGATCCTCTGTGCTTCTGGACATGGGAGTAAAGAGGGAGCACGCCTCTGTAGGTTACCTTTTATGGAGACTGAAAGGAGGTGGGTTTTGTTTTGATTGGAAGATGGAATGGGTGGAAATATTTCAGTTAATTAAGTTAAATTGTTCATGTTGTACATTTTATAGATTAGTTTGGAATGTACTGTATTTTTTTTGTTTATATTGCAGAATTCAATATGTATTTGTTGGGACAATCAAATCAAGGAAATTATGTTTTTTTTGTTAATCATGTCTGTTGTCCTTTCACAGATCTACTCTGATAGGCTGATTTGAACTGGAGAGAAGGCCTATCAGAGTATATATATGTTGAGAATGGTTTTTGGGTTAGTAGTAGTTTTGGAATGCTATGAGCAGAGCAGCACCTCATTTGTCTTTGTTAAAAGACCTCTTTGTTTGATACAAGAATAAAAGTCAACCTGTTTTTCGGCACACCTCCTGTCCAGCGTGATGGTTTTGTGATCCTGCATCTCTCTTTACAACAGTCATATATCAGTATCTTAGACTGTCATTCCATTTCCTCATATTTTCATTTCATATTCTCAAATGTCAGTCAAAATTGTCTGAGATGTTTTTAGATGCCATTTTTCAGATGATGCACTCGGCAGAGTTCAAACGCAGCCGTCGCTCTTTTTCATCAGGCTGTTCTCATCTGTTCTCTGTAGGCCTGAAGAAGTGACAGTCAGTCGGATATTTCTGTTGCTGTGTGTGTGTGTGTGTGTGTGTGTGTGTGTGTGTGTGTGTGTGTGTGTGTGTGTGTGTGTGTGTTTAATTGTCTTTGTTCAGCTCTGTGGTGGCCAATAAAGCTGATCCTGGTTCAGATTTACACAGACAGTAAGCTGAAACCTGTGCAGAGATTACTTCATGAACTATGTAAACATCATCTGAATCTAATCAGAAGCAAGACATGACTCACAACACACAGGGATACGAGTGTTCATGTAAACACTGTCTGTCTGTGTGTGTGTGTGTGTGTGTGTGTGTGTGTGTGTGTGTGTGTGTGTGTGTGTCTCTACAGGTCAGGTGGGGCTGGTGGCGGGGCTGCTGTTTGCCTTCCTGGTGGTCCTTCCTGCAGTGCTGCTGCTCTTCTACTGCTACAGGATCAAGACTTCATATTACCATAAGTGGCTTTCCCAGAGAGAGAAGAACAAGAACAACAAGTACTGTGTCCTATCTGTCTGTCTGCATAGCTGTCTGTCTGTCTGCTACAAACACATTACACACACACATGACTACATCCAGAACAGAGAGGAAATGATGGAATTACACGTACTGTACAGGACACCATTGCATTACTGAAGGTTATTGAATATGTCCTCGTTACGGGGCGGCCATGGCTCGGTAGGTGGAGCGGATCACCTACTAAGCTTGGTGGGTTGGTGGTTCAATCCCCGGCGCCTCCTGTCCCTGTCGAAGCTAAGACGCTGAACCCTGAGTTGCTCCAGATGGTCAGGCAGGCACACTGCATGATAGCTCGCTGCCATTGATGTGTGAGTGTGTGTGTGTTTAAGAATGGGTGAATGAGAAGCCAATTGTAGAAAAGTGCTCTATAAGTGCAGTCCATTTACTGTTTAACAGCCCCATAATGAATCAGCAATCACTGAGATTTGGAAAGAAAAGGATCGTTGATGTAAGTCTGATGATTCTGTGTCTTGGAAATGATTTATTACTTAAAAACATCATGTTGCTATGCATGTATGCGAGCCCTCGTGTCACGCTGTCTGCATGAGAAGTGAGGGAAACGAAAAGTCCAACAAGTAGGGAATGAATCATGCATGGAAGGAAATATTTCAGGAAAGGGAAGGAGAAAGGAAAGGAAGGAAGGGCTGGACAAGAAGAATGGATTTGAAAAAAGCTCATAGAGGAAATAAATGAGACAGCGAAAGCAGGAAGACAAGGAGGAGAGGAAGTGTTGAATTATAGGAAAGAAAGAAGGAAGACGTGCGCCATCGCCATGTCTGCCAGCGCTCCGAGCAGATCGATGCCTACGCCCGGGAACTTTCCGTCTCTACATCAGCATAAATGGCAGCATTTTGTGCTGCAGCTCAACCTCCATCAGATCCAAACAAAATCCATGTCCTCATAAAGCCCACAGCTTCCTTTATGAGCGCTGCCATATAGCTCACCGGAGAGACAGCCTCGTCATAACACAGGCTGAGTTAGTGCCTCTGAAAATACTCGAGTGTTCCACAGTGATTTACAGAACAGAAATGTTTTTGGAAAGGATCCAGCATTACAGCAGCCTTTTAAAGACCCTGACCTTCCAAATGAAGACAGAAAGAAAGGCTAAATACTGCTGATATTGAGCCTCAGCAGGATTTTACGGTAACTGCGGCTGAAGGGAGACAACTGAATGGATGGCTAATGATATGATTAAAAAGAAACCCTCTGCCATTTTGGTTTTGTTCCATGTTCGATAGTGTGGTTCATTTACAGTTCATCAGCAGGACGGCGGAGGCTCGAGCTGATTAAAGGCCTTTATTTATATATATATATATATATATATATATGCAGTATGCTTGAAAAGCCTTCTAATCAGCTAAGAGCTTGCAGTATATACATACACTCACTTACCAGCTACTAAGTACACCTCTCCAGTCTGATTCAATCCAATGCAACAGCTCTACAGTAAGTCCTTCCTCTATGAAGCAGTTAATTGTTAGGTTCAGTTGATTTAGTTAGTCGTGCTGTGTAACTTAAAGCCCCAGAGAAGTCAAAATCCAATTGTTTTTTATCACATACAGTATGTCTAGCACTGTACATCACCTGTATGACAGTATTTGTCCCAAGAATGGCAAAAAATCATCTGCTCATCGGCCTCCCAGTAAACACAGCCCGTCGAGATCAACAGGGACTACAGTACCAAAGTCATTTGCAAGGTTTCCTGATGGAAGCTTGCCTGGCAAGCCGAGCACATGGCGCCTACACCTTCAGTTCAGTTAGACTGCAGCTAGGTTAGGTTGACTGTAGCACACTACTCAACACTATTGACTGCCATAAACTGCAATCAATATCTGCAACTAGCTGTTTTTACAGGAAACACGTAAAAATGAGGAAGCAATGAGCACTTCATGAGTTGTTTCATGGGAACTTTAAAAGTAACTTGCGGACTTTTAAAGCTGCACCACTCAACTATATAAAAAGGGTGTTGTTCCGAGTGATGAGCCCACAGAGAATTACTGTCATCTCTGCTGTTCCCCTCAGCTCTGCAGTGTTTGAGCTTCTATTAGTCACTATGAGCAATGTTGAATCTGTTTAAGCAACTATCTTTATCTGTACTCAGAATGGGTGTGGCTTAAACTGGACATGGGCGGGGATAATTAGAAGGTGTCCCTTTAAGCCTGAAACTGATTGACGGGTTAATCAGAAGTTCCTATTAGTACTATTAGAAAATGATTAACAGAACAGCCTCAGAGCTTCAGATGAATGTTTTTGATCACAATAGTAAGAGAACTATTTACGGAACAAGTTTTGGGCTCATTGTTTTGGTTTTATTTGGTTCACTCCCAGCAGCAGGCACCTAATAAACCCACTGTACAGTACAGCAAACAGCCGACAGACACAGTTAGGAACTGTGACAGATGTTTTTCTTACCTACATTCATAAGGTGAACACAAACATGACTCCAAATGAATGCTAATTACTCTGTGTCTGTGTCAATAGGCAGCTGTTTGTTAACATATCAGCTGTATCAACTTTATAAAGAGAATAATATGTCAGTGTTGTATTTTCAGCTTTATCCTTCACCTCCTTATTTCCTCTCACATCATGCTGGATGAGAAACTTCATGTTGACTTCTCCTCTGTCTCTTTTCCCACCTGGGGCCATAAAATCAATGCCAGATTGAGAAGAGTGATGAAGCAGGACAGCTTTCAGGCGCCAGACTCAGGTTTATTTTTTGCCTGTCCTCATTTCTCTGCTCAGGATGGAGGCATCGGTGGAGAAAGGGAAGAACGGCCATCTGAATCCTGCCTTTCACCTGAAGGTGGTCGGGCCAATCAACAAAGCTAGCGGCCACAAGGGGGTGAGTGCAGTGTGTGTGTGTGTGTGTGTGTGTGTGTGTGGGGGAAAAAAAGGGGAAATGGGAGGGAGGTGGTGACTGTTCTCTTGCTGTGTTTTAGTGAATAATGGACCGTCCATGAGGTTGACCTTCATATTAAATGGCCTCATTTTACAGCAGCTTATTATATTGTGTGGCCACTTAGAGTATTCCTCCTCCCACGTCCACAACACTCCTCTCCAGTAGTTTGCGGTGCCTTTAGCATCATTTCATCATGTCGTTATTTCCTTGTTTTTATAGCATTTATTTAATTGGATGGGTTAGCAGCTCAAGGTTAGGTACATTTATCATTGGGAAGGAAAGAGACACAAAAGGAGCATGAAGGAAGTGGAAAAGAACAAGAAAGAAAAGGGAGGACAAATTAAGGGAAAATGGAAAGGCATCAACTAATAATAATAATAAACCTTATTCATAATTTATAACTCAGAATGAAAATCAGTGGTATTTACATGAAGTGTAATGGCTAGGATTGATGATTAATGATAAACACTCATCTAAATACAGTTGGAGAAATAAGGATACGTCAGCATTTTTTTCAATCAACATGTTTCCAATGCAGCTATTCACCTGAAATATTAATAGTAAATTGTAGGCGCCATCTCTTTTCGTTCATCTGTACCAGTAACTTTGATTTCTGTATTGTCTTGAGTCAGCTGGAAAACACTTTTGCCCACCCATAAATTGATTCAGTGTTTGAGGTAATCAGGAGCTCTCAACTCATCAGGATCATCAGCTGTATAGTACTGGGTGTCATCTGCATAGAAATGCATGAAAATCAACACTGCACTTACTGATGATGGCATATAAAGACAGAAAAGTAGGGGACCCAGGAAAGAGCCTTGAGGCACTCCATACAAAGAAGTTGTGATCTGAGGGGTAAGACTGAATCTATCAATTAAAATGTTGTGATCAAATAGAGGCTGCATTGAGGTCCAAAAATTATAATAACAATAAAACCAGACTGGCACTTGCACATGGACTAGCTTTTCTGGGCTCGTGTTAAAGACAGCAGGTCTGAAATTTAAGAAATTCTTCTTTTGTTGAAGTTTGTGTTGTTGTCTTTGTTCTGATCCTAGCTTCCTCACACCAGCAAAGAGGTCCTGCCTCTCAGACCGGGCCCTGCACCCAATGGCACCCAGCCAGTTAACATTGTGCGACCTCTGAGACCTGCTCCATCTCCCCAGGGTGGGCCCCGGGAGCTGAAGGTGGTTCGCCCACCTCTGCCAGCTGGGAAGCCCCCAGCAGCCCCACACAAATCCCCCCAGACCCCACAGAGACTCACACCGCCCAAGAAACCTCTGCCTCTCAACCCCACGCGATCTCCACTGGTAAGACCTTAATTCCACAAAAGCTAGTTTTAAAATACCTTTCAATACTTTCACTTTTCAACTCAGTTGAACACAGCACAAAAAAGGATATTTAATTCAGTTCAAACTTAGTTCAGACCGAAAAACACACTCACACCCAAAAAGTTTGGACAGGAGCAACAAAAGACTGCAAAAGTTGTTTGGAAGATTCCACAGGTTCACTGTAACAGGTGTTAGAATCATGCCCGAGTATGAAAGTGGTGTCCTCGAAAAGCTCACTCATTCACAAGTAAGGATGGGGTGAGGTTCAGCACTCTGTGAAAAACTGTTTAAGAACAGCATCTGTCACATTTGAATGAATTTCTGCATTTCACCATCTACAATCCAGAATGTCATTAAAAGATTCAGAGAATCAGAGACATATTTCATGTTTCTGGCTGGGAGCCACAAAGAATATAAAATTGAGGAAAGCAGAAACCAATATTTACCTCTTCACATTTCACTAGTAAAGGCCTTCTGTCTGTCTTCTGGTAGTAAATGTAGGGGGCCTGGTACTAATGTAGCCTAATTTTGGTCATCAGCAGGGCATCACATGAGCTGTCCAGACAGTTGTTAAATTAATTAACATTTCCCACTATCAGAACAGCAAAAGCATTTTAGACCTTGTCCATTTTCATACAAAAGTCAAAATTCCACACTGAGATGATTAAAAAGAGGAAGAACTGAAGGACAAGCAGAAAACTCAGAGATCCACTTACACGGGGACGTACACAGGGTTTAAATGATAAGAGGATGAGCAGTTTTTCAGGAAAGCACTAAATATTTGAGGCTGTAGTTATTATTGTGAGCGGTGAAAAATGACCCATGTATGCACTCTGAGTCATTGAACTACATATAAACAGAACTCTGCGACTGAATGGCCTTTGTCTCACTCTGGAGGGATCAGTCTGACGAGGGATTTGATCAGAAACATGTGCCTTGATTGTAGAATTAAAATAAATATTTGTTGATTTTGATGATTTAATGTGTAGTTCATTAGTCATCTATATATGATTATTTTGGTCAGCTCTCACATACTCTTAGTCAGATTTTCAGATTGTTAGAGTCAGGTGAAAGGTTCAGGTGTATGCCAGCGTTCTTCTACCCACACAGTCAGCAGCAGCAGCAGCAGCAGCAGCAGCAGAAGCGGCTGTGACACACAACTCCTGGAGGTGATTAAGGTACACTAAGCGCCTCACTGTCAGAATCGCTCTCCTTCTCAGTCAAATCTGAACACACAGACACGATTCACACATTTTTACAAATCATAGAAAACGACACTCCATATAAAACTTTTCTTCAGTGTCACAGTAATCCAGCGACGGCTGTCTGTACATCCAGAGGATTGCAATCTGCTAAAAGCTAATTCGGCAAATTTGAATGCTATGGTGCAAAATGTAAACAAATCTAAGCTCGGTGAGGGAACATACTTCATCTTCAGAGGTGAAGTGTGGTGGTGGGGGTGCGCAGACTGCTCTAATAGAACTTCACATTACTCCTGACTGCAGCTAAATGTAGAATTTGTTCATTCTGCCGCTGAATACAGAGAGCTAATGAGAAAACTGTTGGACTCTGTGTGTCAGAGTGCTTTGTAGATGAATCGCACAGATTTCTTCTGAACCCTGAAGAAATAATGAATCAAACTGCAGTAAGTTTCTTATCTGATTGCTTTTCTTATTGATTTATACCCCCAAAAGCGCTCTCATCAGTGCTTTGCTGTGAAGTGTAAAATGCCTTTAAATTAGACCAAGTTTTGAATATCATATTGCTTTTTCTTGCTTGTGTCAAATATCCAATATTTCATGTGAGTTAGTTTACTTTGTGATCTGATCTCAGAGCTGAGCACTGGGGAGGGTAATTTTAATCTACTACCTGCGGGACAGAAGTTCCTCTTATCAGCTAGCTGAACAGATTCCAGAGACAACCTGGATCCTGTCCAGTCCAGAAACTGGAATGGAGTTCTCCTCCCTGCTGTGTCCATGTGCCAGGTGCTAGTGTTTTGTTTCATACTGGCAGTGATCCACAGACCTCCTTTTTTTTCCCTTTTTGCTTTTTCATCTTTTTCTCTTTTCTGTTTTCTGCAGCAGTTTGTAAGAATTAGTGCAAACATACAGTAATTCTCAGTCACTAAGGTTATGTTACCTGATCTAGTTGCTATGTTTTGGTGTCCAGTTGCATCTGAAGGTTGAATAATTGAAGTGTCAATAATCCATTTTTCTGTTTGTTCTATTTCAGTTGGTGTCTGAGCTGCAGCCCAGACCGTCCCCCTTTCCTCCTCAGAGGCCGCTCCCCCTCAGCCCAGCCAGAGGATCCTCCCCAACAGTTAGTCCAGCTCGGACCCAGGCCTCCAAACCTTCCCCGGGTCTGCTGGTCATGATGCCCCCGGCAGTAGGACCCAAACCTGTGGGAAAAGTCTCAGCCATCCCCCCTCTCAGAGCTCTCAGGTGAGCAAGCACAGCACACACACACATACGTACATGTACAATCTGAGATGGATCTGATAAATAGTCTGCATGAAACAGGAAGCAGAGTGCTGTTGACTTCCTCATTTCAATAGTTATAGATATGGTGGAACTCTGTGCGGACATTGATTGGCATAGCCAATAGTGAGTGAGTGTTACACCCCCGCCACTATGCATTGTAGGTGACACTATAATCTAGTGACAGCATCTACCTTTCAGTGAACACGGTTGGACCCGGGACTCAACACAACCTCTCTGGCATCCCAGAGTTGAAGCTGACAGGAAGCACTACGCTCCGGCAGCTTAGTACACGCCCCCCAAGTGCAGGATGACATCGTCAACAACTTTTTATGGTTTATCAGGAAATGACAAAGTCTAAAATACCATGAAGAATACCTGAACATACTGAAAACATGACTGTGTGTCAGTGTTGGACAGATACTGGAGGACAGAGGACAGACAAAGACACTGAGACATTCATGAGGACTTCATGTGGACTTTAAACCATTCCTTTCCTATTCGATAAAGGGATAAAATGCCTGGTATCTAATTAATAATAATTATTATTAATAATTATTAAAAGAGTTGTCAGGTCTATCAGGTGTGCAGGTGAAGCTAAATAATTAGACTCTTTACGTTCTTATTGCAAGCGCTGGATTTAATCATCATCATCAAGTCAAGGGCCTGTTTATGATCAGTGTCCTAACACCACCGAGCTGCTTGAAGAAATAATTCACTGTTGTGATTTGAGTCCTTCTATAAAACACTTGATAGCCTTGCTCTATCAAACTGTATAAAAATTCTATTTTGTCTTGCATAACGTACATAACCTTTTATCTCCTCCACCAACTACTTGAGGTTCTGTATTGAAAGTACTTTACAGTTCTGTGAAAACCACATCGAGCATCACTCAAGACTGTTTGTTAGGACTCTGACGTAACTGACCTCAGAGACAGTTGTCCCTTTTCTGATGCCATCGAGTGAGAAAAGTCTCGCCCGTGAAGCAGCTATCGCCTTTAGTTTTTTTTTTTCCACATCCTAGAATTTCAGCCCTGTGTGAACAACCTTTTATGACCCACCTATAAAAGGTTTTATTTGTGAGAAGTACTGCCTGAAAATATTCCCCTCTTTTCATTTCATGCTGTTTTCTGTTCAGGCCTGGTGTGGGCACATAAACGCTTCAGGTTTACAAACCATGCATGCATTGACTCAGGTCCTCATCAGCAATCAATTTTCATTTTTATAAGTGACAGGTCCCTGGTGTAAAGGCTCGTACTTACTTTGTTCAGATGCAGAGTCATGCTTTTAGTTTCATGCAGTTTATCTGTGAATGCAGTAAAAGTCGGGCAGGGAAACCTCAAGGTGATTGTTCTTCAGCTTTTATGGTTCCTCTGCTCCTCTAAAGTAGCAGATGGATCAAAATGTCTCTACATCTGGTTCTCTGTGGCTGTACTAAGATCTGATCCCACATCAGATTTCACACTTTTAACACCAGCTGTTTGGTGGAACTGTGTAAGTTCAAAGTCATGATGAGAGGGAAGAGCTGGAGCAGCCTGTGTCGGACTTCATAAATCCCCAGAAAAATGTATTTTTGTTTTCACAGTCGAGTTCAACTGTGCATGAAAACAATACAACGAGTTCAAAAGTAATATCTTTGGAGCACACTTACTCATAGCTGGTATTTATGCTGTTTTTATAATAATAGATAGTGTTATGCCAAAACATTCCTGCATGATTTTCTTCTCATTATGGTGGAAAGTCTAGCACGGCACTCACATCATCTTCTGTTCACGCAGGGCATACCTGTATGTCATCTCATCAAAATATGACATTAGATACCTGATTTACATTGTTCTATATTTCCTTATTGTCGACAAAGCTCATACAAAGACCTTAATCTGTCTCTCATTGCTTCCTGACTTCACTTCACCCTGTCTGTGGCTCTTACTGAAGATGCAAATCCTTAAAAACATGTCGTTTCTGCCTGGAAAAGAAGTAAACACTCCTGGTAAAATTATGAGCTACTCAGACAAAGAGACTCTAAGGTGGGGTTCATACTTGACAGGAGGGTTTAACAGGAGTCCTGCTGTGTCTTTGATTAGTTCAGCTACGTTTTACCTGTTGAAAGCAGCCCCACAACACTAGGCGTGCTAATCATGCTTTAATTATGTTCCTCAGAATAAGAGTCATGAAACAGGATGACTGTGTGTTATAGAAGTACTTGAGTTCTATGCAGATGACTTCAGATTTTCAACATGTCTGTGGATACTGGGTAGTAGACCACTGCCATGCACTCACTTTTCTTAGTTACACGGTAACCAGGGCCATTGTGATGGCAGAAGGTCGCTGGCTTCATCATCATAAACATAGGAGAAAACACAAGCAATCCGATCTGACCAATCACAGCGCTGATGTGTAGGTCCATTTTAAAGAAGGTAGGATCTACACAGATCTGATGTCACCTTCTTCACATTAATACATGAATCAAACACAACATTTCTGATTTACACCCTGCTTTCTGTTTATTAAACCCTCTTCTTTTCATTTTCCGACTGGAGAATTGGCACCACTGCTCATCTCATGATATTCACATATTTGCAGTCCAGCTGAAGCTAATATGAGGCCTCAGCAGTCTTTTCAGGGTTATTCAAATGAAGTGGATAATATGAAGATTCATATTATCATATTCATATCTTCTGCTGAACCTGAAAGAATGTATTTTCACGTCAGTTAATTGGACGCATGTGAGGAAGGGATGATCTTTTCAGGGTCACTGTGGACAGAAGGAACAGATTTTAAACAATGTGAAGATGCTTTTGATCAAATACCTTTAAAACTCATGACATTCCCATCAGCCTCAGCTGTACTTTGTGTTTAATTATGGTTAGGGTTAATTAGCGAATGTTAGTATGCTAACGCGTCAAACCGCCGCATTCAAACATCAGCGAGTCAGCATGCTTGATCAGTTTAAGTTCAACTAGAATCTTTTTCTTTCCCTTCTCCTTCCAGACCGGTCCCAGGTGCCAAACCAAACACAGCCTCGCCTCTGCCACGAAAATGACCTTCTCCTGCCCCCTCCACCCTCCGAGGAGGCAGCAGCTGACAGCTTATTTGCACTAAAGAGACTTTGGCTGGTAAACCACAGAGCTGTCGCACATACCAGAGGAGGACAAACATAAAGTTAAAAACCTGGAGACACAAAAGAACAAACAGGACTCATACCATTTCTGACTTCAAAATTGAAACTTTTTCCTCCCCCTTCCCTCCCTTCCCCTGATCCTGACCCCCCCCTCTCCTCCTCCCAGCGTGCTAACATTAACCACGACGACGCGGTTTTGCACGGAGGCCTTGCAGACTGAGACAAGTGTTATCGCTGGGGGGCGGTCACATTTGCCAAATTTTTTTTAGGATTATTGTTTGTTTTTTTAATCTGTTAATGCTGTCTGTGTTAAAAAAAAAAAAAAAGCATTTTGTATTGACCGTTGTTTTGTTTACAGTTTGTTTTACGTCACGTTTTATGATTTGTGTTATGTGCCAAAGAAGTCTCTTCATACCTGGGGTGTGTCCCGAACGCTTGAAAATCTTCTTATATCATGTTAAGTTTACCACAAGTCAACTCCTCCATCTTTTTAAGGTTTTCTAATTTATTGTATTGTATGAGGAATGTCTAAAATACAAATCTGGAGATACAGAGGCCTATCGCAAGGAAGGAGAGCCAATCACACAGCAGCTTCTTTTCAACACTGTTTACATGGTGGAGGATTTGATGGATGCTTTGGGGCTTGCAGGACACACCCCGGTCGCTCATGTTGATTTGAATGTCTTTTGCTGTGTCTTATGACTTTTGAATTGTTGCATAAAATATTTTTACAAAACTACCATGAAGTTTCTTTCAATTTGTCTTTTTTTTTCTTTTTCATTCCAACTCGAGCGACATTTAATGGAAAAGGATGTGCGTTGGCACCCTGTGGATGTGTTTGAAAGGGATGAACAGCGTGCATGCAAATAAGCTTCTGTGAGTCAGGTAACGGGTGCTGGTAAAATGAAATCTGTCTCACAATCTTCAGACCAAAGTCTTTTCAAAAGAACTCAAATTAATCATTTAGACATTCCTATCAAATTACTTAGCTTAATCAAAGTCATGAAGAGTATTACTATAGCCTGTGAAAAGAGTTTCATATAAACTTGTCTGTTCTGCTCTGAAGACGCTGAGAAAAATAAACCTGTTGATGTCATAGTGATGTCATCAGGGTCACTTCAGTTTGGGTATTGAAGAATGAAAATGTACAACCAAAAAACTGTGGACATGGAGTTTGAGAGATGTGGGTGTTTACGAAGCACAGAGCATGTGAAATAAGATATGAGCCAGTGCATTATGGGAAATGTAGGATCCAGTATTTTACTTCGACTATGGGCTAAAAGTCAGAATATCTCAGTCTGTGCTGCTTTAAGTTTGAGCATCCTTTCTGAATCTGTGTTTTGGAAGTCCTCCAACTTCATGAAGGTGCAACACTAAATTGCTGAAGTGACCCTTGAAAACAAACACTTTGAGCAACTTGAGAGTGCAGAGCACTTTGGGCCAAGGTTTTAAACCTCTTACTCGAACTTAACAAAACAATAATTCTCTGCACATTTCAACAATTCTCTGTTTCCTGTCAAACATTTGTTTTTGCTTGTTCTTGGCCAAAACCTCCCAAAACTCTCCATTAACTTAAAAGTTACTTAACAGTAGGCTGAAAGGCAGCCCTGTTGCACTCTGTGATTGAAAGCACTGTGATGTCATGATGTACCAAAGTATATCTGTACATCACTGCAGCAAGAACACAGCTGGAGTGCAGGGATGTGTCCAAAACGCATTCAACTTTATTCTCAGTTTACACCCAGGACATGCCAGAGTGCAGCAAACAGCTGTTGTCCTCTACTGGCCAATACAAACCACTTCCTAATATCACACCGGCACATGCCCTACTGTCATATTATTAGAATTACTTTGTTAGTTTATTATTTACAACCTTTGGAGATGGAATAACATATATAGTAGGAGTTAAAATTTCACATTTTACTGTCTAGATGTGTACTGAAACGTACTGTATTGATGTTCATGGTTTTACAAACAAAAATAGTACTACTGCATCTTTGAAACAAGCCTGTAGCGTCTCCAGAGGGAGCTGTGTGAAGTCTGATAAATGTCCCCAGGTGATGTCACTTGAGTCAGCATCAGCTGGGGAGGAAGAGTTTGAAAATGGAAAAATAATCTTGGGATGTGGGGTTAGAAACACCTGAGCTGACCGGGCCTCTGTCATCTCTAATGGAGGCTAGATGCTACATTAGCTGCAACTAGACACACTGAATAAACCTTTTTTCCCAGCAGTCATTTTGACATGTAATAGTGGGGTCAGCAGGTGTTTCCAATGATACTAATTAAGGTTCCGTTCTATTTTTGCAGCATAGCCAACATGCAACCACAGCAGTTTGACCTAAATGGAATGGAACCTTATTTAGCATCATTGATAACACCTGCGTTTACCCTGCTATTAATGGCTGCTAGGGAAAAGGGCTTTCGGAGACAAACCTGTTGGTCGTTGAGTTGCATTGTGGATAACGTAGGCATCAGGGTTTGACAAAGACAAAGTGTGGAATAAAAAAAGAAGCAAATTTTTTTGTTTGTTTTTAACTCAAATTGTATTAATTTTCAACATAAAACAATAAAGAACACCAGTGTCAGTGGGATACACATTCTTTGATATAATATTTTCAGTGGTGTCTGCAGTGAGATTTGTATTCTGTCCATTTTTCGCATTTCTTATTGAATTTTGCTTATATGTGAGTCTTTCCATGTTGAGTATCTTCTCATGTCCAGCCAGTTCCTCGGAGTGGAGTCCTCTCTATACCATTTCCTGGTGATTGCCAGCAGAATTTTAACCAGATATCCGTCTTCACATTCTACATTTTATATAATATCTCACATGTCTTTGGTAGTTCATATCCCAGTATTGTTTTCAGTTTAACCCACACATCATTCCAATCATTTCTCATTTTAGTACATTCCCAAAAACATGACTGTGACCTGCATTCTGCTCTCCACACCGTCTCCAGCATGTTTGTTGTGTAGATGAATAGATGAATATTTTCTTTTTGTTTTGGGAGTAATAAAGAACCGGATTATATTTTTCCAGCAATCCTGGAGCTGGTGGTGGAGGTGGTATACTGTATATCACATATGTTAAAGCAGTCCTCTTCAATTAATAGTATTTTACTTTCTTTTACCCATCTGTCTCTCACCCTGGTACAATACTAAAACCACTCTTCCAGGTATAAGGAAGCTAATTTTGATTTTAAAAATGACTGTAAAAGAAATTCATCCAGAACACCAACACGTGAGGTGAACTGCTGCTGTTTCTGGATTACAGACATAGATGCAGAGTAGGACCCAGCTGAAGGGCACCATTGGAAAAAGGTTTGAACCCAGGTCTCTCCTCATTCCAGCCTTTAAGCTTCACATGCTAAACAACTGTATAATGAAGAACAGAATTAGAAATGGGATGTATGAGACTTCAGTAATCACTGTAGATGATTGAAGGTTTAAAATGTCTGCTTTACATCCTGTCATTGTCTTAGTGCCAGAGCTCTTTTTGAAAACAAACCGTCTGACTCATTTGGTCTCACAGTGGTGTCATGATGATCTTCTACTTCCTGGCTGATGAGTAAGTATGAAGGCTCCACTTTCACCTGCTCTTAATGGATTCCACTCTGTTGGAAATGAGATATCTGCGAGAGGCAGTTCTCTTCTCCCTGGGGACTAATGCATTTGGAGAGTCCATGGTTCGAGTGGAACGCTATTGGACAGTGAGGAGGAATGGCCTCATGGGAAGATATATCGATGTGGACGTTTTCCTAGCCCATTACCAGGGCACCCTGCGCCCAAACAAACCTGTGGGGTGGATTCTGTGCCAGACAGCAGACATGATCTAAATGAAAAGAGCTGGGTTTTTCCAGGACCACTGTCTATAAATCAAGCTCTGTGCAGCCACAGGCCTGAGGGAAACGAATAAATACGCTAATGTCTTTCCCCAGGCTAGTCTTCAGTTGGTGAGCCACATAAATGAAATGTGGAGTTTATAAACAGTACTGTTCAGGTTAACAGCCTAAGACAGTCCCAGTCTTGATATAACATTTGTGCTAGCTGATATTGCACAAGCCCCTTTAGGGACTGCCCATTGTTGGACTTTGTTGGACTGCACCCAATGGTCTGAAAAATGTCCCTTTGGACCAACAGACTGTTAGCCCAGAAACAACAACCCACTGCTCGGAAGGCTTATCAGGTGACCTTCATTGTCATGGTAACAATAATAAACAGGTGTTTAACATAAAAGGGTTGCAGTTAGGTTTAGTTTAGGTTTTAGGTTAGGTTTAAGAAAACGTCATCGTTTGGGTACATTAGTAAAATAATTCAAATAATCTTTCATGATTTTAACAACATTTAAAGGTCCAGTGTGTAGAATTTAGTGACACCTAGTGGTGAAGTGTCACATCTCCCTCTCGGTTCAAGCATGAAGGCGAAACTAGTAAATAGTCATGAATATGATATTCCATTTCTGTCAATAGATACCCTTAAATGATACACACTGGACCTTAAATTCAACATATTAGTGTGTAAATACCTAACGACAAATGAAATGTAATACTCTGGACCAGTTTTAGTGTTTTTTTGATGTGATGATCCTATCAGCAAGAACAAAACCACAATCCTTTTCCACATCTGCTGCTGCTGTAGTTTAATTAGATATTAGCACAAAACACCTTGCTTGGGGTTAATGAAATATCTGCTCCACCTCTTTGCCCATTTTTGGATTACCCAGGAGCCAGCGGAGGCAGGACAGCCAAGATGGAGATGACCAGAGACACCACACTTTGAAACCTATAGGTGATGTCATGGAGATCTGCAATTTTTTATTATACAGTCTTGCTCAGAGCAGTGTGGTTCAGTACTTTAAACAGGATTTAGATCCTTAACTGGGAACTTTAAAAATGATCAGTAGTTTGGTTTAGACCCTATAATAAGTAAATGCCACATCTCAGATTTGTACAACCCCACCTATAGTTTCTATAATGATAGGGCAGATCTATCACTGTTTACTGATAGGCTCTGTTCATAGGAGACATTTTGTTACTATTTACACACAGGTGTAAATAGTAAAATTGATTTATTTGGTTCAGGGTCCTGTGTCTGGTATTGTACCTGCTCTCACACTTCCATGGCCTACTGGGACACATGAAAAAAGGAGCCATCATTCATTTTTAGAATAATAGTAATATTTATAACATCAGCAAAACACCCCACCCATGCGGAAAAACTGCTAAGATGAGCACAATATCAGCCTGAGTGCTTGGTAATTTATTCTGAAGACCGGGGTAATCATACAGATGATGTGATAAATACAATGTTTAAAAAACACTACAATTACTGAGAGAGAGACTTCATGCAGACTTTTGGGTGTCTGGTCAAATTGTTCAGTGAACGTATGGACTGCTGATTGAACACCTCTGACACACCCACCAGACGTACGTCAAAGCCCGTCACACACACACACACACACACACACACACACACACACACGCCCACGCACACACCGGCTCGAGGGAACACGTCCAGCTCTCGCGCACCCTTTTCAGATTGAACGTGCAGGTGTACGTCATTCAGGTGCACGAGCCGCAGTCACACCTCCCGCCATTACGGTGAGTTAACGTGTTTTTGTGCTAACTTTAAAATACCCTGAAAGCTACATAAAGGAGACACAGCCCTATACTTTTGTTGAATTAATAACAGTCACTTAGTGCTTCAGTTCAGCATACATGTATGTAATATACAATATGTATTTGGAAACAGTTAAGCTAATAGTAAAGTATGGACGTGTGGTTGTAGCCTGTTGCTGTTAGCTTTGCATTGACACATTTGTGTACAGTCATTAAACTCTTTGTCTTGTCCTTTTAAGTAACGATTTGAATAAGTTAGCGCCAGTGAGCAGCGATATTTTAAAAAGTTTATTTGTGATTATATTTGCTTCATGGTGAATTATCTTGAGGTTTCCGGTGTTTCGGTTTAACGAGCGACCCTGTTAAGTAGTGACCGTCAGGCCACATGTTGCGTCTGTTATTATCGTAGTTACGACAGCTGTTGGAAACCGGAAGGTACGCAGCTGTCCTCGTGAATGCCTCTCTTTGTTTCATTAACGTTGAAATATGAAAAATGCTGCGTATTCTCTTCCCGCTTCGACAGCTGTCATAACTTAGACTGACAGGGAGGCATTCAGCTGACGGTCTCCAGTTAACAGGGTCGCTTGTTAAACCGAAACACCAGTAAACGCCATGAGATGTGTCTTTTAATTGACATGTTTTTCAATGGAGTTTGGCTTGTGTTAAAAACACATAGGCTAAGTCAAAGTCACAAACCAGTGGCAGTTTGGAGCTTATTGTAACCAGGCACACAGAAATAGCCATTAGACCATGTTGTAGCACTTGACACGAATGAGGTGGAATAGAAGTGTGCACTGTAAAAATATGTCCGTCTGTTATTACTCCCACCAGACTAACATCAGTCCTGTAAGCAGCCCTCTGTGCAGCTATGAGGACATTTGTGAGGCACAGTCAAGCCAGGCAGCTTCTGCACAACAAGTTTGTGGTGGTCCTCGGTGGCTCAGGTGAGAGACGCGAGCACGAAATGGAATATATTTAAAAGCATTTGAGGTGAACACAGTTCTTTACTGTGCAAAGCCTTGAGGTATAGGGATCTTTGCTTTTTTAAAAATAAATCTTAAGTGTAAATCCTAAAACGATTCCTGAAATATTTGAATCTACATGTTTGAACAGAGAGAAGATGCTAGCTAGGATTCCCATGTTCAGTATTTAGCAGACACAGAATCTTAGATTTCTGCACCCTTGAAATTCCCCACTGCTCTGTTCCTTTTCAAGCTCTGGTTTTTCATTGGAAATTGATTGACATCTTTTGAGTTTTTTTCTTGATGCGAGTAAAGCCTATTGCATTTGTTCTTTGATTTCAGTGCAGCGCTCCATGTACAAAGACCTGGTTCTGCTGCTTCAGAGGGATCAGTACTTGACTCTGCCTCAACTCAAGTCCAAAGTAAATCTTTCCACAAGCTTTTCATTCACATGAAACAGCAGCATCACGCCTGTAGTCTCACTTAAGAACCTGCTGTCTTAAGACCTGTCCTTTCGTTCACTTCAAGGCCTTGGCTCGCTCTACGTTTCATTTCTCATTCTGTCTTTATTATTTGGCAATACATTGTGTTTCAAACATACCAAAGCTGCCAGAACAGACTGTAATAATAAAGTGATGTGATTTAATGGCAGTCCAGATGAAGGATAAACTGTCCTCATTGTAAGGCAAATACTTCACACTATGAATGATACGTGCTTTTCTACATTTTAATATACAGAATCAGATTTATTGGCATGTACATTTTCACATACAATGAATTTAACTTGGTACATTGGTGTATAACAAACTTTAAGTAAATTGAATTAATAAGTAATCAGCCCAATCGATTGAATTGATATAATTCAGTAACACTGGAAATCGTTTGCATAACTCTGACGAACCAGCTGCCTGTCACAATGACTCATCAAAGCATTTTGTCCTCTTCAGGCATCAATTTGTTCTGACAGCTCATTACAACAGCTATAGTCGATATTATTAGAATAATGTATCAGATGACAATGGAAAAAAAGACGGCTTTATGGAGCTTTATAGTGAGTTTGAGCTCAGTGTTCAGTGTTGTATGTCTTGTATGTTTTATATGTGTTTTCAGAGGAAACGCTGTAAAAAGCCTCTGTGCACACAACCTACCCAGCAGACAGACACAGTAAGAGACGAGCTGGTGAACAAAGTGGAACATTTAGCAGCTAAAGAGCCAGATGTTTCTCTCAGGAGTTGGTGGAGACCAAAACAGAGCAAAAAAGAGTGAATATTAAACTTAAATCCACCAGGAAGGCACAAACATGACTGTCAATCAATGATCGTGTTGCTCTCTGACTGGTGGATGTCTAAATTAGCAACAATTTGCATCAACTTCAAAGGTTACAGTATGTCAGTGTCGTGTTCAGTTGCATATAGGGATGGGAATTGATAAGATTTTTCAGATTCCGATTCCATTATCGATTCTGCTTAACGATTCGATTCTCTTATCGACTCTCATTTGGGAAAAAAAGGAGAACAAACAGTTTGATCAGCATCAACTTTGTTTAGTTAGAAGTATCACAACCTTACAAAACCAACAGTGAGGTCAAAAGAGGCCCACAGCCTAGTCATGGTCATCTTCTAAATGTAATGCAGAAGGCATTCTTTTAATGTTAACTGTTATAGCATGTTTTACAAAGAAGCACATCGCGCTAACATGTTAGGCAGTGTGTTACTTAACAGAGTTACCTTCCGTAGTAACCGTAGAGGTGGTCATAGCCTGGCTGCTGCCACTGCTGCTAGGTTGAGATTCATCTCCAGTCCGAAGCGTGTCAAAAACCCGACATTCATTTAAAAATATTGCATGCTGTTTGCGCAAATGTTTCTGCATGTTCGTCGTGTTCCCTCCCGACGCTGTCATCTCCACTTTGCAATGATTGCAAGTCGCCCTGTTGCCATCTTTTTTGGTAAAATGCAGCCAAACTTTGGAGCGTTTGAACCGAGTGGGTGCCATTGTTTACTACTGATTGCACTGCACGTGCGAAACCTGCGTAAGTTATGTGGTGTAATTAGTCGTGCTTGCTGGAATCGGCGTGCGTAACTTCTTGGAAGTTACGTGGCGTGTCGTGCTTTCTGGAATTGATAAGAGAATCGTTAGATAAACTGTCAAACGATTCCATGGAATTGGAACACACGGAACCGGTTCTCAACAAGAACCGGTTCTCGATTCCCATCACTAGTTGCATAGTGACTGACACAGACCAGTCACCTGTTAACTAATCACTGCGGCCGTAGTCATTTCATTCATGAGACATAATGCAGTCCTTAACAGTGGGACCATTTCCACCTCTTTGTTAGCTCAGGAGCAGCTTTGTACATACAGTAGGCTAAAGCACAGACTCTCAGCTTCTACTGGTAAGATCAGATCATTTATGAATCCAGCCAGTGGCCTCTAAAATATTTTCAAAAGCAAGAAAAGATTGTGACTGGGATCCACCGACCTATTGTTACATTTACTAAGAACTGTGTCTAAAACACTACTACTGGATCCAACACTGGAATTTAATGTCTCTTTAATGCGTCTGGTCCAGGGGGAGTTTTCCTTCGAGCACGACAGCCTGGTGGAGGGAGGTCGTTTAGGTCCCATGACTAACGGCATAGAGTACAGAGAGGTCCGACAGTACCGCTCCAACCACCATCTGCTGCGATTCTACTTCCTGACCCGGATCTACTCCCCATATGTGGAGAGCATCCTGGAGGACTTCAGGCGGGGACTTAAACCTGACGTCATTATCATCAGCTCCTGTGTCTGGGACATCACCAGGTAACAGCACTCTCTTTGCACGTTCATTGACTCCTAGCAGATGACCTGTGACCTCTTCCTAGTGGATGCTGACAGCTGATGGGTGCACCATGAGATTAGTGTGATAGCGAGGTATCCTCGTCATCAGATGACAGCTGATGGATTCAGAGATTGCATTTCCGCCCCTTTGGCTCTCCATATGGACCGTGACAACTAAATGTGATTGGTCAATGCGACTCCGACTACAAATGGAAACTAGTTCACTTCCGACGGTGCCTCATATGCAGATATCTGTCTGTGGAGATTAACTGGATCTAATTTAATGAATTGATTTGTGAATTTGAAAGTGTCCATATCTGATGATGTTATGAGGGAATGCCCTCGGTCATTATTATAATAGAATATGAACGCAGGCTGCACACAGCGTCCTCTCCTCTGAACTTCAGCGAGCACTGAACTTTATTTATCGACAGCATTAACGTGCATATTGATATTTAACTGTGTGCTCTTTTGGAGCAGCTGTCTGGATGAAAGGTCTCCAGCAGGACTGGACATGAAACTCAGCCTCATGTAATTGGTTTAAAATATCATCAGATCTCATATCTTGTTGTTTTCACGCTGTTATTTGTAATCTGGAGAGCAGTGAAAAGTATTGCAGTCTTCAAGACCTTTAGTGGCTGCAATAACTGTTCTTTTTAAAAGACAGTGGCTATTTTCACCGTTTTGTTACATTTAGCACGCTGTAAGTGCATTATGTTGAGACACTGAGTGCAGTGTTTTTTTTCTAAGTTAAAGGATTATTAATGATATAAAATGAAGTTTAAGATTCAGCCCCCACCCTCCCCATTTTTTCATACTGTCCCATACAAATAATTGATGAAGGCACTGATGCATTGCCAGATTCATAAAAATGCTCATTCCTAATTCGGAGAAGTCGTATCGTTCCTGCTGTGTGATGGCTGCAGGTATTTAATAATTTACATAAATAAATGGATTATTCAGCGACCTATTCAGAGGCTCCGCATTCATCAAGGTGTTTGATAATTTTGGACAGATCTGTATGTGTGTGTGCCTCCACCAGAGAAAACCACACGCCCTCTGGGTGCATTATGGGAAGAAAAAGGCTCAGGTTCATGCAGTGTTCAATGTGCAGAGGCAGCAGTTAACCTTCTACAGCTGCTGTTTCATTAGGAGGTGACTTTGTGGCTTTGTTTGGCCAGTGAGGGAGCTTGAAAACATCCAAACCATGCCAAAAACAATATTAAATCAAGAGTAGGGATGTAACGATGCATCGTGACGCGATTAAAAATTGGTACAAATGCGTGACGATTTGCACGGTTGACAGAAAAAATGAATCGCGATTCTTTGAATGCGAGAGGATATGTTCTTTTTCTTCTTTTTTTTTAGAAATAGGTTACGTTATTTTAAAAAGTCACTGGTTGGTGATTCATTTGTTCAATGTCAGACGTCAAGTCACGTGACTTATGTCAGTACGTAGGTACGGAGCACAGAACGAGGGAAGACATGGCGACGGTAGAAAATAGCTTTGAAATAGAGGATGCACCGAGCAGTTTTAAATCACCTGTGTGGATTCCCTATATACACAAATACAACCGGTGAGAACTGGGCAGACAAAACCAAAACAGCATGTAAATATTGCAAGAGACCGCTAACATATAGCGGCAACACGAGCAACATGCAGCAGCATGTTAGCCGCCACCACAGTGAGAAGCAAAGTAATGTTATGCCACCTCATGAGCGAAAATTGCCGAGGGCAAACCACCTGACGAGAGGCTTTGCACCTCCTCTCCCCAACATGCAAGAGCGCAAGAAATTAGAGATTTAGATTTTATATTCTTTTGTTATTTAAGATACTGAATTACACCAGTTAACACCAGTTTACTTGTGAGATTGTTTCTAAAGATATTTTTCATGTATTTTGTTGTTTAAGATGACCATGTAAGTTGCACTTTTATAAGAGAACACAAACTGTTTGAGAGTTTCTGTAAAGAAAGCACCTAAGATTTTTCCTACAAATAAAAAGATAATTTTATTTAGTCATAATTTATCTGTAGCTCATTTTGATTAAAAAAATCGGAGAAAATCGTATTGTGAACAAAAAATCGTGAACCGTATCGAGTCGTGAGTTGAGTGTATCGTTACATCCCTAATCAAGAGTATGAAAAAGGTAATCCATATGCAAAAATGCAGTAATGACTGGGCACTTAGAGAACAGGAGTTTAGTTGGGTGATGTTAGAGGATGTAGGCAAAACTCCAGCTATGTATTGGTCAGTTTGTCACAGGTTTATGGGCAAAACAAATGAAACACGGTCGTTTATCAAATGCACATCCAATTCCAGATAAACTTTGTTATTAGATAACCACTAATAAATCAAACAATTTTTAGTGGCAAGTAATATTGACTGAGATTTCTGGCTCAGGCAAATGGAAAAAACAAACAAAAATGGAATCAATTTCCATCAGTATAAATGCAGAAAATTCCAAAAACATCTCAAAATAGTCCAAAGTTTTAATTCAATTCAGTTTTATTCATACAGCACCAAATCATAACAAAAGTTATCTCATGACACTTTCCATACAGAGCAGGTCTAGACCGTACTCTTTATAATATTATTTACAGAGACCAACAGTTCCACCATGAGCGAGCACTTGGTGACAGTGGCGAGGAAAAACTCATTTACTCAACTCATTTTAACAGGCAGAAACCTCGGGCAGACCCAAGCTCATTGGTGGACGGTCAAAGACTGAAGTTGTGGAAGTTGCTCCAAAACCACCTGTTTGAAACATTCCACATTTAACCAGGTTCATTGGTTGAGAGAGTGGCATGACAGTACATCTCTCTTAACAATGGGACAGGCCCTGTTAAAGTAACATTGCATAGAATCTGCTATTTTTGCTTTTTAGTGCCATCAGTTTGATTGTGTGATACCACTGTGGTAAAATATTCATTCCCTGTCCTTAAGGTGGAGCTGCAGGACATCAGAGGAAAACCAGAAAACATTTTCTCCATAAAATATGATCCAGTTTCACCAAAATCAGTCATATAGTTGGTGGTGTGTGACTTAGTGCCGTAAAGCGTTACGTACTTCTAGCAGTGTGAGAACAGACATAAAGCAGGCCTGTAAAGCAGACTTGTGAGGAGTATGGCTAATGTATGTCTCATCTATCAATCAGTTAGTCAGACTTTATTTGTATAGCATTTTTATACAAACAAAATATAACCGAAGCGCTTCACACAATTAAACACCCCACCCAACACACACACCTTGATAAACACAGCTGTGTCATCATTTTGCAGTGAGAAGACACCAGAGGCAGGATAAAAAAAAATACAAAATCAATCTCAAAACTAAAGATAAGAAAATGACATAACAGAGATGATGGATCCATTTACGTCCACCTTTTCATTCAGTCCATCACGTTTCAATCATTTCCTAACTTTTTCAGTATCAGATAGCTGTCCCATCTGCTCAAGACACATGAAGTGGCTCAGTGTCAAGTGAGGGTTTGTTTGAAGCTGGATTGTGAGGACCTGACATCACTTGTGTAGAGTCATTTCTTAGTACAAAGTGCGGTGAGATGCATGAAGCTAAAAACACAGTGGTCTAAAGGCAGAGCTCTGGTTGGCTGATCTGGTCTAAGTTAGGTGGTATTTTCTTGCAATGTGATTTTGAAAATGATATAACTTCTGTGATCCCTGTTATACAGCACCAATAGGCCAAGCAGTGTTAACCTGCAGCGTAATTTAATAGCCTTTGTGTCACACTATCTGCTGTACAAGTCTCTACTGATAGACTGTTCATTCCCAGTCCTGTACAGCTGACAAGCTCTTAAAACTGCAGAACACCGTGAGCTGTCACTGTCTGACTGCTTCAGCCTCCACACCGACTTCACTGTGCTGACTCGAACTGATCTCCTGCACAGGGTCTGTATGGAAAATGAGAGTGATCTCTTGAGAGGCATGTTATCGTGATGAAACTAGATTTTTTTGTTCTTGCTCGATGGAACGCCTGTCTGCTGCCGCACATCCTGGTCCTCTCTGCTCATTTGTTTGGTGTGAATTTCATTAAAGTAGAGCCTTGTTCACACCCAGTCGGAGTGAGCGGGAGATGAGTGTGATTAATTATGTTCCGAGTGGTACATGTACATTGAATAGAATCGCTCAAGCAGCCACCACCGGAGGAAAATCAAGTAGCAGCTCAGTCCTGTTGTTTTCCTGTCTGAATCTGCTCCAGAAAATTCTCTTCTGCGTCAGAGGAGGAAATATGGAACTATATGTCAAGCATCAGAGCAGATGTGTAACAATAGATTGAAGTTCTTTTACTTGTTGGACAAAAATCTGAAACATTCTTTTTTTTTTAAATCAGTTTCAGAGCTGAAATGATTGAACGACTCGTTGACCGACAGAAAATATGACATCACGATTAAAGTGACTGTAATGGATATTTTTATAATAACAATGTATCAAATGTGAAAACTGATGCTGTGAAAGCAGTCATTCGTAGTAATAAACCTACAGAGAATCATCAGCTGACTCTGCTGCCCTCAGCTTTATGGAGCTTTATGGTGAGTTTCAGCTCATTGTTTATCTCTCCAGCCCACAAGTTTACTGTTCTGCTTCATTCTCACTCACTGCTCTCAAAGGACCATTTTCAGCCACAGCAGACAGCTACACTGTACACTACACTACCTGCTCAGCAGCAAACCGCAGACACAAGCTGGTGAACGTAATCAAACATTTAGCAGCTAAAGAGTCAGATGTATTTGATTGTAAAATAAATTTGATTTATGTAGCAGCTTGCTTTATGTATATGAGGTAGGTGGACATGACTGTATATACCTGTACAGTATGCACAGCATGCATAGAATCTGGAATAGTGATGGTATTTACAGGTGTAGTGTTTGTACCACAGGTGTTTTGGACCACCGGGAAGAGGAGGTTTTTGGTTTTTGTGGGGGAATGCTTACGGGGGAGCGGCGCTTGTGTTGTGCCAGAACAGGAGCTGGGCAAGTGGGCAATGTAACTGGGCTCAGCAGCTTCTATAAACATGATGAAAGGCTGAAAAACAGATGCTAAGCAGGACTGACTGCTGTTGGACTAGTAAGTAATATTAGCTGGCTGCTGTGTCTTGTGTTGTTGAGCTTGTTGATGTTTGGCTGTAGTAGAGCAGTATTTTTTATAAATTCACAAAACAAAATATCCACCCGCAATGCTGTTTTCACAACAGCAGGTGGGCCGCATGTAGAGTCTCGTTGTGATTGACGTAGCCTAAAATTCAATAATTTGTCATATATCATCATACTTGTACAGTCAAAGTGAAACCACTGTGGTACAGAATGACATCTAAACCAGCCAGGTGTGTTCACTGTTGCTTTAATTCATCTGTGCTCGTAAAATAAATGTTTGAACATAATACCAGATACCCTCTCTGTGTGATTGTCAGTAGATTGCACAGGAGGAGGAGAACAAAGTGGAGCTTGTTCACTAGTTAATCAATCACAGATGCTTTTGTTCCGATTGTAGATCTGTCCTTTTCATACTTTAGATACTATTCAATCTGAAATGAATGGAGATCAGGTCATTTTTAAACAGATAACAACAACAGACAAACCCACCCTGGAGATTCTAGGTGTTGCAGGATGTAGTGCAGTCCCATGTTGACTGTATCATCCACAGACCTGTTTGTCTGGGAGGCAAACTGCAGGGAGCCTGTGATGTCCTTCAGGTGCGCCAACACCAGTCTTTCAAAGGACTTCATGATTACAGATGTCAGGGCAACAGGCCTGTAGTAATTTATTCCTGTGATGGAGGGTTGGAGGGTGATGCAGGACAATTGTGGAGCGTTTGAAGCATGAGGGAACTTCACACAGCTCCAGTCATCTGATGAAGATCAGTGCGAAGATGGAAGCCAGCTGGTCAGCACAGTCGTTGTGACACACTGCCTGGTCCTGCTGCCTTCCTGATTTTCTGTGAAGGAGCTGACCCCACATCGTCTTCACAGATCCTGTGTGCAGGTGGGGGTCAGTGGAGAGGAGTGACAGGGGGTGAAGGTGGATGTCTGATGTCGGAGCAGGAGAGGAGTGTTAATGTAGGCTTATCAAACCCATAGTAAAACACATTCAGGTCATTGGACAGTTGGTGGTTCTTCACACTGACACCGGGTCATTGACTGAAGTTTTGTATTTTAGCTTTTCAGAGTAGCTCCACTTTCCTGTTTTGATCTCTGTCGTCAGTGGTGGATTCTGTCCCAACTTCCACAGGCCTCCTCCGTGTCCTGACGAGGCAGCCTGAGTTTTGCTGTAAACCAGTGTTTGTGGTTGTATGTGCAGAAGGTCTTGGGCGGCACACACATGTTTTCATAAAAGCTGATGTAAGATGTCACAATGTCAGTGAGGTTCCTTACTCTGTCGACATCCTCCTCTGAAGTCCATAGAGGCTGCTGAGCCATGTTACATTGCCCACTTGCCCAGCTCCGGTTCTGGCACAGCACTGGCACTGCTCCCTGTCAGCATTCCCCCACGCCCCAAGCCTGAAAACCTCCATTCACCTGATTACAAATCAGTGTAGTATCAAAATTATTGAAAATCTCTGATTTATGGTAGAAAAGTTAAACAAAGGAAAACCACAAACAAATGGGTGTGAAGGCTGTTGGTTCAGAGATGACAAAGTTTTACTTCAGGCAAAGTTTTGACCTCAGATGAATAGAATTGTACAAGGACAACAGGATCTAAAGAATCTAAACAGTGATTTTATTTCAGAACATTTTTTAATCTTCACAAACTCGTTGCTTTATTTGACTATCCTCGTTCCTGATGCCCACAGATTTCAAACATGTACTCTTTGGCTCCAACCAACTCTGACTCAATGACATTTATCAGACTTTGCATAGCTCCAGAGACACTATAGGCTTTAGACAAGTTCTTTCACATATGCAATAGTTGTCGTCAACATCTGGAAACACAGGCTGTAAAGCCAGTGGTGTTCCCCTTTAAATACCACAACATGACAACAGATGATGATATCTACATAACTACATGGAATTCTGCCTCAGAAAATAATGTTTCTGCTAACAAAGAACCCGGACTGCTTAGCTGAGTATGATAGTATGATGTCTCTGCCTGTCACTGGTCAGTGAATAGAAGCAGCTGGTGTCACAGTGGGTGCTTTTGATTCAGCTAATCACGCTCCCTGGCATCTTCATCTGACCTCTGGCCTGTGACCCAGAAATCAATCGGGGTCCACCATGTTGTAAGAGTTTTCCTCTGAGGAAGTCCTTTAGTAGATGCACCCCATCAGTGGTGTTTATTAATTGTTTATTGATTGGTCACTGACTGCAGCTTATCTGGTAGGACTGCAGAAGTAGCATAGAACTGTGGAAATGCAGAACAAACAACCCGTGGTGACAGAAATAGCAGCACCATTCATAACTGTAAGATTATGTTTTAAAATGACACAATGACATGAAACTTATACACTATGCATACACATGAAATCGTGGTATTATGGTGATTAGCCACAGGGCTGTGTGGTGGTGTGTTTATTTGACCACTTTGAGACTGCTTTATTTCTTTATCTCTTTCTTCCGATGCTCCCTCAGTCTCATTCAGTGTCTATGTTGCTTGACCACAACTGTCTTTGTCTCAAACCTGAAAACTTCTTGGTCACTATTTTGCAGCCTAGACTCCAAGACACAGATGTAGATCATAGGCCCTGAGAGAATTTCCCAAAAAATCCAGCAGTGTATTAAAGCAAAGTGTAGAAAACCTAGGAGAACATGAATTTTGAGTGGCACATAAAGAAAGCGGTCTAATCCTGTTTTTTTTCCAGCTAAGAAACTTTCCAAAAGCCAAAAATATCTTTCTAAGACAAAAAATCACATTTCTGTTCCCTCCCCTCTTGATTATTGTAATCCCCTGTGCACCACCCTGAGTCATTCTTCTGTCTCAGCTCCAGTTGCAGCCACCAGACTTTTATCTAACAAATGTTGTGTGTCACACATAACACCTGTGTTGGTTAATCTATATTGGCTATCAGCAGAATATAGAATTCATTTTAAAATTCTTTTTACCTATAAAGCACTACCTAGGTATGACCTACAGTACTGTAGGTCTACTGACCAAGGCCTTTCAGTGCTCTCAAAATCTAGACTTAAAATCAAAGGACTCAAGCACTGTAAGCACTTTGCCCTGTTTTGTCTTTTTATTGCTCACAGTTTAGTCTGACACAGGGATCAATAAAATAATCTATAAAGAATCAGACCGATAAGGAGAATTAATGATTGTATTGCTATCAATAATATTTTATCAATTCCCATCCCTAGTCCACTGTAGGTAACACGCTGACTATGGATTAGTACATAAAACCCAGATATGTTGTGTATATCTTACTTATCATGCCTGATCAATATATTGATGGTGGATTGACATTATTTAAGAAGATCAATGCTAGTCTAACAGGACAGTTTATTGTGCATGTCTGTTTAAAAATCTGTTTTTATTAATATGAATAAAATTCAACTAATCATTTTTACTGTCATTAGTTGTGGGAGAACATTAATTAAAATTAGAAGTTCAGTTCAAACTCAAACAGAAAAACAGCAGGCCATTTCAAGACAAATTAGGGTATAGTTCTTCTGAGCACCACATGTATCACAAACATGGCCACTGTCAGCAGTGACAAGGACTGTATAGCACTGGACATCAAAGTTTTGGAAAAAAAACTAAAAAGAAGTTAAATTAGATTAAAATAAAAGAGATTTCTAGTAATGTCAGTGTGGCTTGATTTTCACTAATGTGGTTTTCTAAATGTTTTTGTGTCAGGTACGGCCTGGGGTGTCTTGAACAGTACAAAGAGAACCTCCACAAGTTCTTTGGCCAAATCAGAACCATTGTTTGCCATGACTGTCTCATCCTGTGGAGTCTGGCCATGCCGCTTGGCAAGAAGATCAAGGGTGGATTCTTGGTGCCTGAAGTGAGTATCTCTCAGCTGTGGGTGTGCATGATTTCATTCCACCCCAACACTACACCAGCTGACTTCACTTATTAGGGCCTCCATCCAGAGCACAGAAATGAGCAGCTGCATATTTGGCCTAGCAGACTTAGAAGAGCTGCAGAGATGAGATTGCCTTCTTAAAAGATTCCTGCCGTTCTGTCACGTCCTAACATTGGCTTGAACCTTTAATCTTTATGTGAGAAAGCATCGAAATTTTGAGGTTCTTATCTGTCAAGATAGTGGGCACTGGTCTTGACGGAATTAATGAGTTTTTTGCTGCTGAATGAGCGGCGTTAACCTTGTCGTGAACTCATTATTTTTTTGCTGAGCATATACATACAAAATACAAATCACAGTCTGTGACTTCTTCCCAGGAAACCAAAGAAAGGCTGATAGAATGCATTAGTGCAGTACTTCTTAAACAGACGCTGTGGTCATCGAAACATTGTGGAGAAGCCACATTGTTAAAATTGCTTTAGTGCCCTGATGCCAAGCTAATCTCAGTAAAAGACTAAGAATGTCATTTTCTTATTGGGAGTCATGTTTTAAGTGTCTATCATGAGAATTTTGAAGTATTCAGACCTCTTTACAATATTTTACATTTTGTTATGTAGCATGAATATGATTTGGAAAAGCACACAGCTGTCTATACAGCATAAGGTCTCACAGCTGACAATGTATATCAGAGCAGAAACCAAGCCATTAAGTCGTGGAAACTGCTTGGAGGACTGCATTCAGGCACAGATCTGGGGAAGGTTGCAAAAAAAAAATCCTACTGCATTAGACATTTCCAGGAGAAGAGTATCCTCCATAATTTCATAGGTGGCCAGACAGAAGCCTCTCCTCAGTGAAGACACATGGAAGCCTGCTCAGAGTTTGCAAAAAAAGCACCTAAAGGACTCTCAGACTGTGAGAAACAATATTATCTGGTCTGACAAAACGGAAACCAGGCACCATTCATCACCTGCGCAACACCTGTGGTGAGTGTTTTTCAGGGGCAAGAACTGGGAGACAGGTCAGGGATGAGGGAAAGCTAGACCTCAGTGTCCGCCAGCCAATGGGACAGTGACCCTGAATACACAGCCAAGACAACACAGGAGTGACTGAGGGGCAGATCTGTGGTTAGGTTCAAATTCTCTGGCTGGCCCCCTAAAAATGATTTGACGGGCCACTGACCAATCTGACAGAGCTTATGAGGAGGACAAATCTGTAAAAATCTGTCTGTAGAGGACAAATGGCAGAAAATTCCCAAATCCAGTGCAAGGCTGGTTGAGTAATACCCAATAAGACTCAAGGCTGCAACCAATGCCAAATGTTCTTCAACTAAATACTGTGTTAAGGCTCTGAATACTGTTCATCCCCTGTCCCACAAGAGCAGCATGGCTCTGTCAGTAGGTGGGCCAGTCCAATTCTTTGTTCCTAACTGCAGCAGCTTAACTCTTGATGGATTACAATGTAATTTGTACAGGCATCCATAAGCCTGGAATACTGGAAATGTGATATTTTATGTCCAACACCAGCCACATTTCCATCACATCCCAATTTATTGCAAATTTTAATTTTTTAGCAAATGCACAAAAGAAAGTTTTTCGTGTATTTTCATCCACGACTGTTATGTGAATATTACTTTGTTATTTGTATTACTGTAGGAGTTGGTTCATCAAGATAAACAGCAGTCGGTCCTCAAATAGTCCAAAAATTATGGAAATATGACATTTCTGTTTGTTTCATGTATTAATGTGAGGAAGATGACAGTCTTCTCATCGCTCCACACAGGTCTGATGTAAGCTCCGCTGACATTTAAGTCACACGCTTCATGTGCGTCATCATTTAATCACAAATCCATCTCCATTTCTATTGCACTTTGTCACATTTTGCAACAATACATCAACTTTTCCACCTCAGCCATGGGCTGAGACTTTGATAGATATTGTGATTTCATGTGATTCCACTCTTTATGTCCATCCATTCATACATTCTCTTCCGCTTATCCGGAGTCAGGTCGCAGTGGTAGCAGGTTTAGCGGGCGCTCCAGACATCCTTCTCCCCAGCAACGCATTCCAGCTCCTCCTGGGGGATACCGAGGCGTTCCCAGGCTAGATGGGCTATATAGTCCCTCCAGTGGGTTCTGGGTCTGCCTCAGGGTCTCCTCCCAGCGCCCAGAACACCTCCAAAGGGAGGTACCCAGGTGGCATCCTAATCAGATGCCCAAACCACCTCACCTCGGCTGGCTCCTTTCGACGTGAAGGAGCAGCGGCTCTACTCCGAGCTCCCCCGGATGTCCGAGCTTCAGCCCCTATCTCTAAGGCTGAGCCCGGCCACCCAGGAAGCGGGGTGGAGGAAGCTCATTTCGTCCGCTTGTATCCGTGATCTCATTCTTTCGGTCACTACCCAAAGCTCATGACCATAGGTGAGCATTGGAACGTAGATGGACTGGAAAATCGAGAGCTTCACTTTCTGGCTCAGCTCCCTCTTCCTCTTCATGGGCCGGTACAACGTCCGCAGTACTGCAGATGCCGCACCAAACTGCCGATCGAGCTCATGCTCCATTTTCCCGTCACTCGTAAACAAGACCACAAGATACTTGAACTTGCTTGGGACAGTAACTCGCTCTCAACCTGGAGGGAGCATTCCACCATTTTCCTTCCTTCTCCCCACTTGCTTCACAGTCTTTTTATGTGTAAATTGAAAAAGTGCATAGATACTGATAAATGGACTACCATTTAAAATAAGTCTCTGCCTCTGACCGACTCAAATGACAGATTTAATTTGAATGAACTGTAATTTACTCGAGATGTTAAATAATATTGAATTATAGACTCTCACTCTCTCACAACAGGTGAGCCACTTGAGCCCCACGCTGTGTCATGACATCATTGAAGCCAACTTCTACAGCAGTCGGCTGGCGGAGGCCTACGGACTGGATGTCCTGGACCTGCACTTCCACTTCCGCCTCAGCTTGCAGCACCGCATGCCAGATGGCGTCCACTGGGACGCGCTGGCTCATCGGCGCATCAGCAGCCTGCTGCTGCAGCACGCTGCTGATGCCTGGGGAGTAGACCTGCATGACCCCCCCCCCTCTCCACGACAAGGTCAGTGCACACACAGCTGTTGGACTGATATACTGACTGCTGCCATGTTATTGGCCTTTGATTTCAAATGGAATGGAACAGTCCAATGACTGCTTCATCTCTGTTATGACATGGTTTATTGACTCCACATCTACTGTGCTGTAGAGCTGATAAATCCTCAGTCATCATCTATACGAAGACCTTTCCCTGAACTGATTGATTCTCTATAATAAGCATGCATGTCATGCACCATGAGCTTCGTTCATGTGCCATGGATTAATATGGATATTACCACCCTGGATTTCAGTGGAAGGTTTTCACGCCCCCGGTCCTACATACTGTTTGAGAGGCTCTCAACACCTGTACAAGGTCAATACTTTGATGCTTTGCAAAGATTCAATTCAATTCAATTTTATATAGCGCCATATTATAACAAAAGTTATGAGAGAGAGAGCTCTTTGTAAATTCTATTCTAGATTTAACAGGTAGCCAATGCAAGGAAGCCAAAATGGGAGAGATGTGATCTCTGATCTTGGTTCCTGTCAGAACACGTGCAGCAGCATTCTGAATTAGCTGCAAAGTCCTAAGAGACTTATTGGAGCAGCCTGATAACAAAGAGTTACAATAGTCCAGCCTAGAAGTAACAAATGCGTGGACTAGTTTTTCTGCATCTGCATGAGATACCAAAGTCTGTAAGTGGAAGAATGCAGTCCTCGAAATTTGTTTTATGTGGACATTAAAGGACAAATCCTCCAATAGTTAGCTGTTTTTTTTGTTGTTGTTGGCTTTTATTTTAAAAGTCACAAAGGAAGGCTCTGCGTTACTGCCTGTGTGTAACATTTCGGCCTGAATTGTGAAATTCTACATGTGGTGCATATAGCAAAAACTCATGACAGAGGAGTTAATGATGATGTCTGATCGTTTAGTGCTTCAAGATCACATAGGAGAGTTTGGACACCACACTATCAGACCTAAGTGCCCCCATCCAAGACCCCTGCTGGACTTAGGTTGGTAAAATCAAAGTTTATCTTATTGTCAGTCACTCAGTGGTTCGGACTCAGTGGTACCAGTTTGGACCAGTTTGTTACATCTTATTCTTACACTGTCTTTATTTCAGTACCACTACAGAGACGTGGCCAGGTCCAATACCAGCAGAGACTCTTCAGACCAGACAGATTTCAGCTAATTCCACGAACTCAGGTAACAAACCCTGACTGTGCTGTAACTACTTTGTACCTGATGCAACGTGAAATTGAAATGACCTCTGATGTAATGCTGTACAACGTGTACAATGTGAAAACATCCAACTTTGCTTTGTAGAGATCTGTTTTAACTTTGACAAAAGCTTTTTTTCTGTTGTTGAATTTTGTTAAACTCAAAGGGCTGAATACTTTCATAGACCTTAATCATATTTTTTAGAGGGTAGTTTCGATATTTTTCAACCTGGATGCTATTTTCTAAAGGTACAAGAACGGTTTCATTTCTCTGGAGGGTTGTGTTGTCAGACACTTGAAATAACAGTCTGAGTCACTCAGTGGCAAAACAAGCACTTTTAATGGACACATTTGGACAGTGCACAGTTGCCCACAAGGGTTACGTTGCAGCTGCAGGCTTCAGCGCTCTCCTCAATACTGGACTGAATTCAGAACTTGTTGTCCCCATTAGTCACTTTGACACAGAACATGGGAAAGGTTGAAAAATACTCAAGTTACTCTTTAAGAAATCTTGTTCACCATCACAGTTCTGAAGTTGAGTTCAATCAGTTTTTCTGTGTTTTGCTGGTTGGATAGAAGTCTTTCCAAACTTTTTGTTTCTCTTCAGTCTTTGTTTTCTCCGCAACACATCCACAACACATCCACAACACATCCACAACACATCCACAACACATCCACTTTGTCCTGTAGAGCCAATTTCACCGTGATTGCAGCGCCCTCTCCTCCCTCTTCCACCAATGTTTTGCTGCCACTACACCTGGAGCAAAGCTCTGAACGATTCCATAATGTTCTCTCCTTCCTCATAGTTCATGGCAGAGATGATAACAGATAAACGTGGATCAGCACAATGTTTTCCTTCGCCCGGTCAATCTTTCTCCAATCTCCAGTCCAGATTGTCTTGTATTTCCGTGGTCTTCTGAATGAATTCAGCATTCAAACAGCCTCTTATTTTCTTCTTACCCTCTAGAGAGGTTTTCATGTCACCCCATCCATCTTCTGGCTAATTGCTCAGCTCTTGAAGCACGCTGTTGTTGTGGTCTGGAATCACAGTCTCTTCTGACTTTCAGTCTAATAACTAGTTCATCCTTCGACAGTTTGATACATCGACTTTTAACCTGTTAAAAAACAGTGAAATATAATGCTGTCATAATTGTTCATTTATATCTTGTTTATCGCTAAATAAATATCAAATAAATCATGTTTCAGAATTTTGTATCTAAATTCCTCTCTTGTAAAATGTACACATATTTTTGAAGACTCATGTTGAATTCCGGGGTGGTTAATGTGGGTTCATACACCACAGCCATCTTCAGTCTCCCCCAAAAGCCTGTATGGCATTACTGGGAAACATTTTCCAAATATTTCAAATTCAGGGACTGAATTACAATAGAATTAAAGGTACTAATTAAACCCTTATTCTATTCTACACAGAAGACTCATTTAAGACTGGAGTAGGGGGTGGGCACATACTAACACACAGTGTATCTAGTTAATGTGAACATATGTCACTTCAGCAAAACATAAATCAGTATTATACAACAGAAATGTTTCATTTATGCTCCAGATACAGGGGAGCAATCTGAGTTTGGTGATGCAGAAAAGGAACACACTATTAATGAACTATTGAGCAGGGACGAATAATGATGGGTCTGATTGTCTGCATGCCAAAACACTGATTACACTGTTTTGGAAAAAGACTAATAGACTCAGTATTAAACCGTGAGTAAGTCAGATACTCTCCTACTGGAAAAAGTAAATGTAGATGTTTGGAAAGGTTTGAAAACCATTACACAACCGTTGTATAATATGTTGCGTGAACTCTTAACAGTAATTATGATGTTAATTAATGAAATAGCATTTGATTATTTATTATGTAGAAGTGCATTACACATTGCAAATGTAGGAAAGGACAGATTTGTTTTAAATGCCATACACAGGGCGATGAGTAATAAATATACATTGTTATTGCACAGTATTGCAAGTTTAACCTAAAGAGTCTGCTCTTGTCTTGTATGTGTATAGAAGACAGAGCGGTGAACATCAGACCCCTGCTGCTGCCAACACAGCTCGCCAATCAACCTGCACAGACTGCTGGTCACCACTGTGAAGGTAAAGTTTCACCCTGTCATCACTGTATGTCTCCCGACATTTATTTCTCATTCTCTCCAAGCATTGGGCTCTGCCTGCTTCCAGTTGCAGCTAAAATATATAGCAGCTTTAGCAGATGTGCTGATGTGTTCAAATCTGTGCTGTTATGTATACTGAAAGTTATAAAGTTGAGTTTTATTAACTGTGACATAAAAATAAATAGACTTTGGGTAACACTTAACTTTTTAACCTTTGTGGCTGCCTTATCATATTTACTGTTATTTTTCATTATTCTCTCGGTTACGTCCCCAGTTGGACCAGGGGATGGGGGAGTAACATATAATTAAATTACCGGGAGTTTTGACAGAAGACGGTAGACAATGTACCCAAGAAAAGTAGCTTATTTACAAAATAAAGAAGAAAACGAGTCAACTCAGGACGGCCCCCCCAAACACAAGGGAGCCGAATCACCAGTTTGTTACGCGGTTCACTCCTGAACCAGATCACACACACAGACAACCACCCGGTCTCTGCCACACAGGCCAACCGACAGGATGAGAGAGAGAGAGCACGCCGGCTCCGCCTCTTCCTATATGCCCCCGCCCGCTTGAGTGGCCACGGGTGAACCAGATCACTCATCAACACACAAGGAAAAAAGGGCAGAACCTAGAGTGGAGGAGGAGAGGAGAAAAAAGGAAGAACACCAACAATAACACAGGCCAGCGGTCGTAACACTCTCCAAATTCTAACATTAGTAAATTCTCAGTTTTACTTTACTGTTCAGTTAGCTGATTCCTGGCTCCCCCAGTCCAGCTGAAGTGTCCTTGAGCAAGATACTGAACCCCAGATTGTTCCCTGTGTGTGCATGTGTGTGTGTGAATGGGTGAGCTTAGTATCATTTGTGAGTACTTGGGATAGAAAACACTGTAGCACTTCTGATGAGCAGTTGGAACCCTTACACGGCAGCCTCTGCCATGGGTGCATGGATGTGTGTGAATTACAAATGTAAAAGCGCTTTAGAAACTATCAAAAAAAGAACAGCCACGTGGGGTCACAAACATTGTCTAGAACGGCAGCTCTAGCAGCACACGAACACGTCACAGCCATGTCCGGTGGAATTTAACAGTTAGGCGCTAACTTTTAATGCCTCTGCTACATAAAGAGAATAATTTGATTCGTGTATTTTGTTTTCAAAGTAGTTTATTTTCAGTAGAAATGATTGAATAGAGACGATTTGCTGATAAATGATGTCTAGGTCTAGAATGTCTTCATCACTGCGGGTATGGCAATTCTTTGAGATATCTTAAAAACATCCTTGGTGTTTACCTAATTGCATGTGATTTAGAGAGTTACACACTGTTTGTATAAAGTCTCAGTGCTATGAAGTCTCAGGACGTTAGGTGCGGCAGCTCAGGTTAGAGAAGCAGGCTTGTAACTGTGTGATCCCCGGATCAGCAAGATACATGCAGGTGGTGAAAGAAACAGAGCAGCGGCTGCCACTTTCTCATTACCACCACTGAGGTGACACATAACCCCCCCAGATGCTCCAGTGGAGGTGCTCAGTGGCCATCAAATCAAGCTGTGGTTGTACTGGGCCGCTGCCAGGTGTGAATGTGTGTAACTTTGAGTGTGATCAGGGAGTTCCTGTACAACAGAGCTTGGCTTTCTGAACTGAAACTCCCTGAATAAATAAAGCTTAGGTTCGGGAAAGGGAGCGATTCTTCTCCCTAATGCAGGTGGGGAAAGTTGGCTGAAGTGCACTCAAGGACACAAGACTGTCAGACAGCCAATAGTAATTCCATAAAGAAGTGATTGTTACCCAAGACATACTGCAACTCTCAAGCAAGCAGACTTTGTTGGGTTTAAAAAGAAGATCGATCTGCTCCAGCTGTTGATTGTGAGCTTTCTGAAAGATTTGTGAAGAT
The DNA here is from genome assembly GCA_036365135.1 of Miichthys miiuy. Taxonomy (NCBI): domain Eukaryota; kingdom Metazoa; phylum Chordata; class Actinopteri; family Sciaenidae; genus Miichthys; species Miichthys miiuy. Next base: position 263,921 of record CM071605.1, read on the forward strand.
TTATGCTCCGGTGAAGATGTACATCTCTCCAAACTTCTGCAGAGAAAGGTGCAGTGGGTAACTGTGGGTCATAGTGGGAGCCACCGTCAAACAAGCCGATTGATTGGTTGGTTAAATTCTTTTTGGAAACTGGAAGAAACTGAGAGAAGCAAATCAAAAGAAACAAATTATATGAGCTGCACAGACAAACAAAAACAGCCGTGAGAATGTCTCATCCTGTCAATCATACATGATTTTTAACCTTCACACTGTGCCTGACCACACAGTGTCACTGCAAGAAACTTACAGTCAACACAAATCTGTACAAAGACCAAAAAGTCCACTCATGGCATTAGGGACTACAAGTCTACAGTGAATATTCACAAACCTGTAGGGAAGGCTGAGATACTTCATTGCTGGCACATTTCTAAGCAACATCATTACAGAAGAAATCCAGAGACACTACAGAGAAAATGAAATTTCTTCGTAGGGTGTCTGAGCTCAGCCTCAGAAATGGAGCGAGGAGCTCGGACATCTGGGGGGAGCTCAGAGTAGCAGCCCCTCCTTCGTGTCAGAAGCAGCCAGCTGAGGTGGTTCATGCATCCGATCCGGATGGGCGCCTTTCTCTGGAGGTTTTTTCGGACATGAGTGAATTTATAGTTCATCTGGCCTGGTGAAGCCTTGGGATCCCTCAGGAGAAGGCGTTGATAAGGAGCGGGATGTCTGGAATGCCCTGCTAAATCTTCAGCAACGGCATCCACAAACTCCTGATTACTTCTCGTTTTGCTGTAGGCATCAGAACTGTTTGCTTCTGCTTGCAGACAATTGTGCTGTGTTTTTGTGATGGTAGAGGGCTTCCAAATCTAAACGTAGACCACAGTGGGACACACTAAACACAGGATGACTAATTACTGGCAACCTAACGATTAGGTGATTTGAAAATGGAGCAGCTTGGATTTAAACAGCTTCAGGGAATCACTGCAGACTCTGTGAATGTTGCTCTTAAAAAGCCTGATAAAAGGCACAACTTATTTATTTCGTTCAAGTCAGGAAATCAACAGCAGCAATCTGTCCATATCATGATGAAGAATCACTGCTTAAAATACACCCTCCTGGGACAAAAGGGAAGCTAGAAGAATGAAATAGGAGTGTGAATAGGCAGATAAACCCCAGCGAAATGTGGGCAAGTAGCGACTCACCTCATTACACCAGGTTTGAGCGTGACAGTCGGCTGGCTGCTTCTGTGAAGTGCCCAAAAAACCACAGAGGCATGCTTTGCATACTTCTACCTTAGTTTCCAGTGAGCTTTGTGTCCAGGCTGAAGCTGGAGTGAACACTGGCGGTCTGGGATGTGTGTACCAAATGAAGCCAAAGAGTGGGAAAAAGACCAAATGTTAGTGAGTCTAGGCTTTGTTTAAGCTCCAAAGGACTTTTCTTAAAGATGTAATGAAAGGCAAGTTAATGTTAACTGCTAACATGCTGGGAACATACGCTAGTCTGTTACAGTAGGCCACTGAATGCTTTTCTATTTTCTCTCTACTAAGTTGTTTATTTGTGTCTGCCTTTAAGTTCTCAGAACTAATCATTGTGGTTTAAAAAAAAGTCACTTTAGGGGGAATGAGCACATAGCTGATGAAAAACTCACTTGGGTTTAGCTTGCTCCTTAAGCAAATCCACTGATCACGCTGATACCATTGGTATAAATTCATTGGTTTTAACTGCTGGTGTGACCAGGCTTGCGGTGTCACAGTTTAAGATACATCTTTGGTTCCAGACCTTGTAATCCATTACAGGAAATACTCCATTTGCCCCAGAACCAGTCAGGAGAAACACAGGAACTTTGTCCATAATTGCAAAGTAGTTGACCCCAGCTCAGTTAGGTACTGCACTGGTCAATCAAGCACACTTTGGTTCAGGTACTGGAACAGTACTGTTAATCACTTTGTTAAATGAACAGCTGTTTCTACTTTACAGTTGTCATGGCATTTAGTGAAATCCTGTCTCATAATGTCCTAAACCACTGTGCAGTGTTCAGGTGTCTGATAAACCTGCAGACTAATGGATCTGTCACTCAAACTGGGCTTTTTGTCCCAGGGGTGTGCTGCTTCAGCTAAACCCACCAATGCACAGGCCTGTTTTCAGTGTAAACACAACCTAATGATTAAAAACAGTTTATAAGCGAGCTCAGTGCTCTGTCTAATCAAACGTACCTAGTTCTGTGCAATGAACTATGATTAGGACGTTTTAGGTGCGTTTTGGGAACTGAACTGGAAAAATTGTTGGTTTATTTACAACCTGTCAGATCGTCTGACTGCTCATGATTCTTGACCCCGCCTGACTTTGTAGGCACAATGTCGCCATCAGCAATCGAAGGAGAACTGAAGCCTAGTAGCTAATTGAGGCAGTCAGCTCAATATCCAACGCAGCCTTTTGATTATGGTGCCGTACTTGCTGTGTTTGCTCTTTTTGCTGTCACGCCTGTGGCCGCATTACTCCCCTGGAAGCTATCCTGACACTTCTTGCTATGGCTGTTTCCACAGCAGATATTCATACAGCATTTGAGAAAGCCCCTCCTCCACCCCAGTGGGATGATTCTACAGTCACCCATGGGGAAGTCACTCATGGCTGCACTGAGCCTTTCATGTGAGGAGTAACGAGGTCAGAACATAACCCCCAATAAAGATGTCATCCATTTTACAGTCACATAAAACTCTAGTCCATGTTACTTGATCTATGAAAAGAAGACCCAATATTTAAAGTCTGTGTAAAGGCAATTCTGAGATTTCTTTCAAAATACATAAAATATGTTGGAAAATAGTTGCTGAAAACATGTGAAAAGACTTTGAACGATATATTACTGAAATGTGGAGTTAGAGGTTCAAACAGTTTTTCAACAGTTTTCAGTCCAGGATTTTGTGGGCGGTCCTTAAAGGGTGGCTCGATGACACGCTGAGGCCACCCTGAGCATACCCCTGCACCCCCAGCAGAGAGATAGAGAATTCATCTCGCTCAGAGTGTTTCAAAGTTAGTCATGTCATTTTCTGAACTCATCTGACACGTTTCAGTCACTTCAAAGTGGCTGCTTGACTGCTCTGAAGAGTGGGCGTGGCTTCAGCATGTTCAGTGGACACGCCCCCACAGTCCTGGAACTGAGAATTCATTTTTACCTGATTTTCACATCTAATTTCATAAACTTGTCGATATTTTGGCTGGGTGGTTAATAACACTTTCTTCTTTGGTCTGACAAACTCAGAACACATATTTATTCTTACTTTACACAGACTTTAATCAGAGAGAATTGTTCAAGTATCTGAAATCATGTTCTCTTCAAATATACAATTACTCAATTGCTGACTAAGTAGCTGCATATGGCAGTAATCCAAAGTGATATAATGCTTCTGTTTATTCATCGCTCATGAGCTGATTGGTACCATTGCATTTCATCACAGCAGGAGATGGGTGAGTACCCCATTTCTCCTAAAGGGGGGGAATTTGTATCCCATCTTTTGCAACTTTTCTCAGCCCTGCACACAGTAAAGAGACGCCGGGTGGAGTTTAAAGGCTCGGGCTGAGAGGGCAGTTTGAGACCGTTTTTATTGGTTTAGTTTCATAGTTTCTCTCTCATAGTTTAGCTGTGTGTGTGTGCACGTGTGTGGAGTCTCCAGCTTCTCATTATATATGGGAGGCTCTCCTTTGTTGCATTGGTGCCAATAAAACAGCTGATTTGTTTTATATATTGAAAGTCCCCAGATGGCTTTCACCACAACACTTTGATTTCACATGGGCAGAATTTTTACATTATTGCTCAATGAAGCTTAAATACAAGTACACATTTTCATTATCTCCAAACATTTGTGAAATAGAAATTCAATATTATCGAAACACAAGGCATTCCTGTCAACAAGCCGCTGGTAGAAAACATTACCGCTACCTATAAAATTCCCTCAAGCCCCGCTGGTGCTCTGCTGTTTCCCCTCAGGCAGTTTCTGTTATTCATAGCTGCACTTGGCCATCAGACATGTCTGCCCACTTGGCGGGGTCCATTGATTGCATCAGTACAGTAATCAGCCCTCATTCAGACGAGAGCATTCACCTGTTAGACAGATCACAATAGATAATAAAGAACCTTTTGAGAGTTCTAAAAGCCCCTTGCCCACCTTTAATCAGCCAGAGAGTAATCACCAAGTCATGGTCTACTTTCACAGCTGCTGTCTTTCAGCTAACTTTAACCCTGCTGTACTCAGAGAGAGACTCATCCAGCTGTTTGGTACAGTTTTAAAACACACTTTTCAAATTCTACTACCACATGTATCTTATTTTTTGTTGCTGGATCATATTTTTGTTTCAAAAATCAAATCAAATATTCATGACTAAATAAGATCAAGTTTAAGTTTGAGGGAAAAACATTCAAACTTGATAATTATTTCTGAAGAGTTTACACTCCTTCATCAGGACTGTGGTTGTGGTTTGATCAGATTTGAGTGACAGTCAAAGAAAAACAAGCAACCCCCTCCCAACTAGCAAGACATTCTGATTCAAGTGCTGCTAAATCCTGATTGGTGAACAGAGTCACATGAGCTCAGCATCAGCTTTTTTTCCATTTGAAACGAGTGAGAAGAGCCCGTAAAAAAAGACAGTTCTGACATTGACAGAAAATTGTGTTTGTGCTCCACTGCTCATAGTCAGACACTTACTGAGAAAATAGACTTTAAATTTCATTGTCTTTGCTTTGTGGTTTAGAAACTGAGGCTGAAAACATTTAGCCAGTGTTTTGTCTCTGTGTAAAAAAAGGTTTTCCTCTTTAATGTGGCAGCCATTAGTGTAATTAGTTTTGACAACAGAAGTGAGAAGTCCACTATTGCAGGACAATTACAGAAGAAACATTTGGCTGACTTAACTTCCATGGAGCTTATTCCAGGAGACAAAGCTAGAGAGTTAGTGTAATTTGAAGTAGTTTTCAACACGCAGTAACTCTGTATAAATGAATGTATAGAGGCAGGGCCAGACTGGGAACAACATTTGGCCCTGGCAATTTTCATCTGGGCCGGCCCATTACCACCACATCCACTGTCGCCAGCCCAGGCTCTGCTTTGTGTGAAATCATCCATGATATCATCAGAGTCCAGTGTCTTGGTCAGTTTGCTCTCAATTGCCGTGAGAGAAAGTGCCTGGAGGTGTTTTTGCCTCTTCTTAGTCCACATTTTTAATCCTGGACAAGAGAAATGATCGTCCTCCAAAGAGCCTGAAAAAGGGTTTTAGTGTCCAAAGACCTAAGACCTCTACAAGTTCTACTGAAATGTTTTAACATTTTAAACATTTAAATAACCCAAACCCTCAGCCAGTGTGGTCTATGAAGTTAACATTCTAATAATGGTATAGAAGCCGAGGATTAGCTCGCTCCCCATCGGTCCCACAACCCTCACTTTGCAGGTCAAAGCTGGCCATCAGGAGTCTAATCATTGTCTTGTAGTTGTCTGGCTTCAGTGACTGGAAAAATTGGTGTCACAAAGCTGGATTTGCAAACTCTGCAAAGTTGGCCGATTCAACTATGAGCTTGGGGATATGAAAAGAGGGAGCTTTTGTAACAAACAGCTGAGCTTTAAATGATTGATTCCTGCTGGGAAATTCATTCATCGCAGCAGTAACTCATTTTCAGTGGGTGAAAGTTACAAAATCTAAGCACAGCACTAGAATATAAAAAGCAATAAAAAAGTGATGACAATGATCCAAAGAAGTTCTGTGAGTGTGAATATATTTTGTCGGTTTTAATATACAGTTGACATTTAATATGTTAAGTAGCCTGGAGGCCATCTTTTATAACTATGACTATATTTCCAATAGAAGAGACTTCTATGGAAAGTAAAGTTGTTTTTCTCTCTCAGTCTGTTGGTGAGGAGTCTGAGCCAAACCTGCACTGTGGTCAGATAATCTTTTTTTTGTTTAGGAAGGTTCCTGAAATGACCTGGAAGTATTAACGTAGCTGCCATGATAAGAGCTTCAGTGCTTCCTTGCTTATCTCCTTTAGCAGAGGATACACTGGACCGTCCTTTACGAAAGGAAAGGAGATAAGGCTGTCCCACAATTCCTTGCAGCAGCAACAAAAAACACATTTGGCCATTCAGAACCAGACATTATAGGAACCATGAATTGATATAAAAGAGAGAGAAATCATGTGATGACTGAGTATAAAAGCTTCAGTCTGATACCTCCATCAAGGTCAAGGAAAAATGTTTAGGAAAGGCTGTAGGACTGTTTTACTGCAGCCTTGCTCCTTGTAGCTTTGGCCAGGGCGCTGAAAGTCAAATGTGTCAGATTTAGAGGAAATGGAATACAATATGCATAACTGTTTTCATTAGTGGATAAATTATGAATTTATAAGAATAAATCATGTTTTTGTTACTTAGAAGTCAGAGTCCACCATATTGAACCGCCATATTTCTACAGTAGCTCACAATGGACAAACTACATACTGGCTATAGCTAGGACCTTTCATTTATTGTTTTGTGTGTTTCGAGGCCACCACAGTTACTCCTTCACACTAGAAACGAGCAGTACAGGCAACAGGGTTGCAATCAGTAACTACACAGCTGGATGCTACTAAATCCTAAGCACTGCTCCTTTTAAAACTGCAATCACTATGTCACCTGTGGCTGCAGCAGAAACAAGTTTGGAACACAGCATTGTTGACAATGTCAACTACATGTCCAGCTGTTACTAGGCAACATTATCATTCATTTGAAGTCGTGTTTGTGTCCACCTGATGGCTTTAAGTCCAACATTCACTCTCTTTTAGCTCTGTTTTGGTCTCCATTAACTGTGGCTGTTTGCAGAGCAGGCAGTCTCAACACTATGAGAGCAGTTCTTTTCAGATACTTCGATCACTACACTGAGTTTTGACTCAGAGATGAATGGATGCAATTTCTGATGCAAATTGTGTCAGTTGGGCTCAAGATGTTTAAGTCTGGGTGGCCAAGTCTCTCAAACTACACATTAAGAACACTAAACATGTCCACTGAACATGATTATTGTCATTTACATTATTATTATTATTATGGACTTTTGAACAGCTACAGTAGGTTCGGTATCTCTGATTGCTGTGGGATTCAAGCAGTGTGTATTGTGTTAAACTCAGGACAAAGTGGCCGCTGCTTTGCTGCAAACTTCTCTGTATTTGAAAGGACTCTGAGGAAAGTTGCGTCCTGTTTTGTTATTTAGATGTCTTGTGTCATTTTCTCCATGAGTTTCTCCCCATAAGGTCTTATGTGCTAGTTAACATTCACCTTAAGGGGGCCTCTGCCCAAACACAAACTAACTTTTGGGTTCAGTAATGAAGATGGACAGTGTGGCAGTATGTAAAACACTCTGTGCAGCAGAAATCTGGTTGCCTGTCATTATTGACACACTTTCAGGAACAGCATCAGCAGGGACACAATCGATTACTGAAACCAGCAGCGTACACAGCCCAGCAGCACAGCGTTATTTAACAGAAGCTTGTTTAAATAGTTGTTTACTTTGAATTAGTTTACACTACGAATCAACTTTATTAGGAGACCGAGCAGCAGAGGCGTGCTGGCACCCGACTGCTTTGTTTTCTTACTTTGTGATTCTTTCTGTGGCAGCTAATGAAGGTGATTGGTCCTGACATACAAATGTGTGTGTGCATTAAACATGCAGAAACAGAAAGTGAACATTTTCTTTTCTTTGCAGAACGATGAAAAGAAAAAAAACTCTGAATGTACTTCATTCAATCAAACTTTGGAAAGTTCCCCTCGTGCCAACATTACTCTCAACTTTGTGCCTGTTTCTCTAGAATGAAATGTCTGTCTGCATTGATGTGCTTTTTGAGATCAGTGTCAGCTCCAGGCTCCATATAGAGTGTTTGACAGCTTGGTGCACTGCAGTGTTTTTAAGAGTGGGTTCCCTTATAATGTTCACATCATGTCTACATATACTTGGCTGCTATCATTCTGGTATAAGGAAGGAATGCTCTGATTTGTTTGTATTTCTTTAAAACAGTCAGAATTGTCTTGGGTGCGGTGTGTGTGTGAGGAGGTGGGGGCTTGTTTTGGTGGAACATTTGCACATGGGACAGAGAGCCCTGGTATTACAGTGGCTGAATCCCCATAAATGAAAAGGTAACATGCAAGCTTGTTTATATTTGCACCAGGTTAGAGTTAGGGTTAACTGCCATGTTTAATGTGTAGATTGCTGTCATCTACTCTTATCTGCAAAGAGAGCTGTGTAGACGTCTGCTCAGAGGTCCCAATATTTTTGATCGTGTAAACTGTATGCACTACAAGTGCTCAGAGACTGCAGATATGCATTTTTAGAATTTGTCTTTTAGGGAGTGCAAAGACCCACAAATGTTGTTCAACCAAGAGCAATAAAACTCTTCAAGAAGCTCTTCTTGCTGTCATCAGGACACCATCTTGTCGTCTTGTTTGTTGTATGTATAGAAGCACATATGTGGAAGTCTGAAGCTGTCTGTGTCCGTATGAACACGCCTTATCGGCTTTGCAGTTTTGATTTAAAAAAACAATATTTTAACACTAACAATGGATCAAATGACTGTGAATCAGCAATGCAGCTTTTTAGCCTCTTTTAGCTCATAGTTTTAGTTTCTCGGCCTGCGAACTTTGCTCTCATCAAACTTGTTTTCCAGTGAAAAAGTTCCCATGAATCCACTGTGCGCTATCTGTCCAGCACAGACAAAAAAAAGCAACTAGCTGCTTAATTAGAGCATCTATAAAAATCAATGAATGCAGCTTTAAAACTACTTCAATTGAACTGTCCTTAAAAAGTTTTATCAAATCTGTGATTCCAATCACACACACATAGATCTGTCCCACTGTGAGGGATGCACAGTCTTATACATTGTACAAAATATAATAATTGTATAGAAAATAATGGCCGTTGTCTTTTCTGTCCAGGTGGAGGCTTCAGTTTCCATCCTCATTTCCAAGCTGATGACAGCTGGATGAGGAGGACGCGACACTTCAGGAGTCACCCATACCCCCCCCAACATCCCTGGATGACACCCAGACACCCTGCTTATGGAAGGTGAGCTGCATACACAGTAACCCATTACAGCAGGGACGCAGACTCTGGCTTCAGCGTTAACTGAGTGATTTCCAAAAATGATTCACAGGCGCTGAGTCACTGTCGAGAGAACTTGTCAGGAAATAAAGTAGATAAGGAAAGAGGAGGTTAAGTGAATTTAAAGTCTCAGGCTGTTCCTGGATGTTGATTAGATTAATAATTAGGCTGGTTGGAAGCATGGTGACACATTAAGAATACACATTCCCCGATCTAATTTAGATTTAGATAGACAAAAGAATGGTGACAATAAAAGATGTTCTGCTCCCTGTCCGTGCTTCCTTAGTTAAGACACACACTGACCCTGTTCATTCTTTCACTTCATCTACCCACAACTTTGAATCCTGTCATCTGTACAGAGGTGTTCATGTCGACCAAATCTAATCCACAGGTACACTGTCTTCACACCGCCATCAACACAGGCCAGGTAGCTGGCATTTGACCCAGAAATGTGGACCTGATAGAAGACGTCAAGTCACCAGTCAAATCAGGCAATGTGTGTGTGTTTCTAATTTGACCTATTTTTATGACCAAAAGTTAAACAAAATGGTTGACAAATGGCCGCCTTAGTAGTTTGAATGAGAACATGCAGTGCGGTACAGTTAACACTTGATTATGGAGCCTCCAAGTGTTCAAAGTTCAAGTTCAGTTTATTGTCCAGGGTGAGTTTGAGGTATTTGAAGCACTCCACCATCTTAACAGTTTCATTACTGACTCAGGTGTGGTTGTGGCTGGAGTCATAAGCTGTGCTGTGAGAACTGGAAGTATTGATTATCGGTTCTTCAGGTTTTTAACATTCAGCTGCAGGTAATTGTTTGTGCATCTTTGTCTAAATTGGAAGATGGAGCCTTCATAACCTAAAAAAGATGTATGCGGTGACAGATGAGGGGCTGATACAGTCATTACAGTAGAGAGTAAGCAAAACATACTGTGTATTGGCTCCAGAATAGGCAGGGTTTCCAGTAGTACCTCACATATGTTGGAGTAGTTGATGGTGTCAAACTGTGTAGAGTGTGCAGGTCTATATTTTAGAACCTCCTTTTGCTTTCATGACAGCTTACAGTTGTGATGTCCAGAGGTAGTGTTGGCATACAGTACATAGCCCTGTTTGACCACTGTAGTAAAGAGAAATGACAGTCCATCGTTACTTTAAGACGTGAAGGTCAGTCACTCTGGAAAATTTCAGCAACTTTGAACATGAGGTCCGGCCCAGGAAAGAAGACCAAGACCAAGAATTAGCTCTGCTGCAGAGGAGAAGTTCATTACAGTTACCAGCCTGAGAAACAACAATTAACAGCACCTCAGATTAGAGTTCAACATAAACTGTTCAGAGGAGACTGACTGTGGGAAGCCTTCATGGAAGAATGATGATGAAGAACTGATACCATGCAAGGTGCCAACTGCTCATCAGACAGGAGCTAATGTGGGGTTTAGTATCTTTCCCAAGGACACTTGGACATGCAGAGGAGAGGAGCCAGGGATCGAATCACCGATTTTCTGATTACCTCTATCTCCTGAGCCACAGCAACCCCTAATAGACATTAGACCAGTGGAAATCTGTACTTCTGAGTCAAACTTTTGTTCCTGCTGTGTCTTTGTGTGTATCTACATGTGTGGTTCCCACCGTGAAGCAAGGAGGAGGTGGGACCATGTGAGGGTGCTTTGCTGGCGAGACTGTTGGTGTTTTATTCAAAATTCATTTTATTCAGAACAAATTACTATTCTAAACAAAATTATATGAACTATAACACCACATACATTTATTAATATAGCAGATAAAGCATCTGAAATTTTAAACTATTGCTCCACTTTTGATGTGTTAAACTGTTTAAACGCCTAACCTTTGCATTAGATATTATAACATTTAACTTCCTAATCAAAAATGTTAGTAATATTGTAAAGCAGTAGATTATCACACCTTCCAGTTGCAGACACATCACATCTGCGACAAGAGCCCGTCGTCCTGCCAACAGTGAGTCACAGCACTGACTCACAGGCCAAGTGGATCACAGCGTGGAAACAGACTCAGATCCTCGAGTATGAGCTGCTGTTTTATCAGCAGCTTCCCCATTTAACAGTCACCTTCTTCACCTCCCCTCAGCCACGTCTCACCACAAGCTGATGAAGCAGGACCACAGATCTGTTGCTGGCTGATATCCATCTATGTCGGAGCGTGGGGGTTCATACCCATCTTCAATTACATCCCATAAATGTCAGGCTGCCTCTTCAGTCCCTGCCTCGGTTAGCGGTAGGCCTCACAGGGGCATCCACTTGGACGTGAGAAGAATCGGACGAGCGCCATTTCCACATGCAAGTGTGAGCATTCATTAAGCGTGCGTCTTATCGAGCAGTGAGACGATAAGCTGGCAGCAGACGGTTCTCCAAGGCCGAGCGTGATAGAGCAATTAAGATGATAGTCAATTAGACCACGCTGCTAACTGACTCGTGATTAAAGCCGGCGCTGATTAATAAAGTGAAGGCAGCTCTCTTCTTCTTGTCTTGATATGGTGGGGGTGTGATGGAGAGCCTGGATGTGGTGATGCATAGACGTAAACAGGAACAGCAGGGCCCTTTTGTCAGGCTGTATGCTGGATAGCTTAGCACTTAGCAGTGTTCAAGTGCGGCCGTGAAGCTGCCTTTTATATTTGTGCTTCATTTCACTAAACAAGATCTTAACTGTCACACAGCATATGACCATACTCTGCAGCTTGATAGCCTTGTTGCTAAGAAAAGATTATTCTGCCAGATGTCTCAACATCTGGCCTACAAACTGATGCTGCTGGTCACCTATGGAGTGACGAAACAGATATATGTTCTCACTTCTCGTGGTATCTCTCCATGCAGTCAGTTTCTGTTTTACTTGTCCATGTTTCTCAGATTTCTGCCTCTACCCCAATACAGTGGAGGTCGGTGGAGTTTTGTGGAGCTCGTGGCACTGACAAGTTACTTTTTAAAAGATTAGCAGAAACATTTCTTTCTGAAATTCTAAAACTAAACATGTAGACAAACATGCTTCTTTAATAATCATACCTCTCTTTCCAGTAGTAATGATATCTCATATGTTAGTCGAGGATGTGGATGCATCCTGTGAATCCTCTGTCTGATAACACAAGAGGACTTTAAGATTTTTCTGATTTATTTTATATACACAGTGCTTAACAAATGTGTTAGACCACCACCCAATGTAAAGTTTATGCCACAGCTGCACTAAATGAACAGCATTGGTAATTACCAAAATCTATTTTTATGTTTCTGTGTTGGTTAATACGGCAGTACGTAGAAGCTCTTTAATTTTTAATGCTAAAATATAATTATTATTGTTGTCCATGAATTTTCAAATGTACTTTTGTGTTCCTGAACAGAAGAGTTAGTTTTAGCGGTTGAATGTTATGCTTGCCCAGTGAGCCGGCTCAGATTTGGGTATAAAAAGTGGAATTCAGTTTGAAATTGTTCATTCCTGTTCAATGGTGAAAAGGCAAGAGTCCACATTAAAGCACTTCATGAAGCTGGATGGTCTCTGACAGGTGGTCTAATACATTTGTTAAGCACTGTATATATTGATTGACTATTGATTGATAGCTTGATGCCTTCCGTGGGCTGTTATTGGCTGATTAAATGCCTGGCCAAACATATTTATAAATCTTATTTCTAACACGTAGTAGTCAGTGACATTAACACTGAAGAATCCCACTCAGCCTTCACTAAAAGTTACCTGAGCTTCCTTTATACACATTCTTAAATGTTTCAAACATACTGGCCCAACTATAATCAACACAGTCTAAACACCTTCACTGGGTACGACAGTCCTTGACTGTGTGTTTAGAGTTGCGCCTGTCGTTTAGTCCTTGTCGTTGGGAAAGAAACTGAACCCCCAGTTACTCTCGATGGGAACACCATCACCTTGCATGACAGCTCCATCACCATCACTCTGTGTGTGTGTGTATGAGAGCCCAGTGTTGTCAGTTAAAGCAGAAAAGCTGTTTCAGAAATCTCAAAAACCAAAACTACTTAAAATCACTACCCAAAGAGTTCAAGTAAAGTCAGTGTGAACAGAGCCAGATCAGTGTCAGTGTGTTTTATAGTTTCACCAGTGTACACTTGTTGGGAATTAACGGGCCGCAGTGCCCCGTGGCTGTTACCATTCACTGCTAGCTGTTGTTTCTCTGTGATTGTGTTATCTCTCACAGTGAGAGATGTTCTGCTGCTTGTGTTGTTTGGGCCTCTCAAAGTAAAGTTTAAAGTCTCAGTTAAAGGACAGAGCCACGGCTGACGGAGCTTCACTTTGCCTGCCGGCTTTCTGACTGTTTGTGCTTTTATTGCTGCAGTGGTTAAATCTTTGGCTTTGTTTGGTTTCCTCTTTCTCTACCTACTGACTCACAACACACACACACACACACACACACACACACACACACACCCCTTACATGCGTGCCATACACTTACTTGCTGTTTTTATTATTGCTGTTGTTGTTGTACAGTACTGATTATTGATCAGTGTTACTAGACTTGAATACATTTTATTGCAGTTTCCTGTGATTATTTGTGCATACTGTTGTAATAACACTGCGTGTGATGGTCAGGGCTTTGATTCACTTCATAAATGTAAAATAGTTATCACATGTTTAGACTGTTTCTATGGTTCAGTTATTAATCCCTGATTCCAGGGTGGTGCTCTGTTATTGTTAACTCTGCTCAATAACTTTGATATTGATATTTATAATCATATTTTTACAGTAAAATCCAACCAAACCTACCCGACCAGATAGCAGCATTTCTAGAGAAAGGTGTTTGGATTGGTTGTTTAAATGTTTAAATGGCTGTCAGCTCCATCATCAGTCACCAGGTTCACAGGATGCACATGGGAAGAAAAGAAAAGACAAATAAGTGAGACGTCTCTACGCTCAGGCTGAGCAGTGTGTTTCAGCACCACTAGCAGTGTGTAACACTTTGCAACAGTCTTGCAACAGATCTGTTTACTCCTGCTGGATGACTGAGTCAGAGGTGAAAACCTTGGATTGGAACATTTTGCAGCGTTAATTAAACCTTCACTGTCAGTGCTGTGATAAGAGCCCAGAAACGACACACACACACACACACACACACGCACACACACACAGCTTCCATTCAGTGCTGCAGCAGTGAATGGAAGCAGCTTTAAAGCAGGTGTTTAGTTGTATATTCAGGAGATTTTGCGACACATTAGCAGCGTTGCATTGAGTCACAGGTTGACTCGCTCACAGGTTTTTTTTAAAAAATAAACCTTCATGTGTCTCATTTGTCTTTTTGTCTGCTGCTGCTGCTAACAGCTGCTGCTAAAAGCATCCAATATATTGACATTTGTACCATATTTTCATGTTTGCAATGTTCCACTGAGTTATCCCTCATTCATATCCAGCTTTTCTCTGCTATATACTATGTTTGGAATTCATACAATTTTGGAATTTCACTTAATAACGGAGCACTCCGTTCACTGAGAGTATAGATATAGTGATATCTATTTCTAAGTACTCAACCAGCTTACAGAGGGCAGTTTTAAAAACCTATCATCTGTTTTTCTCCCTCCTTGTCAAACCTTGTGCCTACATTGCCCACAATGCAGCTCAATTGCTGTCAGTTCAGTAGGAGAATTTGGTACGTGTGCTAGTAGAGGTCAATGTGTCCTTGAGCCTCTATGTTATGTGTATATAAGCATAATGATAATCTACAATGAAGACAGGGAGTTACATGCTGGTTCTACTTTTTGACATGTGACTGTGCAGCTTCCTGATGTGCAGCAGTGGCGAGGTTGCCAGGTTTGATACCATCGTGCCTGAACAGACAAAACCAGCAAATCATCTCAGATCTCAGAGAGTTCCTCAGCGTTGCAGTGGTGTGGTGGATCGACTGCACATCTAAAAATCCTGATCACAAACTTATTCATTTCAATTTATACACAGACTTCACCCCATGAACCTTCTCCTGTCTGTCATCTATGTACTCTTGTACTGGGAGTGCCAGTTCTGGAAAGCTGTATCTTCTCCCTGTCAGATGTACAGGATGTGTGTATTCAACATGCCTGTTCTCCCAGGCTGCTGGGAGAACAGGCATGTTGATACCTCATCACTGATCTCATATTTTATCTGCAGGTCTTACAGCAGGGAAACAAATGCCAGCTCTGAGATTCATCCACTGACCCGTACACAATCTGAATCTCTTCCCTGAACATACGACACCTGGAACAGTCTATAGCATGAATACATGAGCTGCTGGAGCAGACGCTGGCTTCAATCTGAACATATATGGCATTTAATGAATGTCAGTGCACTTTGCTGTATTGTTGTAAATCTGTGTAATGAAGGACTATTGTTGGTTGGGAGGCGATGGTACTGTTCACAACATGGATGGGGGGTGGGAGGATGACCTTTCTTACCCAGTGGGGGTAGTTATACTCAGACATGTCATTCCAATGACTACTCCTGTCCCTCTGAGCAATAAAAACAACAACAAGGAAACATTCCCAGAAATCAAGTGCATGTTGAACTATTCCTTTAGCTTCTATACTTCAATCTCGATGAGACAGAAGAGACACAGCGAGGCCTTGAAGTCATTTACAAGTCTTTTTATTGTAACCATGAATTTGACGTTTGGAGATCAAATATGAAGCATGTTAAAAACAAACACTGGCCCTGAGATGGATCTCTTTGCTCTGATACTGATACTGTAAAATCTCCACAGGTGCAGCTAGCATTGTGTCGAGCCACTAGTCCCTGATGTTTCCTGTTTCAGGGCCCGCTGGGAGGCGTCAGCCAGGTCGACCAACACCTGGACGGTCTGGGCCAGCCGACACAGCCCCTCGTCCTCCATGATGAGTTGGGGGGAACACAATGAATCCTGGGAAGGGCAGAAGAAAGGAGTGAGCAGACGAAGGTAACCAAACGTGTCTGTCTGTTGGATGTTGGCTCAGTTACTGTCTGATAATACTGCAGAATCAGTAAAAGCTAGTGTCAGTGAAGAAGTCTGTTAATGTGCTTGAACACTAATTTATTGATGAACAGTCACGTTGTGTAGGTGGATGTGTGATCTGAGCAAAATGTGATGAAACTGCTTCTCTCCTGGAGACTAATTAAACCTGATAGTTCCAGCAGAAGACACAAAATCACAGTTTGTTGTTTTTACGTGTGTGTGTGTGTGTGTGTGTGTGTGTGTGTGTGTGTGTGTGTGTGCACAGAACAACGTACAGTGTGTGGTTAGTAAGCTGTTGACTGGATTAAAGGGCTGAACTTTGTTGTTGTGTTGACCCACATGTCCTCTGTGGATCGTCTGTATGAACCCTGTTGTGTTATTAACACATGGCAGCTTCATTTTATGCCCACTGACAATAACTCTACCTGTCACTGAGTTTTCTGTCAGTCACAACTCTGCTTTACAAACCAGAACTGTCACATTTGCACTCTTTTAACGACGTCACCTTGTTGCACCATCTTCAGAGAATCAGCGCAACCTACTGCTCATTTCAATGAACCACTGCCTAAAATTTACATAACAGTATTGAATGCAAACAGACATCCATTTTGACTCAAAATTTGGTTAAAATGATACATGGGGTGCTGGTTGGCTCTGTTGGTGGAGCGTGCACCCCATGTACGAAGGCGCAGTCCTTGCTGCAGACCAGGGTTCAAGTCTAACCTTTGCCCTTTGCTGCGTGTCATCCCCGTCTCTCAGTCCGCCTTCCTGTCACTCTTTAGTCTTTGTCAAATAAAGCTTGAAAAGCCGAAAAAATATCAGGACAAAAAAAGCCATACATTTGGATGGAAAGACGGCTACTGGCTCTAAATACAGCCTTTCACTAGTTTCACCACCACCATAGGTTCTCCCACATGCTTGGAAAGGTAGTGCTAGGCGAGGGGTATTCAGTTGGAGGTGATCTGCAACCTCACCACTAGATGCTACTAAATCCGACAAACTGGACGAAGATGGAAGATGAAATGAGCTCGACAGTCTATTAAAAGCCACAGTATAGACTGTAGGACAACTCTTTACACACCATCAGGTGGTAGTATGAAGAATAACACTGTGACAGACGGCCATTCAACCCTGAACTAACAGCATCAGAATAATTTGACGACATAAATGTTGTTCTGGGCTTTAGAATGTGTTGATAAATCATATTTGTTGATCGTCATGTGAGGTCATCCCACCATCTTGGATAGGAGGTTCTGGTTTGAACTGTTCCAGTGGTCACTGAGTAAAGTAAGATATGATCGTGTGTTCCAAACGGTGGTTTGTGAATCTAAAGGCCAACCTGGTGGTGAAAGAGTTAACACATTTCTAATACACGCTGAATGACATTCTGTAGCAAAGCATGTCATTTCAATCTCATACAGAGGATATCAGAAACATCCACACAGCCTGTCAGATGTTGGAGTGTTTATTGCCTCCAGGCCTGCAATGAAAAGCCATTAAATCAGACTTACTTCACTCTGTGTGGAACAAGCAGCCCGACACAACAAAATGAAAACAGCCACACACTCACTAGTTGTATGATAGAAATGTATTTGTTTATTTCTGAATGTTTGAAGGATCTCTGACGTGACCGTCCTGTAGGTCTGCATGTCAGTTCTTAAACAAATTCCAGCTACAGTCTTTAGAGTTTTACGCATCACTAAATAAAACTTGTCTCACCTCACGCTAAACTAAATCAATATTTCTCCATGTACGCAGATAGAAGTAAACCAAAGTAACATCTTATTATATCACCTGGCCCTACATCTGTTAAACTTTGGATCCTTGACTTTTTTCAAACCTCCAAATATTGATATTGGTGGAAATGTTGATACACATTCTTTAGATGTCTTTCTTTAAGTTGTCATACTAATCAGGATATTTCACAGTGAAAAACTCTTGTTGGTGCTCTCTGATGAAGACACTGTCTAAATGACCTTGTAGGTAGATTAGTTTCTTCCAAACTTGTGCCTGCACCACAGTTTCTTGATATTTTTGAGCTAACATATAAGCCAACTGTAGCTGCTGTTAGCTAATGTTAGCTCAGTTTGTTAGCCGGGCTGCCCAGATTGTCCGCTCAGAGAATCAGTTTAATTTAGTGAAAGTCACCAATGTCTTGACAGGAAAATCTGATCAACTGCAATGGGAAGTAGTCGTCTGCTGATGGACAGGCTTCACAGAAGCATCCTGACATAGAACAGACATGTGCAATGTCGGATTCATCACTTAAATAATGTGCTTTAAACCACATCACAACTCACCGTGTTCCTCTTGCTCATCATGTTTAAGCTCATACACCACATCACACCACTGTTACTTTCAGTGTATAGTTACTGAAGCCAAAGGAAATCCAACGCAAACACATGAAACATTCCTTTACTAGCAGTGGATGTTTGTAGCCTAGAATCTGTAACATCTAAACTGAGTTAGTACAGTGCACAACCACTCCCACTCTCCACCTCATGGGATTTCAGTGATAAAGATAATGTCTCACTGTAACAGATGACTACTGTCCCACTCTCTGGCTCTGTACATCAGTTCAGTCCCACAGAATAAACTACCCTACACCCTCAGTGTCCCCACTGTATCCATGCCCTCCTCTGCACATTTCATATCACACAACGCTGCACACCTCCAATGTTAACAGCTCGAACTGTGGCGAAGAAGGCCATAACACTCACCTTTAAAGACACCACGGAAACATCCACCAAATGTTGGCTCAACCTGTGAGCTCAACTCAACAAAATGCTGCATAATAAAATAACCTTTGACATAAATATGGACTGATAAAACTCAATCAATACTGTCGTGTCTAACAGAGTATTGTTTTATTTAAGCAATATTACACGAGAGGGTGTGTTTTAACGTTGAGGGTGTGCTTTAACATTATTATTGGCCAGTGGCCACTGTCGTGCCAATAATGATGTTAAAGCACACCCTCTCATGTAATATTGCTTAAATATGTACCTATGAACTGCAGTTATCAGTAGAACCAACGTCACAACTTCTCCTTTTTTACTTCATATTAAAGGTAAAGTATGTCAGATTTAGGAAGATTTTTTAGCAGAATATGACAGAAACCTTAGACTGAGCCTTTTATATCTACAGACTCTGTGGGTCCTCTTCCACAGAGTCCGCCATGTTGGACCGCCATGTTTCTACAGTAGCCCAGAGTGGACAAACCAGCCAGCTCTAGACACGTGAGGGGTATTCAATCGGCTGCTAGATGCCACTAAATCCTACACACCAGGCCATTGCAAATATATAACAACCCACACACCACTGCTTTGGCAGATGCACTAATGTCATATATTTTAGCTTCTGTTCTTAATAACTGGGCGTGAGTCAAAATCCAGAAAAAGTGAGTGGAAGTCAAGATTTTCTTGTTTTAAGAGTTGATATATTAGCTCATACATTTTGATCAGATTACCACAAATGAACTGACACAAAAAACACAGGCCAAACAGTAATATTTCAAAATAAAAGTGTTAATTTGTTTGTGGGCACAAAGCTGCCATGTAAATATCTGCTGTGTGCGCCTGACTGGATGGGGTCATCCATTAACAGTTAGACTGAGGCTCCAGCCATGCTAGCAGTCGTGCTAAATGCTAACTTCAGCATGCTAACATGATCACAATGTTCACATACTGGTTAGGCAGGTGTTCCACTTACCATGGCCACCATCTTAGCTTAGCATATTAGCACATTATCCTTTGCTAATTGGCACTAAACAGAAAGTCCAGCTGAGGCTGATGGGAATGTGCCAATATTTGTTGAGATACACAAAACCAAAACTGTGACCCTCGTGGTGGCGCTAAAGAAAAAGATCACCAAAGATATGACCATTGATCCTCTGGAAAACATGAATATCTACTTTTTTATGACTGTCCAGTCTGGACCGAAGCGTCAGGCCAACAGAGCGATCAGCTGACACTGCCATCTGCAGAGCCACTGTGCTGCTAACTAGCATGGCTAATCAAGCGTAGGAAAGGACACGGGTAGAAGCTGTGTACGGTCTGGATCATGTGTGCTGTATGGTTTGTAGCAGTGCAGTTTGGATAGCCTCTGATAAACAATCCTGGCATGATCTTTTTAATGATCTTTGCTTTGTTAATCTGTTGATGTGTCTGTCTTTGCACAGTCTGAAAGCACTCTACTGCAGATTGTTGTTTATCAGGGTTGCTTTGAACAAAGTACATCCACAGCAATGCACAGAGGAGATGTGGTGGGGCGTCCCAACAGCAAAGTCCTGACCCTGGTCATCCAATTAACGTCACGCCTGCAGTGATGATGTATGACTTTCATTGTGCATTGTCACAGCTTGGATTTCGATGGTGTTTAGACAAAGACAAAGACTCTACCCTGACCAGCTACACTGCATGTTATTGAATGTTTATCCTGCTGGTTGTTGCATCAAATCTCAGAGTTTAAAATGAATGTGGATGGATGGTAATTTTCAAGCTTTCATTTTTACAGACGGGCCCCGTGGATCATCCTCAGTGACCCCAGGAGGAACTCGTTCACCCACGAAAACTGACATTTCCCAGTACGTCTGAGGAAAGATTAATCTACATCTTATCTACATAATCAGCTGCTGACTCGACTTGATTACCTGCTGAACCTTAGAGTCTGACCATATACATGAAATGTAGACAATCCACAGCTTGATAATACACACTTACAGCTCCAGAGGTGTGTGTGTGAGAGAGAGAGAGAGAGCAGCAGGCAGACTGCAGGCTAAGGTGATGCAGAGAGGGGAAAATCAGAAAGGCGACAGCACTGTTTATTGAGTCTCCTCTGTGTGAGCGGTGCAGTACGAACCCACAGGCTGATTCCTGCCTTTTTCTCTCTGACCTTGGCACAACGCAACTCACCTGCTCCAACTCGGGCCAGCAGGAATTTATGACGGTAAACCTGCTGTTTGGAGAGCACACAGGAGCTTTTGAAGAGGTTAAAGCACAGGGCACATTGGATTCACGTCGGGGTATCTGCACGGCCGCTCACCGTTTACCACGTTACATCACTTCTGTTCAGCGTTGTGAAAGAAACCAATTGAAAATGAACATGAAGGAACCAAGCCGGTAAAATAAGTGCAGAGTTTTCTGTATTCCTTTAAAACTCCACCAGCTGTTTCTGAGATATTTTTCAATCTTTTTCTCATCAACAAATCCCATGAAAAGATCCAAACCAACACTGTGTTAGTCCGTCTCTTCGTACTTCAAAGCCTCAGCCTGTCTCTGGTTCTGAACGCCCAAGCTGAGACCCATTTGGGGACTGTGGGGGAAGTTAACCAGTCATACGTTTGCCAAACCGACCACTCACCTCGTCCTTGCAGCCTTCTCTCTTGTAAATCTAAAGCATACTGCTCCTCACACCCACTACAAACTGTGATCTCACCGACTGTTGAGTCAGTGTGCAAACCACAGAATTTTCTGTCCAGCTGCTGAGTTAAAAGAAGAAGACACGACTTGAGTTTGTGCCTGCCAAGGACACGTTTTTTTGATTCCCCTGTACAATAACCCATACCTTGTTAAACACTTTAACTTTTTAATGTTGACAAAGTTCTATTCTCCGTACCCACTGGTAGAGCGTGTGCTTCATGTACTAACGCTGAATCGTTACTGCAGCGACGCAGGTTTGATTCCAACCCTCTGCTGCATGTCTTCTTTCTCTCCCCAGTTTCTCATCTATCTTTGGCTGTCACTACACAAATAAAACTCACTGATAATTAAAAGTATAAATGACTACAAGCTATATCAAGGTGACATTCACCAGAAGTCTTTTTAAACTGTATTTTTCAGTTTTAGAGGAGAAAGGCTTCGAGGATGAAGATCTGGCAAATGCGTGTTGGGTTAACTTCCCACAGAGGATTTGAGCTCAGTCCCTGAACAGCCATGAATCCTACACAAGACAAATCTTTAAAAATGCCTCCTCACTGCAGCAGGTACGTTTGTTGGGGACTATTTTCAGCAGCGGACTCATCCAAGTTCAGCGCTCTAGTGCAGTGATGCTTAATCTCCCTAAGGAGAGGTGAGTGTTCCTGGCATTAGGACAGTGGACCTCGCTGGCACAGAGCTTTGTTAATACATCTATCGTTGTTTGACTCTGCACGTGGGATTTGTTGCCGAGGAGAAAAACACAGAATATGCTTTAATTAGACTAATTTGTCTTTAATACTTGGGTCACATGATGTGAGCTGAAGCGTGAGTTAACACTTTGTGTGGAGCGGCTGCAGATACCCCGATCATGTTCAGAGCAAAAGCACGACAGCAGGCGAGCAGACAAACAGCACATGGTCAAAGTTTGCTTTTAATAATTTCTTTACAGCGGGAGGAAAAAGAACTTTACATATAGATTTATATAAACTCAAAAATGATTCTTAATAATACAAAGGTATCATATAAATATAAAATACAACAGTATTTCTTTTCCACTAACATATTTAAGAATATAGCTTGGTCTAAGCCAGTGAAGGAATTACTGTATGTTGCTTATCCAGTCTCATTTATAAAATATACATTTGAATTGAAACAGTATAAATTTCATCTTAACAGCAGGCTAATAGGAGGTTGTTTTTTTGTTTTGTTTTTTACAGTGGACGTAGTGACCTGTATGTGGACATGAGATGGACGGTGGACTAAAAGAAGCCGTGTGCTGCACACCTCACTAAATAGAACAGAATGGCTTTTTTTCATGTGGGACCCCCAAAGAGTTCAGAGTTAAATAAAACTCATTATGAACACATAATATAAAATATAAAAAAACAATAAATAATTCAAACTGAACTGACGATGAAATGTTGTTTCATAATTCTTCTTTTCTAAAGTTTTATTTGATTTAGTTTTTATTACATGGTAGAAATGTAAAAGTTTTTATTCATTATTTGGCAATTTAGTTTTTTAGCCACATTTAGCCAGTTAGCTTCTATTAGCTAGAGCAACAATGATGCTAACGTAGTTCTGAGTCAGCCAACAAGAGTTGAGATGTTTTTTTATTATATAACCTCTGATCAAGGCTACGCATGCTTAAGTAGCCAGCTAACTAGCTAGCTTGGTTTATTGGCTTGGATTATTACTGGGCATCAAGTGGCGTTAACAGCAGCAGCTAACTGTCTAATTTAGAGTTACCTGCAGCATTTTCATTCAGTGACAACCAACAGTAGCTAGCTAACACTGCCTTTTCACTTTGAAGTTCACAGCCCAGCCTGGCCACTTAGCTGCGTAGTATGCTAAGCTAAACAAAAAGAGAGGCTACTTCCTGTTTATTTGTAGCAGCAGTTACATCTATTGTTTTGCTCAAGCTAACAGGAGCTAACAGGCTAAATCTGGTAGCAGTCAATAAGTGTGCTCCAGAGAGGCGGTGTCATGACATCATCAACGCAACATGAAATACTGGAGCGTGGAAAAAGAATCAGTTGGCGGACATTTAAAAAATAAAAGTCTATGGCATAAAAATGAACTCAGTTAAACTCCTGCGATAATTAGAATGATGAAATAACATTTCATTCTTTTTTAATGTATTTAATATTGAACACTTTGGGGCTCCATGTATAAGAGAGTCAGTCTATTTAATGTTAGTGTTAGACCAACACGTATCACTGCTGATACGGGAAAATATTCTGATGTTCATATCTGACCACAGTTCCAGTGGAAAGCTTAAACTTTAATTCATTTTTTAATTTTCCTCTAACATTATGAATCAGTCAGTTGGTCCTCTGCTTTTAGTTTGAAGTCATTAGAGTTCAGTTGAAAGTTTTAGTGTCAAAGAAACAAACAAACAAAGGATTTGAATTTTTCAGGCTTTAGCAGCACAACCCAGAAATCTCCCCCTCGATATTAATATTCCTCATCAGTCAAATGAGCGTTACAGTCACACTCAATCTGTGTTTAGTTGCAGACATGGACCTTGGAGCAGTAAGCCAGAGACAGCGTGTGGTGGAAACAGCAGAGGCCGCCTGACGCTCTGTTCAACGTGCAGCCTCGATGGAATCAATGATTCACCAATCAGACGAAAGGGGAAACTTTTAAACAATCAATGTTATTTTAACTCTGAATAATTGAATATTGATCACATCTAATTTACCTGTGTGTGTGTGTGTTTGTGAGATTTAAAGCACACACATTGATCTCACAGAGCTTTAAATGTATCAGCCTTCAGCTGCTGCAGCCTCTGCTGTTTGACCTCACTGACAAAAACAACCAAGAACAGAACAAATCCAAAATAAATAAAAAAAGCAATAATTTAATATTAACCTGTTTACATTTATACAACCATGACGTCAGCTGGTCGAAGGGACCAGTGACGACGACAAAAACAAAAAGTTTACACTCGTGGAGGGGTTTGTACCGTCAGTTTGGACACGTGAAGCCTGGAGGGGCGAGCGATGCAGCGACACCGCCCCCTGCTGCTCACACTTAACATGGCAGACATTAAAAAAAGTAAGAGCAGTCTCTGAGAGGCACTGTGTCTTCCAATTATACGTCACTGTCAGAAATCACATCACTTAACATCCCAGTTCCACATTTCACTAACTTGCATCTGTCAAGGCTAAAAAAAAATATCACATTCACAGTTCAGTCTCAGTTTACTTAAACAGCTTCTCTCTGTCAGGATGAGCCTCCGCCTACACACACACAGGCCGGAGTTTAAATATTTGTCAGAGGTGGAGCTTCTCTACACACAGAAATAATGTCATGTTAAACTGATGTGCGAGAGCGGAAGAACCACAGAGTCTCAACTCAAACACAAACAGAAGAAATGAGCCACAGCAGCCGGTGAAGTTTTCTAGGACGTGCTGAAGTTGTTGGAACTAAAACAAATGGTCTTGTCTCAGCGTACACAGTAACATGTTCAACCTATATTTCCATATCCAGGTAGGCAGGAACGACTGGACCCAGATCACTTTCCTAGCAGCTACAATGTGGGTGTGGTTCTTTTGCTCCGCCCATTCACATCTCAACCAGTGAGAGTGTTTCTGTCTACGGAGAAGCTCCACCTCCATCTCGTATAACCCGCCGTGTGTCACGGAGCGAAGGCCAAGCTAGGCTAAGGCATGTCTTTGTGTCAGTGTAGTGCAGTCTGTCCTCTAACGTCTAAATGAAGAGCTGTAGTGAAAGGTGCTCGGCTGTAGCTCTGCATGGCTCCAACATCCAACCAGTGCAGCTGTGGAGACCCACACACACACACACACACTGCTCATGACATCTGCTCTACAGCAGTGGAGGGTATGCACGCAGAAAACACACACACACTGCAGAGTATTGTCTGAGATGACAACTGTGGGAGCAGCTGTGTGTGTTGGCCTCAAACTCTACAACTCTGACTGTGTGTGTGTGTGTGTGTGTGTGTGTGGAGCAGATCCACAGACGTGAATATAAAAGTGTGTGTTGTGTGTTGCTGCTCTAGGTGAGCAGGTAGCAGTAGAGGACGTAGAGAAGGGCCATGGCCGCGCAGTAGAAGAGCAGGAAGTCTGTGGACAGCAGCGAGGAAGAGGAGGAGGACGATGACGACGAAGGTGAGGAGTGGCGGGGGGACTGGTCCTCCGCCGGCTCCCCCACCTCCACGGCCAGCAGGGCCGTCACACAGCGCAGCACAGCGGGCAGCTTACATAGAAGCACATCAGAGCACACACACACATCCGTCTGGACAGGACACACACACACACACACACACACACACACAGAGGAAGAAAATACAAGTAGTTACATTGTTAAAACTCAGAGACGAGAGAGGACACAAAGCAGAGTTAGGGTTGGACTGATGTGGACCAGGACCAGGTTTGATGTTTGAAAACGTCCTCATCAGTCCGACCCTGACAGCAACACAACCGAGCTTCAAGCACATGAACACTCTATTCCAGCTAAACGTTGTGTGAACGTTTGGTTGAAACAACATGAAACTTATCAAAGTATTGAGTGTGTAGAAGGAGACGTGGCCCTTACCTCAGGGACTCCCAGCTTACGACAAGCAACAATGAAGTTTTCCACGTTGAGTCGACACTTTGCTGAGCTCAGCTTTGGCTGAAAATATCAGATAGAAAAAAAAATCACTGAGGTCACTTCATGTTGGAGTGAAATATTGCTGTGCTTTGCACAAACACTGATCACATGTTTGGTAAGAAGCCTCATCTGTTCCATTGCTGCAGCGCCACAGTCAGGAGGTAACGTCTGTATGAGGACATTTAATGTAGGTGGGTGCAACCAGAGACAGCTCTGTAGTCAGCATTAGAGATTTGAATTTAATGTGGGCTGCTACAGGTAGCCAGTGGAGTGACAGACTTTAACTGGGACAGTTACTGCGAGATGTTAAATCTGATGGAATGCAACAGTGGAGTGAATTTGCATTGGTTTCCTCCTCCACGACCAGATGGGTATATGGGACAGAGTGTACTTAGAGGAGAGTGCAGCTGGGGGGCAGTGTTCTCTGGTTTGATCCAAGTGTCAGTGACAGCAAAGAGCTCCAGAGAAAGGTGGTTGGTACAGACAACAGTGACCAGCTCCATGGAGGAGGAGGCTCCAGTGGACGAGGACTTTTTACCTTTTTACAAAACAACAAGAGAACAGGTACAGAGAGCGACACACAGCTTAATGTGAGCGTCAGAGGTAACGAGGCGGCTCCTGTGCACGCTGCTCGTCTTGACCTGTGTCCATTTGTTCTCAGTCAATCACACTCACTATCTGTCTTTAGAGGTCCAGTGTGTCAGATTCATGGGGCTCTATTTACAGAATATAATATTTACAACATGTTCATCAGTGTGTGATCACCTGAAAATAAGAATCACTGTGTTTCTGTTACCCTACAATGTAAACAAACAGAGGAGTTCATCATAAAAATTAAATCAACATCTCCAACAGTCCAAAATAAGAGAATTAAATGTGGACTCCTGAATATCAGGTCCTTGTCCTCTAAAGCTGTTTTAGTCAATGAATTAATATCTGATTATGATATTGATTTGTTTTGTCTCACTGAAACCTGGCTGCAGGAGGATGAATATGTTAGCTTAAATGAATCCACTCCTCCCAGTCATTGTAATACTCATATTCCTCGAAGTACCGGTGGAGGTGGTGGAGTTGGAGCCATATTTGACTCTAGTCTATTAATAAATCCTAAACCTAAACTAAATTATCGGCTTCTGTCAGAGTGTAAATAAACCGACTCATTGTCTGAACCACACTCTTGATCTTGTTCTCTCATATGGCATTGAAATTGATCATCTAATAGTCTTTCCACAGAATCCTCTTCTATCTGACCATTTTTTAATAACCTTTGAGTTCATACTACTGGACCATAAGCCTTTTTGCACAAACCTCTACAGCAGATGTATATCAAAACAATATGTTTGTGTTGACTTGTTCTGTACACGTGACATCTATTGCACGTCTGTCCGTCCTGGGAGAGGGATCCCTCCTCTGTGGCTCTTCCTGAGGTTTCTTCCACCTTTTTTCCCTGTTAAAAGGGTTTTTTGTGGGCAAGTTTTTCCTCACTCGAACCGAGGGTCTAAGGACAGAGGGTGTCACTCCCTGTACAGATTGTAAAGCCCTCAGAGGCTAAATGTGTTTTGTGACTTTGGGCTATACAAATAAAATCTGATTTGATTTAATTTATGATCAATGAGACTTTTATACCTACAGACATCCACCATGTTTCTACAGAAGCCCAGAGACAAACTAAACTCTCAGAGACTTTCATGTTTGGCATGGCCACTGTAGTTTGTCCTTTACATGAGGGAGGAGAGGCAGCTGCAATTAGCAGCTACACACTGGACCTTCAACACAAACACTTCATTCACCAGTGTGGAATGACAGTTGTTTGTTGTTGTACCAGAGTCGTTTCATGTTATGTTGCAGGGATTTATGCACAAACAGTTAATCTAAGAGGAGAAATGAAGTATTTTGACAGCGTGTCATCTTTCTCCTTTAATAGCAGGTTTAACAGTCACTACAGGAGAAACACGCTGAAATCTCAAGATTCTCCAGTAATCACTTTAAAGAGCTGCTGAAACGTCGTGGAACATGAGCAGCTCACTCAATAATTCCACTACAATGTCCATCTAAAGTTTGCTAACATTAGCTGCTGGTCATACCAGACCAAGTACGGCTGCAGCAGCAAACTCCTGATTGAACTGAACTGAGCAGAGCAAAGTTCCACTGCTCATGAATTCAACTTTTTAAAAGAGTTCTACAGTTCTCCAGAGCTGAACGTGTTAGAGCTGTAAACAGCAGACTGAAGTGGAATTATTCAACCGTGATATGAACGTCTCTGATCGTAAACTGACAGCTGACAGGCAGAGAGGACAGACTCACCACTGCCGGGGAGGGAATGTGGATGATTGACACGGAGCGCGGTCGAATGTGATTGACCAGCTGGCAGAGGATGGTACCGTTGGACAAGGCCTCGCCGAGATCCTCCGGCAGAGTGATCTTCAGCCGAGACTCCAGACTCTGAGGACAGATGGATTATGATGTCAGGTCTTTATTCTCGTCAGCATTCAAAAGCCTCTTAGACCACCGACTGTTAAAACCCAAGATTATTAGAACGATGTTTTGCATATGTCAAATGTAAGCATCTTATATTGTCAATACAGCTGACAGGGTGTGCGTGATGCTGTCAGTGTGTAAGAAGTTCTTTAATTGAAGAAACTTAAAGGACTGATAATGAATGTCGTTACAGCACAGGAGCATCTGAGGACACGCAGAGACACTCTGAACTAATGCACTTCATACAGTGCATCAATTCAGAGTTCTTCACAGGCACAGGGAAGAATTAGTGACATTTAAAAACAATGAGAAAATCAGTGAAGATACATATATGCTGTACTGTACACCGGTTCTGACGACACAAATACGATGACTGACGACCCTCCACACACACCTGAACGTGCTGCTTCTGCTTTATTAAAACTATGAAATATGCGCCTATTCTATGAACTACAAGTCTTTCATGGTGTACAACAGATTTATGGTCACCAATGGCAACAGCAGCTTCCAGATGATCCGAACCAACTGAGGACTGAGCAAGAGAACGCCACGCACCTTTACAGTATGTGAAGAAGAAAGTTATGCTCCACAGTAATAATAATAATAATAATAATGATAGATATATTCCTGCATTTCTGTGAAATCTAGGTCGTATTCAGTGACTGAACTGTCTTCCATAATACCTTTAAGAAACCGTGTGTGTGTTGTTGTGTACCTTGCGTAGTTGTGTGATGTCCGGTCTCTCCTCTTTAGGAGAACGCAGCATTGTGCGAGACTCACTCCTGCCAGACTCACCGAGAGTGAAGATGGTTCCTGACAGAGAGACAACATTCATGAAGCACTCAATGCTGAATGGTGAAAAACTTATATAACACCTTCCTAATCTTCCGACCACTCAAAGCTCTTTACAGTACGTATCTCATTCACACATTCACACACATTCACACACTGATGGAGCAGCCTTCAGGAGCAATTTGGGGTTCAGTATCTTCAACATGCAGACTGGAGGAGCCGGATCAAACCAGCACAGGTGTTCACAGGTCTGAAGGTGTGAAGTGTGCGTTTTGTTGTTTTGTGTACCTGTGGGTTTGACGTTGCTGCGGGAGGAGGTTCGGAACAGGAAACTGTTGGGTTTCTGGGCCTGGCCAGGTGGAGGGGACGTCTTCGGGGAGGACGGGACATCTGACACAAACATTCAGGTCAATGTTACAGATGTATTATGGAACAACACAGCACATTTATATACTGCTGGATGACAAGACAGACAATATGAGCTTAACTCTGTCTGTGGAGTTTACCCAGGAGAGGACATGAGAGGTTCAAAGCTCAAGGAAGAGCAACTATGAGGACCTTTAAAAAAGGTGCTTTGTCAAACTGCTGTTTGCAAAGTCAAGGATGAACTCTCATGAAATGAAGGTGCATGAAGGTGGGTGGACCTGAATCAGGAATAGGCATGCATTTTATTGAAATCTGAACTGATGACATCTCTGCAACTTTCACACTTTACAAAGTCATTTTGGTCATTGGACCCTGTCTGACAAACCTCATCACTTATAATCAACTCATAAGCCAACATTAACTGAATCTACTGAGGAACATGGTGTAACATGATCAACAGCTGCATGATCAACAGCTCCACAGCTTCCTGCTGTGATTGTTTTGTCAACTGCTGCTTCCAAGGTCAAGACTTTCAGTCTAATCATCATCAGTGTTGGAGCGTGTGCAGTCATTTTAACATATGGTTATGTTACTTTCACGAGTACACTGACTGCTCATGTGAATCAGTTGCTCACAGCTTTATGTGCTTTGGCCACTCATTCAGAGTTAGTCTAAAAATAAACAGTTAACACAGGAAGAGGTGTCCGCAAACAGCCAGTAAACATGAGGTGTCACCTGAGGACTGGATCTATACTGATGATGATGATGCGGTGTCCCTGTATGCAGTTTGAAACTTGTCTGTGGGTGCGGTATAACATCTTATTGCTACAGCAGGTCCTGTGTCTGTGTGTGTGTGTGTGTGTGTGGTACCTGTTCTGCTGCTGGAGCGGTGTAGATATGTTGAAGGAGACACTGAGCTCATCTGGTCGGCACTCTAATAAGAAAAAGGACAAAATCCAACATGATTCAACCAATCACAGAGTCCAGCTGTCAGCTCCGCTCGCTGAGGAGGAAGTACTCACTGCACATCGCTGCCGGAGGCCTGAGTGGGAGTTGCTGTTCTCTGGAGATCCACCACTAGGGGGAGACAGACACCAACGTTAGCTGACTGCAGAAAACCAACACCCTGAAGTGACCCTCCATTTGTTACAGCACACACACAGGAAAGGCAAGAATGAACTCAAGTGTGTAGAACTTCAGAAGTCACTCAGTCATCTGTCTGTCTGTCATCGTTGTTGTTTTATCTGTTCAACAGGCCTTACTTACGCTGAACTACTTCCTGTCTGTGGTGCGGCGGCCACGTGACTTCCTGTTTTAGTGGATGACTTCAGCAAACTGCAAAGTTTGACACGGAGAGTGTGTGATTAGATTTGAGACATGAGAGTAACTTCAGTTCAAGTTCAGCTCACAGTGTTGTAGTGATGGCAGGAAATCCAGTCCAACTCATGTTTCTAACGTCATGTGGTGTCTGCGTCCAATCCATTCACACGCTTCAGTCCTTCTGACATGACATCATATGCTGCGTGAAGTCTGAAATGTTATACAAACGTTGTGAATGAGTTCTTACTTGGCCTTTTCTCTCTGCTGCTGCAGACGCTCTCTCTCCTGCCAGATGAACAGCGTGCCCGGCCT
Organism: Miichthys miiuy; assembly: GCA_036365135.1. Taxonomy (NCBI): domain Eukaryota; kingdom Metazoa; phylum Chordata; class Actinopteri; family Sciaenidae; genus Miichthys; species Miichthys miiuy. Next base: position 295,243 of record CM071605.1, read on the forward strand.
CTTCCTCTCCTCCAGGCTGGGGCTGGAGGGGGACAGGGGAGAGGAGGAGCTCGATGATGGGGGGCCCACCTCCACGTGGAGGCTGGACCTGGAAAGAACAGATTCTGATTGAATATTTTAAATCTGACACAGAGGGTCTTGTGAGGGGGATGAGACAGAAACGTGTTTAAACTTGTTGGATCTTCTACGAGTGACGTGCCACCAGCAGGTTCATTTAAAGTTACTGTTGCCAGATTTGATGGACAGCAATCAGAGCCTCAAACCAAATTACTCATCATTAAAAGTCCAATTATTTGGTTTGATTTGACAGATGTCTATCCCATTTGTGACTGAATAATTATTTTAAGTTGTTCTTTCAATAACCTTTATTTATAACCTTTTACTGTTCTAACCATGGCTAGAATAATAAAATGTTATCTCCACTGACTCTTTTGAGAACATTACAACAATCATACCTATTCTTATTGGGTGAGAATGTAGCCTTCAATTTTTTGTTGAAGAAAATGGTACAAAAAGTCAACTCATCAGCGGCAACAGAAAACTCTCTTTACCAACATGACCATGTAAGTAAGTTGTGGTAGTTTTTGAGTTGTATGTACTGCACTGTGTGAAGATTATACTGAAGCAGAACATCAACTTCGAATAAGTGTAAAATAAAACAGATCTCTGGAAACGTGCAGCTCTATTGTGCAGGCTGGTTTTATCAGTTAACTGTCGAGTTTCCATTTTAAGTCTGAATTCTATTTTCACAAGTCCCAAAGGAAGTGTTGGAAGCCAAGATTTGGAACATCTGTTTGTTCAAGCTACAACATGATTGGAAGCGTTTGTGGAGGAGATACATGCCACAGTGAGAGGGAGCAGTGACCACACTGAAGCATGTACAGTATATATTAATGAGGGGCTGAGCATTGAATGAATGTTAGTCATTTGGAGAGATAATAAAGCTCAAACATTTGGAACAATGCTGCATGCTGCATCACATGAACATGTAGCCGAGGCCCTGCTGGGACACTAACTCTACAGTGTGGTTATCTTGGTTACAGCATGGCTGCACACAAACAGGGTGTGAGCGTGGCTGACGACACAGCGCACAAAGAAAAATATGCTCGTATAAAGTTTGAATATGGAGCCTCGATGTGACGGGTCAGCAGCTGCTCACTCAATATGAAGCCGTGTTTATCAAAGAAAGTCTTATTTAATCACACCGCCATGTTAGCCAGTTTGTGTCTGGGAGTGGGGTTACTTTGTTGTTGCCGCAGCAGACATGTTTTTATTAGTCTGTATCATTTATGATGCTGCTGGAGTACATGGTACATGTATGACACAGCTACAGAACGTGATGTAGCCGACGTGCCGTCTCAAAGATGGGGCTGTGGCAACTACATCAAGATGGAACAACTAAATGGAAGGACGAGGCGAGTCAGCGGTTCAAGACTGTTAACTTTCCACAATAACAGCACCCACAAGCACTCAGCATGCACAGTTTGAGCAGCTCTCACTGACTAACACTGTAAGTAATGAGAACTCCAGTATGTTGACTTTTCCCAGCTCTTCAAATACTCTGCAAAGTGACCTTGTAAAGCACGAAGGAAAAGAGAGAGAGAGAGAGAGAGAGAGAGAGATAAGAGCTCGTCTGTCTCCATCACTTGGAGTAACTGAGTACACGGTTTCCAACCAGAGGAACCAACACACTGACGGGTGTACATGTACAACTGTCACACACAGGCGGAGCAGAATTAAAAGCGATATGTAAATCTTCATCAAATTCACTGGGACACTCGGAGCAGGAGCTGTAAACAAATGAGACCTTGGTGGAGGTCAAACACAGACACTTCCCGTAAAGCCTTTGGCTTGATGTTTACCTTTACTCCTTCCGCCATCTGAGCACCAGTGCCCTCTTTGAATTGTGCCGACAATATTCAATAAATGAATCAATGTTATTGTTGTATTATTTAAAGAGTTAACAGATAAACTGGCTTTCTGTGACTTTTTCCACACCCTGTGTAACAGTGTTGCAGCATGGCACTGACAGGGTGTAACGGATCTGAAACCAAGACTGAAACCACAACACGAACGTCCAACGAATGCTGGTTCCATCTTCCAGTGTCATGGTACCAGCTCTGTTTGTGAATACACACACACACACACACACAGGGACGGAACAGAAATTTAACAGAGTTTCAGTCAGAACACTTTGACTGTGAGCTGACAGTCAGCTGAAGTCAGGTTTGTCTGTGAAAACAATGTGACGACGCATGGAAGTGAACCGTGAATTTGGAGAATCGTCACTCTACGTGTCACTCAAGTTACATCACAGCTGGGTCAGTGGTGATGATGGCTTCAACAGACACATGACCTTTAGCCCAGAGAGGCCATGCAGCTGTTTTACTCTTTAAACCAGGATAAACATTTTGTTCTGTTTTATCTGATATGACTGCATTATGATTTAAACTGGATTACTGTTTGTGATGTAAACATGCTCCAGTTTAACCAGATCAAATTAATACAAAGTGTGTTCTACCGTCTTACCTGTGTACTGCTGAGTCCTGGCTTTGGGGCGGTGACGAGTTCTCCTTCTGCTCCTGGAAATCAATGACACAATCAATAACTTCCCTGTTTTGAGTAACACACAAGGAAAGATGTTGAGCAACACAAGTGTGAATGGTACCAGAGGAGGTGTGGGCGGATCCGTCTTGATCTCCTCCTCCTCTTCCTCCGTCACACTGCTGTCTATGAAGTCCACGTGCTCGGCCTCTCCGTTCACTGCAAAGAGGAGATTTTAATTGATATGCAAACGCATCTACGCGTTCACAAAGCAGCTGCAGGTGTGTCCTGCTCACCTTTTTTAACTTCCAGAGGAGATCCATCCTCCTCTTCCTCCTCTTCCTCCTCCTCCAAGTTCCTCTGGTCTCTGCTGACCTCAGCCATGCGGAGGGAACGCTCGGAGAAGTCATCTGCTGACTGGACACACACACACACACACACACACACGTAGCTGATTGGTAACACTAGATATAGATTTGTAGGCTGCATTTTATAGATTCTGCAGGTTTGACATCAGTGAACACTTTAACTGGAGGATGTTCTAACCATGTTTGTTTTTATCTCAGTCTGATATTGCAGCAATATGCAGTCTGTCATTTATGTGACACGTGTTAATCAACATGTACTGTCGTCTCTTTGAACACGTGTCTCTGTGTGCGTCCAGCAGTGCTCACCTCATTCCCAGACCACCGCTTGCTGCCGCTGTCCACGCTGTTGAAGCCAGAATCCAGCCCTCCAAACTGACCTGTGAACAGCTCCTGGTCCGACAGACTGCAGGAAAACACACACACAGACTGTTACACAGTGGTTCATTAGTCTAAAGGGCAGTGACTCATGTTTGTGTCTTCTGTCAGATCCTCTCTCTTATCTCCGTCCTTGTTCTGCCTGTTTCATGGAAATGTCTCACTGTGCAGCTAACACGGGTCTCACTGTCATCATTTAACATCCATCCTCTCACCTCACGTTCACATCCTTTATATTCTCGTATGCGAGCTCATAAGTGTTTACTGTGGTGGCAGAAATATTTATTTCCATAATCCTATAATGACTAGCTGCAGCAGCTGCCGCCTTCAGTAAACAGTACTTATGTCCAGCTGACAATTAAATATGACAGCAATGTTACGACTGTCACCACTTTCCAACATTTCTATTCTTCTTATTGAGTTAATGTTGAAGTCAAGTGTCAGCTGTCTGTTGCAAAGTGAAAACAAAGGTTAATACCTGTTACATGTTTCCACCATGTGAGTGTAAAAATCAGTTTGAAGCTGTGTCTGTACAAAGTTCAAACACACACTACCAACACCTCTGAAGCTCACTCACAATAAGAGTGTACCACCTGGTGTTCATTGTCTGAAATATATCTAAAATTGTCAACATATTCTAAAACACGTGACCAGAATAAAAGAAAGAAGGTCCTCCTCACCAGCTGTTGAATCCGGTGGGCCTCAGGTGTCTCTCCAGCTCCTCCTGGCTCCTCTTGCAGGCCTCCATGTTGAGGTACTTGAAGATGTGGTATTTGCCCTTGGAGCAGATCTGTGCAGGAGGCATCTGCAGCGGGTTGTTGTCCAGCTGGATGCTCTGCAGATGCCGGAGGTGGCGGTAACACAAGGGCACGTGGGAGATGCGGTTGCAGGAGACATCGAGGCGGACGAGGGGGAGCTCGGATATTTCTGAATGACACAAAGAATTTGAGAATTTATTATAATATACATACTGAACTGTTTACGCTTTAACTGGTTTGTGTATTGAAGGGACCTCCACTTCAACTGACACTTGCAGTTCAGACAAGTTTGACTGACGGTAGCGCGACATCAAAGGAAGAAGAACAAATGTTTTTACCCAGCCTTTATCTGTATTTACATGTCGATTTAAGGACGTACTTGAGGATCTCCACTGGGTAAAAATCATAACTTGACCTTTGTATTTACTTAGAAAATGCTGATGCAACCAGTTGCTGTGCACAGGTCAGTTTCCTCTCAGGTTTAGGAAGTAATTTCCTACTAATTAGCTCGGGAATGAGCCACTAATGGTGTAAGATCCATTAGACCTGCAGTGAGAAGCAGCTCAGTACTCCTACATGAAAACAATCCACACAGATAGAGTTATCATCTTCTAGTTCATGGAGTCTGCACAGACGTTGGTTGGCTGGATGGGAGCAACATGAGCTGAGGTGAGGTTTGAGGTCGCTGGACGGGGTCAAGTGTGTCCATACCTTCAGGCAAAGTGGTGAGCTGGTTCCTCCTCAGGTTTAAATCCCTCAGACACTCCAGTTGGCCGAGCTCCGCTGGCAAACACTGCAGCTCATTACAGCTTACATCCTGAGAGAGGAAACACACAGAGTGAACACAGTGAAACAAAAGCAGTCATCTGACGTGACCGCTGAGCACTGCACTGCTTTCAAACAGAAACTACGGACTCTAAACTCTGACCAAGCAAGACTTCTACCTCTGTCACCACAGAAATCGCTGACTCAAGTTTAAACTCTACTGCTGCTTTGAGTTATAGTACAGAAAGATACTGTTAATAAGAGTGTGTGTATCATACCAGCTGTCGGAGGTGTGTGAGGGAGAATATGGAGGCGGGCAGTGAGCACAGCTTGTTGTTGCTGACGATGAGCACTCGCAGGAGGGGAAGCTGAAACACTGACGGGGGTAAACTGGACAGGAGATTACGACTGTGGAGACAAACACACACACAGATATACGGTGACGTCATTCAGCTGGCATATCCATCTGGTCCTGGTGCAGGGTGGACTGCTACAAAGCTACAGAAAGTTGTGCGTTTTATCACATGCAGTTTAAAGTTGTAGCTAACAGGCTAGCGTATAAAAAGCATCATCAGCAGTCAGCAGAACATGCAGTCTGAAGGGAAACCAGCTGAGTGATGCTGAGACATCGATCTGTAGTATTTCTTTATTTAGCACATAACCACCATCAAATCAAGTCAGGTTTGTTCTGATGCTCGCCCACTCTTTCACTCACGTGCACTCTCTTCCCTCCCTCTGTCTGTGTTTGGAGGATAAACATGGTCACAGTCCACAGACTGTTGGTAATGTGAGACCACATGTCACACTTTTATCTCAGTGTACAATATTGACACACGTCACCACTAAAAACAAACTGCAGCGCAAAAAGTCTGAACTCCTGGTTTAGATGATCTGTTGGAATAATGTTGTCATAATGTTAAGTAGTGCGTGCACTGTGATCATGAACAGGTTGGAACAAACAGAAATCATGGAGCCGGCAGTGTTTCAGTCACTTCTTCTTTAACAGACCTGTCAAACTAGTTTGAATGAAGCACAAGCTACGACAGGACAAGGGGAATAAATCTGGACCAATCCAGCTTCACATCGCTCACACTGAATGTAACAATTGTTGTCTTTCATTCTGATGTCACTGAGGTCAGACAGTCCAGTTCAGTCGGGACCTTTTGTTCAGTTTACCTGCACCGCTGATAGCTTTTGTTAAAGTCAAAATAAAAAGCTTTTATTGTATTAACGAGACAGAGACTGATGGTTACCTAACACAGTAAGCTGCTGCACCATCTGTGCCAAGTGAGTCCGATGTGTGTGTGTGTGTGTGTGTTGTTGAGTTACCTGAGGTTGAGGTAGGTGAGGGCCTGGAGGTTGCCCAGGCTGGAGGACAGTGAACGCATCCCATTGTGGTAAAGGCTCAGCGTCTCCAGAGAGATGAACTGACAGAGCTCCTCCGGCAGCTCACACAGGCGGTTCTTAGACAGATCTGACAACAGAAGAAGAATCAAACATCAGACTGATGATCACACCTTCTCCACATCTGCCAACACACAATGGAAAGAAAGACATGATGAACAGTTCATGTTGAGCTGAAACAGACTGTTTGGAATCCAGTGGGGATGGGAATCTGCAAAAGAGCTCGCTCCGTCTGTGGATTTGCAATATCGCAGTGCGACATTCAAATTCAGATTTCTGGAAAAAAAGCTTTTGAAATTAAAGTGAAGCGTCCTGCTGAGCCGCTGGTCTAAAACAAACACTGTGACCAGCAACTAAAACATCTCCACTTTAAATCCAGCTGTAAACTTTTGTCCCATGTTGTTCACCTCCGTCTGCCCTCATGTTTCCTGCCACTGTCAACTGTCAAATCCTGGCAGCGTGCCATGAAAACGACATGAGAAACAATCAGAGCTTTCACCAAAATATGCAACAATAAATACAACGATTTCAGCACTTCAGATCAAACTTGGAATTAAAAATAAATGTTTCCAAATCAAGAAGAAAAGACAGTTAGGGTTGTTCTTCCATAAAGTTTGAGTGTTCAAAACAGAAAGCAGAAGATGATGTCCTGATTTTCAGTGAAGGACATGGGTCAAACTGAATACTACAGTTCCCATGATGCCACTTTAGAGAATCTTTTCTTACAACTGTCCTGCCATCAGCTTAAAATACAAGCTTTCTGTTAGCGCGCAGAGATCATCAATCACATTCATAGTCTGCTTCTATATTTGTACAGTATGACAGCACACACACCATTTTCCAAAAGCACCAGTCTGAAATTGAACAAACAGCTCCGAGCAGGAGCCCACACCGCTCTGACAGAATCCTGGCATGGACCAGCACTCGTCCACTTCTCACCAAAGTGGGTGAGCTTTTCCAAAAATAGCTGCTATTGGCTGCTTCCCGCTTTCTGTTTCCAGAGTTACTGTATGTGGGCCGTCCTCCTGAAGGACGCGCGGATAGCAGTTCATTCCATGCACAGCTTCACAACTTTTTCACCGCTCGCCCTGAAGTGAGCCCCTCATGGGGAGCATTATTTCATCTTTACTCAAAATAAACCAAACTAAAACACTTCCTGGAGATGATTTCCATCACACTTTATCAAACTGATTTTATTATCTGAATACAACGCTCCAATTTAGAGGTCCTAGTGAAGGATCAAATCATTTTCTCTAAATGTCATAAATGGTCTGATTAGGTTCTTCTTCTTCTTATAGAACTGGACAAAATAGTCAATAACAGGAAATTATATTAGAATTATACAATTGTAAGACGTAAACCTGGACTCATTTTACATTTTATATAGGATATGATTAATTGATTCATCGAGTAAATGATTAAATTAGATATTGAAAATATTCATTTTGCACAAAACCACGTGTCCCTACATTAATTATTCCGTTATCTCTCAGTATGCCAAATATACGTAAGAAAACTGCATAAAAGACAATACTTATATAACAATATTTTGAATGACTCCACCTGCACTAAGGGGTGTCTGACTTGGTACATGCCAGCACCCTCTTATGAAAGAAAACCTAAAAGTTGGAGTATGCCCTCAGCTACTGCACACAGCGAGCGCAGCACCACAGACCTGTAAATATTGTGATAGTCCCGACCACAAACCAGAACATCGCCCTGACAGTTCTGTGCAAGCTCGCAAAGAAAAATGAAGGAAGCTGGGAAGATGCTACGTGTGTCTGGGTCCAAAACATAGAGCAAAATTCTGTAGAGTTGAAAGTGTTTGCACTTTATGTGGACGCAGACATCACCAGTCAGTGTGTGACCAAAATAATAACCCCCAGACAAAGTGTGAACAGTGGTAGTATGGAGGCTTTTGTATCTTCTGTGTCCAACACAGCAAAACCAAAGGTTAGTACACAGAACACAGTGCTGCTCCAGACGTGAAAGCATGGACAGAGGGCCCAGCAGGGAGAAAAATAGTACGCTGTCTGATGGATGGAGGCAGCCAAAGAAGCTTCATTCATGAAGGTGTGGTGAAAACCTTGGGATTTCAGTTACCACCTGTCCCACGCTGGCATGAACCTGTGCCAATGGGTGACAAATTCACCAGATTTGAGAGCCAAGTGGACACAACGTGCAGTGGAGCACACAACAGAGACAGATGCTGGTGGAAATGTGCTGCAAGTGTTTGACTTGAAGGGACTACTGGACATTGTAAAGGGCAAAGAAAACACAAAGAGAAGTGTGTTACAGACATCAGCTCGTACCTCTGACCCTATAGGATTCCTCACTCCATTTACCATACGGGTAAAATGCCTGTTTCAAGAACTGTAGGAGAGAGGAATCAGTGACCAGAAATCAGTTACCCACAGATTTGGCTGAAAGATGGGACCAGTGGTGTGCAGAGCTACCAAGGCTACATCTTGTGGCCATTCTGAGATGGTACCACATTGAAATCCAGCCAAAGTCACTGAAAGTGCACATCTTTTGCGATGCCAGTGAGAAGGCATACAGTGCTGTTGCCTACCTGCAAGGACCAAACAAAGATGGAGACATTGTAACAAGTTTTGTGGCATCCAAGTCAAAAGTAGCACCATTAAAGAAAACCACGTCTGGAGCTTATGGGTGCACTGATTAGAGCAAGGTTAGCAAATAACCTACTCAAGCCACTAAACATGGAGAAGAATCACCTGCACATGTGGACAGATTCAATGATTGTCTTCCTTTGGATACGCAGTACAGCACAAACCGAGTGACTGAGATACAGGGTCTGACAAACCCAGAGCAACAGGAAAAACAACCCCGCTGATTTACCCACCAGAGGCCAGAATGTCGCCAACCTCATCCAGAGTCAGCTGTGGTGGAGAGGCCCTCCATCACGGTTGCCAACTGATGAAGCAGCAAGTATAGATGAAGACTTTGTTGCAGATGAGGTGAGTTCTGAGCTTAGGTCCAAGTTTCAGACAACAGTACAGCTCACCAGCACTGAACCACTGTTAGACCTAGACAAGTACAGCAGATGCATGGGTAAATAGCTTTATAGCTAATGCTAGATCCAGGCAAAAGATTAAAGGAGAGCTAACTTCTACTGCAGCAGAAGTGTACTGGGTGAAGATCACAAAAGCAGAGTTTTAGCCAAGAAATCAGTCAGCTAGCATCAGGACAGGACACCAGCAGAGGTTCTAAAATCAAAGACTTGAAGCCAGTTTTAGATGAAGATGGACTCATTAGTGTAGGTGGCAGGTTACAGCACTCTGATTTCAGCTTCAGGGAGCAACACCCATATGTGCTACCCACAAACCACAGATACTCTGAGCTACTAGTTCAGCACTGCCATGAGAGAGTTATGCATCCTGGAGTCAGGGTACTCTAGTTCAGATGAGGGAGAGATACTGGGTTTTAAAAGGGAGACAGCTAGTTAAGCGGGTGGTATCACATTGTTACATCTGTAGGAGGTTAAAGGTGAAACCAGCTCAGCAAGTGACAGCTCCATTACCCAGAGACAGTCACAGAGTCACAGAGCCACCGCCCTTTGAAGTAACTGGTGTAGATTTTGCAGGTCCACTGTATGTAAGGTCTAGTGCACAGCCTAAGAAAGCATACATTGCACTTTTCACTTGTGCAGTCACTAGAGCAGTGCATTTAGAGTTAGTGTCAGACCAGACTACTGAACATTTTCTCTTGGCTTTAAAGAGATGTATTGCTGTGTAAGATCATTTACTCAGACAATGCCAAAACATTTAAGAGCAGACCAAGACTTAAGAGAACCTTGGAAGTCATTGAAAGGATCAGAGCTCAGAGTTTTTCACTGACAGAGGAATCACATGGAAGTTCATCACTGAGAGAGCTGCTTGGTGGGGTGGCTTCTGGGAGAGACTTGTGAGGTCTGTAAAAACATGCTTAAGGAAGATCCTGGGGAAAGCAGCCCATGTTAACAACCATGCTCACAGAGGTGGAAGCTGTGTTGAACTCCAGGCCCCTCTCATGTGTTCATGAAGATGCCTCAGGACCCCAGCCACTCACACCTGCACCAGTGAGTAGAGAGGACATGGACAAGAGATGGAGATACTCATAACCAGCTTCTGGAACAGCTGGCGAAAGGATTACTTGATGGACTTGAAATCAGCTCACAAATGTGAGACACCTACACCCACTGAGCTGAGAGTGGGAGATGTCATCCTGGTCGGTGAGGACAGCACACCCCGACAGACCTGGAACATAGGCAGGATAACTCAGCTGTTTCCAGGGAGAGATGGACTCGTTCGCTGCTGTATAGTTCACACATCCACAGGCAGTTTATTAAGACCTGTTCAGCTAATTTATCCGTTACAGATTCATTAATTAAAGTGATTGCATTGTGATGTGATGAACATGACAGTGATGAACAACTGTTCATCGGGCGGGAGGATGTTGTAAATATTTTTTTCTCTGACCGGTCTGACTGAGGAGTTTCTTGTTGCCCTCCACGAGTTGAATAATCTTCTCCTTCTCCTAATGTCCCTCGATCATCTGATTCTGAACTTTTGTCTTTAGTCTCTCCTCACTCCCTCAGAAACGGTTTACCTTCCAGGCATCGCCTCACCTGCCCAAACATTCATCTTCCCTGACACTGAGCTCAGTATTGACCCCGTCATCAACATATCCTCTGCTCTACACAAATGTCAGGGTGTGTGTGGAATAAAAGAAATGTGAGCGTGCGGCAGGCACGACTAAGCATCGATATATTGTCTATAGAGCTGCAGTTATTCCAAACAGCACCATTAGCTCTGAGCTCTCGCTGGAAGCCGGATGAGACAGAAGTCTGTCAATGGCAGACAGCCCAATGGCTTTTTATTGATTGCTGTTGGAGGCAGCAGGGCTGGAGGAGGAGGAGGAGGAGGAGGAGGAGGAGGAGGAGGAGGAGGAGGAGGAGGAGGAGGAGGAGGAGGCAGCTCCTCTTTGTTTGGGCTTCTATGGGGACTTTTGGAAGACTTTGTTCCTGTTCAGACTTTTAGTTTTTCTTCATCAACTTTAATCAAATCAAATTTTATTTGTATAGCCCAAATCACAAAACACATTCGGAGGGCTTTACAGTCTGTACAGGGAGTGACACCCTCTGTCCTTAGACCCTCGGTTCGAGTGAGGAAAAACTTGCCCACAAAAAACCCTTTTAACAGGGAAAAAAGGTGGAAGAGAGAGAGAGAGAGAGAGAGAGAGAGAGAGAGAGAGAGAGAAGCTGGAACAACTAATAAATGGATGAATCATTTTTTACTAGAGATAAAATGCCAAATATTCATTGGTTCCAACAGCCCAGTTGATTTTCTTTGTCTTGTGACTCGGTAAAGTGAAAATTTGGAGGTTTAAGATGGAAAACGAGGACGTCTCAGGAGATTATGAAGCTTCATTTCACTATTTTTAGTTGCAGTCCTAATCGAGATCCAACTGAACAACCAAAATCAAGAAAAGATTGCAAACCCAGCCCACTGATCTAAGAATAGCTAATAACTAATGGACAGAATAAGTAAATAAAAGAAATGAGGTCTGACTGTACGTTCAATGAAGCACAAAGGATACTATATATTCTATATGGCTTAGTAGTGAACAAAGAAATCAGTTTCAGCCTTAATAAACACACCCACGTGGTTCAGTGTGTGTGTGTGTGTGTGTGTGTGTGAGAGAGAGAGTTTTCTGTACATACAGTAAATGTGCGAGTGGCTCGATAGTGTACAGTAGCCTGATCTCTTCCAGTATTCACTGTCCCATAGCTGCAGGGGAGCTGTATGAACAATAGGTGGGGGTGGAATAGTGTGTGTGCGTGTGCATGTGTGTGTGCTCTGGGGGATGGAGAGGTTGTCTCGTCTCTGTATCTGTTGTTTCAAAAGACAAGCAGATATCTGGGAGCTCCAGTCTAAAAAGGAAGTGCTGCTTTGAAACTTCTCTGCTGCACGGCTCATACATTAACACAGAAATGTCCTGCATTCGCCTGATTGAGTACACACACATTCTAACAGCTAAAAAAGGTCAAGGCGTCCTCTCTCTCTCTCTCTCTGCTTTGTTTTTTTTCCCCTAAGAGGCATTTCTGCCCAAATGTCCTGGTAGCTGTGAAACAAAGCCAGACCAACTGACTATGAGCATCATGGGAAAAGCACGTGCTGTGGAATGGGCAGTCCGGTCCAGTCTCTCACTGGCCTGCCATGGTTCAGACAGCAGGACGCTGGCTTTAAACAGACTCTCTCTCTGGTCCAGAGCCAACTCTGTCAGGCTCAACAAAGCTGCATGAAGAGGAGGAGGAGGAGGAAGAGGAGGGCCGACATGTCATGATGACAAGAAGTGAGATCCTTCCGGTTCGAGGGGCTGACTCACTCTGGGCCTTGTGATTAGTTTCCAGATTGTCTGGAGACAGTTCACAGCTGGCATCATAGTGAGTGTCAAATGTGTTCTGACAGGCTGTTTTCTACACTCAGAGATTTAGTGCAGAGCAACACATGAGCACGAGCACGAGCACGAGCACGAGCATGGCAGGATGTGAACTTTGAAGCACTGATGTAGAGAAAGCAGAGACAGAAACTGTTCTGATCTGTTCTCTCATCAGACGCTCTCAGCTCTGGTGCGACTAAACTTTTGAACAAACCTCCTCTACTGACGTCCAGTGTGACTGAGTTCTGCTCACAGCACTTTCTACTTCTAGCTGTGCATAAATCTGATGTTTTCACATGACAGATGATGAAAAACCATATTAATATGTTGTAAAACTAAAAGCTCAGTGTGGAGTGGCCGCTCAGCAGATGAGCTAAACCGTTGCCAGGGGACAGGGGAGTGGAATACATATTTCTCATGACAAAAGACATGTACTAATACTGAGTATTTACAATGTCACACAAAAAGGCCCACAGAAAGTCAATAACTTTGTTGAGAGACAGAACAGGTCATGGGGCGTCACCTCATTTGACAGGATTAATCTGTGCTGGCCACTTTAAAGTCTCTGCTGACCTGGATTGACCCCTGTGGAATCACCATGGTGACCGTGCTGATTCTGCGATAGGCTTAAAGAACGGGGTCGACCTATCATTAACCTGGAGAAAAGAGCTTGGTTAAGCATCCAAAGCAGATGCACACAAGCACAGACATGTGTAGGTGTTTATGATGGGAACCAGGCAGAGTACCTGAGGGGGGTTTGGAAAGCTCCAGGGAGCCGCTCTGACTTCACCTGTCATTGTCCTGAGTCATACTCTCAGACTGGGCCCGCCTGCATCTGTCTTAGCTGCCACATTAAAGCTGCAGTGTGCTCTGCTCGGCAGCAGAGGCGAGTTTCAGCGTACGCTGGCTCCATCTCCACATGGCTCCTCTGACAGCTAATAGAAAACACCTGCTATGAAATCACTCATTTGTGTTGCCAGAAGTGCAACATGCTTACAGAGTCTCAGCCCACGCAGCACACAGCAGCAGCCTCCTGCCGTCTGTTGATGTACGTGTTTGTTGTTGGACCTGCATGAAACTTGGAACTGAGTTTACAACTGAGTTTACTCTGTAACTGAACCCTGAGTACACTGGGTTTTTTCAGATGAAGCAAACCATATAGGGATTCAGTCATGCTGCTGATGGATTCAGGTCCACATTCACATTGTGGAGCAAAGTATTTTATTCTATATATTGTGCTATAAATATGCAGCGACCCCTCTCTCTGCTGGTTTAAACGCAGCTATTGCAACTTAACTTGATTAGTGGCTGATCTGGAGGCAGGTGACATACACGGTGGCAGCTTATGTCACCAAACCACACCCCCTTCTCCTCCTTACATAAAACCAACTTCTACTGACTCTGCAAACTAAGCTTATCAAAAGTAATAGTGTCATTTACTATTAACATTATCACACACCTGTGTGTTTAGTGAGGGTCTAAGGACAGAGGGTGTCGCTCCCTGTACAGACTATTATTTTTTTATACTAGTATTGCATCCAAATGTATCATTTTGGTAATTTGACAAACTTACCACAGACTGTGCTACGTAGCCATACTGACACACAGACAGACACACAGACAGACACACACAGACAGACACAAGCCCCTCTGAGCCACTAGCTTAGCTAACGTTAAAACACAGGTATCAAAAACAGATGGCCTTGAATTTGCTGCTAGTGACTGGTTAGCTTGGTTAGCTCAGTTACCTCAGTTAGCTCGTGTAGCTCTGGCTACATGCAAAAAGAATTATTGTGAAACTGATGGTGTTTTTGTCTGACATGCTCAAGGCATTCAGCAGTAAGGGTCAAACCAATGCTAACTAAACAGTAACTACACAGTTATTGTTTTTAACTAGCCTCTAAATGTAGTTTTTAATCAGTGATGATACAGCTTCATCAACAACGAAACTCAGCATCAAAGTGCGGCGGTGACTTTAAGAAGGTCTGACAAAACAAGACTTTCAACTGCGTCACATGATCTTTATCAATAGACAGAGTTTTCTCGGTTGTCATGGAGATAGATCTGTTGCCCAAACTGCTGTGGGTGATATAATCATAGCGACTGAGCTTGCATATCAATGAACCATGTCGATGACAACTGAGCAAACCCTATCTGCTGATGAAGACCATGTGATGAAGATTAAAGATGCAGAAGCTTCATCTTCTGAAGGTATTTTAGACCTCCGCTCAGCCGTGTGTAAACAGGATATCAAAGGATCAGCAGAACAAGGAGGACTGGCCCGTCAGAGCAGAACACTGTCTAATTACAGGTCAGGATGTGATGGAGGATCCACTTGAGACTCTTACATCACAGCTGACCCACTGCCCTCTAGAACTTATGACAGAGTGTGAGCACAACTCAAGTTTCCAGGAAAGCTCCATCAGTACATCAAACGGTCTAACAAGCCCATTATGAAAAAACAAAGGAAATACACTCATATGTGCTCATATTCAAGAATGTGTTGCATAACCTGGGCCTCACTCAGACACACTGACATAATGAGCCAGGTCTTTACGCCGCTGTTCAAAAGTCTCACTTCATTTTACGACTCTGACTACACTGGAACCGCTTCACAAGTCTAGATTCTTCCAGTTATACATCATGCAGCCTGATAGTTCAACACTTGTTTCACTTGGTAATTGTTTCCAAAGATGACACAGTTCAGATTCTTCAGTCTTCATTATGAAGCACGTATAACACACAGCACACACTGCTGCGCACTGCCAAAGTCAATTAACAATCTAATCTGTGTGCAAATCGTATTACCTTTTCAAGTCACAAGACCGCTCCTGTAAACCGCCTAACATACCTGATGTCACACTGTCCCCTGTTATGGACGATTAACTCATCATGTTATTGTTGCTATGGTGAAAACCAGGTGTGGTTTGGTGCATCAACAGCTCAGCAGCATAATAAAAGACAACATCATCATGTAGGAGCCACAAGTTGCATCACCGACACATTTCGGCGCTAGCCCGGACTCGCTCAAAATCAGGTTTAGAAACTGACACCTGTCAGTGCTCAGTACTGTTTCCACAGACCCTTTCTTCTTTTGTTTTTTACCAAAATGACAGCTGCCTAGTGTTCACTCAACAACAACCTGCTCAAGCTGGAACTTCATTCATCCAGAAAGCTGCCTAAGATGCTCCGCATGAAGCCAGAGCTCTGAAATGTTGATTAAAAAACGTATCTGGAACAATGAAGGAACATGTGCTGCCTTCCAAATCTAACGTGCCTTATGTCTCACAAGCTATTTGATCCAAATACTTAAAGTTCTGCTTCAAAACTATGAAGATGACAAACTTTTAAATTATAGATATGATATGAACGAAACACGATCAGCCAGTGAGAAGACGTCTCACGCTACTGGAGTTGTTGTGACTGAAGAAACACTCCACACACCAGCTGCAGACAGAACTTCAACTCCACATTAGCCAAGTTACTGTCTGTAACACTGATTAACAACAGCTGATGAGCTGCAGCCGCCAGCGTTTGTCATTTTTACCAGTGAAAGTGGCGATGAAACAAGACGCTGCTACCTCGATGTTTTGCACACTTTGCTAATGTGAAAGAGAGAGCAGAGATAAAAGGTTCAATCACGCATGCTGTGAAACACTCGTGCTAACGGGGGCTGTTGTTAAGGAGAGAGGCTTTGCAAAGATTTATTTCAGCTCATACAGATTCATGAATATGTGCCTGGATGAGCCCTGAGGCCTTCTCTAGGATGCTTCAAAAAGTTGGATTGTCGGGCAACGTCTCAAACACACCATGTCTACACCTCTGTCATGTGAGAGGCTGCCTACAGTTTGTAACTTTCCTAACAACCAAAAACCCGCAGTCATTGGTCAGGAGTGCAGATGTATGACAGTCTGAAGTCTCTTCTTGTATACGACCAACACTGTGAATGTCATTACCCCCCATCTGAAGGACTACCATGACATGCCTGTAACTGCAGGCTTCTCCCTTCACCTGTGAGTGTTCACAATCTCTGAAGCCATTGGCTATCGTTTGACACTGATTCAGCCTCTGGGGGCAGAGGTCAATGTGAGCTTCCAGAGTAGCTAGCAGATATCCAGCCTGAACTTTTGGCATTGTGCACCACTCAGATTTTATGCCTTGCCAAGGTCAAGCTGCTTCAACTCTGACCTTGTTCATCGGTCACCTTTCGATGCACAGATGAGATGATTATTGTCCACAACATGACCTGAAAGCAGCCCACGGTGGATGGAAGCTCATTCTTGGCAGGAAGACTCTTGGCGGGCAGACAGGGAGAGCCGGTTTGTGAAGAATCAATGGTGCCTTCCTGCTGCCTGGCACTGAGCATCTATCATGGAGGTAGCTTCAAAAATAACTCAAAGCCTGAAACAGGTGCCATTTACTGCACGACTACTGCATTCAACTGTGTTTCACCACACTTACCAAAGAAATTCCTTCAGAGACAAAAGGCTATCAGATTACTGACACCTGATGAAGATCTGATATCTGAGAAAAACAACAAGAAAGAACGAGGAAAGTCATAACGCTGGTATGCAAAGAAGAGGAGTCAGAGGGTGGGGAGGAAAAAACATCCCAAACCACATTAAGCAGCTTGAAGCTGCAAAGATCTGTATGCTATCTGCTTTAAATTTTTACTTTTTTTACTGTCTCATCTGACAAGCTGGGTGGCACAGATGAAGCATCAAGGATGCCAATTTCAAATGCAGAATGCCTGAAAATTTATTCCGTGTCACTCAGCCAAGAAACACACACTCACACACTCCGCTGAGCCCTGAGCGTGACACTGAAATGGAAGACCCGGGGCCTCCCTGTGTGTGTGTACAGTGTTTGTGTGTTCACAAAATGAGGCTCTGCTCATAACATGTCTTGAAGAAGGGAGGTGACGCTCACGAGAAGAAAAAAAGGTAGAGAAGGAGGGGCTGAGTGAATGAGTAACAGGCATATAATACCAGCAGGAGAGCGCAGACAAAGGAGGCCGAGGAGCAGCCAGAAAGAGGATGAAAAAAACAAAAACAAAGAGGCCAACCATGAGGATGCCAAAACCCCACGAGAGGAGTGACTCAACAAAAAGAGGAGCTCTCACTGGTTTGAATCCACGGGGCTGAAGGGGCTGCTGGGAAGGACCTGTCTCTGCAAACCCTGACATGACTGACTCACAGGGAGAGTGGAGTGGCTTATGATGGGTGCATGTTAGCAATGATATAAGTCCAGTATTGACTCTCTGTTTTTATCTGCACCAACTCCTCATATTAATGTCTTACATACAAAATCATGAATATCAATTAAAATACTGGCTCATTTAATATGCGAGAGCGCCATTCGATCCGATGCTGTTTGGGTTCATTTCACGATGTTGCCAATGACAACACAGCTCTGTGTGTGCTGTAAGACAGGATGTGGCGGTGTTGATTCCTGTTACAGTGTTAGTTACAGCCACGCTGACGACACAGGCCCCAACACCGCGGCTACGTTAGCACATGTGCGTGTGTGGGTGAGTCTGTGCTGCATGACTAGGCCTGAGTTTGACAACTGAGATAACTACACCGCGTTCTGGAGAGGAGTGAAGCGATGGAGATGTAACTGGCGCTGGGTACTGCGAGTGAGTCAACGTTCAAATCAGGCCCAGACGTTTGGAGCGGCGTCAACTTCATTTAAACACTTCGGTCAGTTGTTAATCTTGGGAACACGTTGTGAGGCAAAGTGTTCTGAACTCAAGGTTCACTTCCTGGCTCTTTCAGGACGACTAAAAAGGAAAGCTGTGCTCATTTGACAAGAACTACGTGACTGACTGATTGAAGCCAGAGTCTACACGGCACAAGGAGTCAGCACTTACTACCAAAAGTGGCAATTTACATGTTGTGTTTACTTCTTTTAGCCATTTTAGCCACCAACTATGTCTGCAATGTGTAACAAGTTCCTGTGTTTTTCTGTGTCCTTGAAGGTACCAGAGGAACGTGGTTCCCAGCAGCCGGCCTGACTGTTCCCACATGATAACAGCCCCATCCGTCACCTTTGTTAGCATGCTTTTGTTGTGTGACTTTTGCTTTCACTTTACACCTCACATTCACCTCTACAGCACACACTCCACGTTTATTTCCCATGGTGCATCACAGTTCTGTATTTGTCATGGTAACTGAGGAGTCTTGTGTGGTTGCCAGTCAGTGTAACTACCCAAAATCCAGGTGACTCAGCTATATGACAAGATGCTACATGTGAATAAGAGTGTTTTGGTGGAGCTCCGTGAGCAGATTAATCCTCCTTCCAGTATTTGTGCTCGGCTAAGCTAACCACGTCCAAGACTATTGTATTACTGTCAACACCTTTGCCTGCCCCCCCCCACACAGTGACTGTAGAGAGGGGGCCTTCTTTTGGGATAAAGCATGCTAAAGAGACACTTCATGTGATGATAGGGATGAACTCGCCTCTTCTCACGTGTTGTACTTGGCAAATCAAGTCAGACATGATTCACTTGGCCTCCCCTCAGTCTGTCTCCTTCCTCCTACACCAACTCCTCTCCTCTCCCATCTCTCATATTTACTTCTCTCCACCACCTCCTCCTCCTCCTCCTCCTCCACTCTTCCTTCCCTCCTGCAGACTGCAGGGTTTGCCTCTCGTATGCAAAGCTCAAAGCTTCATGCAAAAGGGGAAGTACACCATGAGTACACTCTCCTGATGACACCGAATGAAGTACACAGAAAACAAGACTTGCATGGACAGAGAATGTAAATGACAAGAAGAACTAGTCATTTAGGAAGCGCAGTGGGCCCAGAATAGAAGGGAATAAGTTGAAGTGTAGCTAACAGCAAGCGACGTTCAGTCCTTTGCCATGAGTTGTAGCTTTTTCATTTCCAATCTGCACAAAGATCATATCTCAACCTATTAAAAGTGACAAACAGGCAAACGTTAAACAGATGGTGCAAGTGTAAAAGTGTTATAATCGCCATGGCAACGGCATGCACACTGCAGGAGTGTCACAACAGTTACACCACAGAAGAAAAAATAGCGTAAGTATTTATGCAATTCCACCATGGTGCATGAAACCTGCAGGCTGGTATCAGACATCTGATCAGATGGATTCAAAACTAGACATGATTCAGTTTACAGTTCCACAGCAGCACGGTTAGCAAACAGTGTGCTGTTCCAGTCTATGGAGGGGCACTGGGGTGCATATGAAGTCACTCACTGTATTAATTAGCCTTCCAGATGTTCTTCTGATGAAAAGCAGACGTCAGCACACATAATCACCCCCACGTGCATGCACACACTGCAGCTATTACCATCCGTATATTAATCAAGTGTGGTCAAGAAAAGGTTAGAAAATGATTGGATGAAGTTATATTGAATATATAACTAGAAGTTGTTGTTTTTTTTAGATTAGACTAAAAATAGAAACACAAATTAGAAGGAGGCAACAAAATATGACAAAATACAAAGTATTTAGTATTAAACCAGAGACAAATACTCTGTCACTAGTTTTACAGTTTATTGAGATGTTCCCCAAACATAATTGTTCATTATTATTGATAATTGTCATTCTTCATTAAATGATATCTAACTGACTGACTGAAATATATGACAAAGACACATTGTGCACATGAAATCAAAATGTATAATCATTTAATAAAAATGTCAAATTATAAAATGACATGTTTTATTATAGACTAACTGTTATCAGCATTACTAGGTATGACCACGCCATTGACGGTTAAACTGGCATATGTGTACGCTCAGAAGTGTGTCTGGATCTGCGGGGTAGGACTCTGCAGCAGGGCGGAGGAGAGGGTGGGAGGCTGAAGGATAACTGACTGACAAAATAGAATCATCAAGTCTTCCCAACTGAAATGTACAACTGAATATCGTCTGCATAAAAGTAACAAAAAATACTGTGGCTACTAAGATGTCAACCACTGGGTGTGTAGAGCAAGGAAAGGGGAATAATTCCAAAGTGTAACAGTAAAGAGAGTCACTGACACAAACCCACTGCCTCAGTGTGTCTGTTACTATGCTATGTAAGCAATCTAAGAGCCAGTACCTCTTTATACTTCAGCACAATAAGACAATGAACATTCAGCTCTCTTGACCTATTTTAGCCAGACTACTGTCAGGGGTTAATCCCTGGTCATCCCACAAGACGAGTGCAGCTCCCCACACATCACTGCTCAATGACAGACACTGTCAATAGCACACTTTGTATAAACCTGTCATGGAAGTTTTTCAGTTCATTAAAAATGCTCTATGCACTTCCTTTATTTGGAAGCCTTGTGAAAAATTACAGCAACATGCTTACAGTACAGTACAGTACAGTCTAGAGTCACATCCTCTGAGAGGAAAGTACAGTTTAGTAACTAAAATGTTACACTCAGCCTATGTGAACTTGGAGTGTAACTTAACTTGTAGTAAGTGTATGTACACAGAGCTCATCATTTGAACCCCTCCTAGGCCCCATGCCTTCTCTGTGGTGCTCCGCCTTCCTCAGTGAATCAGCCATCTGGACACCAAACACTGCGGGAGTTAATGGATCTGCTGGGTTACATAAGACAGGCAGGCCCTCTGCTTTTTCATTATTCACCAAGCGGTCCACTCCACAGCGTTAGATTATTTACACACACTCTTATAGTGTTACGTTGGGCTGTAGGACAAACACAGAACCAGGGGAAGTGGGACTGAGGCCCATTAACTAATGGATTCCTGCTGAGCCTGGAGGAGACAGCAGCTACAACACAACAGATAAAGAAAATAAAGATGCAAACATGATGGCCTGCTTTCAGATCTCTGGCTCAGCATCATCTTATGAGGAGGCAGAAGTTTAAACAGCTGGGTTCCTGTGGTAACTTTACAGATGCATCATTGAGATAGCTGTGATGATCAATGTAGAGATTAACCAAATGACACGCTCTTTCACTACCTTTCAAAATAAAGGCTTGAAAATGTAGTTAAAAGGATCAGGCTAACAGTGTTAGCAGTGTCATTTTATTACTGAAAAGAGGAAAACCAACAATGAGCTGTCCAAAAACTCTGGGTGACAAGTTCATTCATCAGAACCACACACATACACACACACACACACACACACACACACACACACACACACACACACACCACCCTGCTGCCCCAAATATTCACTAGAGCACCAAATGTGGATTCATCTGCCTCTAAAAATAGTCCCCAACAAATGCAGCATTTATCCCTGTGAATAACGTTTGACTATAAAAAACTACAGTGACCAGCTGTTTTAGGAAATTAAAAAAACTAGATAGAATAATGCTGGTGTTATTGGTTAGAAACGTGTGTCTCTCAGAAGATAGATCTAAAAGTGCTCCATCTTGGGTGGATCATGACTTGGCAATTTATCAATGGGGACCAGCTCTGGTGATCATGTGGTCTTGACCTTGCATGTCGTAGCGTCATGTCATTCCCGTGCTAGTAGCAAAGATGGAGAAGGAGCTAGCTTGTGTCATGACAGAGCAAGAATACAAATCTGGCTATGATTCTATGAATTCTCGACGTTTATTCTCCGATGATACACCAGTCTGACAAAGGACAACCACACACACATTTCCTGAGGCTGTCCAAAATGATCAGAATACTGGAAAAATATACAAAAATGTCTAGATATAGAACTGCCTTTCAAACATCTTGTATATCTTTATACCTGAAAATATAGAAAATAACCAAATAAATATGAAGAAGATAATTACAGTCTCCTGGCTGAGGCTGCAGCCCCCTCATAGAAACACAATGCAGAGAGAGGGTTAAGGATGTACTACATGGACAACACAACTGCAAGGTTACGTGTTGTATCTCTGAACATGTGACTGTACAACTGCACTTATTGAAAGGAAATAAAAAGTTATAAATAAAGTAAAAATCCAATTTGCTAAATTATTTGTCCAAGTGCATTTTTCCAAGGAAAATTCACCAGGTCCAACCTCTGAATAAAAATATTCTGCAGGTTTTCAGTACACAGAATATCTTTCTAAAAAGAAACTATGGACTCTCGTTTTTCACAACTTTTCACAACAAACGTGCTGATTAAAATTCAACTTGGATCACTTTTTATTCATTTCTTCTTCTGGCATTGTAACTGATGATAATTGTAGGCTGAGGCGACACAGCCAAAGTTTGGTGTGGCCCATGACATAATGGATGAGGCCACACTGGTCGAGAGAACACTGCTGTAAAGCTGAACACAGTTCAAACCCACCACAGCTGAAACAAATGACTTCCCTATTCTGAAGTTAGATATGACGAAACCTGTGCTGCTCTATAAATTCATGAAGAAATTTCAGATCCTGTCGACTCATACAGCTGATATGTGGTCAAACAGAAAGACCTTCACACTGTAAAGCAGCTCCAAGCTGCTCGCCTCCAGTTGCCTGATAACATGTATCCACCTCATTACTCAGTGCCTGAGGAACAATAGCTATGGCAACTGTGGAGAAGGTCTGCCCCATGCTCCCTCCTCCACACACATCCACATATCCACACTGCAGACTGGGCTATGTATGGCACGGTATATTTGTTGGCAGACTGGTGGTGGTGTTGTCCTACAGCCTCTCCTGTCTGTGTCTCTGCCTTTACTCTAGTTACCTCCCCATGGGACTGAGGAGGGACCCCCTCCCCACCAGCTGCTGTGCTCTGAGAGAGAAAACACAGCAGCAGGTTTCAGACAGACAGACAGACAGAGAAACATTGAGACATGAAACTAAAAATACTGGAAATTACTGTAAAGCATGACAAACGTGTTGAGCACACTGCAGGCTCATTTACACCCCATGGACTGACTAACTGACTTCTGGTCCCACGCTGCTCTGAGCTTCATTCTAGAATGACACAAGCCACACCATTCATACGCTGACACTAACAACTTGTCCAGTATTTATCAGTTCATGAAAGATTCCTTCCAGTTTCCACATGAATCTTTTTTGAGGAAAAAAGAAGATCCATCTGGCATCTTATTTTCACTGACATTTACAACAAAAGTCCTTTAAAACGGGCTCGACGGTTGGATGGAAACACGTCGGCTGACGGAGTGTGTGAGGCAATCGTGGAGGCGAAGCGGTGAGGACGCGAGAAGAAGACAGACAAAGCAGAAGTGAAGACTGAGTGAACAGGCAAGCCACATCCGCATCACAGAGGAAATAAAAGACACACACACACACTGCACCAACATGCATGCACACAGTCTCATTTAATGACACAGAACAGATGTAAACAACTGACAGAGAGGCCTACAGACATATGCTGTGCTCGCTCTGCACACACACACACACACACACACACACACACACACACAGATGAAATCAGGGCATGCTCAAGCCGACCATTACCAGACAGTGTACTTTTGTACTTTCTAGCAGCTTAGGCAGCTTCTCAGCAACACACTTAAAACCAGGCCATTTGTTTAAGAGGACATTGCATCACTCGACACTGAACTAAAAAAGAACACGTCAACAATATGGGGAAAGTGATAGTTATTATTTCTGCCTCCTTGCTGCTTCTAGCTCGTAGTGATTGGCTGGCGGTGGTGAAGTCTGTGCCACTCCCTGACACAAAAGAGGACAGCTCGCTCTGTCTACAGAACTGCACTGCTCAGAGGTAAACACATTTTTTATAGGTTTATCACAAACGTCTAGTTAAGGGCATAAACACATCAAAAGGTGATGAAACGTCGTGTGTGGACTGAGATGAAGTCACGCTTAGACAGAATTCCTTCAACAGATGCAGCTCATGCTGAGCAGGAAGTCTGACTTGGTTTCAAAACATTATAAAAATGACTCAAACAGGACCAAGAGTCTGCAGCCTTGCTAGCGCCTCTGCGAGATATGTTAGGATGCTAACATGCTCGCAGTGTTAACACGTTTGAGCTTTTACCATGTTCACCATCTTAGTTAGCATGTTAGCACCACACAAAGCTAAGGCTGATGGGAATGTTATTAGTTTTGCAGGTCATAAAGTGAAGTATTGAACCTGATGATTAGTGTGTTGCAAAGGGGTGTAAAGTTTCTGGTAAATTTCCAGAAACTTTCCATGGGAAGATAAGCTGGGGAATATTGGAAATATTCCCAAATATATTTTTCCCAAACTATATTTAAGTTCCCTGTTAAGGGCCAACCTTCCATTTTGTAAATTCAAAGTTTATTCATGTTAATTCCTATAAATTCCTGTTAATTCCCATAAATTCCCGTTAATTCCCATAGAAAGTTTCAAACTTTGAAAATTCACAGAATTTTGCAACCCTACCGATGATGGCAATAACTGAAAAGTTATGAATAACCAAAGTTACTTTAATTTATTCAGTGATGGATGTGGATGTCTGGATCGGACACAAAATGTCAACCACACCAAAGTCATCAGGATACATCATTTTGTAGTGATCCCTGCAGGACTTGCCCGCATATTTCATATTTCATATTTCATGCTGGATTAAAACAGTGGACTGACCAACGTAGCCGTCCCTGGTGCCAGAACACTACCATGGCTAAAATATCCCACAATGGCACATGGTACAGTTCACACTAACTCCCATAGCAACAGCAACAACCTGCCAAGAAAAGCTAAAGTGTACCAGCCCCTGCTGCGTCCACTCCACGCTATGCAGCTATTCTAGGAGCTGTCAGAGCTGCCCAAGCTATACTCTGCACCATGTTTTGGTTTCTTCGCACCAGAATAAACTCCAGTCTCAGCCCTAACGTACAGAGCTGGAGCCGGGGACTTTGTTTTTTTTGGTGCTGTGAGACTGGATCACAGTTTGAGCTCAGTGAAGCTGTTTGGAGTCCAGGCTAACCACAGCTGTCGTAATCACAAAGGAGAAAGCTACTAAGAGCTGCCTTTTAACTTACACACTCAGCTGAGGCGGTCCTCGGCAACAGCTCCACTTTTTCTAGGTACGTATGCCTGAAAAGCAACAGGAGGAAATCAACTGGAATTTAAGGGGGTTTGACTCCAGGCACTGGGTTTTACTGGTTTTTAAAGAGTATGACAGAGCTACCAGCATGGCCTCAAAACTGCTCAGCCTAAACAACACAACACAACACACACACACAGGATAAACAGTGGACAATGAGGTGTTTCACTTGTTTTTTCAGAATGCAGCCTCAGTGTTTAGACTGATGGAAAATAATTAACCCTTTCTAAATTCTATGAAATAACACAATGTGGAAAAGGAGAGATCCAAACCCCCACACACCCACACCCACCCATACACACACTCCTCCTTCCCTCATTCATTATTTCTCAAAGTCAGCAGCTGGCCTTCTCACTTGTGGTATGGAGTGTGAGTGCTGGCTGTCCGGCTCCCCTCCTGCTCTCAACAACAGGCTCTTGTTTGGCACATCCCCGGAGGTCACATGAGACCGGAGGTCAATTTATTAACTCGGTGCCCATGCAACAACATTTCCATTGCTTCTGCTAGCAAACAAATTAAAACTGTACTTACATGAGCCTTTATTGGTCCCAACAATCCTTTTTTAATAAAGAAAGAACTCAATATTACTAAGAGGGATGTCCCAGTCCTTTAATATCCAGTCTCCATTTTCTACAGAGCTTACTTAGTTTCAGAGAGGGCTAAATTAAAATTAGAACATCAATTCAGATCCACAGAGAGGAGACAGTGTGGATCTGTTGTGGTCTGGACTTGGATATGGACAGCAGGACCTCAGTACTTCAGTCCAAATGTGGTTTCATACAGGAAATACAAGCACAGGATCCGTCTTTTATTGCAGGTTAACCCGATCTCAATTACCTGCAGGGCTGCTGCCTCATTTGTTTTGTATTTTATCCTGTGTGCTGTACTCTTCACTCACTCGCTCGCTCGCTCACATTGCTGTGTGGTTTCAGTGTTTTGGTGAAGTGCAATGGGGCATTTTTACAGCAGACATTCCCAGAGCAACTAAATAAAGGAACAGAGATGGAATGGGCTTTATGTATCAGGCTGGCCTCAGTATGCTTCAAACTAACTAGGCTGTAGGAAATGTCATCCGACCACATCTAAAGGCAAAGTGTTTGTACCTGTTCGTCCTCCCATCCTGCCATCTGAAAGTGGATTTCAAATGCTATTAGATGATCTGAGAAGCACGTCTTTTGAAGCACACGGAGGCGTTATCAAATGCTGCAATGACGCGTCTCCATGATCAGCAGTAGGCAGAAGAAGCTCCTGAATCTGCAGCCAGAAGCATTCTTACCGCAGGCTCATCATTTTCCACCACGACGAGAACAAAGCACAGAACACTGGAGGCATCGCAGCAAAACAAAGAATGCTAAATATTGCACTGTAGGTACTGAAAAGCAGCTGAAGACATTTTTTGGATTAACCAATTAGACCTCATCAATCACATGAGCTACTGTAATAGCAACGTACATGTTAAAGCATCAAATGATGCTTCTCCTTTATCATATGACAGTAAACTGAACTGCTTAATGTTTGATGCATCGTGTTGAGAAATAAAGAGCATTTTTCACAGCTTGACATTTTATAGACGAAGCCAGTAATCAAAGAAATACACATCAGCACATTAATCAGGAGGGGAAACATGAAGAGAGCTCTTTTCAGACTCCATACACAGCTGACGTGAAGAAAAACAGACTACAGCAGCAATTATTACAAATCACACCACATCCCCAGGTAATACTAGATCCCACGCAAACGAGGATGGAGCCTCGTTTATGACATATCAGATTTATTGTACCAGTTTACAGCTTGTACTCTAATTGGCCTTTATGCAAACTGCACAGTAATTACAACTGGGAGACTGGGGGTTTGCTCTGAAAGCCCAGATACAGACTTTAATGCTTCATATTACCAAAAGTGATAATAAAAAAATGAAAAATTAATGGATATGCAAAATTGGCTCTGGGAAATAGTAATGAGTATTGTGTAGTGTTTTTCGATGGCATAACTAACTGATTCATTGAGAAAATGATGGGCAGATTAATGATTGTCTCCACCAAACGCCGCACCTCCAACTCAGCAACGCTCTTCAAAGACAGGACATGGACGCTTTCTTACAGACTGCTGTACAAGAACAAGAGCTGCACAGCAGTCATACAACCAGCAGTCACGAACAAACACTGCTACTTTATGAAGATTCTGAATCATCTCTGTCATTTTTACTGGACTGTCATCAACCAGAGAAGTCATAGCAGACAATTTTCTTCCTTCATTTTTAAGTAGGACACTAACAGACAAAACTCACCTTCCCAGACTTAAACATGCGTTTTTGGCATGAACTTGATGAAAGGATGACAGCACTGAAAATCTCTTATTTTGACAGCTTCAATCCACTAACACAAATATCACCCAGACCCCTGTTGAACCCTAATTAGAAAAGCATTTGCCCAAGGGTGGCCCAAGTGTGTTCACTGTGCAACAACACACGGGCCTGTGGGTCCAAAAGGTGCACACAACATACAATGGCTGGGCTTTGTTCCCTTTAACCGCTCTGAGCTACCGGGAAACACTCTGGGGGAGGCAAGCCAAGTCTCCTTCTTTGTGTGTGTGTGTGTGAGTGTGTGTGTGTGTGTGTGTGTGAACCTCTGACCTTCCTGAGGGAAGCTGCTCCAGTGGGGAAGAAGGGGGGGCTGATGTTATCATAAACACTGCTGGGCCTCCTCAGCCCAGTCTTATCCCAGTTCAACCAGCGTATTCATCTCTTTCCATGACAACACAGATTCACTCCATCCCGTCCACTACAACTGACTCTGGATCAGACGAGCTGACCGTTTACTTATTAAAATATGAACCCTGATTATTAACTGTATGACCGGTTCAATATTCTGGACGCCTGCAGTGCATTCTGGGATGACACAGGTCACTGTTGCTACTCTTAGTTATCAATATGTTCAATTAAAATGACCATATGAGTACATTTTCTTACATGTTTGGTTTAGTGTCCGGTCCTACAGCAGTAGAATTACCAACCAACTAAATATCATCATCGTCATCGACCTTCTTGCTCAGCGTTATACTCACTACAGAATCCAGCAGTGTAAAAGCAGACCATCAAACAACACAGCCTATGTGAAGCTCTTTGTTAAACCTTGGTTTAAAGAGGTGCAGTGTGGGGTGTTGGTTAGCTCAGTTGGTAGAGCATCCGCCCCATGTACAAAGGCTCAGTCCCTGCCACAGCAGCCTGCGGCCCTTTGCTGCATGTCATTCCCCATCTCTCTCTCCACATTCCTGTCACTCTTCAGCTGTCTCTGTCAAATAAAGCTTGAAAAAGCCAAAAAAAAATCTTTTAAAAAAAAAGCGCAGTGTGTCAGATTTAGGGGGTTCCATTTACAGAATATGTCAATATAATATTCATAACTATGTTTTCATTTGTGTTGAATCACCTGAAGATAAGAACTGTTCTGTTTTTGTTGCCGTAGTCAGACAGCCACGCCGCTTTAGGCCACTTAATGGTCTACACTGGACCTTTAAGTCTGGCTGCTTTGTTCAAAGAGGATGTCATGCACAGACCGCTCATCCATTGTTTCACTAAAAAAAAACAAAAAATGCAATTGTTCCCTTATCCTTCTGTCATTTCAGCAATGTTTGTTATATCAGGCATATAACTAGCAAAGGTTTATTAGGTATGAGCTGGACAGGGCGCAGCTTGAAGGCAAACAAAGAGCATTACCTTTGTTTCCCTTTAAGCTCGAGCTCTCTCCATGACTAAAACTGCTGCGCTGTGCGCAAGCGGGGGAGGAAAATATCCCACAACACTGACCGTTCATCATTAAACATCAAACTGAAGCCAGGTGTCAAACATTTGATCATTACCCTGTAAAAATGCTCATTTATGCCTCGGACAATGTTTTTGTCATCCACCATCTTCCCTCCTTCACTTAACATGAGGATTAGTCCAGATCTAAGGCGAGACCGTACCTCACAACCACCATGAGAGTTTGGTGAATCAGCGAGGGCCGCCGCCACCCACACCGTGAAACAGGAGGTGCAGGGGCAGGTCTCCATCTCACAGCTGATAGAGTGTCTGAGCAGGCATAACTAGCAGGTATCTGTGAAACTGAGAGCACCTCATTACTCAAATACTAGACATTACCACAGAGGTGGCCTAGGTGCTGCAGAAACATGTAGTCAAGACTAAACACACTTGGGTCGGGCCTGTAGAAGAGCACAACCCACGAATTAGAGGTGAATGAATAAGAAATGAGTCACTGTGAGCCAGTGTGAATGACAATGATGTGAGCAGCTGCCTTGTTCGGTGTGGAGGTGAAGCTGAGGTTCACTGTACTGATGATGAACACATCCTACGTGGAAATCTATTGACACGATTTCCTGACGTCCCTCTGGACTGCCATACTTCCTGACTTTCCCTGAACAAAGGTCAGGTATTCTGTCTCGACAGGAAAAGCTCGCTCTTGCTGTTGTTTGAAATATTTTGATCCTAATCCGAGAGTTTCAGTACCAACACCAAACCTTTTTAGAAGTTGATAAATATGAACATATTTTCAGTGAAGTCCATTCTTACGTTCAACAGAAGTCAGGGTTGTCGTACATTAGATGTTTTCTACACACAAGCAGCCACACAAGAACCTGCAAACGCCTCCTGCAGGAGAAGTCAGTAAGTGACCATGAGCACCATGTACTGTTCCAAAGGTTGAGAATGAACTTCCACACTCACATGACGGTGGTTAATAGCGTTTATGATGGGTGTCCCAGTAAACCATGACAGTAAGCTAGCATTGACCACAGCAGGGCCCTGTAACTGGAACACCTAAAGGGAATGCAGCCAGGGCTGCAATACCACCAAGCTGATGAGGAGAATGAACTGTATGCCTTGTAGCACCTTTATAACAATGTCTTCTGTGATTATCTATCTGTTCTTCCATAGTGACATCAGTTACGGTTGTCCACTGTCAATCCCATGATGCCTTGGGTGGCGCCTGTCGACCAATCAGAACCGTGCTCCTGACAGCTCTGCTGTCAAACGTTTGTGAAATGGAATGACCCCGCAGTACGCATCACATGACCACAACACTGTGAGCATGCGTTTGTCATCAATGCAGGTACCATTCATGTCAATAACTACACCTGTCTGCCATGGAACACATCTACACCCAGCTCTGATAGAACCGGTCCATTTAAGTGGTATCCACAATACCAGGACCCCAACACTGCTACAGCTGAATGGAATGCAGCATGTCAGCAGAGAAAAGTCCCTTATCCAGAGCCATGAAATGCTGCCATGAAGGCTACTATTGCATAATTACTGAAACACTGACCTCATTTTTTGGAGGGGGACTCCCTCAACAGATATACTCAGAGAGACTCAAACAAACACCTCAAAGACTTCCTCGCACTGCTTCAAGACTTCCTCAAAGACTCCTGGAGTGGAGCACCTCAAATCCACGAGAACAGCTTCGAACTGCCGCTTCTGCTCACTTTTAGAAAACAATAGTTAAAAGTGGCACAGCAGAGGCCAGGCTATCCTGAACTTTAGTCCCCCAATGTGGGTCAAGCTCCAAATAACAATGGATCCTACACTTCCCATAATGCAAGCTGATAGCATCAGCACTCCATGCCAACAGTTTCTAACGCGGGTCTTCTGTTTGGTCTCTAATCCCGAGCTGAGAACTCAGGTGACATCACTATGACATCGTCAGGGTCATTTCATCTTGACTCCACAGAGCCACAGGAGTCATTCTAAGAAGGCTGAGTCATACTCATGATGAGTCTACATTGATATGTATAACTAGGTGTCCCTTTAAATCTATCATCGAGAGCACAGGTGTGCCTTTGCTGACTTGCTAATCTGGATTATTCATTTATCCAAGAACCTGCACTTGGATAAACACGCTGTAATCGAGCGGCAGCACCGCAGGTATGGCATATATTCATCACTTCCACAGTCATTAGGGTTGGGTTGCTCCAGTGGCAGGTGCCTGCGTGTGTGTGTTTACGTGCGATCAAGGCCTCCTCATCCCACAGGGCCCTAGACCTGGGTTGTTATGAGCAGATGGTCATAATTACCGAAGCACAGAAAGCAGCAGCAGCGGACAGGAGGGGGGTGTTGCTCTAAGGCTCTGCATAGCCAGATTGATTTCAGCAAACCTGGATGGAGTAATCCGCTTTTCAACAAGGCGAGGCCAAGAAGGTGGTTCCCTTTAATCCACAGTGTCACTCACACCCACTCCACTGTCAAGTTTTACTCTCTGTTGTTGTTGTCACAAATAGCCTTCCTACAATGAACTGTGCTTCTCGGCTCAAATGAGATAGAGTTACACACATTCAGAGAGAGCCCAGGAGTAAAAGTGAGGTGAGGTTGCCATGTTGTTACTACACGGGCTTATCAAACAGAGACAGAGAACAGTGAAAACTAGTAAAAAAAACACTCCTGGAGCCAAAGCGACACCAAACTAAGCGACTGGAGCTCAGTGAAACGAAACACAGGAGGACTGACGGTGCAGACGCTTTTTTAGACGCTTATGAGAGGATATGTTGAGGAAGAGGAACTCGCATGTCTGACATTTTCTTTCTTTGAAGTCCACTTTAAGAAAACAACACGACAAACTTCTTTTTTTAAAAGAGCTGAAACTTCGTGTGGCGTAGTTTAAAGAGACTATGGCTAAAAGTCCTTAAAACAAGCCTGGACTGTCTCAGAGTTAGCCCGCCACGCAGGACTTTATTTTACAAATACAACAGTGTGCCACACGCTGCGTGCTAACGGCTCCCTGCTCTGCTGGGAGAAGACCAACGTTACGTTAGCTGGTTTAAAAATGTAGATTTCTTATTAATATAACAGCAGTTTGGTGGAGTATACATATGAGAAGTCCTACTGGTTTTAAAGAAGTCTTAATTCCTTATTGGTGGTGACTGTTATCACAAACACGAAGTGCGGACTTGTCTGAGGGAGTGTGCTGAAACGTGTCGGTGCTCAGGAAAGATGTGTCTGTCTGCCCCGTTAGAAGAAAGAAGCAGGTGGCCGTAAAACAAAAGGCGGTTCTCGTGATAACAGCTAGCTGGCTTACTGCTTTGGAAGTTATTCAAGAAAACAGTGAAAAAAAGGAAAGCAAACCGACCTGCATGCGTAATGTCGGACAGGTCGTAGTTCCTGGCGCTCCGGGGAAACTCCTTCAGTTTTCGGTTGGACAAGTTAAGAGCCCCGCTCGCGGCAGCCTCCTCGAGCGCCTTCTCCACGCTCCGGCTGGCCGCTACTGTGGCCGGCAGCTGGGCTCCATCCCCAGCAGCCATCAAACGTACAGGTCTGCCTCCTTCTTTTACTTAGTTTGAGGCGTCCGCTCCACTTTCATACCCCCGTGGATTCTTCTGAACTCCACGCTGAGTGCCCTTCTTGTAAACTTCTCTCAAAAGTATCAAATTAAATCCGGTAAATCAGCTGGAAATGTGAGTTGTGATTGAGTCCCTCGCACAACGGGAGATTTCCCTTCCACTACCAAACGAGAGCGCTTCAAGCTGTCAATCTTTCAGGAAGTTGCGTCAAGCTAGTGGATTTCGCAACAGGATTACGGGAAGACTATTATTTTCCTTCAAAATAAAAGCACACAACAATAACACCACCACCGTGTTCTTCATACTATTATTCAACATCATCTGTGACTACATCTCCGTGCATGGCTCACTTTCAGAGAGAGCAGATGAAAAGCGTGTTTACTGTAACATTAAAGGAATGATTTAAAATGTTCAAATAACCAAAACATCTGTTTACATTCTACAATACAACACATTTTAAGATGAGTCTAATATATTTAGAGCCAGTATCCATCCAACAGGATTTAAAATTGTATCACCAGATTATTAGTTACCCCTTGCTGCATGTGAAGCGCTATGAAAGAGCATTAAGGCCTTCATGTTGACAAATAAAATGGTAAACCGTATTGTTTCCATGATTTCTTAATAAAAAGAAATGGCTAAGTGATCTGGCAGTAATTTTAGTTTGACCTAAATAGTTCATTTTCACAGGAACTGCCTGAAAAGAACTTTGATTTAAATACAGTTTCAAAACCCTGTGCTGTCATCTGCAGATATATGTATGGAGATATTATTTTAAATAACACTGAATAACTAAATCAATAATGTGAAAGTCCAAATTATAGAATAGAATAGATACTTTATTGATCCCTTTTTCCATGCATTTTTATCCGAAATACAACCGCACACACACAAAGGGCTCATAGACATGCAAATGTGGGGAGAGATGGTGGAGTGATGCGTGGCCACACAGAGCGGCGCCCTGAGGGCAGTTGGGGGGGTTCGGTGCCTTGCTCAAGGGTACCTTGACCAGGAGATGAACTGGCACCTCTCCAGCTACCAGTCCACCTTCCATACTTTGGTCCATGTTGGACTTGAACCAGCCACCCTCTGGTTTCCAAGCCAAGCCTACAGACTGAGCTACTGCCGCCCTCAATTTTTAAAAAATCGTAGAGACAATGACTCATGATGACTCTACCATCCCATCTATGGCCCTGACATGAACTGAAAAATGTTTTGAGAAAATGGTTCAATATAAAGCAAACAGTTACCCCTTCAGTGGACATGTGGGTATTGTGAATATTGTTTTAGCACTGACCATAAAAAATGTCCTTTAATGGACTAAAACATGAAAAACACATCTTCTATAACAACAACAATGAAAATGAAAATCTGAAAAATATTAAAAACAAAAGTAAATTTTTCAAAGAATACATGAGAATGTATTATTTGTCCTCAAAGCGTTGTGTTGCCTATTTTGAATTTTATTTTGATAGCTGCAACCGGAAGTCTGCCGAGACATTGTTTCTTTTCTACCTGGCTCTCACCGGGGGTTTCGGAAGGGTGCAGCCAGCGCGAGGCAGCGATAGGGGGGTGGGCGTGGTCACAGCGCGAGTATTTTTGACTGACACCGGTGGAGGGCGGGGTCTCTGCTTACATATTGAATGTCGCTTGAGAAACTGTTCTGTTGATGATAACACGAACCAATCAGACTGCAGCATTACAGTCACTTTTTGTGAAGTAATTAAATCATTAACCAATCTCAAGGCTGCGTGCATAATGAAGCAGCTGATCCAATTAAAGTCCCATTTATCAGGAAGGAGAGTTCATTATGACAACTGAACCTGTTCATCCTTATTCTTCATTATAATAATTCAAACTACAAAATTAAATTACCTAAATAAAGTATGCAAAGTACTACACACACACACACACACACACACACACACACACACACACGTGTCTAAACATCCATAAGTGCAAATGTAGAGTCAGCAGGACTGCACGGTCCCCCGTGAGGTTTATAACCTTTATTCTTATTCTTCCATTCTTTCAGGAACAGATGACTCCCCTACTACACACACACACACACACACACACACTTCTACATCCATTAGCATTGTCCCCTCCTCTCCATCCTCCATCCATCCTTCGCTGTAGCTCTTGTGTCCTCCCTCCCTCCCTCTCCAGCGTCCCATTGGACCATCTGTCAAAGTCCTGTCGGACTAGTCGCCCAGCTGCGCCCAGGACTAGCCTGTGAGTGTGTGTGTGTGTGTGCGGGGGGGTTATTTTCACTACATGCACTTGTAAAACCATTAACAGTCACTGGTTAACATATCCTGCACACTGTATTTCTATGAGATTAGACTGAAAGCATGATACCTCCCCCATCCGTGGGGATGTTGTGATATTGCTTGGTCTGCTGTTTTGGGGTTTTTTCTTCCTGGACCTGTACAGTGCAGGGAGGAACAATACAAGGGCCACTAAATGCTTTTTGCTTCATGTCATCTTCATAGATGCTGAATATTAATTACGTAAATGAATAATGAACAAATCAGCCCATGCATATATTTTGACGTAATTGTTAAGACGGGGACAAATACTGAAGGAAACTGGTTTGCAGCAATGTGCATCAGCGTGGACTCTGCTGTCCTAAGAGGTTTTATGATTTTAAATGAGCTGCTTGCTTAAAATAACTGCCTATGAGTGTCACTGGCACAAACCTACTGAATTAAAGGCCCCTCTGTATAGAATCTTTATATAATTATATGATCTTTTTAGAAAAATGGGTGAAAATTGGTGCAGCTTGTGTTGCTTTCAGCTTGATCTCTATAAACAGAGAGCTGTATATAAACACAGGAAGCAGGTTTCAAAATTGTGCCATCAGAAACATTCATTCAAAATCTATCTGCGTTTATATGTGGGTATCTGTTTGTAGAGATTAGCAGAATTCTGTCTTTCTCATCATTCTCACGAGTTCGTAATTGGACTGCAGAAGTCTTGGCCTGGATATCCGCTGTCTACACTGGAAGCTCCCCCAAAAGACTGGCTGTTGCCCCCCAGAGACTAAATCATTGTCAGACAATGGCTGGATGAGTTTCGAGGATGCTTTCACTCCATTCTACTCTCCAAGATGTGCGGGTGGGGGTTAGAGGCTTTAAAGACATGCTTTGTAGAGGTCTTTACGGCAGCAGAACAGAGACTGATTGGTGGTATGTCTTCTCTTGTTCTAGTGGCATGTGTGGAAGCTGCTCTACCAGCTTATGGAATTCATAAATGGCATGTCACTCATGTTCCACTGTCATATACCACTTTGTATCATCCCTATGCTATGTGTGACTTGTAAGGGTTTATCAGTTCAGTGGCAGATACCGCTGTGCCACCATAGTTTTAGTGTCACGTGTCAATTCTTAGTGGTATGACACTTTGGACAGTGGTATGTCACTGCTGTGTGCCTCATAAAAACAGTGTGTCACTGTCGTTCAATGAGCAGATGCCACTGGCCATCAACTTGATACCATTTATGAGCCACAAGCCAGTAAAACAGCGGCGAAAAACCAAAAACCAACAGTGACATAACACTCAGACTCGACACATGCAACTAATTAGCCTAGCTTAGCATGAAGAGGGAAAGCAGAAGGAAACAGTTAGACTGGCTCAAGTTCAAAAATACACGTACAAACACCTTGAGACTTGATTTATAATGTGGTCAACACAAGAGAGAACAAGAGTCGCAATGTGGTTAGCCTAGCTTAGCATAAAGATTAGAAGCAGGAGGAAACAGCTAGCCTGGCTCCAGTTCAAAAATACACCTCTAAAGCTTGGTGTTGAGCACATTTTATCTCTTTGGATAAACCTGTCCACAGACAGAAGTGTAAAAACAGCAACTTGATTTAATTTGTGATTTTAGGAGTTACATAATGGAACTATTTCTCGACAGTGGATTTTAATGACTGTATGAGCAGAGCCCTCTGGTGCGGCTTTCAGAATGACTTTACTAAGCAGTTCATTCCATCCACGCTGTCGTACTGTGGGGTGTAATGAACACAGCAGCTTCTAGGAGCCCCTTTGTGGGGCCTTTACACTGTTAGCTGTTTTTCTATGATGAATCATGTATCTTTGGCAGCGTCGGTGACCTAACATCCCCGTGTGGATCATCTCGTTTTAATACAAACACATGAGAGGAGGCGAGAGGTCAGGAGACGAGCTTGAATGCACACACATGCATGATCATCCTGCGCTGGTGACCAAAGAAGCAGCGACATACACTAAAGCCTCCTGCTAATGAGTGTGAATATTCATGCACATCATTGACCCACATGCTTTTGGACTGATGTCATGAGTTTACACTATCAGTAGAGCTGAATGTGGGTTGGTATTCACTTGGATTAGAGCAATAAATTAGTTCACTGCCTATGTTGTCTCATACCTCAGATATTATTCAATTGAGCTGATTACACCATAAAGAACTGATGTCTACTTGTTTTTGCAGACCACTGACCCAGTAATCAAGTCTTTAGTTGAACAGCTCTGGAGACTTTTCCCACCAAACTTTTTTTTTACTCCCAAGAGGAGGAGTGACATCACAGTTTCTCACGCTCTTTGTCACTCCCTTCTTCCTCTGAGAACTCCCTCTCTTCCTCTCCCATCCTCCCACATGGGTTATAGACACATTGTTGGTTTCCTGTCACTTCTCCCTCTCAGGTGGAAGCGCGACTCTCAAGGAGTCTCATACTAAAATCATAACAGAAAGTCTTAAACTAAAGTATATATCCTTCACGTGTAAGAGGAACATGCAGAGTAGTTGATTTAGACCAATGCAGGAGTGCGTGGCAGAGGTCAACCCTGAAGTTTGATGGGCCAACTGGAAAATTTGAGAACTGATTGGTTGTTTTTGCAATCATCTGCACTCTGCTCAATACTGAATGTGTATCAGCAGGATGTTCTGACAATCATCTCGATCTTTAAAGAAATAGTTCAGCATTTTTCAAAATACAGTACAGCTGTCCACTTTTTTGTCCACTGTGCCAGATTTGAGGGGCTCTATTTACAGAATATTACATTCATAACTATGTTTTTATGTGTGTATAATTCCCTGAAAATGAGAATCATTATGTGTTTGTTACATTAGAATAGATCTTATATATCTACCACAGGCCCTCTTCCACGGATTCAGCCATGTTGAACCATGTTTTGACACCACTGTTTCGCTGCTTGGAAGGGGAGGGTGAGTGAGGCAAGGGGTATTCAGTTGGCTGCAATCTGTAACCTCACTGCTAGATGCTAAATCCTACATACTGGACTTTGAAGTAACTGAACATGGAGTCAGAAGGTGAAAGTCTTTATGAACTTACCCAGGCTTTGTCTAAAGTGAAACAAGACCTATAGTCAGAATTAGCATCTCTGTTAGCATGTAGTCAGCACCTCACTGACTTTATATGGCAACATGTGCAATAGTGAAGTATTGTGTGGATAGATAAATGTAGCAGTTCATTTATCAAGAACTAGTTTTAATGTGATATTCTCCTAAAACTACAAACTCCTATTTTTACATTTATGTTTCTGAACTTTTAAGATGTTGTCAAGTCTATGTTCTAACTTGTCAGCCATGTTAGCTGTTTGCCCTGCTGCCAGTCTATAGGCTAATCTAGGCTAACCACATCCTGACTCTGTACTTAGCTCATAGACATTAGATTGATATCAACCTTTTTGTCTAACTCCCAGAAATGAAGTGAATGAGTGTATTGGTTGGAGAAAAAAGATTTGATCAAACACATTAAGCTTTCACTCTAATTAGCTTCCCTTGATAATAGTGTGCATTAACTGCCCTCTATTGTGGCTAACAAAGATTCACAACTTCTTTTTCAGAGTGACGAGTGCCTTTCAAAGTAGCCAAATGTGTTTCCATTGCACATTTCATACATGAGTTTCAGGGTGCTTTACAAACTTTAAATGGAATTTAAAGGGAAGCTTTAAAAGGCTGAATAAAAGAAGAAACATTACAAATACAAATCTAGTTGAATACTGATATTAAAAAGATTAAATTAAAACAAAAAAAGCTTCTTTGTAAGGATCTTGCAGCAGCTTTCTGCATTTTTTTCACACAGTAAACAGATTATTAAAGTATTGTAACTTTCTTGTAATGAAGGTATATATTAGCTCTTTCAGGTCAGGTGTGGACATGAGGTTTCCCAATAAATCCTAAAATGATTAAAGACATTTTGTTTGAATTGACAGAGAGGTTAGGATGAGCACTAATGGTTTCCCTATGTTTGTAGAGTACTTAAAATAATGTCCCTATTAAAGGACAAGTGCGAAGGATTAAGTGGCATGTAACAGTATAGTTGCCTGTTTCAAGTACAAAGTACAAATACACTTCTACTTCCTGGTTCACTGACACCAGTGAGATTTAGTTTTTGGCCTTTTCAAGCTTTATTTACAATTCAAATAGAGACAGCTGAAGAGTGACAGGAATGTGGGGAGAGATTGAGATGGGGTATATGACACTGTATCAAATGCAGGAGGTCAAGAAGAACCACAGGTTTCAGAACATCAGATTCAAACCCTGGGACACCAGCAAGCTGAGACAGCTGAAGAGTGACAGGAATAGAGCCTTTGATTCAAACCCTGTGGGGACTAAGCCTTTGATGCGGATGCTCTACCAACTGAGCTAAACGACACCCTTGTTCTTCAAATTTAAACTTTCAATCAGCAAACGTCCTGTGGAAAGTTCTCAGTCATGAGCTAAAGGAAGAAAGGCTACAAAGTGGAGGAACTGAGGGTGAAACTGGGACAGACGGAGGGACGGTGAAGGAAACAGACTTCCAAACTTCTAGAAAGAGGCCACTCAGTGACAGAAGTAGGAGACACTGAGGAGGTGATTGACAGTGACTGAGGGAGAGAGGGAGAGGAGAAACAGGCGAGCAAGGTAGAGGTCAGTGGAGAGAGTGAGTGAGTGAGTGCTGAAAGGGGAGTATGGCTGGGAATGAATGGTATGAGATTTAGACGTGACCAGCCCACCACCAGCTGTGCATGTTGTCCCAACACACACTCACTCACTCACACACACACACGCACACAGATTGTCTTATCAAGCCCCAACACACACACACACCCTGGCTGGAGCCTGTTACACATTAACGCTGCAGTAAAACAGGATGAAAAGGAGACTGAAATCTCTCTGGTTTCACGACTGTTTAGCTGCCACTGTTCCTCCAACTGCTGCTGCAATCAAGCTAAGCTATAAATGTGACCATCATAAGACTAAGCACTTTCATAAATCACTCAAATCGATAACACACTCATTTCTGCCTCACCCATAGGAGGGGTAAACTGACTTGAGTATATAAAAGTACAAATTTTTAAAGGGTTTTGGGTCCATTAGCGGATATATATACACAACAAAAGGAAGAAGAATCAATATTCCAAAAGGCATTTTGAGCTACAAATGAAACATGAAGCCATTGGATGAGGGTTAGTGCATGGGTTGATTTCCATGGATAAGAAATGTAAAGGGCTAAGATGTTTCAAAGTGAATGAGTTTCAGTTCTCGGGGACAACAATGAAGGGACAGGTCTTCATTTAACCTGTTGACATGTTGGCTATTATCTCAAAATAGTCAAAAGTGTGCAACAGCGAACAGTGAACATAATGGCATGTCATTAATGGTATGTCTCCATAAATTCCATCCAAACAATAGAAAAGGGGGATCGTTTAGAAAGTGGGAAATCATGCAACGTCAGATATGAATATATTCCAACAGATGGGAGGCTCAGATATGTATTTCCTTTTCTCACAGAATATCTAATTGCTCTGTGGTCCAGTAAAACAAAGCACAATAACACATAACATGTGTGGCTTGTT
Source organism: Miichthys miiuy (assembly GCA_036365135.1). Lineage (NCBI taxonomy): Eukaryota > Metazoa > Chordata > Actinopteri > Sciaenidae > Miichthys > Miichthys miiuy. Next base: position 336,012 of record CM071605.1, read on the forward strand.
TCATACAGCATGTGTGCACTCGTGAGTTGAAGTGACATTTAGTATCACAAAGTAACATCAAGTGTATGTTCACATTTTCAGTCTGCTTGGGCGCCAGAAGAGCTTAGTCTAGTCCTGGAACACAGCACGAGAGTCACAAGTCTTTATTGTAAATACTACTGATGATCTAATTCCAGAATTAAAACCTAATTATACTGGATTGAGCAACAATGAGATTTCCTGCATCTCAAACTTTACAGACTAGACTCTATAACTTGTGCTAATAGCTTAGTGAAGCAGAGAGAATCATGAGCATTCACTGCCCCCATGTGGCCACAGTAAGTGGCCACATTCATACTGTGAATGAAATGAAATGTGTCTAATGTGACATTCATTCGATGCTTTAATCACTTATTATTACTTATGGGTGAACAGGTCGCAGTACTAGCTGATGTTAACTTAGAAATGGAACTGGTTAATGTCAACAAACAACCGACCCACTACAACACCAAGTCTGAAGTCAAAGATAACATTACTGTAAAGCATGTCAAATATATTGTCATATTGCTGTCTTCAACTGGCTAACATCAGGTTACTTCCCAAAGGGGACAAATTACTGGTGGGGTTGATAACGTCAGCTAATTCATCAAGACTCCAGGGGCTGAGCTGGCTGCTTAATTGGCTGTCTTGCAGTTTGCAGGTTACTTTGTCATCTTTCGTTGCTGGGTTGCAGCTGGCTGGTTAACCACAGCTTGCTTGCTGAGGTTATTGCTACCAAAACACTAAGTTTGTAAATGTAATCCATGATACGTTGATTTTAGCTCACAAAAATAAAGGAACAGTACAAAACAAATGTATATAAAGAATAAAGACAAGAACAATGCAGGGCAGAGGCCAGCTCGGTAACTGTAAACTGACCGAAGATATGTCGTGGGTGGCCAGGTCACTGTGGGTTGGCTGTGTGGTGTGGGCCTGGTATTTGTTATATATATAAAATTAAAAAAGGGCTATGACGTAACAACTTCACATTTTATGCATTTCATTTTTTCATTTCCAGTTTAATATTAATATATTACCTGTGGAAGAAAACGGTTTTCCGAATTAATACTAAATTCTTCTTTTTACAGTGAAGGGGACAATAGGGATAAACTATCTGAAAGTCAGAACTACATTACCCATCATTACTTTCAACGAAATTTACCGTTTTCCCGCAAAGTGAGGTATTTTTCGTTTATTGGCTGAACGCCACGGCAGGAAACGTTTGGCGAAATTTGATTGGCCGGCTCTCCTCTTCAGTTACCCGGATAAACGTTGGCTATATTTTAGGGACAATCGAAGGCGGAGGTTGTAGTTCAAACCGACAGTCGGTACTCGGCACCGAGAAACTCGATTTTTGCAGCGTCAGAAATTTATTTGATTTTAAATATGGTGAGTATTGCAAGTGCTGGCGCCACATCAGAACTATGAACTGTGTGTGATGGCGGTTTGTTGGCAATAAATGTTTAACAGCCGCTAATGCATTTCAGCGGGTAGCCAGCGGTTAGCCGCTAGCGTTAGCTGTTGTAGTAGCTTAGCGGGCTAGCATTGCGAAAGCAGTGGTCACATAATGCTAAAAGGGGCGGTAAAATTCTGTCCAGCATTAGCTAGTATTATTCTTCGGAGAGATACAGTTTGGCGCCTGCAAATTGATTAACAATGTTCGTGTTTTCCAGGCTGGTGGTAAAGCGGGCAAAGACTCCGGGAAGACCAAGACGAAAGCTATTTCGCGCTCGCAGAGAGCAGGACTGCAGGTTTGTCCGTTCACACTCATTCATTTCTCTCGGCTATGCTAACACATGCTAACGCGCTAACAAGCCGACGTCGTCGCAGAGCTGAATGTTACTCAGCTGGCGGCCGTCTCTCACCGACAGGCCACTGAACCCCTTTGTTTATCTGTCCGCAGTTCCCGGTGGGTCGTATCCACAGACACCTCAAGTCCAGAACCACCAGCCACGGCAGAGTGGGAGCAACCGCGGCTGTCTACAGCGCGGCTATTCTTGAATACCTTACGGCCGAGGTAACGTAACATCATCTATCCTCCACATTATCGACACATATCGCCTCCGGAGACGGGCTGCACTCTGGCCTATGTAAATGTCTGTAACGGCCGGGTTTGTTTCAGGTGCTGGAGTTGGCAGGAAATGCATCTAAAGATCTTAAAGTGAAGCGTATCACCCCGCGCCACTTGCAGCTGGCCATCAGAGGAGATGAGGAGCTGGATTCACTTATCAAGGCCACTATTGCTGGTGGAGGTAAGAACACAGTCCAATATATAATAACTATTATTGATCATTAACAATTTACAATTATAAGACATAAATGTATCAGTATCCTGAATTTATTTTCTAATATTTTAATAATCGTGAGCTTTACTTACTAAACCGGGATTCTCGTGTGGTGTGTTGTTGTGTGTCTGCTCGATTAAGCGCGATTAACGGCTCTCCCATTGTTCTTTGTTTCCAGGTGTGATCCCTCACATCCACAAGTCTCTGATTGGAAAGAAGGGCCAGCAGAAGACCGTATAACCTGACGTTCTCTGGAAGTCTGCATCAAGTGGTTCAGTGTCTTTAGATTAGAACACCTTTTAGGATTTGATTTGTATTGAGCTTGCATTTACTCACCCTGGGGTATTTTTTAAAAAGTGGCTTCAGAGAAGCTCAATTTTTTTGTTTTCCGGTGCTGCAGTTTTTGTGTTGAAACTTGCTTTTGTGGCGTTCCCATGTTTAAAGTGGTGTTTTAATAAAGCTCTTATTGGGCATTTGCAGTTTGTTCTTTCAGTTCCTGCATTCTCATGGGCTTGGGTTCTGTTCTCATTTCTACACTAGGTGTTCGGTTGACTACTCCAGTGTGGATGGTGTAAATGTGTTTTTTGGCTTTATTGGTCTAAATCATCCCTGTTCAAAAGAATCCACCTCCAGTCAAAACGAGACAACCGGTTTGCATGTGGATAGTCATAGCATGCTGAGAACCAGCTCAAGCATGGAAACTGTCTGTTTCAGCCTCATGTGGATGCATGAACTGTAAAGCATGTTTTCTATCTGTTTACCACTGGACTGACATGATCTGGGGGGGGAAAGCCTGTAGTCACTTTTGGATTCCTGAATAAAGACTGGACTGGCACAGTCAGAACATTTTGCATATTGTGTATGGATGGCTTATTGCATGAGGGCAGTCCGACTGCATTTCTGGGATTCAAGGTGAGATGGTTGAACAGTTAAAGATCTGAAGCATGACCAGTGTGGAGGTGTACAAGTACTTTATCAACACAAGCACACCAAATCAATCTTTAGTATTTACTGTGTATATAAAATAAATGAATAGTGCTGGCACAAATTAAGCTTAATTATAAAACTGAAGGTCATTACAGGTGTTTTAATAACCTGAGTATTTAGGTATTTTAGTTTTGCTAGCATTTCTAAAAAATATATTTTAAACTTTGAACATTTTAAAGGACATAAATGTCAAGCAGCTATGGGGAAAAAAGAAATCCTTGAGACATCTTGTAACCTTAACATTAGACCACCACTAGATGACACTACAGCACCACCACACGCCTCCATCCACTATGAGGTGCCAGCCATGGCTGCAGTTACTCTGATATATGGAGCCCATATAAGCAGAAGTCAGGGCCTGTTTTCATCAGACTCATTCTCCAGAACGTCTCTGAGGATGAACTGTATCAGCCATTATGACTCGAAAAGCTCTAAAAGAAATGACAGGCACGTCTGTACCGGCCAACACCACAAAGTTACATCAGTTTGATCCCAGATAGTGGAGTGATGAACTGCACACTGTGTGTGTGTGTGTTCAGGCAGATTTATGAGGACAGAACCTCGGTCTCCAACTTATCGACCTTGGACGACTTTGAGCTGGGATTTATAGCAAACTGACGCTGCACTTCAAATAGACAATGACTCATCTTTTAGGTACATTTAAAACTGAATTAACCACTTTTGCACTTTAAAAAGGCTTCTGACTCCATTACCCAGAAGTCCTTTGTGACGTCAGTAGTCAGATTTTGTTATAGACCCACTCTCTTTTACAGGATGTATGATATAAAATGAATGCATACAAATCCTCAAACTTATTAGGAAGCTTGGTGCCTTCATTACCCACAATGCAACTCAACCACAGTATGGCAGCTGATTTTCACAGACTTTCTATTAGTATTTATCAGTTTGTAAAATGTTATTATCCATAATTCTTTTGTCAGATGTCAGTAAGTTCAGTGTCTTCATCATAAAAGGAGCATTAGCTTTGTATCATTACAATGTGGGTATGTACTATATATGCAGATGAACAGTGTTTACCTCATCTACATGTTGCCTGCACCGGGAGCTTCCCGCTCTTTGCCTCTCTCGATCCAACTCGAACAACAGATTGTACGATGAGTCAGTCCAATCTGACAATAATTAGTAAACTGATCCCATTTTGTTTAGATCAAGGGAGGCAAAAATCGACTTTTTGCCGGAAAATATAATGATACAAAGCTGGTTGAAAGTCGGCGAAGTTTCCTTTTAACATGTTAATTCATCCAGTGTTAGTGGATCCAGCTGTTGCACATTTAGATGGTGTGCTCCTGTCTGCAGCTTTCCCACCAAGAGTCCAAACACAGAGCAGACTTTTGGGCAATCTATGGTGTTTGAGTTAATGAGTCAATATGGATCCAGCAAGTAACCCTAAAACTACTGGCTATTTCCCTTTACATGTTAAACATCTGTGTTAATTGATGAGTTTTAGGGAAGTTGGTGTGTGTCTATGAACCAAGCTAGCTGTTCATAGACAGTAGTCATGGACAAACATGGACATAGTATCCGTAATGTCATCCACAGGTTTCTTAAGAGTCAATGTGAAGCTCAGTGTGGTGGCTCTGGCCGCCGCCATCTCGGCAGTCCTGCCTCTGCCACCTCTTTGCTAATCTGAACAAAGAGGTGGAGCACTGATGTAGCTGGAAACCTGTGACGCCTGTGACGGCACCCGTCTGTATGGAGACTGACTCACTTCTGAAGCCAGCCTGAAGTGGCTGTTGAAGAAACTGCAGCTTTTGACACTCCTGTGTTTGCTTCACTTCACACCCATGGAGGTCGCCACTTGGCTCTTTCCCCCTGCTTCTAGTCTATGTGCTAAGCTAGGCTAACCTGTTGCTGATTCCAGCAGTGGTAAAACTATGGTCTAGTCTAGTTCCAACCTTTCTAGTCAAAGTGTCCTTGGACAAGATACCGAACCCCAAATTGTGAGAGTGTGCATGGGGAACTTGAAGTATAATTGTGAGCGCTTTGATGAGCAGTTGGCACCTTCCATCAGTATGAATGTGTGTGAAGTGGTGAATGTAAAGCAAATGACCATATTTCCCAAAATGTTGAACTATTCCTTTAACATTCTGGCTGTTAGTTTGCCGAGTTTCATGGTTCCATTTATTTCTTTTACTCAATGAGCATGTCAACCTGCACATGGTAAATCATCAAAATCTTTTATTAAGACAAATAGGAAGGAAATCACAAATTCCTTTCTAATTGTGTGTCCGTGCACAGGCTCAAGGACTTTGTGAAATAAAACAGTTTTCTTTTCACCCGTTGTGTAAGTGAAATCAGATGTGACATTTAAAAATAATTAAGAAAACTTTTCAGTGTGACACGGAGTTGGCTTGCACGCAGCACCGGAGCCGGTCTTTCTGGCTTGTCCAAACTAATCAAACATGCAGGAGAGGCCGAGGTCTTTAACTGGACAAATGAGTCCAAACACTACCTGTGTGCACTCCTCACTGCGCCTCATTTATGAGAAAATAATGAGAGGAATAATTAGGAAAGTCATCCCATATGCGACAGATCAGGTTGAAGTTGGTTGGACTTAATCATGAGGGGTCAGCTCAGTATAACTTTTTCATTTTCAAGAGGTGGTGTAATGTTTTGTTTATCTTGTTCAGTGTTCCATGAGGCTATAGCTCTTCCCAGCATGCATTGGGTGAAACTCTATAGAGTTTTCCCGTTTCTTTACACAATCAGGCCTTCTTTTCAAAGTCTATTAAACGGTCTAAAACAAGAGTTTAACATCTTGGGAAAATAGCTCAATCACTTTCTTTCTAAGAGCCGAGGAGATCCATATGTCACGTGTAACTTTAAGTATGGAGCTGAGGGTAGTTAGCCTAGCTTAGCATAAGTAGAGGGGAAACAGCTAGCCTAGCTATGTCCAACATTTGTTTTAACATTTGTGTTTGAAGGGAAGTTATTGTAAAAGGTGAAACTATTTTTTGACATCAGTTAATCCCCTCTGCCTACTTCTATGCAGCACCTTCTGCTGTAAGGTGGGTTGCCAGATGCCTTTTGTTTTTGGTCTCTCAGTGATCGTAACAAATCTGGCAACCTCGCTCTGACGATAAAATTTAGTAGTGCTTCACCCAGCTGTTCAAAAATAGTTCAAGCGTATAATTTGACATTTTTAGCCATGGCAAGCCGTGTGGCTCTAGCGATGGCAACGTGGGTCTACTACTTATACACAGACATGCAAGAAGTAAATAGACACCTTCATTCAAATCCAAATTAAAGGTGTCTATTTACTTCTTGCATGTCTGTGTATATCTCAGCAACCATTGGATGGATTGCCATGACATTTGGAATGGATATTCATGGCAGTACATCCATCAGGTCAGAATTTGTTCAATACTTACAGCTGTGCTTGTGTTTTTAGTGCTAATTAGCTAATGTTAGCATGACACGCTAAACTAAGATGATAAATATTATATAAGATTATATGAACATCAGAATGTTGGAATTGTGAGCAAGTTAGCATGACAAAGAGATAAAAAAATGAATTAGTGAACTCTAGAGTAGTTCGTTGGCATATTTTTAAGTTTGGAGCTAGGCTAGCATGCTAAGCTAGGCTAACCATATCCTGACACAGCTCTGTACTTTTTTTTTTAAAAGTGCTATTTGAGGCATTTTACTTTTATTCAGAGATAGACAGAATACAGGTGAGTAGAAATGTTTTTTTAACAGATCTCCTCCAACATTTCCTCTGAGGCTTTGCATTTCAACACAATTAACAGTTTAACAGTTTTAATGGAAAAAAGCAACTGGGAGGAAGTCTGAGGGCGCTCAAACAAATGAAGGATTGTATCGTAATAAACTTTTATAAAAAGGTCTCCAAATTTAGCTTCTTTTTCTTTTTGCTTTGTTAGCTTTTGTTATTTCTGGATCCCTGCACCTTAGAGGAGCTGCACATTTGCACCAGCTTTCTTTTCACCCAAACTGTTGCGGACCAGTATCAAGTGTCTGTAATCAGGACTAACGTGGATCAAAAGCCTCTCCAAAGGTCTAAATGGGTGTAATGAACTTCAAAATGCAGTTTGCTGATCCATAATTAACCTTTGGAGTCTTTAACAAGCACATCTGTCTGCTCGGCTATTGATGATTTGTTTTGTAGGCCTGGTGAAAAGCGGAGTGCTAATGAGGCTTTCCCCGCAGCTCCATCCAGCCAGGGCACCACTCAACCATTAAGTCAATTTAGAGTAGACCGAGGGGGGGAGGAGGGGGGGCTCCTTTTAATTTGGTTCTAATTAAAGTGCAGGAAGTGAAACAGCGGCACTCACCTACCTACCTTCAGGCTGGACCGTCTCTCCGGTGCTCTCTGGAAGCCATTAGCACATCTGGGCCTCACTGGATGGTTTTAACATTTATTGGGTTTTACAGAGCTCTTAACAGCATGTCATCACAGGTTAGATGAAGAATTTACCGTCAATGAGGAAGACCACTGCTCACTTTCACCGTCTCTGAAAAGACTTTCCCTGGGTGGATCTGAATTCCAGACTGTATACTGTAATGTACATACTGTACTAATCTTTACGGTCAAACAGATGTGTTGACCATAAAGGACCATGCACATAAAAAAACATTCATTTTACATGTATTTTGTCTGCAGGTTTCTGACATGCACCGTGTTACACAAATGTGCCTTTTAGATTTTACATAAATAAGCCCCCGAGTCACTTTTATGTAAAGTAATGATGTCAAACAGACCAGCATTTTCATAACTGTTTCAGCACAGCTCAGATTTGAATGGACAGTAGAAATACATGTACATTTGAGTTTACTGGCTGAACTAGCTCCTGCCTAAGTTCTATTTTTGTTCGTGAGAACTGCATGGATGATATTATAAATATCCAGCAAAGTGCTTTACTAACAGCATGTATGCCAACTTTGTCATTCTCTGCCTGTGCACTGTAGTGTGTGTCTGAAATACAAGATTTGTATCTCTGGATGAATGCTAATGTTGCTCTGTGTCTGCTGGATGTGTAAATCAGAAACTGATTGCTAACACGTAGCCACAACTAATCTATGAGATAATAATATGTTGTTGTTGTGTTTTGATACTCTCAGGTCACTTATTATTAATATATACCAAGTGGCAACCTGCGTGACTGTGAAGTGCCAAACAGGTGAGTTGTATATAAATTCATCCTCAGTACAGTTGTCATGAACGGGGAAATTAGCTATAGAGACCAAAACTGTTTTTTGTACCAGGCTGTAAACATGTTTATTTCTGCTGTGAAGTTGGACATTTTAACATGGGGACTTATGGAGACTGACTCACTTCTGGAGCCAGCCTCAAGTGGCCGTTTGAGGAACTGCAGTTTTTGACACTTCTGCATTGTGTCCACAGCCCCTAAGGTTGCCACTTATATAGCTTATATAACGTTATAACTTGACCTCAAGCTACTACTTTTTGTAGCTGTGAGCAGTTTTCCTGTCCAATGACGGATATCAGTAGCATTACGTGAGCACTCACCACTTTGTTCACTGTTTGAATGAAGTGGATAAGACAGTTGACTGGTTTCCAACCTGTCAACATGTTCGCAGATCTCTGCAGTTACTGTAGTGTCTGCAATGTTCTCATAAGTTGTGACACATTGGAATTAATACCAGTGGGTTACATCCAACAGTGTTTTCTGAGTGTAGAAGTGAACTGTGCATCAGTATGAAGCACTATCACATGCTGCTCACTGACAGATATCAGTGATTTCCCGGAGCCTCTCACAAGCTGCTTGATGAGCAGCTGCTTTGTTTTTTGGCCTCAACGAACAAAAAGTTCCCAGCATGAAACACTCTGCAGCGAGCGACTGTAAAAGCTTGTCAAGTCAGCACCGTCCACACTACAGAGCAGATATAATGCCTGGTTTGATAACACAGTTAGAGAGAAAATGAGGCGGCTGCAGGGAGGGCTGAGAATTGAAGTGTTTTTTTGGGCTTTTTTTTTTTTTTCCACTTTTCCTTGTTCAAGTTCACACTCGGGTCCATCTGGTGGCAGGTGGTTCAGAGCAGCTGAATAGGCAGCGGTCCAGACTCTCCTCCTCGTCCATCACACATGGCTAACTTATCAGAACAGACACAATGAAAGCAGCAACGACACTCACCGCGCCTGTAATCTCTGTCAGGGATGAGACTTTGATTCACAGACGCTTTCAGCACATTTGTAGACATTTTTTTCCTCCTTCTTCCCCTCCTTTCCTGTTGGGCTCTGTGGCGGCTTGGTCTGTTAGTGTGTGTGTGTGTGTGTGTGTGTGTGTGTGTGTGTGCTCACACACAGACGGGGTGGGCTGGCAGGGGTCACGGTTCGCCGGCCCGCCTAGATCCATCAAGAGGAACAAAGCAGGGGGAGAAGGAGCCAGTGCCAAGCCCCCTGAAATCAAAGACCAGGTTTGGGATTGGGATTCGCTCCAAAAGGCTGGACCCATTTTGGTGGTGCAGGGGGTCTTTGGGAGCCTCGAGGGGAGGAGGAGGAGGAGCAGAGGAGTTAAAAACAATAATCAAATCCACCACAGCGTCTGAGGACGGGGCCGGTTGAGAGCGCTGGCTGAAGCCTCTGCGTGCAGCATCCCTCCTCGTTCCTCCCCTTTTGAAGTCCGCTTGCTTTTGTTCTTTACATAACTTGATCTGATATTTGAAAGGCTAATTTGTATGCATTCTGTGAGCGGGGGGTGGAGGGAGGAAGGCACCGCCACCCAGAATTCCACAGGGGGAGCTGACAGGAAGGTCAACACGATTGGCCACAGGGGGAAACGGAGGGACACAAGCAAGCCAAAAGCATATGATAAGTGTCTTTGAATTATTGCAGCTCTGTGCAAATTTGACGACAATGGCCGAGTGGTCAGGGGGGCTGAAATCCCTTTGCAAACAGAGAGCGCGCATGCTTTGGTGGTCTTCATTTCACTGTCAGCTTCCCCACCGGACTAGACAGCAATCGGTTGCAAAGGCAAATATGAATAAACACTTCAAAGGAAGCTCTGATACGGCTGATTTACATGAGCCGACCCTCCAGATGTTCGACTTTCATACTTTGTCTGTATGTACTTAAAGTAATTATTCAGAGTATTCATCAGCTTCAGACAATAAACATCTGATTTAAAGTTGATTATCGGACACAAAGCACACGTATGTGAGCGCTGATGATGATGGAACTGAATAGAAACTGGAAACAGACCTTCACCATGGAGAAAGCACTTAGGCAAAGTGTGGCTTTGAGCTATGTGCTAACATCAGCGTGCTAACATGCTCACAGTGCTGGTGTTTAGCACGCTCATCTGTTAGCGTGTGAACATTTGCTAATCAAACGCGAAGCGCAGCTGAAGCTGATGGGGAAGTCACTGAGCGGACGTTTGCTGCAGTTGTTACAAGAATGTCTGGAGCAGATTTTGTGGCAAACCATCCAATAAATGTTGAGACATTCAGATTCTCCGGCCAGGACTGGTATCCACTGTACTTCCTCTAGTTTTTCCTGTGCAGTGAGGGATTATCTGCAACATTTCAGTGCACTCACTTTTGGTTTTCATGTGGAACATTAGGAGACCAGCAGCAGATCCTGAGTCTGTTGACTCTAAAAGGTGAAATGAACATGAGCTCAGACTATGAGTGACTCTTGAACGTTCTCAAAGTAAATATTGGAACATTCTGACACTAAAATGATGTTTTTTTCAGACAAATCAGGAGAAAATGAACTTTCTTTGAGACCTGTCTGTGTCAGACATCTCTTCGCTGTGGTCCAGAATCATTGCACTCTTTTCTGTTAAATGTAAATCTATAATATTAAAGGGCACTGGTTGGTCGGGTTTCACCAAAGATGAATTATAAAAACATATTTACTTTTTGAACCGTCTCCGGTTTGCCCTCTAAGGAAACAGGAAGTGCCATGTGATCATCATGGCTCGTGTATTTTTTGGATCTGTTTTTTATCATTTTGACAATGACTTTGTTGAGTCAGCGTTATCTGCAGAGATATGAAAATAAAAGTATGAATAAATGTGGTTTCCCTTTAACGTCTATGAGGTTGCCTGTATAAAAGGTTGATGCTGGGTTTCTATGGTGCCCTCTGCTCATCACAGAACGACAACAAGAGAACCAGAGTTCATCTTTTCTTCATAGACAGTAAGAAAAGTGCACTTAGTGTTTATCAGGGATGCGTAGAACTATCAGCTTTTATGTGTTTAACCCTCAGGCGTTAGTTTGATTTACTACCCTCTGAAATCATAAAGATTTAAGATGTCACTATTGTTATTTATGAATTTTCAAAGTAATCAAAGTGGCAGTTAAACGGTTAACATCCTCAAAATGATTGAATGTTTGGTAGTTTTTGAGCTGGGCTGAGGTTGTTTAAGAGATTTAAAAAACATTTGTTAAAATTTTCTAGCAGTTTTTTGGAAATGGACATTTTTTTTTTTTTCAGTGTTCTATTGATCTATTATTAAAATTTGAATTCCAAAATTTGTCAAGAGAGAGACTTTGATACAAAAATGGTGCCTTATGCACTAACACAGCCAAATCGACGGCCAGATAAAGAGGAACAAATTGGCCCAAATGGACAAATTTGTCCATATAGTTCAAGATATTCACGATATGTTTCAGTAGAACAGAGCAGTTATGAGTTACTGTAGAAGACATTATATCTCCATCATGTGGCCCTCGAAGCTACACCTGCTTCTGTGCAAATAATTGTAAAGTGCAGACGAGGTTTTTCTTGGAGCAGCATGCCTTCAGACAGCGCGGGGAGGTGAGATGAAGGAGGAAGGAGAGACTTTTCATCAACCTTGAGCTTTAATGACTTCCTCGAGGTGCTTTTTGACTGCCGTCCAGAGGCTCGGCGGGAGGGGAGCCTTCCTCCTCAGCCTTGGCCTCGTGCCAGGGTGACAATCAATGTCTCTGTGTCTCTTCTGTGGGAGATTATTTCGAAGGTCTCCCCCTTTTTATTGGAGGAAATGGTATTTGGAAGCTCAAACAGGATGTCCTGCTGACTGGCCTGGACTCTGAACCATTCCCCCACCCCCCCGGGCTCCATTCTTCCTCTACACCCCCCCTCCTCCTTCTCCCTCAGCTCCATTCTCTCAGAGGAAAATAGCTTAAATTAATCCAGGAGTCTAAGCAGCCACTTCTCCCTTTTCTTGTCTCCATTTGGAAAGGCAGTGAAATCTTTCACAAATGAAACTCTGTGTTTGGACTGAAGTCTGCTGCCTGCTGGAGACGATGCCACACGGAAAAATGAATTCAGTCTGGCAGATTTTAAAGGTGCAGATAGAGTTTGATGTCCATTTCAAAACAGCAGTCTGAGTTAGCGAAAGATTATCTTCTGAAAACTCTGTAAGGAGAAACTTTAAGCTGATGACCACTTGGATATCTGTCTGCACTCTCCTGACCCGATTGTGGTGTCACTGTCCCATTTTGTATTGGCCAACTAAGAGCAGAAGAAGATGTTTGAGATAAAAAGTGTTTTAAAATGTATCTACATTATGACATTATGATTCTGACCTGTCACCTCAGATTCTTCCAAATATTTCACCTAATCGCTACATACACTGCAAACCAGGACGTAAACCAACGTTTACTGGAATGTAGCCACAAGTGTCAGTTACAGGATTGTGCTGATGCTAAAACGCAGCATAATAGTAGCATGAGTAGTCAGAAAGTTACATATTCTTGTTTTAAAGCTGCACGAATCAGTATTTCATATATTGATAATGAATAAAATGTGTAAAATGGAAGCTGTTGTATGTTGAAGTGATGAACCCACAGAGACTCTGCAGTCATAATGTCTTTTTCTCTTTTAGTTATACTCTGCTTTCATGAACCTGGTTTCCATCAGCAGCAGAACTTTCCAGCTAAAAAGTTCTGATAAACCAGCTGGACACTACCAGTCCAGCACCAAACGCAGACAGCGGCTAGAAGGTGAACGCTTTTGTAACTGATGGGGACAAGAATGTTTGAATCTGATCCAGTACTGAGCAGCCTGCAGCTGTGAAACTGGCCACAGTGTAATCCTGGTCACACCGTCACATTACAGGTGTTTGTTTTTGTCACTGACAGGCTCACATTGTGTTTGACCACATGATGCTTGATCTGCTCTGTGACACGAAAACACGAAAAATAAGGTTGGAAAATTCTGAAGTTATGCTTTGAGAAGCAAACGAGCCAGAATTTTTCTCAGGAGTTGGTGGAGACCAAAAACAGAGCTGAAAGGAGAGTGACCACTGGACATAAATACAACACTAAATGAACGTTAATGTTGGAAGTAGACAATGATTTGCTAACGAGTTTGTCTTAAATGTCTGTAGGATTTAAGTGGCAGATTGCAACCAAATGAATACTCTCCAACATCTCACCCTCTCCTTCCAAGCATGTAGGAAAAGCTCTGGCTGTGAAAGTCACATAAAAAGCAAAATGTCATCTCTAGATCGGTGTTTGATTTGTCTGTTCAAAAATGGCGGTTCAACATGGCGGACTCCATGGAAGAGGACCCGCTCACTGTAGATATAATGTAGTGGAGATTTTAAGTCAATGAAAACACAATGATTCTTATTTTCAGGTGATTATACAGTAATGAAATCATACTAATTGATTGTATATCCAATTTCTGCTAAATCTTGCACACTGGACCTTTAATAATTTCATAAAGTGACAATATGTCTAATTAATGTAGCACAAAATTTTGTCACCGCTGAGAAATTTAAAGACCCAAGAATAATGTTTTCATCTAAACTGAACAGGATTCAAAGACTAGTTAGAACAGTTCTGGAACTGTTTCTTGGTGAAGAACAGCTGGGTGACGTCACAGCTGAGGTCTTGACGGTTGGACCCGTCGTGTGTGTACAGAGACCAAAACCACAGTTTATATTTTACACATTTTTCAGTTTATGTTCATGTTCACTTGAAAGAAGGAATGGAATAAAACTTTTATCAGAATATATGTTCTGGATAAATGTATACAGCAGATATTCCAGAGCCACATGGTGAGATTCAGGTTTTTATTGTAGCCAGAGCACAGTTCTGACCTTTGATCCAGTATAAACATTATATATAATAGATGACTGCTCTTAAGAGGGTTTGAATCACAGCACAAATACAGTAATTGGCTGTTCATGGCATGTGTGGGGTTCATACTTGGCCTCCAGCGCTATTAGCGTTGACCTCGTGACCCTTAAAGAGGTAATTTGGGCTCAGTAAAACATTAGCAGGAGTGGGAGTGCGTTGGCTTCGCGGCTTTGCTTTGGATCATCCAAACACCGAAGGAAGAAAAAAGATATGAAAACAATCATAAAGGTCTGAAGGCAGAGCTGTGGCATGTGGACAGAACCCAGCTGGAGCGGAGCAGGCGGGTGGAGTGCTGCAGGAACAGCTTCAGTGCTGCTGCTGCCGTTTGAAGGAGGACAGTTCACAGAGTAATGAAGAGGTGCCTGATGGGAGGTCGAGTCCTGATATGATTAAAGCGTGATGAATGGTTTCCTCTGCTGGAAAACGCAACTTTAATATGCTGAGTCGCGTTGAACTGTTAACTCGACCGCACCAGATGGTTTGTTACACAGATACATCTGGGAAGTCATTGCTGGACACAGTTTGGAAAAGGGCTGGCGTGATTGGATGAACCATGTCTGTCAATATCTATCAACCAATCAGAACAATGAACCAAACTTACTGAAGTCAGTTGGAAAAATCTGTCAGTGCAGTTTTTTGTCTCAGCAGCTACGCTAACCTCTTTAGCAGGTTGTCACACACACCTAATATTAGACCACGTCAGTAGCTCAGGCTGCAGCTGCCAGTAGTTCCTCAAAGGACCCTGATAGGTCAGAACTATGTTCAGCTTGGCCACTGTGCTACAATTCACGATCAGCCTGTTCAGTCAAGTTAGTGGAAGGCTAAACTGACGGAAGTGTCTTGTGTGCCTGCTCTGTGGGCTACACAATGTGGAATATCCAGGTAACTGAGTAGTTTGAGAATGAACGGAGACCCTCCACCTTCTCTTTATACATCCATGACATAGACCAGGGGTCTTGAACCTTTTTGGTTCTCACGTGTCACATTTTAAGTCTGGCCTATAACAATTTTTATATTGACTTTATTCAACTTTTATTTCACCTTATTAACCTATTTATATGCTGGGTTATTAGCCTGTATGTGTTTAAAGTTCATGCCAAGATCTGTGTGTCTTTGGACATGCCCACTGATTCATCCAATTGGAGTGCAAATCCCTCCACTGTACGTAGTTTCTCAATGATCTGCACCCTCACAGTCACCATTATTTTGGTGAAAATTGTCAATTATTATGACAATCATTGGTGGACCCCCTGCAGTACCTCTGCAGACCCCCTAGGGGTCACGGACCCCTGGTTGAATACCCCTGACATAGATTGAATGCTGGCAAGATGGAGTCTCAAGTGTTCTCACAAGTCCAGCTACCTTACAGGGTCATCAATGATTAGCATGTTTTTATGTTTTTCTCAGTCAGTGTTTTCCAACATGAAGCACGGCTCCTGAGCTAGCAGCTAAGAGTCTGCACATCTTCATACAATGTCAGATTAACAGAGGCCGGAAGTCATTTATTCTGACGGAGGGTGAATGATGGACAGTAACAGACTAGCGCCTCTTTATGGCGTTGAATCTGCTCGTCTTTGGATCTCAGATATGTTGGAATCTCCAAAACTCTAACTTTTCCTCTCATGATCACATAAATGAGGGCAGGGATAAACCAGACACAGTGAGGACTAGCTTTTACCTCCATGATTTTTTGTGGTTCTGCCCAATTCTGTCAAGCAAAGCTCGAGCTCCATTGTTGTTTCAGGACAGAGGTTGCAGCATGTTAGCATGCTAAAATACAGCTGAAGCTGATGAGATCATTAGTTTTGCAGGTATTTGTTCAAAATCTGGGTCAGCCATTGTTGGGTCTCTGTAAATAATATAAAAAGAATACATCACATGCTTTTTAAGGCCAGGGGTAACAGGTATACACACACAGCATGCTGAGGCCTTCACATGGCGAGGCTCATTTATAATATTTGGAAATGTTTTCCCGCTGTCGGTGGGGCGCAAACACACGACTAGGATGAAAACGGGCCGGAACGGCACAGATTTACACGGCGACTAAATATAGCAGAACGCAGCCGAACACCTACCAACTCCTCCACAGAGACGTTTTTAACATTTAGCCTGCAGTCAGCAGGAACAGGTTGTTCCAGCGCAGGCCTGGTAAGATGTGTGTGACATGGAGACTGATGAAAGCATGTGCGAGTCTTCCTCGCCCACATAAATGGGAAAACTGGACGACTTCCAACTTTTCTTCTGTCAGACCACCCACTTAGACCGACATAAAAAGAACATGAACAGTTTTTTTTGGTCTTCCACCAGAGGAGGGAGATCAACGTTTTGATCCCACAATCCAATAATTCACTCCGGTGCTGAACTTTTACCCTTTGATTGGAGATGATAGTTTCTGTATTTTTAAGCCTCAACTTGAAGTGCGAATATTTCATGAAGGCTTCCCTTCTCGTGGAGGGGATCCTCACCGTGCAGCAGCATTCCGTACCCTTCACACACAATATTACACACACACACACACACCGAGCCACTCTGTGAGCTCTCCAAACTCAAGTTTCATTTCATCTGGACAGCTGGGGCCTTGTATCAGGCCAACGTGTCACTGAAAGTCTGTATTTATGAGAGACGGTGCTGAGTGCTTAATACCTGTCAGTTTATCAGTTATTGTAATACTGCACAGCTGTACTCATCAAAGCGTGGCTGCATGCAGATTTCCCCTCGAGCAAGTCTTCTCCAACCGCAACGTCCTATAACATCACATTTACTGTGAAAATATACATACACACATACACATTATGAAGTAGACACCCTGTTCGCAACCTGCTGAATACATTTCTCATATTTCCATGTCAGCCTGTGAACAATGCTCCATTATTTACATCCTGTCTTGTAATGTGTTGACCACTGATAACCATGTGAATAAAAGCACCTGGTCAGTATGAAGTGGTCACAATCGATTTTCCAGCATTACAACAATCACCCGAATGCACCACAACCAAGAGACAAACACGCACAAGACTAGAGCTGTGGAGGACACACTGCTGAGTTTTCTAAATGGAAGCACAGAAAAAAGATCTGTTTTTTTTTTTTTTTAATCATCAGTTGTGATATTTTACTTATGGAAATGTGGAGTTTGAGAGGCGGACGCAAATTATCGCTCATTTCTGCTAATGTGTTCATGAAAAGGCTGCAAGAGGCCTTCTGCTCATAAATCATGGTCATATATAAAAGAGCGGTTCCAAACCTTTTCTAGTTTAAAGAGATTTCATATTATATTCAAAACATAACAATAACAAGAAGTTTGTGTCAAACAGTGACTTGGAACCATTTTGAGCTGATTATTTCCTGTTAATATTTGATCATTTGACTCTTTCTTTCTTTCTTCTCATACATTTCTGTCTGTAATATTATTTGGAACAATCATACAAAGCTAATGTTGTTGACAGGTCGTCGTTCTTTGAGCTCTTTGTTTAAACTTTTCTAACGCAGGACGAGGTTGTTCTGGAGAAATCATTTGTATAGACTGAATAAAACCTGGACGTAGTCTCCGTGACGTCCCGCACAGGTTTCTGAAAAGCCACTGTGAAGCTCAGTGTAGTCGTCTCCATCTTGGCAGTCCTGCCTCCGCTGCCTCCCGGCTAATCCAAAAATAGGGCAAAGAGGTGGAGCTGAGGCCGGCTGAATGAAGCCTGGGTGCTCAAACAAGACACTTAATTAATTCTGCATAACCACATTTGAACAGGCACCTCAGTACAGTTGTCATGAACTTAGCTATTGTTTTTGTACCAGGCTGTAAACATGTTTATTTCTGCTGTGAAGTTGGACATTTGAACATGGGGACTTATGGAGACTGACTCACTTCTGGAGCCAGCCTCAAGTGGACGTTTGGCAGTATAAAGTTCACAGCCACGATGTTGCAGCTCGGTCCTGAGATACTGGATACTGAGTGTTATAGACACCAGAGAAAGACGGGTCCAACCCAATCGGATCGGATCCTGCAGCAGTGCATCATGGGAGCTCTTGTAGTGGGTAACAATATTCCACCGTGGGGCACCAAAGTGAAATATTTTCAAATCCTACACATAGGGAGCTTTAACTGGAATTCAAAGAGTCCAGTATGGAAGACAAGCATTTTTAAAACAGAATATTAATCTTATAAATACTAGAAAAATTTCTAAAGAAATTTTGAGTGTGCCTGACTCTGGCCCCGTCGCCCGCATACATTATTATTGACACTGCTCAGTAAATTCAGTATTAATACAACAAGCTGTGTCATCGTTGTCTTTTTAATGGGCAATTTTAAATTTTTTATTTTATTTTGAAGGGACTCTTATTTTGAAAGACTTGTCCTGTGTGTGTGTGTGTGTGTGTGTGTGTGTGTGTGTGTGCGCATGCATGTGTGCTTGTCCTGTCTGTCTGTCTGTCTATGTGTGTGTCTGTGCATGCTTGTGTCTGTTAAGGAGAGTCTTTTATTTTGAAGGGACTCTTAATCTGATAAATATTATTAAAGATGAATTAAAAAGGTGTATCTTTCAGCTATGAGCTGTTTGAGCAGCAGGATAAAACATCTAGCCAGTGAAAAAAAAGCTCCTTCACAAGTAGCTTAATAACTCATCTGTACATCATACAGAATATTTATTGTATGTCCTCAAAATACACAAGAAACCATAAGACAGAACAGAGGGTAAGAAAAACCCTTTAAGGTCATTTGGAAAGGATCACCACGGTTCACCATCCTGAACTTGTGTTCATCAGACTGGCAGAGTGTCCTCTGTAACAAATCAAACTAAAGGCCTTCTGCTTAGAAAACGAACGCTGAGCTCAGGTTTAACAACTCAAACTCCCACTAAATAAATAAAAGATCTTTTTTTTTTTCCATTTTTCTTCTTACACCCGTAACAGTACCTGTCAGCCAAAAAAAATCCCACTGGCTTTATTTTTTTGTGGTAAATTTACCCAAAACATTTCACACATTTGAGAAATGCAGCACAGAGCCGTCTGATCGCTCGTCTCTGACATCATAAAGGGACTTTGTTCTCCCCTTTCCTCTTCAGCGCTCGCTCTGTTCTGCAAATCTTTTTTTTTTTTTCCCAGATGGCAAACAGATAATGCTTCTTGAAATCATATCGTGGAGACAAACATTAGTAGTGTCCTAAAAAAAAAAAAAAATCAACTGATTCTCTTCAGCTATGCTTTTGGCATGTTCCGTCGGCCCCGTGAGCAGGCAGGCCGGACCTGCTGCGGCCTGGTATTCCTGGATTTGGTAAAAAAAAATAAAAAAAAAACGATCTTGGGATTGTGTCACGAGAACTTTCAGCGTCAGTGATTTGTGCTCGGCTCACTCCAGCAGCCACTCGTGTCTCACTTTATACAGTGTCAAAATATGGGAAGAAAAAACTGCCAAACGATGTGGCACGAGTGTGAAATGATGTGGTGGTGTGTGTGAAAATCTCAGAGCTGGAAAGCCTGTGTGTGTGTGTGTGTGTAATGTAATTTAAGTTCTTGTGGAATACTCTTCATCTTCATTAGTTTGAGTCATGAAGTATTCATTCAGTAATCTTTCTTTAAGAGGATTTGAACCAAAATTTGCAGATTTAAAGGCGCTATGTGTAGAATTTTTATGTCCTCTAGAATTATTCTTATTTTTCTTTATTGTAATAGAAGACAATATTTCCAGTAAGAGTTGTTTCACTTGGTCAGATCCATGAAGGTGGAGAGGTGGAGTGTTTTCTGATTCAACCACCAGGGGCACTAAAACACAATATTTTCAAATTCTACACATGGGACTTTAAAAGTTACCAAAAGACTTTTTTGTGACTTTCTGAATTTTGGAACAATCGTAGCCACTTTACGCAGCGATCAGCCCGGTGTGTGTCGGTGTGTGTTGGTGTGTGAACGTGAACAGCAGGTGAGTGAAACACCATGAACATCTTTGAGGAAAGTCGTTGGAGACGTTCTCCCCAACCTCTTACAGGTGTGGTTTGTAGTAAGTGTGTGACGTGCAGCTCTTCATCGATGGCGTTTCTTTAACAGCGATGAACCTACACGTTATGTCCATGTGCGCTTCTTCTATTATCTCACAAAGGAAGTCTTATTTTGGCGGGAAGAAGTAGTTTTCTGCACGACGGACACACTGCACATTTACAAAAACTCTCTGCTGAAGCGGAGCAGTGTTGTGTTGATGTGGACTGTCAGCCTCACACCTGCTGTGGCAGTGTTTTGTTCCCATTCAAATGATTCAGTTCAAGTCAGTGACATATCGAGTGTCGCAGTGATGATCAACTGTCACACAGATTCAAAGATATGCCTGTCGTGAAGTGCTTCAACAAAGTCTCATTCTGCTGTTTCTTCTTTTGCCATTTCAAACACACACACACACACGCGCACGCACGCACACCTGCAAATTAAATTCAATAAATAAGACTTACAATGTTGTAAGGCGGTGTTGACCATGCATCTGTCACAATGAACAACAAATCAAGAAACATACATGGTAACAATATGCACATTCATTAAGAGCGTCAAGGTCGCGACCTCCCGATAAATCAAGTGACGTTTGCAAGGCCTTCAGGGTGATCTCCTGATCGACAGGGCTCATCCCCACGACACCCGGCTCTGGTTTCTGTGGCGGGACCGCCTCTTCATTCAGAGAGAGAGAGAGCCCAGTCCAACCAGCAGGCTGGACACGCGCAGCAGCTGGACCCAGCCTACAGTGGGGCGCTTTTTGCATTGCATCCAAAAAGGTGGAGTTCATTCGAGGAGAATCAAAACGTCTGTGGAGACAGAGATCCAGCAGCCAGCTGCTCAGAGCCTCAGGACAGTCCGGAGGTTTCCAGGTAACTCTGCAGTTTCCTCACCGTGCTTCTGTCCAAGGAGCAAAGGTCGAAGTCAAAAGTAGTGTTTGTGATGTGGAAGTGTCCAGTTTCTTCGATGAGGTTCACGATCTGCAGAGCAGAGAGCAGAACGGGTCAGAACAACATGTCTGTTCATGTCTGCACTGAGAACATTCAGCTGCCCAAACTACTATCGATACGATCTATTAAATATGAAACTAACAGCACAATAATTAGTCAATGAATTGATTAGTTGTCAACTAAAAAATAAATCGACAATAACCAAATCATTTTGAGTGATTTTTTTTAAAGAATAAAAAGTCAGAATTTTCAGATTTCAGCCTTTGAACGTGAACAAGATATGTGAGGACATCACCTTGAACTTTGGGAAACATTTTCACACATTTTTATGAATCGAACAAATAAACGATTAACTGAGAAATTAATGGACAGATGAACCCATCATGAAAATAAATGGTAGTTGCAGCCCCACATCAGTAAAAAAGAAAGTTAATAATTCATTTCATTCTGTTCACATAAGCACAAAGGGAATTGTTTCATTTGTTTATATTGCAGCTTCACCTGTTCTGAGAACAGTTATAGGACAGATCAGTCCTCCAGCGTCACTTCATGTGTGGACTGTCAAACAGCTGAACATTCTGGCAAATGCTGCATTTATGAAACAGCCATGAGTACGAGCCACTACATGTCTGCACTATTCATTTGCAGCTGATCCATTTAATGTTTACACAGACACTTCCGGCACGCATGTAGGCTTTTATGTCAAACTACCACAGGAAGCGTTAACAATGTAAATTTTAATTTACAGTCATGATATTAGATGGACTGTCACATCTTACTGTTGGAAACCCTGTCTGAAACACTGAACATCACTGAACATCTCCCTCTCTGTGTTGGCGGGTCATGATGCCCCCAGCAGTGGGACCCAAACCTGGGAGGCAAAGTTTCATCCATCCCAGCATCACCTCCCCAGAACTATGGATTGTAGGTAGCACTATGAGCTAGTGTCAGCGTCTACCTGTCAGTGAACATGACCGGACCTGTGACAGAACACAGCGTCTGTGCCAGCGGTGGCCAGTCTGGCAGGAAATACAGTAGTCTACTGAGGAGGCTTTTTGCAGGGTTTGGCTCCTGGTATCCCGGAGTCAGTTTTGTTAGCTACACGACTGACTGAGCTAATGACAGTTAGCGGTTCACTAATTAGCAGTCTATCCATCAGCAAAGTCTGTTAATCACCTCGGTAGTGAAACATTATTCCCTGCTGGTCACAGAGGCTGTGCATGCAGCTGGTCAGGTCTGGCTGCTGAGCCTGCTAACAGCAGATTCAGTAGTTAATTAGCAGTTAGCAGGCTAAAGCTATCTGTCCTTCATAAACTGTGTAAATCACAGAGAGTCGAAGCTGAGCAGTCGAGGACATCAGAGGAAAAGCAGCAAATATATTCTGGATCAAACAGGAAGCACTCCGCTCCGGCAGCCTCAGAAGAGAGAAGGCGTTTCATTGGATGAAAACTTAGTACACGCCCCCGAGTGCAGGATGACATCATCAACAAGTTTTCATGGTTTATCAGGAAATGACAAAGTCTAAAATATCATGAAGAATACCTGAACATACTGAAAACATGACTGTGTGTCAGTGTTGGACAGACACTGGAGGACAGAGGACAGATGGGACAAACACACTGAGACATTCATGAGGACTCCATGTGGACTTTAAAGAGTGAAAAAATAAATGCAGCTATGCAGTTCAGCGGGGCAGATTTGGTTTAAAGAGAAGAGTGTGTGCGGACACATTAGATCTGGTGTGATGTGGTAGAAGTCTTTCACAGTGTGGGCAGAGCTCGTAATTTTATGTAATAAAAATGAGCGTGGCCTCTTCCCTCATCTACCTTTCCTGTGGATTATCGGTTTCAGACTTTGTACCCGGTGGTGAGAATCAAGCTCGGGGGGTTGCGAGCACAATCTCGTGGTGTAGGTAGAGTTCTCAGAAATGTGGGGAAAATTAGAGCCTGTTTTCATGACAGGGCAGATTTAAGTCAGATGCTCAGGCGTCGCCTCTCTCTTTCCACTTTAGTGCCTTGTGTTAGCTGGGTGGGTGGCGTGTTGGCCCGTTTAGGATCCATTTCAGCTGCAAACAGCTACCAAACTCATGTTGTGTTCCACTATCTAAAGACCATCTGCATCACAGTCGGCTCTCTGTGATACAATATGTGGTCCCCACCAGTGTGCAGGAGAGGCTGCGGGTTAATCATTTCCATCTCTTGTAACAGGAAGTGGAGCCAGTTGGTGAACTCGGCTAGATTAGCTTGATTACTGTGCGGGTTAAAGCTGTGCACGGGGCGATGCCGTTTGGATGGGATTTCTCTCGGTCCTCGGAGCCAGACGTCTTGTTAGGAGAGCGAGGCAGAACTTGGCAGCGGCAGCTGGGAAGATCCACTAATGCCGTCATATGATAGGCCTTGAGAATTTAGGCAAGAAACATGCAATCTCTTAGGTGGAGAGAGGTTAACCAAATAATTCATTGCTTCCAGATGAAGCTGCAGATTGCAGAGGATCTGTAACAGATCACAGCTCCTCTTCTGATCCGTTGCAACAATATAGCTGACCAATAGCGCTGGCATGTAGCGATATTATGCTGAGATCAGCGAAAACAGGGGAAGCCGGCCAATACATATTTCATGTTTTTATCTGGAGCTTGGCAGTTTACTGTAACTTCTGCACAGAAGATAATAACGCAGGGATGGAAGTGATAATATCAAAGCCCAAACCTCAGATACACGAAATGTTTTCTTACTGCCAATGAAAACTGATACTTCTATAGACCGTGACTGGATCTAACATTCCATCCAAATTTAGAATAACCTTTAACTCAATTTAAAGTCATTTGGCAAAAGAGAACGTGAATGAAAACTTGCTCTCATCCACTACTGTTCATGCCAGTAGTAGTTGGTTCGCGAGATAAGCGTCAATTTTTCTGACAGAAAAAAACAGAAGAGCAACAAGATGGCGTTAATTAAGAGTGCCAGTCCAACACGAAGCCAGACCAGAAATCAGTCATGTGACTGATTTCAGACTTGGTCATTTTTCTGGTTTATGTGCTTCTAAATATGTAAATATGCTACATGGTTTAATCCCTTTGGCTGTTTTGGGGTGTCGTTTAGCTCAGTTGGTAGAGCATCCGCCCCATGTGCGAAGACTCAGTCCTTGCCGCGGCAGCCCAGGGATCAAATCCGACCTGTGGCTCTTTCCCGCATGTCATTCCCCATGTCTCTCTCTCCCTGCATTGCTGTCACTCTTCAGCTGTCTCTGTCAGAAATAAAAGCTTGAAAAGGCCAAAAAAAAAAATTTACAATCGGAAGTTTGCACAGGGTGCTTTATTTTGAAAATACATTTTCAGTGTTTCTGTGTCTGACTTCCTGTCAGCTCGAGCTGCTCTGTGCAGATTGACGCAGGTTGCTTGTGGCGTATGTCAAAAAGAGAACAGCCTTGTATTCTCTAATTTCTGAAACGGGCGACAGCTCTTCTGGTGGGGTTTGAAACATTGACTATAATGGCTGCGATTAGCTCTGGTGGCTGCAGCACACACAGAACGCATCGCATCTGGGCCTGGTGGAACTTGGCCGTAATGTGATACTTCAAGATGCATCAAAATTAGTGAGTGCAAACACATCCTAAGACATGGGTATGCAGGGTATGCTCAGGGTGGCCTCAGCGTGTCATCGAGCCACCCTTTAAGGACCGCCCACAAAATCCTGGACTGAAAACTGGTGAAAAACTGTTTGAACCTCTAACTCCACATTTCACTAATATATTGTTCAAACTCTTTTCACATGTTTTCAACAACTATTTTCCAACATATTTATTGTGTTTTAAAAGAAATCTTCAGTGGTTCAGTGTTTAAGATTCAGGAACATCTATTAGCAGGAATTTTATATAAAATCAATTAGTATGTTTTCATTAGTGTATAATCACCTGAAAATAAGAATCATTGTGTATTTGTTGTCTTATAATGAGCCCTTTGTATCTGCAGTGAGAGCGGGTCCTATTTCATGGAGTCCACCATTTTGAACCGCCAATTTTCTACAGTAGCCCAAAACAGACAAACTAAACACTGATCTAGAGATGACATCCTGCTTTTTATGTGAATTTTGCAGCCACAATTTTTTCACCATGCTTGGAAGGAGAGGCTGAGGCGTGGGAGAGTATTCAGTTGGTTGCAATCTGCAACTTCACCGCTAGGTGCCACTAAATCCTACAGACTGGACCTTTAAAACAGCTTCTTGAAACACAGTCATTACCCTCCTTCAGATGAATTTGATTGGTTATGAGCCAAACAAACATGAATTACATCATGTCAAGAAACTACAGTGGTTAGGTTAGCTCACTGCTTGAACTTATCGTGTCATTTATTAAATGGTGTCCTGTTCACCTACTTTAATCCAACTTGAGGTCTATCTGGATTTTTTGGATAATACATTATCGGAAAAATAAAAACTTACTTTATCCAGTTTATTTGTTAGTTTGTTTGTTATAGTAGCCTTTTTATTTGATCTCCTGTGTATTTGACCAGTTTTGGGATATAACCTCTGTATTTATTGTGTTTTTAAGAAGTAGAAGTAGAATTTTGTTTCACAATAAAGGTATGTGGATG
This sequence comes from Miichthys miiuy, assembly GCA_036365135.1. Taxonomy (NCBI): domain Eukaryota; kingdom Metazoa; phylum Chordata; class Actinopteri; family Sciaenidae; genus Miichthys; species Miichthys miiuy. Next base: position 361,877 of record CM071605.1, read on the forward strand.
TTCTGATAATTTATATCCCACTAGTGCTCAGTTATCCTAAGTGAAAAGTCATGTTCATCTGTTTAAGCATTTACTGGTGTACAAACCATGAGCACTGGTCTACAGACGTGGAGAATATGGTGAAGAAAAAACATCACTTTTTTCCACGAGTGGGTGGACCTGGTGGCTCTGTTATGTTTTTGCTGTGAGATTTTGGTCCACCTTCATCAAAACACCTCATTAAACAGTATCTTTTATCTAGAAGATGCATTGAAGCTCTTCTGACAGCTTACTAAGACACTTTAAGTTGGTCTTTGCTTTCATTTTGTCAGCAGTCTGTACATTGTTCAGCTTCTATTGTTCAGTTTTTCTTTTAAATGAGAGGCGTTCAAGTGTGGAACAGTCAGGAACCATTGCAGTGGCACAAACTAGCCAACTCATCCACCCACAGAGCCTGACTGCATATGAAGAGAGGAAGTAGGAGTAATATTCTCAGTTCATCTTAAAAATGATGTTATCCTTCAGCATTCAGTCAGTTATTCCCTCTGGACCTCATCATGTACTGGAAGGACTTTAGGAGTCACACACAGGAGAGAGAGCAGCTTCAACACATGACTGCAGTACAGCACACTGAGTGTTCACTAATAACCTGCTTCTATTTAAATATCCATAAGTTCACGTTCATCTGAAGAGCATGGCTCAGGTTGTTAACAGGTGAAATGCATTGTGGGTAGCTGAGGCAGGCTGAGTGAGACAGGTAATAATCACCTGACATGATGGAGGTGCATTCCAGTGTAACGTACATACCTGTTGCAGTATATGACCTTCTCTTAGTGTCATCAGTCTTTTGTGCAGTTCCACCAGCTCGTCCAGGTAAGCCTGAGAAACACACGGCAGCATGTCATCAGCTTTTACATGTGAACACACACTCTCTCTCACACACACACACAGGCTGGAATTCTTCAGTACTAGTGCCGATTGCTGAGTTTTGGTACCACAGTGTTTTTATGACGCCTAAATTCTGAAACATAAATGATCCATGATTTCCAACCTCAACTGTGATCTGAACACAAACTGCTGTGCACAATGGCAGCAACTAAGCATTATTTTATTAAGCCAAAGTGACGTCCTCAGATGTGTTTTTGTGTTTCATTCACAACACACAGAGCGCCTTTACTGTCAGAGGACTGAAGAAAGCAGAAAACATTCACATCACACGTTTTTTGCTTCAAAAATAGACTAGTAAGCAAGTAATCCATTACCATAAATTGTTTTGATTATTATAGCTGCGCCTCTGCTGTAATGTGTTTGTTTTGTCACATTTTAATCTAATACAAGCTGGTTTACCTTTATATTTCCCTCTAAGTAGCTTTAAGATGGAAATAATCTGCCTGACAGCATCACATGAATATCCTTTGTCAGCCTGTCGCAGTGACAGTGTTAAAAATTCAAACCCACTTGTCTTTGGAAAGTCTGGGAACTCCACTTGAACATGAGTCTGCTGAGAGGTCACTGCCAAAAATCAACTAGAACGTTCTAATGAATTCTACAATATCTCCACCTGTCGGGTTCTGTTCCAAAGCTCGACAGCGTCAGAGGCGTGGAGGTCAGGGTGAAGCTGACTGACACGTAACGTGTGATAGGTAACGTTACTGTAGAGTTCGTATTTTGCAGAGAACGGTGGATTGTTGTGTACCTTGTCACAATCTAGGTTTTTGTTCTTGTCCTGCTTGCTCTGCTTGGTGGGACTCTTCACTTCCAGTATCTGACAGAGGAAACACGCAGAGTCAACGTCACTCCGCGTGACTTGGAGCTACATACATCATTCAAGTACACTGATGAATCACCTGGTGCATATCATCTTACCTGGTTATTAGTAGTCTTTAATAAAGGTGGGGCTTCGTTGTGGGAGGGGGGTGAGGGCGAGGAGCTGTCGCTCTCACTGCCATCACTCAAACTGACCCTGGGTAGTTAGTCAGAGGAGAAAAGACAAAGAACTTGAGCCACTTGGGGGAGCACAACAAGCTGTAAGCACAACATCTGACATATTATCACCTTTTAAAGCTGATAGAGCTAATGCCACAGAGCAGAGCAACATTAGCCTCTCTTTTAGCTCCGTTTTTGGTTTCCACCAACTCCTGAGGAAAATATCTGCATCTTTATCCGCCAAATGTTCACCAGCTAGCCTCTACTATTCCCCTCTGATCTCCTGTGTTTATTATTGCCTTTTAGCTGAAAACAACTGACTGCTGTTGCTGGCAACAAAGCTGTTGAGAGTGCCAAAATAATGTGCTGAAAGAGGCTAAAATCTTCATGACATCGATGAAAGTGATTGATACTGTGCCCCGGTGTAAACGGTGTGGCAGTGTAACCTGTTATTACAGTCTACCAACCGAGTTACATGTTTACAGGTTAGGTCGAGCCAACCTGAAAAGCAGGAACTGGAAGTGAGGAAAATAAAATGAAGTCAATCAAGCGTAAGGTGTAAATTCAGACAAGTACAGACTGGAGTCTTGCGTACATGTGCCAAACCAGGACTTGTTTTTAAATGCAAGCTCACCATCATGCCATTGTGTGAGAACATGCCAAAATTCACTCCATTCAGAGGTTTTACAGAAAATCACAAACCTGCCCCCCAACAACTCCCACAACTGCAACGGTCTAGTTAAAGTCTACAGATTGTTTTTTAAGGTTATTTTCTGGCATTATTTTACCTTTATTAGACGGCAGAGGCGGACAGGAAAGTATGAATCGACTCGGAGCCGAGGCGCTCCAAAAGTTGACACTTTGTGTAGGTGTTAGTATTTGCTGCCTGTGCCTATGGTTACAGTTTGTATGACTCTTCAGTCCATTCACTAACCTGCGCTGATGGTGTGTGAGGTGTGTGTGCGCTGGTCTCTCCATGTCAGAGTCCATGTCGTTGTCGTCGTCGTCCTCTGAGTCGTCATCGTTGTCGTCCGAGTGCAGATCCTGCATGACGGACTGCAGCGGGCCCAGCACTGTGTCAGCGTGACAGAGAAAGAAAGAAAAGACCACGATGGAGTTAAGATTTTTGTTTTTTTAAAATTATTTTCATTCAAACACACGTAAAAAAAAAAAAAACATGCACAAGGCAGCGGGTCATGCTGTGAGGTGGAGGAGGGATGGTGGGATGGTCCAGTGAAGCTTGTGGTTATAGAACCGCTGCTGTGAGAGTTTGTTGGGGACTATTTTCAAAGGCAGGTTAATCCACAGTTGGTGCCAGTGTAACAGTGACTCGTCTTAACAATGGAGGTAACCACCACCCTCACTCATAGGGTGCAGGAGGACGTATGCACACATGATGGGTGCTCTGCAGGCTGCTATCATATCCACGGTATGATACCAGACACTGATAACATGATTGGAAAGAGATGCATGACCTCCCATGCATATAGACGAGCTGGAAAAATATTCTCCATGCAGATGTGAAAAGGGTGTGTGTGTGTGTGTGTGTGTGTGTGTGTGTGTGTGTGTGCTTCACAGGTCTCAGAGGAACTGTTACCTGTGTGGGTGGTGGCAGGAATAGCCACCCTTTTCCTGATGATGAAGTCCACCACTGCATCCAGAGAAAATTACAAACACACAAGCAGAGGTCACCCTCGAGAAAAGATGCAACGAAAATAGCCCAAACAACAAGCAGTGACCCTGTTAGGCCTCTGATTTCAGTCCTAGAGGACTGGGAGAGATTTCAAACTACTTTTCTTTTTTTTAGTTTTGGATTATTTTTATCAGTCTTATTATAACATTCTCTATATTTTCACTGCTCTGATCTGAGGGTTGGAGCAGCTACAGATTCCCAAAGTGAACCAACATAAACAGTCAGACTGATGTGAAACCTGGCAGGTTGAACTTGGAGTTAGAGTTATAGTGATATGAGGATGGTGCTCTGTGATATCTATGACCGTTATGATTAGAATATCAATGCTGGCCTTTGTTTTCACTTTCAAAAGTGGTTTTGATAAGTGGGTCACACTAGAAAATTATTCCAACCGCTCTGGTGATTCATGTCTACCTCCAGAATAACAATATGACAAAAGGAACCTGCAGCATTATGACTACACTCTAAATATGAACGTTCTCATAAAAGCACCCTTTAATCTATATATTACAACTTTTGCCTTCTAAAGACTTTTTATTTATGTCGTAATATTCCATCTTTATTGTTTAACACTTTCAAAATGTTCTAACTTGTTTTTGTTTTCTCTAACATTGGTCCTAACACTCAGCAATGATGCTGGCCATAAAGTGTTACCAGAGCAAACAGGCACTTAAACATCTATTTATATTCCAGTGCAGGTATCTCAAATCTTCCTTTGCTCTCACAGCGAACATGTTACATAATAAAGCCATTTTGTTCAGTTGGAACTCCAGAGTTTAAATTCTGACTGAACTTCTGCCAAACATGCAGGTCCACTAACGCGAGATCAGCTGTAACGTGTGTGTGTGTGTGTTTTCCAGATAGTTACCTTGTCGTTTGTGGTGTGTGGGAGCGAAGCCTGAACTGGAGCTTGAACTGGCTGGACTGGGCTGTTCAGACTGGGAGGAAGAAGAAAAAACAAATTCAGTTACACACACTGAAGTTTGATCAATGCAACACACTTCACTACATTCATGCTATAGTATACTCAGAGGTCAGGAACAAACTACCAGAGGAAATCCCGTCACATTACACAAAGAGTTACAGAGATCAACTCGGATCAAACATAAAACTGCGGTGTGGCCAATAGGAGTGAATAACCCTGGTGATGTCATCAGGGTCTTCCCATCATGGGAGATGAGGGACAGATGGGAAAGAGATGCTATCCATTTGCATTATGGGAATTGTAGGCTCCATTTTTTTTATGTGGCAAATAGAGTTTTTCATGATGAAAACTTTGAACAAATCAAAAACCATCATGATGTAGTTATTTCAGCATCCTTCTGATCAGTTTATTTTAGTCGGCTTAGTGGACAACATCTTGTCCAAACTTGTTCTAGTTCAAGTCTCTCATAGTCCAGAAGTGTATGATAGAACCTTTATCGTTTGTATTTGATGTATGGCAGCCTTGCAAGCAGTGCAGGTCTTTTATTGTTACACGTAAAGAGAAAAATGTTTCCATCATGTTTGAATTGCTGCATTTCACAGAGAAGAAAACAAAGAAAGAAAGAAAAGATTAGATTTTTTTGGCCATCAACCAGCTCAAGTGGACACAGATTCAGATTCTGTGTGAAAAGAGCTGCCGGTTTGTTTTCTGTGACGTTCTTTTGAGAACAAAAAAAAAAAAAAAAAGACTACAGACTGTTATCAGCCAGCTGGACTCTGACTGAAGACTTTGAGGTGAGTTGGAGTGCAGCACATGAGTCTGTCACTGTCAGCACTGATCCTGATTCTACAAGCTGGTTTCATTTAAATCTTCTCTGCTTCAACTCAAGTTCTTTTTTTGATTTGACTAATACTTACAATTTCTTTTTGTACATTAGTACACATTTAATAATAAATGTGTTAAGTCATCAATACTTTTAGCATGATGTGGTTTTCTTTCGTTCCAGCACCTTATAGGCTGAGCAGAGATTGAGTTCTTTCAGGCCTGTGTTATTGAAATATTTAACAGCCAACAAACTGGTAACAGTGTTTATTTCTGAAAGCGAGTGTGAGCTGCAGAGACTCTGAATCTACCAGAATGGACTGATTGTTTAAATCAACAGTCTCAAGGCCGATGCATGCTCTTTCAGAGGGAAAGCTGCAAAAATCTCTTTTCAAACGTTCCCACAGAGAAGTCAACGTCGCCGTCTTTCTGGAACAATCACTCACACCGCTGTCAGCCCAGGTGTGCGCAGGTGAGAGAATGGGCAGAGCTCCAAGCACCGCACAGATTCTTCTCTCCAACATTCCTGACATTCGTAACTTCTGCAGCTGTTAATGTTCGCCGCTGAGTCGCACAAACTGCCCGTCGGCTGTGATGGGAGATGGAGAACGCTACCGAAACTGGGATTAAGTTCTGACCACCAGCCAAAGAAAATCTCTGTGCCAATACGCTTCTTTGTTATCAAACGATCTCGATATTTCTGTGGGCGGTCCTCCTTGTGTGATCGTTCCAGCAAAACCACACGGAGTCTCTGGCAGACATCAGAAGACAATCACTCCTCATAATATGATACTTCCTCTGATGAAACGTCTGGTGTGTGCCTGACTTCAGCCTCATGAGCGCACGTACACACTGAGATGGAATCTGTGACTTCAGTGTTAAATGATGTTAAAGGACAGAGAGAGAGAACACATCCCAGACATTTCATTCTTAATTAACCATTAGAGTTCATCAGAATTTATTCAGGTGTCATCAAATATGACCAACTGACAATATGGAACTCCAAGAGGAGTTTAGTCAATGATAAGACCGCTGACAAATATTTTCCAACTGTCTTCTAAAAAGACAAATATAGTCAGGATTTCTGCACCAATTTGTTGTTACCAAACTACCTTTTAAATATGACATAGAATGACAAGAAAGTAGGGTTAGAAAAGTTCCATGGGAATTAACGAGAATTAATGGAAATTTATGGGGATAAACTGGGAATTTACAACTTTGTCTTTGTCTTTTAGCATAATCTTGACTAGAACAACCAGATTTCATGCAGGTACACTTGAATTTCTGCTATTCCTCCATCACATGCACATAGCACACTGCTTACTGCAGGGCTATTGAGGCCACGCCCCCTACCTGCACAGGTGATTTCTGTACCTGGACCACACTCTAGAGCCCAGAGCACACACAGACTGTTGAAGACACACATTTGAGCCCGTGGACTACAAAATATTGTTCAATAAAATAATTCAAACTTGATAAAGTTCTACTTACAAATAAATCTGTTGAAATGTTTTTTAATTGTTTTATTTTGCATGTCTGCTTATGACAAAACTAAATGTTTAGATTTATGTTTGGATATGATACAGTTTGTTTAAATTACCCCCAATTTACAGTTAATTCCCATAAATTTCCATTAATTCACATATATTTCCATAATTCCCATGGAGTTTCAGATTTGAAATATGTCCAAAATTCCCCAGCTTAACTTCATGTGGAAAGTTTCTGGAAATTTACCACCCCTTTGCAACCCTAATGCAGAAGTGACAAACACTGCAGTTCCTCAAACGTCCCTTGAGGCTGGCTCCAGAAGTGAGTAAGTCTCCATAAGTCTCCATGTTAAAATGTCCACCTTCACAGCAGAAATAAACATGTTTACAGCCTGGTACAAAAAACTGTTTTGGTCTCTATAGCTAATTTCCCCGTTCATGACAACTGTACTGAGAGTGAATTTATATACAACTCACCTGTTCACATGATATTAAGGCTTAAAGTTATGCAGAATCAACAGTGTGGCAGATTTGATTGACAGGTGAATTGCTTCCACAATGGTGCCAGCCATCATTACCACACCACACTCTACACCGCCTGCTCTTTAGAAACCTGTGGGTGACGTCATGCAGTCGCTGTCTTTTTTTTTTTTTTTTTTTTTACTGTCAAAAAGACTGAAAGTATTCATGAATTATTGACATTTATGTCACATTTTTGTCAGGACTTCTCAGCTGTATGTGACTATAAATCACGTAAACTGGACCCAGATAAGCTGCAGAAAATGAACAGACTGTTCAGTTAAAGTTTCTCTCCCAGCAGCCTACAACCACGAACAAAAAAAAATCAGAACTGATGTGACTGTCTGCGGCAGGGGGAAACAATCAGAAATTGAAAATGAAATTTGAGACTTTAATAACTTCTAAGACTTTTTTTGAGAGACGTGAGCTGAATACTTTGAGACCTGCAGATAGTTTTCACACTGCAGGGAAATCCATGTACGCTCACTTTGGCTCGAGGGCAGCTTGTTTCATGACACTCCACTCCTTGATCAGATACACACCGTCTTTTTACTCACTGCACTCTGGTAGAAGCACAACATTTCTCTCTCTCTCTCTGAGCTCATGGATGTGTGGAGGAAATCGCAGGTAAAAATGGCCGCGTGTGTTCGGAAACCAGAAACGCACCATGCATGTGACATTGTTCATCAACTGTAGGAAATGATACACTAAAGGGAGAACATGTTGGTCAGTGAGCGGACACACGAGGCAGCAATCAAGGCTGCAGGCAGACAGTGGACGGCTGTAGAGGAGGCTCGGAGGTAGAGCGGGTCGTCCACTAATCAGATGATCGGCGGTTCAATCCCCTCCAGTCTGCATGTCGAAGTGTCCTTGGGCAAGATACTGAACCCCAAATTGCTCCTGAAGGCTGTGCCATCAGTGTATGAATGGGTGAATGAGATATGTACTGTAAAGCGCTTTGAGTGGTCAAAGACTAGAAAGACAGTCCATTTACCATCATTGTTTTGTTCTCAGTGTTGTGTGTTAGAGCCATGTTTCCTAAATGATCGGGGTATTACAGTTCTTAACCAGCCCACACTATGACAGTTGAACAACCTAAACATTTCTACTCATAATCTATGCTAAAATAGAAACTCTTTTACAGGAGATCAAGTTAGCTTTAAAGTGAGCACTTTTGTAGTCTGTCCTACACCGGCCAGCTCTAATCACTTTGATACAGAGTCATTTGCTGCTTTCCATCCTCTTCAAACGGAGCTTTTAGATGTGTGGACAGCTCATAAATTTCAACAAGGCTGCAGTGTGAGTGCTCGAGGGAGGGGGTGGGGTAGGGAAGGAGGGGCAGCTCGCACTCGCAGACTTGGCTGCAGATAAAATGGACACATCCAGACAGTCAGATGTGATTATCTGAGCTCTGATTTGTTGACAGCTCTGCAGACCCTTGAAACTGAACGCAGTTCGCCTGCCCCCCCCTTGCCAGCTTCACGTGCTCTGCTTTGGGGATATGTGCTGCGTTTTCAGCGCTCGCGGTGCGTTTCTTTAAGACGTGTTTGTGTTATTGAACTGGTGAACGTGTTTCTCAGTTTGGCTGTGTTTGATTGCATTACAGTCAAAATGCTGCGTGTGTCGTTTCATTCGAAGTTTTGTGAAGCTGCAGTGCGTGTTGAACTTTGAGGCTTCAATCCAGCAGATGAAATAACTGATTAATCAAACGCTGATGGAAAATTCAGACACAAACATCGCTGCCATAAAACGGCGGCGCTCGTTAATTTGCCATCAAACCGACGCAATTCCACTGCTGAAATTAACGGAACATAAACACCGTCATGGGTTCTGCTTTTATTTCCACTCTTCTCCGCCCACTACGGGGGACAAAATCTTGGCCCTGCTGCTGCACTGATGCAATTTGCAGGGACTTGCAAGGGCGGTCCACTCACATCACAACGACGACGATGACCACAACCACAAACACAACTGTAACCGCCATTTTGCTACTGCATCTGCATCGACCAGAACAACCAACAATTAGTAAGAAAGAACTGTAATGTACAGCTGCAACAACAATAAACCGCAACTATTGTGATAATTACAATAAGTGAACTGTTTTTTAAGACAACATTCTGATTCTGATGATCTGGTTTCAGCTTCTCAGGCTTTCTTACTCTTCAGTGATAAACTCTGGGTTTTGGTTCACCTGCCCTCATTGCTCACTAGAGCGTGCACCGCATGTATCAAGGCTGGAGTCCTTGCCGCACCGCCCCGTGTTGGATTCTGCATGCATGTTGTCGCCTCTCTCTCCTCTGAATTTCCTGTCTCTCTCTCAGGCTGTCACTATCCAAACAAAAGCAGAAGATGCCCCCCAAAAATGTAAAAATAAAGAAAAGGCTAATTGTGCTAATTGATAGTTAAGTTAGTCTGCGCACCATCTAAATGTTGCACCGTCAGGACAGAAGCTGACCTGTGATGAGGAACATGACGTCTGTGATGCAGACACATCTTTTTAATCTTGGCAACATAAAACGCAGAGTAGCTAGAGCTCAGGGAACCTGGCTTTCTGGTCCTGCTGTGGTTGTTCTGGTTCGGTTTGACTGGGAAAATTGCACTCCCTTGATGAAAATCTAAATAAAAGCGGCAATACTCACAGTAAGAGAGATTCTAACCACACAATATATGGCCAAATCAATATACCAGCTGTAATAGTTAGTCCTAATGTCGCCTTCTTAAGTTGGGTGCACTAGTTTGTAAAATACAGCAGAATACAAGGAAGACCCCGAACTCCAAAGTCAACATTATTCAACACCTGTAATAGAAAATCCTGTTTCCCAAAGCCAAGCAGCACGCAGACTACTGTTGGTGTACAAACCCAAATTTAGCAAAAAGGAGGCCACTTCTGTAAACCAGAAAACAAAATGGCGAGCAGTGACTTCCAGAAGGAACGAGAGAAAAAGAGAGACGCGAGGACAAAAGGCAGAGCGACTTCAATGGTTGTCACCTCCTACAAACAACACACAGCTGGTCTGTTGGTTTATGGGACAGCTTCTTCACATGCCATAAATCTTACCACCACTCCTTTTTTTTTTTAGGGCTTTTGTCCTGCTTCACTCAAAGCCACCAAAGCGGTCCTCTTCAAAGAAAATAAATAGTCTTTAGTCGGACTTTAGCTGGCATCAATCTGGATTCTTCTCTTAACTCTTGGCACAGTTAGGTCAGCCAAAAAGAAAATGCCGGCAAACAAGACCAAAGTGACCAAGACTATTCAGTTTGCTTGTCTAATTCAGCGGGGGCTGTCCAAACAAAACTATTCTAATGTGAGTTAAGAAGCCTTTCAGTGTGACACTGTGGATTCATCCAAACAAAGCCGACTCATTTACACTGAAATGTTGGGACTTGCTTCAGATGTACAAACGAATCAGCTCCATTTGACTCAGTCGACCCTGTTCATGGTTTTCTCAGCTGTCTGTCAGCTCTAATATCTCGCTGAAAAAAAAAGTGATGTACTTTCCTAAACCTGACTGAAACCCTCACACACTGAAGTCAGTGTCACACCCAAAAAAAAACACCCCAGGGTGCGCTGGGAGTGTTCAGATCAGCCAGGTGGTTTCCTTCAAGGAAGTTGGTGGCAAATTGCACTCTTGATATGTGACATGTTCAGGGTGAGGTCTGCACTGTTCTTGTTGTGGTTTTGTGTCAGAACAGAATAATGTGAATACACATGCTCCTGTCTGTTAATAAAAAAAAACAAGACGAAAGATCTAATCAGCTGAAATGTTATTAATAAAAACTCAGAGGGTTATTGATAGTGTGATTTTTTGGAGTGTATAGGAAATATTATATATTTTTCATATGCAGTAGCCCTCTACAAAACCTATAAACACATTTATCTATTTATCTTTAAATGACCGTGTTAAAATGTTAAAACTGCATGTATAATTTCTCTCGACTGTTTGTTTGAGACTCATTAGTAAGAAAATCTAATAAATCATAAAATCCCCTATCATTAGGCTGTTTCTTAAGGAAGCCCCGAGCTGTCATACGTTCATACATTTTATTTCCACTGTTTTCTCACGATAAACAGTTCATTTCGTTTGTTTTCGAGATCTTGAGTTATCTATATTGTTATGTTGAAGTAACAAATGTTGTTATCCCGAGATAACAGGATCATTTCCTCGATCTCGAAACTTTTCCCGAGATAACAACATAAATAATTTGAGATCTCAAAAAAAAACTAAAGGATAGTCGAGTATATCAAATTATTGTAATTGTAGCGTTCTCCTGCTCCTCTGATATTACTACACTGGATGATGTTTCCCGGAATGATTTAATATACTAAACTATCCTTTTGTCTCCTCAAGATTTGAAATTAATTATCTTGTTATCTCAGGAAAACAAAGTTTCGTTATCTTGAGAAAATGATCCTGTTATCTCAGGATAATAACACTCGTTATTTCACAAAATGACATAAATAACTCAAGATCTCAAGAAAACAAATGAAATGAACTGATCATGAGAAAACAGAGGACATAAAATATATGAATGTATGACCACTTGGGGCTTCCGTAGATGCTCAAACATGTGTTACGTGCAAATGCTAAACTCACTCATCTGAATATGGCCCATAACCAACTCTTGTAGTGCTGCAAGTCTTTCAAGGAGACAAATGTATGCAGTATTTACTTACACATTTACTTATAAACCTATATAAAAAAATACTATGTAGTCAATTAAATAAAGGGTTAAGTTGTTTCTTAATCAGTCATCCTTGTGATATCTCATACCATGAGTCTCCAACATAAAGCCATCTACAGTACATGTCTCTCTGAGCTCTGTGCAGGTGACAAATCACTCATCCTGTGCCCACATGCAGTGTGCTAAAAAACAAGGTTCTCATGCTAACACGCCAGCCTGCTTTCGCTTCATGTCATCACCTACTCCACATTTCCTCCTCTCTGCTGTTTCTGGCCCGGCGCTCAGTGGAAAAGGCCAAGATCAAACAAGTGGTCACATGAGAAATGAGAGCGGCGCTCTGTGTCGGCCCGGCATTCGGCCACCGGGGTTGCTAGCCTGGGGAGAATCAAACACCTGGCATTTGTCACCCCCACATCCCCTTTACAACCAACCCGACCCCCAGTCCCTGTATGGGAGAACTTTTACATACAGCGTAGACAAAAACACAGGTTCCGCTAGTGCTAAGTAATAACTCCCCTGGCTAAACAAGCTGCCCCTACAGAGAAAGATACATAAAGACTCACGCTTTATACAAGCATCGGAGAATAGAAATGAAAACACCGTCACATAAAAGAAAAGTGCTCAAAGCACGGGGATTTAGACCTTTCTTTCACAAACGCTCACCCCTTTTCTTCTTTCAAAAGCTAAAAGGATTAAAGGGGAACTCTATGCTATTCACTGCAGCGTCTCCCCTTTCTCCTCAGGTGTTGTAAAACCATAAATCTTTCTTGTCTACTATTTGGCTTTAAAACAGCCCTTCTTTATGGGGAGGTTCTTCACCAAATGTGCGTGGACCAGGCAACCCAGTCAAATGCCTATTCATGAAAGGAGCCACTGTAGACTGTAGTTTTTCTAATCCTGCTCTTGAGGTGGAAGTCCAGAGGAATACTTTAAAAGAGTGTTAGGGAGCACATTCTATATCCATATTCAATTACTTCCAGTACAAACACAAGTCATTGGATGTTAATAAAACAACAAAACTGCATCTTACTTCAGTTTGGTCCACTTCCTGTTTGGCCACCCAGACTAATGCAGCTGAACTCCCACTAGGTTTATTGGTGCCCACCCCTTCTTCCAATTCCCCTGCCCAACCCCCCTGCAGTCCACCAGACCACCATTAAAGAAGATTCTCTCACTGTTGGTTATTTGATTTTATAGCCCTTCCATGCAGAGGAAGGACTGACCTGACAGCTGCTTCTTAAACCTCCATGATGACAGAAGGGATATATTAAATCAGCAGACAGATCAAGAACTCTTTTATTCCGATAACATCTAAAAGCCCCAAAGAATAAAAGATGTTCTACTTACATCTGATTTAGTAGACTGGTCCTCCATGTCAGAGTCATTGGGGTCCACCAGTTCCTGGAATGGAGGAAGTGTCGGCACCTTCCTGCGCTCGGCCTCGTCGCCTTCTGGTCGCAGTTTACTTGTTCGCATCTGCGATCTATCCTTCAAGAGTTTCTTATCCGAATGTTGAGCGTCTAACCCGGACGTCTGCTTCCCTGATGAATCCACATATCCCTTTTTACGTTTTTTGGTCAGGTGATCGTCACCTTCAGGGGTGGACAGACGCTTGTTTAGCCCTGACCCATGGTTCATTCCCTCAGTCCGATGCTCCTTGGACAGAGACTTGGGTTCCTTGAAGCCCATCTTAGGATTGTTATCTCTAAGTGGCTGGTTCTCTTTGGGTTTCCTGGAAGGTTCTTTGGGGGCTTTGCTGGGTTCCCAGCCAGAGTCTCTGAAGGCACTTTTGGGCTCTTTCAAGTCTTTTGGAGGCTTGTCTTTGTGGTCCTTGGAGGGTTTGTGGAGTTTGGAGAAGCTGCTGCTGTTGGTGCTGGTGGTTGTGGCGGTGGTGAGAAGGGTAGTGCTGCTTCCTTTGGAGCCATCCTGTGGATTAAAGCCAACAAATGAGAAAGATCCTACATTGCATGAACACACCCTACAAAATAAAAGACTAAACAATAAGGTTGCTGACGGTCTAAATCACGACGTATGAAGTGCATGACGGCAGGTTAAGACGCAAAAACTGCGACTGCAGAAAGAAATTCTATCCAACATTCAGGGTGTTAGAGCAGAATTACACCGAGTCATCTATGCTACGAAAGATAAAACTTCAGCTCTAAGGATTATAGAGCAGGGTAGAGGGATATCCCACTTTAGGTCAGCGGGCAAACATAATAGGGCAAGAAGATAATTAGCCACTGAGAAATACTGTTATCTGAGGATGGTATGCTTTGTAAAACAACTGAAAATAAGGGTCTTATTTTTTAAAATCTCATCTTGTCCGAGCTTTTCCAACCCTTCTTTGCAGCAGGACAAAATGTCTCTTGTGATTATGTTGTCTTCTTGCTGTTTGTATTGTGTCGACTTTGTACTGCACTTTAGACTACACGTGGAATTTCTACAATGCATAGTGCCAAACAACAAAGTGAGCAAAAAAACAGGCAGCTAGGTCAAATGAAGATTAATCCTCTGCCTTTTACACAAGAGAAAACATGCATGCCACCCTGCAGTTTGGCATTACCATCGTTGAAAAGAGTTCCTATTCTTAAAAGAAAATCAAAAGGGTCTTCTTGGTCCCCATCTATGGGCTTAAAGAGCAAACTCAGGACTTCTTTTGAACGGTGCTGTTCAGTGGGGTGAAGGGGCCTTTTCAACAGCCACACATACGCAACTTTAAAGTGGAGCCAAGAGCAATGTGGAGAAAGGAGGAAATGCATTCCTTCTAACGACGGGGGCCATTTGTCCCTGGGTCTCACCTCCAGCCCCCTTGTCAATATTTCATTAATGCCGTAAACCCATTAAAGCAGTCTAGACAACGGGGTGTGTTACAACTCTGCCCAATCACCTCTAAAACCTTTCATTTTGTCTATCTGCTGGTGACCCTGGGACCTCAGGACGTAAAGCTGCCGGCTCAGTCTAAACTCCAGCATGCAGTGAACCCATTTCCCTCCCAGGGCAGCCTGACATAAAAACTGGTTTAGTGCTCTGGAGGGGACACACCACCTCGACTGCCATCGACATTGAAGAGATCACTAAAGTGGCACTTTTTAACAAACCTTTCAGCACCGTGACATTGGCAGGTTAGCAGGTGACCCAAGCTGAAATAAATCACTATAGCCTATAATAATTATAATAACAATAATAGTACCGTCAGAGTGGAACTGAAAGCACATGGTAATTACAAACAGATACAGAATCCATTTTGACTTTCTAGGAATTGGATTGTATTCAGCGTTCACCAAGTTAAATTGAAATCTTTTTAATATCACACAGAAGCAGTTTAAATGAGTTTCACAATCATGCTGGCAAAAAGTATTATCACTGTTACATCACATTTTTGTCTGTACCTTCCAGCAGCACATAATAATTCCTTATAATTATTAGAATTAATTAATCTATGAATTTGAATGAGTTGATGGGCTCCACAGCTACTGTAGCTAGCAGTGACAGTGTTTTCTACAGGTCTGATGCCAGCCTATAATTACATCCACAGACATCACTGCCTACAGGCAGAGAAAATAATCTTAATAATTAATAATTCTCTTTAATTTAATTTTTATATATTTGATTTATTATTAATACATCTGTATATGTGTAATAAGGACTTGGAGTTGGCTTACTATAGGATAGACTTTTTGGGTGTCAACGTTCACAAAAATGTGCACATTTTTATATATACTAATGGTATTGCAATGCATTTAATGTAATATCTAATTCTATTTAATGCATTTCATTCATATACTTTGTCATGCGTTGGCTGTTGCCCACGTTTGCTCGGCTCTTCAGCTCTGGCAAACCAACTACTGCTGGCTGCCGTGCAACACGTCAGTACCGGTGACATACGGCAGACAAAACTCTGCTATAGTGCAAAATACAGAGAGGTTTACTTGGCGATGATGGCCTTATTCAGTATTGTGTGAGGGAGTCTGGCAAAGGCTTGAAAGTAACGGATGTTCATTTAACGTTGTGTAAAAGTTCCACACTCCAGCATTAAAATATCAGGTGTGGTTATGCCATAATAGGATTTTAATAAGTAATATGGGGGAAAACTTAAGTATTTAGGGCTTCTCAGGATGTGAGAGGGAGAAGGAGAGAGAGAGAGAGAGAGAGAGTGACCTCCTGCTCCACGAGTAATTCATCACACACACTGTGTTTAGACTGGAAACTGTTTCCATGTGAAATGGGCCTCTCCTAACCTGGCTCTTAAATGACACTATTTAAAAGGGACTAAAAATAACACATAATGGAAACAACATGCCAGCTTATTGACATACATGATTTAGTGCAGCGCAGGATAATGTCTCAAATCTCACATGTAACTTCGAGAGCCATCTTTTAGACCGTCTCTCTTCAGTTCTCTTCTCTGACCTTGCACAGCATTACTGTCGAAAACTTCTCTGCACAGGAAGTTTGAACAGGACATCAGAGCAAACCGTGGGCATCTTCAAACACTCCGGTTGTCAAAGATTCAATGCTTGTCTCTGGGTCTGTGGAGTAAGTGCTTATGGCTTATGCTTATGAGCGGCAGCCAAGATATAGTTTGCTTAAGCCAAAGTTGAATGTCTTTTAAATCCCTCAGTTTAAATATATCGGACATCTATGAACTTGCCAAATATGCGGGGGATTATGGCCTGCAGACTTTGAAGGGGTAAAAAGTTTTAGAGCTAGGTGGGGCCGAGAGCGCAGGCAGAGGAGAAGGTTGTTTAGCTCCAGGCTGTGCCTGGAAACAACACTGACCTTTGACCCGTGGAAGCTTTTGCTCTTCTTTGGGTCAGAGAAGGTGGACGTCAGAGAGCTGTTGGGAAGTGTAGGCAGCTTCAGGTGCTGGCCGAACAGGGAGGTGGAGCCCTCCTGCATTACCATCACCTTCCAGAGAAACAGCAACAGAGCAAAATGATCAGAGACTTGTTTGCTTGGATAGCCAGCCTTACTTTTCAACTTCCTAACTGTGACTGAAAGTTCAATCAAAAGCATCAACAGCACAGAAAGCTGGCATCGAAGCCAGCAGATTCTTAGCCTTATTTAATCATAGTCATCCTTTGATCAGACATTCCTACTTTAAATGACATTTGTAAGTGCTTATTCTATATTCTGATGCTGACTAAACCTTTTGTTTTATGTGAAGCATCTAATTAAACAAGGCATCGTCATTTTGTCGTGTGTATTTTCGATGGCGACGAGTGTAACTGACTCAGTCTTTTTGTTGATGAAAATCTGATGAGATACCCAGCCCAACTCAAAAGATGTGAAAAGAAGCACAAACAGAAATATATAACACTGTGGTTAGCTGTTGTTAGAAAGAAATAGTTTGAGCACATTACTACCCTTACAACCACAAACTGTCCTTTTATATTTGTGTTTTGGTACGGACTGAACAATGTAATCAATCTCGAATTGTTTAAAAGAGTCCAGTAATTCCTTCTTACCTCAAGTGGTCCAGTAAGAACTAAGAGAAGCACATTTTAACGTACAACGCTGTCTGTTTTTGCTGGAATATCTTGCAGTCATTAGAGGCTTACAAGGATGGCCAGAATATGTAAGCAAAGTCAACACAGCTGCCTCAGAGTGTCTATACTGCAGCGCTGAGGAGCATGATGGTAAATCTGCACACTTTATAGAGGTGCCCAAGTCTTTAGTCATCTTTAGACAAGACTGTTTCATCCATGACCCCTGAAGCATGCCGGAAATCTTACTTTTGAGTCTTCTGTACTTCGTTTGTGAGGATCTCGTTGCTGTTAAAGAGAAGGACAACAAAGGAGACAGAATTATCACCCACAGCTTAATCCTTTAAAATACAAAGAATTTAAACTTAGCCAGGTACATCATTAAGTAACTTTGAACTGAATGAAATCGTGGAGTAATGACATTGAAGACCCCTCAGTATTAAGACTCCTGACAATAGAGAATGTGAGTTTCGACATGGTCTATGTCAGCACTTGAGCCTTTTCTGAGGCTAAGGAGGGGGTGCAGGGCAAAGTAAATACAGAGCACTTAGCTCCAGTCATAAAACCTCCAGACTACAGGGGTCCTCTGGCCATGGGCCAACAGACTGACTGCAACAGACACTGAGGAAGCAACTATGGATGTCCTGAGCTGATCCTAAGCATCGCTATTGGGCCGTATTTTAATAAAGCTGATCAAAATTCTGACGCCGTATTTACTGATCTCGGATGTGTTTTTTTCCCCACATCAGCCTGCTGATGTTGTAGCGCTGTTCCCTTGAATGACAGCTGGCCTCTAGGCTGCACGCAATTTGCTCCAAAAGAGAGTGAAAATTAAAGAGTGTGAGCGTGAAATACTATTTGGTTGCACCGGTGATTGACTGTTCTGACACCTGAGTTGGCAAAAGCACAGATTCACTGAGCTCAGGCGCTAACAATGCTGTTATTTCTCCTCTCTTGGTAGCGACGTACATAGCAGTTTAAATGACCGAATGATGCTGCAGCAGGTTGTGACTACTTTGATGGCATGCTGAAATAAAACTTAGCTGTTGTTGGCTTTTTGTGTGCTTGCACTACAGCCTACAAAGAGCTTTAATAGCTGCTGAAAGAAAGTGCTGCTAAATTTAAAGTCATTCATTCCACATTGTTTAGGTTTCAGAATATACTCTGTGTATTGCAGATGCTAAAACGATGATAAAATATACAAAAAGGCTCAAACAATACTGGTCAAACAATAAAGCAGCCTCTTCAGAGCAGGAGAACAGAGGTTGGGTTACACCTCATGCTCTGTAACAGAATGACATTTGGCGTCCATAGAACAGCTGCGGTGCCTCCGAGTTAAACAAAGAGCAGCGGCTCCTGCTCCCCACAGAAGGAAAAAACAATGTGATTAACGTACTGACATTACGGCGGCCTTATTAGTCCATATTCATAAAATAAAATCTTAGAAACATTAAGGAAAAAGGGCAGGGAGCCATTTCACACACTGCAAAGGTCACCTGTCGTGTGATTTGTTGTCACCTGACCACCTTCATTAAGAAATGTCACAGTGTAAGACTCTTTCACTCCTCAAACGCGGGAGAGACATAATGCTGGAAACTCATGTACACTGACAGAAAAATGTTAATACAATCAATTAAAGGAAAAACCTGATATCTG
Source organism: Miichthys miiuy (assembly GCA_036365135.1). Lineage (NCBI taxonomy): Eukaryota > Metazoa > Chordata > Actinopteri > Sciaenidae > Miichthys > Miichthys miiuy. Next base: position 381,053 of record CM071605.1, read on the forward strand.
GAGCAGAACCAGCTAACTGAGTATTGTGTGTATCAAAGCCTCTGAGTCATAAAACCCACATCAGTGTGGGACCCTGCGTGGCTGGGTCACATGTCCCTTCATTAACCATGAACACACACACTGTAGCTTATTTTGATTCACCCCCACGTTCACCATCCTGCTGCCACAAACTCTTACTGGGGCACCAAATGTGGATTAATCCGCTGCTGAAAATAGTCCCCAGCAAATGCACTAATACCAGCTGTTTCAGCTCACCTGCCCCACACGTCACTCCTGTACCAGCCTGCATTAGTCTCATGTTTTACCTGGAAGTCTTTCTTCATCATCTGCAGATTTATACAGTCAGAGAGAGTGAAAGTGTAAAAGCGCCCTGCTCATAGCTCAGTTCTAAAATCCCAGTGCACCGCAGAGCGTCTCTCCTGCCGGGCTGTTGACAGCTCTGTCAGCAGAACACTCAGTCACACTGGACGCCGGTCGAGGAGGTTGTACCAGTGTTTGGTTCAAAAGGAGAGGAGGAGGAGGGCGTCGGAGCGCAGAACAGAAATGAACCGCGGTGCCCTCCGTTTCCTCCGCCCTGTCTACTACCATCAATTCATTTTTGTCATGTCATTGTTTGTATGGTTTACATCCTGCCATTCTGTCTCTCCATAACTACTCATATGTGGAGCAGAGTTCTCAGAGTTTGTGTGCTGCTGTATGAAGGTCTTAAATTTAAGTTACCAGTATCAGTTTAAGACTGCAGATCTACTGTCCGATTGAAATGCTTAAGAAACGTAGATTGATTGTGTACACTGTATAAGTCTTTATAAGAGTGTTTCTGGAAAAACACCACTAAACTCGACTTCCCCTGAAAAAACTGGAGATGTTCCTGCGAGGCAGCTGCAGCAGAAGTTGCTGTATCGCATTAAGAATTGTCACTCAAGCCCCAGCCTCCCCCCCCGCACACCTACCCCTCCGGCTTTCAGCAGCTTCCTGCGAAACTCCTCTGTCGGGTTGTTGAAGGTGAGCTTCTCGCAGCGCAGATGATTGACAGGCGGGTGGCCCTCCAGGTGGAGGAACAGGTCGTAATCAAAGCGAACTTTCTTGGGCTCTTCCTGAGGAAGGAATGGCGATCCGGGGGCCAGAGAGGGAGAAGAGGGAGAACGGTCACGATCAGTCTCATCGGGACTTCAGCAACATTTTGATCAGTTTGCTGGTGAAACTCTGTTAGATGTACCTTGTTTTTGAAGTACACTTCAATAGGCAAGATGAAGCCTGCGTATCCAGACTCCTCCACTTTGTACGGCGGGTCCTTGCACACTGAAAAGAAAAACACATTCACTATTAAAGAGACCATCAACACATGGTGACTAACGAACAGGAAGGCTGGTTCTAATTCATTTAGTTCTGTGAAATGCAAAGCGGCTGCCCGCATCCAATCACAGTGCAGCACCAACAGTCTGAATCAGTCTTATGTATTTCACATTCTCTCTGGACAGAAACCAGGTGAAGAAGTGTATGAAAAGACATGACTGTAGTCATTGCCGCTAAAAGTCTTTCAACGTGTCACTGAATGTACCGAGCCACTAAACCTGCACCTCCATTCTCATGAGAGCTCATTAACTCCCATTCCCACTGCCTGCGCTGATATCAATACCAAAAAAAAAACGGGGCTTAAATTAGAACCGGGGCCCTTTAAAAGCTTGTGAATCCACCCAGCTCATGACAAGGTGAAGACTCCTCATCCCTCGTGGGCCTTTAAAGACAAACACACTCTACTAGAGCTCAGGTGTTATTCCCTGGAGGGGTGTGTGTGTTTGTCAGCCGCTCTCCCAGTGGACTCTGCAGAAAAAAGTACCAATTAAGTCCACATACAGGGAGACCTGGGTGTGTTTACTCAAAGTCCACATAAAAGCAGGTTTTAGCATTGGTTCATCTTCACATAATGTCGCTCTGATGCAGAGCAGAGATATTACAGGGGATTTTAAGATGTCTGTAACGACCAGGGTGAAATGTTAAAATGGTTCAGGCTGAGCTGACACGTTCCTCCTGCAAAAACGGGAAAAAAAAGGTAGCTTCGACATTCTTTGAACATTTTATTTTAAGATGCTGAAATGAGTGGCACTGCCCTGTAAAAATACTATACTGTAATAATCTGACACCTCCAGTGTGTTGCTTCTGTATCCCGGAGAAGCCTGTAATGTAACACAGTTAGGATCCTCATTAGCTGCTTCCCTGAGGTCCACACCAGATGTTCATATGCACTGATATTACAAATGAGCTCAATGTAAAACAACTCGCAGTTAAATAAAGACGATGGCAACTCAGGCTACAGCAATTAATCTGATGACCTGTGTAATTGATAGCCGATTGGTTGATGAATTAACTAAGTGATTAAATGGACAAATCATTTCAGCTCTTGTTGATATTGCCAATAGAGAAAATTAGCAGGAAAAAAGCAGGTAGCTTCCTCATGAACTCTAGCAAACCCTAATAAACCTTTAATTAAGTGTTGTTTTATCTAATGATCACAACTACTTGTTACAGACTGCTAACACAGAAATCATTACAAATATTAATGCAGCAGACGTGCCGTTTGTTTGTGTACGGAAATCTAGGTGTGTGGTCGCCCTGCCCTGATTGGCCCCAGCTGAAAACGTGTGGCCACCTCAGTCACAACTTCCTGGAGACCTGGGGTACGGTCAAATAGTCAAAAATTAGCTCCTAAGTCCTTTCCTAACCACTTTTCCTTGACCTCGATGGACGACGAGGTCAAGGAAAGATGTGAAGGAGAGTTCATAAGGACTTAGGAGAAGAGGACCGCGGTGTTCAGAGAATCCGACTGCTCTTACACTAGACTACGTCATCATGCGACGGCGAATGTTATTACTCCTGTATGTTCTTACTGTGTTTTTAATGCAGGAAATATAAACGTGGGCAACCCGGTGAAAAATGTGACGTCATTATCAACGTCAGAATTCAAATAATAATGAATATGTCCACCTGTCACAGAAGTCAGATGAAGTGTTTGTTACGCTGGTATGGTCGCTCACCCTCCTGTCCACTCATACAGAAACATATTAGCAAGTTATGGCAAAGATATATGATTAATCAGCAACGCTAACTTCATGATGATCTGCAGGACTCTGGATGTCACCGTTAGCTCTGGTGCGTCGATTTTTTTGTCACTGCCTCAAGGAATTGTGGGACGGCATTACCTCCTTTCCTTTCGTAAAGGATGGTCCGTGTATCCTATGCTAAAGGAGATAATAAAGGAAGCATTGAAGCTCCTTTCCTTAACAGTTAGAGAATTCGAACAGCTCTTATCATGACGGCTAAGTTAATACTTCCGGGTCATTTCACTCAGCAAAACTGACTATTCAACCGCACCCCTGGAGGACCACGATTGAACCGGCACCTTCCCCAACCCACCAATCCCCACTCTCCAATCGGAGCATCGACGTTACTTAAAGAAGAACCGCCTGAAACATTAGCTACTCTGTCAACTTGTTTTCTGGTGAGGTTTTTGTTGTTATGTGCGGACTGGGCTAGTTTAGTTTATTTTACTGACTTGCACACACTGATGAAGTTTGTTGTTAGAGGTTTAAGGGGAGTTTTTCTGCCTGTGTTTTGGTTATTAGAGAATAGTTTAGATAAGTAAGGTTTTTCTTTCTTGTTCTAGTATTATTTAGGTAGTTACACTCTTTTTTGTTATATTCATGTATTGGTTTGATCATTTCTCACCTGTGGATCGCCTGATAAAAACAATACTTTTCTACATGTTACTACGTTCTACGTGTTATTACAGTGTCAGCTAAAGAATTTCAGAACAGTTTCTAATAAATTATCTAAAAACTCGCATATAGTCGCTCTTGATATAATGTGAAACAGACTCAAGAATCTGACTAAGCACTTGGTGTCAAACTTCAGTTCTTGACAGGTGCTCAAGAACCATTTGCTCCCTCACCGGTTCCTAAAGTGGACGCGGCAGACTGCTGGAAAAACGTCCTGGGTTTCTAAGCACACAGCTGACAGCTTGGCCGTCACTGATGCAGGAGACCTTGGAAATACCTTGAGTCATCCTTGCTACTGACCAGGATTTTGGCACCGATCAAGTCATCACTGTGCACTGTGGGACCCGCCCCTTCGGGGAGCGGCGGTGATTGATTGCTCGGCTGACTACGCCGAGGTCGACCTCACCGCTGGGGCTGAGCCAACCAAAACCCAATACCACTGAGCAAATATTATGGGTTAGAGTTAATTGTGCATGTGGGTCAGGTTCAATTACAGCCAGCTAAAAGAGCCCATTCACCACCACACCTTTATATAAACCGAGGTGGAGAAGGAGATGAGCTGAACCACACCAAGATGGAAAGAAAAATTCACGCTCGAGCACATAAACTCTGTACATGTGTTTTTCTTATTTGCATGGATAACTGGTAGACATGATGTCATGCACAGATATTTTCAGTGGGTGATCCAATAATGGATTTTTGAGGCTGATACTGATATCTATAATTGAGTGTAAGAAAATCTGATAAATATATACTAGTAGATATTCCTTTTGAAATATACTCCACGAATATACTTGATGAAAATTCCTTAGTTCCTTAATAGTCACAGCCCTCGTGAGTTACCACTGTGGGAACCAAAAAACTTTAAAAACGAATTTGGACTAATTTAAATAGTTTTAATAGAAATGATATTGGTGTGTTGGTATTGAATATTGGTATGGCAGTACTGGTGTATTATTATTGTGAATATAATTAGGGCTGTCAAGCCATAAAAAAAAAAAATCTAATTAATTATAGGCTCTGTGATTATTAATCTAAATTAATCGCACATGTTCTGTGAAAAGTATCCAAACATATTCAAACATGTTTCAAATCAAACTGAATTTAGTAGCTGAATAAATCAATGAAAAATACATTTTAAAAGTTCAATATGATTTATATGAAAAACAGAACTGTTCATATTCAATATGAGCATCTCAGGACAAACCTCTACCTGACAGCACAGTAACAGTCTCTTTGACATCAGGACTTTTTTCCAACAACTTATGTGTCAAAATAAACTTAAGTTAGCTCAGAGGATGCTCTCTGTCAAACCTCTGCCTGTCCTCTACCACTTCATTAGCCTGCAGTCCGTTTAGTTAATCAGTCTCTAGTAGACTTCATCAGTTTTCATCTGAATGCCTGGTCGAGGTCGAGTGTGGCTTGGCGAGGCTGGCTGTTAACGCTAGCGTCGGGTGTTGCTTCTCATCTGCCTCCATCATGTTTACAAAGCAGGTGTGGGCAGAGTGTTTTCCCGACTCAAAAGGTGGCACCAGCAGGTACCGCACAGCCTGATTCTTCTTCTTTTATTTAATGGCAGACGGCAACGAGAGTTTAAGGAGCATTACCGCCACCTACTGTGCTGGAGGGTGGGCTGAAGTTTCCTAATTCCACTAGTGCACGCAGCCTGATTAATCTGCGTTTTTTTTTTTCTATAATTAATTAATCGAAATGAATGCGTTAATTTGACAGCCCTAAATATGATATTTACAATATCAGAGAGAATCTCATGCAATAAAACTAGACATGTATGAAATCATGTCAGGGTTTTCCTGCACAGAACTTAGCAAACTTTTCTATGAAAATAAATTGATCTGAGATGAGATGCTGCTCATGTCCTGGGAGAAAAGCTGCATGTTTATCATGTTTTGATGACCTGCCCTTATTAATATTTTTAAAACAATCTACACTTCAGCAGTGAACACTGTCTAAACTCAAACAAAACAACAAATGTTATTGACCCTCTCCACAGATTTCAAGTTACAGGTCAAGTTCTGGTTAAAATGAGAGCAAAGCCCTGAGGACACAAGATAAAACCAGTTCATGTGGAGGAGAAGTCAGCGCAGCATCTCGGCTGGGGTTCGGTAGTTCAGGTTGAAAAGGTTAATATTATCTGAAGGAGCGTCCCAGAGGCAGAGATGCACAATGCAACCACTGACCTGTAACAGAAAACTTTCAAAGAGGGACAGAGCCGTGTCGTTTATTAACATGGCCTGGGTTTAAACCCAGATGCCAATTACAGAACAATGCTAGTCACTATGTATTTGCCCTTTCCACACAGACTGGTTTGTAATGAGGCCGAGCTAGACGACAGACCTGACCGTAAAACAAAAGACAAGACTGGAAATAAGAAATTCTTCGGTTGGGCTTGTAGCTCAAACGTGAGCTCCTTCCGCCCACTAATTCACTGTTAATCCTCTTCTTCCTAACAAGGCCATTCAGCTCGGCATCAGTCGTGCACTAAATGCCAGGCGTTTGGGCGGCAGGTGTCCATGTGTGCAGGCTGGAGAAGAGGCACGGATCTTTAGATTGAGTAGAGAACATGGACACATTTATTTATTTATTTACAAACTATGGATTTTGGTGTATTAAAGATCAGTGTGTAGGATTTGGCAGCCTGAAGCGATGTACAGTAGTTACAGTTTGTAATCTGATGTGTAAATAGTCAACTGTTTGTTCCCCACAACGACTTCAGAGGTGTGTCTGATGTTATCACTGCTGCATTTCATACATGTTTATTCCCTCACTAAAAAGATTCCTTCAAGTGGTGCTGTATACTTAAAACGATTTTTAAGCTGTAAACTAAATTATGAGTGGACTGTATGACACTCATCACTGCTGGAGTTAATACTGTCATTCTTACCAAAGACTGTTAACACTCTCTGATCAGACAGTTAGCTCCTGCTGATCAGAGTTTACACTAGTTTGTGCTGAACCTCTGCTTGGTATTTTGGTTGTGCTTTTGGCGGCATCCTTTTCTCTTGATGATCATCCCACGCACTGACAATTACCACACGGGAACACACACATACCGGTAGAGTTAGCCTCTCTGAGCTGTTAGCATAGCTACAGCACAGGTACAAGCAACACATGTGCTTCTGTTGACTGTGGTTAGCTTCATGGTTAGCTCGCTGTTCCAGTTACACCGAGAGCTGGTCAGTCTGTCACTCACTCTGGTCCGTGTCGAAGTGTTACCTAATCTAGCTTCTTTAATGTGTATAAAAAATATTTGTACGGTCAGTGAGGTTTTTTTCTCTTTTGTGTGAAAAATCCATACAAGACTTTTCAGAAATAATTCAAACAGTTTCTAAATGTTTCATAGCATCAGAAAGAGGGTCTATAAATATTTTCACTATCTCTGGCAGTGATTTAGCTGCTTCCTACAATGTCCAGAACTAAGCGAACACTGTACAGTAGAAACACAGTGACATAAGTGCGACTCTTTGTTTGTGATGTCGGGTTCAACATCCTGGAAAGAAACATTATCCTTTTGCACAACTCCTTTGGTGTCATTTCAGATTTTTGATACAACTTTCACATTTCTCTACAGATACTTTAAAATCTTACTTAAACTACTAAAGTATGATTTAAATATACTTTTTCATTTAACAGAAGAAGTTCTCAAACACAAGCAAGAACCTAAGATTATGAATCAATGTCAGCCTCTGATTGTCCAGATGATGCTGTGGACATATTTGGGCCATAAAGGACCGTGGGTTGAATCTGGTGAAACAGTCCTGGAAATACAAATGAACACAGTTTGTGGAACAAACCACAATCCTATAAAGTATCTCAGTCTAAAAACATAGAGTGGCTGTGATATGAGCTGCTCTAACAATGGTGGATGGCGATTAGCAGCTCAGTCGGGATGGTGTCTCTGCTTGACCGAGCACCGTCCCTTAAAACCACCCTCAGACCATAGCTTTCTCCAGAGTGGAGCAGGGGCTCTGCTGACCCAAACGACCTCACGCTAATCAGCCGACAACAAGGCCCTGGAACACAAACGGGTTCGAGATTAGTCTGCGAAGATTAAAGAGCAGGACAAGCGAGAAACATCCCAGCCTGTGCTGTCCAACTCCACTAGATAAGTGGCCCAACAGGTGGCCAGTGTGGGGCAGTTAAAGGCTGAACGGGGGTTGGGAAGATTGCATACACTCCTCACTTGCCATCATGTACAGAGTCTTTGTTTGGTGGAACTGGGGCTGATTTGAATGAACAAACCAGGTTATGGACAGACTCCTCTTCCCACCCCATCAGCACTCAGTAAAGCATGGAAAAACACAGACAGCAGCTTGCTGGTCAGAAAACAGAGGTTGGGTGAAGAAGTGACACATAAACAACACCATATGTGCATCCTAGGCTAAAACCACAAAGGTGTGAAGCCGCACCCACCTCGAGGGACCAAACGCAGATGGAATGGAGAGCTGGAGGAGTGACGTGAGTGGGTGGGGGCTGGAGTCAAAATCACAGGGATGCTCCTGATAGCAGATTGAAGACAACACAACACACACAGTGGGACGAGGTGTTGCCGACATCCTCCCCTCTCCCCATGAGAACCATTATGTGTGCGTGTGTGTGTGTGTGTGTTCTAACATTTGAGGCTGCATCTTCTCAAGGTGTCTCTCAGGAAGTCACCCTGCTCACAAAGATGCAACTGTGCAGCTACTGCACAAATCTCGACCACGGCACCCTCCAGTTGACCAGTCAGCACCCAGCGACCACTCACTCTCCTGAAGGAATACAGGAAATGCAGTGTGTGTTGTGAGTTTGCTGACAGACTGGACAGGCTATTCAGGGCATTTTTTGACAGCAGATCAGTTTAAATATTGCAGGTGAGGAGCAGCTGCAGTTGGATGAAGAGCTGCAGGCGACAGGCTTTACACCTTCTCAGACAGGTGACCAACTGCTTTCACTTTCAGTGTTCACAGCCTCATGCTGTGTGCAGCATCACATCACAGAGCAGCTCACAGAATGACTGGAAAAGGTTGATCATTGCCCGACTTCTTGATTCAAACAACAATAGTTTGTTGTGGGATCTGTAGTATTAACCCGGTGTCAGTAATGGTGCAACTGCTCGATGGTATCAAAACCAGTAGAAGATCATTAATATTCCGAAGTTACGTTTCCACGCTCACTCCTCAGTGAGCTGCGTCCTTGGTGGAGGAGCTCTGAGAGGCTTTTTCTACTACTCATTATTGATTCCATGTTTTTTAGGAGTCTGCTCACACTGATGTGGGCTCAGAGAGGAAAAAAACAGATTTTGTGAGAAAGTGAGAAATATTAAACAATATTAGGCTAGTAACATTTTTTTTGTGTGTGTGTGTGGATCTAAAACAAATGTAGCTGGAGATTCCTGCACTGTAACCTGGCTGATTCTGGGTTTTTTGGAGGCTGAAAGCCATATTAGATATTTGAGAAGTTAAAACATGCAGCTGCTTGCTGTTTGGGCCAGTCATTACAAGAACGTCTCACGCGAGACGTCTATTTTTTCTATACTTGCATGCAACATGCTGACTTTAGATGTCCAACTCAAATTTACATTTAGTCATTTAGCTGACGATTTTATCTAAAGCAACTTACAGAGAAGGGAAAGAGTCATGGTACAGTGTGATAAGAAAGTGTTAGTGCAGCAGTAAGTGCTGTGACAATTCATAAAGGGGTAGATTTATCATGTCCAGTTGTTGGTAGTGTTGGAGAGGCGGTCCTCTCTGAAGAGCTGGAGGTCTTCAGAGGTATAGCGGGACATAGGGAGTGTATAGTATAGTAGGTTTGGCTAGGAGGACCAGCAGTTCAGTTTTTGAGAGGTTCAGCTGGAGGTGGTGTGCCTTCAGCCACGTGGAGATATCTGAGAGACAATCAGAGACCTGTGCAGAGACCCAAGTGTCATCAGGGGGAAATGACAGATAGAGCTGAGTGTCATCTGCATAGCAGTGATAGGAAAAGCCATGTGAGCGGATAATCAGACGCAGGGAGGTGGGGTAGTATGCAAATAGAAGGGGCCCCAGCACCGAGCCCTGTGGCACCCCTGTGGTGAGGTGATGAGAGGTGGACAACTGTTCAAGCTAGGATACGCTGAGCGAGCGCCCTGTGAGGTAGGACTCAAACCAAGAAAGAGCCGAACCAGAGATGCCCATGTCTGAGAGGATAGAGAGGAGGATGCGATGGTTAACTGTGTCAAAGGCAGCTGATAAATCACTGCTCCCTTCATCCTCAGCTGAACAAGCCGAGAGTGAACATACATGTCAGACAGTGTGGAAGATGAATCTGACCGCATTAATTGTGACCAAAATATGTCGTGACAGTTTCCAAACTACCTCAAACAAATCTTTAGTGGTGACTTGTTGGCAACAAATTCACCAATGTGAATGATACAATGTGTGATATCTGTGATAAGCTCATTTCCGCACTGCTGTTAGATACCTGATGCACAAATCATAAAAATTGATTTGCACTGCCCACATTAGTCTCGATTAAAAAGAATATCTACCACAGCATAAATGGTGTCAAACCTGCCGAGCTCGCCTTCATCTCTGCACTCCTAACACTAATCAGGTTTCTTTTGGCAGCACTCCTCACTGCATACATCACTGCAGGATCCACCATGTTATTTTAATCACTGCTACCACCAGAGCTAGGCTGATAAATTGGCTGTGCGGATATTAACTTATCACAGATGTATCGGTATGCATGTCAACAGATAAGTAACAAGAAAGCAATATTAACCCCAAAAGTCCAGTATTGCTCAGGCTACAGTAACAACACTGTGTGGGTAGAGATGATTATGTGTCGTGCCTGGGAACTGGCTCCACCTGCACTAGCCCTGGTTTGTCCGTATGTGCACCAGGCTAAGCCTCCTCAGACCTCACATGTGCAGACATGCTGCTGAGGGGAGACTGTTAGCATACAGCTGTGCAAAATCTACACACTGTTCATTCAACGCTTCTCAGATCCTTCAAGGGGTGTATGGAAAAGTTATGACACTGTTCAAAGTAAAAGAGTCATCTCATCATAAACTATCAATAGATTTTCACATATTCTGCCTGCAAAGCTGAGATTTAACTGCAGCTGGTACTCATTCCATCCTCTGGGGAGCATGAATGTACTCAGTAACACAGATGTGATCTGCGTAGTAGGTTTTCATATTTCTTTGAAAATTAAACATTAAAAAAAATAAATTGATAATAAAACTGAAGCTCAAACAGTTAAACTCACTATAGATAACCTGAAGACAGCAGCTTAGGGTTTAGGAAACTACAGACTTAATGAATTCACTGACAAACAAAAATAATAGTAGTATTTATCCTTTGGGGTCAATAAATATCCACAGCAAATGAGATCACTGGTTAAGACACTTTGTAGGAACAAAATGCTGGTTGAGAGTAGGGTTGAAAAGGGGCAGAAAGTGTCCATGGGAAGTTAAGCTGAATTTTGGGAATATTCCAAATCAGAAACTCCATGGGAATTATGGTAATTTATGGGAATTAACTGTAAATTGGGGGAAATTTAAACAAACTATCATATCCAAACATAAATAAAATAAAAAAATAAAACAATTAAAAAAAACATTTCAACAGATTTATTTGTAAGTACACTGAACAAAAATATAAACGCAACACTTGTTTTTGCTCCCATTTTTCATTAGCTGAACTCAAAGATCTAAAACATTTTCTATATACACAAAATAACCATTTCTCTCAATCTGTGTAAATCTGTGATAGAGAGCACTTCACCTTTGCTGTCCATCCCACCATCCCACCTCACAGGTGTGGCATATCAAGATGCTGATTAGACAGCATGAATATTGCACAGGTGTGCCTTAGGCTGGCCACAATAAAAGGCCACTCTGAAATGTGCAGTTTTGTTTTATTGGTGGGTTCTGGGGGGGGGATCAGAAAACCAGTCAGTATCTGGTGTGACCATGATTTTCCTCACGCAGTACAACACATCTCCTTCGCATAGAGTTCAGGTTCAGATCAGGTTGTTGATTGTGGCCTGTGGAATGTTGGTCCACTCCTTTTCAATGGCTGTGCGAAGTTGCTGGATATTGGCAGGAACTGGAACACGCTGTCGTATACGCAGATCCAGAGCATCCCAGACATGCTCAGTGGGTGACATGTCCGGTGAGTATGCTGGCCATGCAAGAACTGGGATGTTTTCAGCTTCCAGGAATTGTGTACAGATCCTTGCAACATGGGGCCGTGCATTATCATGCTGCAACATGAGGTGATGGTCGTGGATGAATGGCACAACAATGGGCCTCAGGATCTCGTCACAGTATCTCTGTGCATTCACAATGCCATCAATAAAATGCACCTGTGTTCATCGTCCATAACATACGCCTGCCCATACCGTAACCCCACCGCCGCCACCATGGGCCACTCGATCCACAACATCAACATCAGAAAACCGCTCACCCACACGATGCCCCACACGCTGTCTGCCCTGAACAGTGAAAACCGGGATTCATCCGTGAAGAGAACACCTCTCCAACGTGCCAGACGCCATCGAATGTGAGCATTTGCCCACTCAAGTCGGTTACGACAACGAACCGGAGTCAGGTCGAGACCCCGATGAGGACGACGAGCATGCAGATGAGCTTCCCTGAGACGGTTTCTGACAGTTTGCGCAGAAATTCTTTGGTTATGCGAACCGATTGTTGCAGCAGCTGTCCGAGTGGCTGGTCTCAGACGATCTTGGAGGTGAACATGCTGGATGTGGAGGTCCTGGGCTGGTGTGGTTACACGTGGTCTGCGGTTGTGAGGCTGGTTGGATGTACTGCCAAATTCTCTGAAACACCGTGGGCAACAGCTCTGGTGGACATTCCTGCTGTCAGCATGCCAATTGCACGCTCCCTCAAAACTTGCGACATCTGTGGCATTGTGCTGTGTGATGAAACTGAACATTTTAGAGAGGCCTTTTATTGTGGCCAGCCTAAGGCACACCTGTGAGATGGGATGGATTATCTCGGCAAAGAAGAAGTGCTCACTATCACAGATTTAGACAGATTGGTGAACAATATTTGAGAGAAATGGTTATTTTGTCTATATAGAAAATGTTTTAGATCTTCTGAGTTCATCTCATGAAAAATGAGAGCAAAGACAAAAGTGTTGCATTTATATTTTTGGTCAGTGTAGAACTTTATCAAGTTTGAATTACTTTATTGAACAATATTTTTTAGTCCACAAGCTCAAATGTGTGTCTTCAATAGTCTCTGTGTGCTCCGGGCTCTAAAGTGTGGTCCAGGTACAGAAATCACCTGTGCAGGTAGGGGCGTGGCCTCAATAGCCCTGCAGTAAGCAGTGTGCTATGTGCATGTGATTGAGGAACAGCAGATATTCAAGTGTACTTGTATTAAATTTGGTTGTTTTAGTCAAGTGTATGATAAAATATATTTTCCCCAACTATATTTAAGTTCCCTGATAAGGGCAAACCTTCAATTTTGTAAATTCCCAGTTCATTCCCATAAATTCCTGTTAATTCCCATGTTTCCAACTTTGAAAATTCCCAAAATATTGCAACCCTAGTTGAGAGAATATACTATGTTGGCACTAAATAAAAGCGGTGGTGTCTTGCTGTGAAGCCAAAGGTTTGGACATACAGACAGACAAGTGACCGGCTAATGGACTGATGCAGCCATTCTTAAGCAAAGCTTTTAGGGAAAAAAAATGACATTTTCATTACGATATTGATAATAATATTAACCACCTTCTCTTCACTTAAAGAAAAGAAAAGGAGAAGCATGGCAATATGGGACACAAACATTTGTGTTAGTAGTACTGCCAACAAAAGCCACTGTGGCTGAACAGATGAAGAGCAACAGCTGAAATATTTAAGCAGGAAATCCAAGAAAAATACACATCAAAGTATGGCCTAACTTCTCCCCAATTGCACCAACATGAAACAACAGATTCCACCACTTGGAATCATGTTTTTGGAGTGTAACCGCTGAAGACAATGAAGACTTGTGAGTGAGTTAGCTTTGGCCGAGCTGCTCCTCATCCAGATTTGCAGACAGATACAGTGGAAGTACAGAATCATATCAGACAGACAATGCTCAAACAGATAAAAAACAAACAAACTACAAAGCCATCTTTTGACAGAAATCCTGCCAGTTATAACAACGTAAGACACAATAACTTTATTCAACAGATGCTCACCACTTACTGCAAAACCCCACCGGGCACGTGTCCGTCACTGCTGCAATGTTTTTGTCCGTTCTTCACGTGACTTCAAACTCCACTGGGAGCGTTTTTCCTGCCAGACTTTAACTTCTTCAGATTTTTTTCTGGTTTATGTGCTTCTAAGTATGTAAATATGCTATGTAGTTAAAATGTTTGCCTTTTGTCTGTTTTTTACATTCTGAAGTTTGCACAGGGTGTTTTATTTTGACTGAATTGTCTGTGCTGTTTCTGTGTCTGACTTCCGTCCAGCTCAAGCTGCTCTATGCAGTTTGACATGGGCTGCTTCTGCCGAAACTAGGGTTGCAAAGGGGTGGCAAGTTTCTGGTAAATTTCTAAAAACTTTACATGGGAAGTTAAGCAGGGGAATTTTGGAAATATTTCAAATTGGATACTCCATGGGAATTATGGAAATTTGGGGTAATTTAAATGAACTGTATGTTTTGTTTTGTCCATACAAAATAATACAATAAAAAAACATTTCAACAGATTTATTTGTAAGTAGAACTTTATCAAGTTTGAATTATTTTATTGAAAAATATTATGTAGTCCACAAGCTCAAATGTGTCTTCAACAGTCTCTGTGTGCTCTGGGCTCTAAAGTGTGGTCCAGGTACAGAAATCACCTGTGCAGGTAGGGGGCGTGGCCTCAATAGCCCTGCAGTAAGCAGTGTGCTATGTGCATGTGATTGAGGAACAGCAGATATTCAAGTGGACCTGCATGAAATCTGGTTGTTTTAGTCAAGATTATGCTCAAATATATTTTCCCAACTATTTCCCGTTTAGTCCAATAAATTCCCATGGAAATTTTCCTATTTTGAAAATTACCAGAATTTTGCAAAAATGTGTATTCTCACTCTTCTGAACCGGACCACAGCGCTTCCAGTGGGGACTGAAACATTGACTAGAACGGCCGTGATTAACTCCATAAGTGGAACGCGTTACATTCATGCCCGGTGGAATTTAGCCTCTAGCTGATCTTTAGCAAATAGAATCCAAAGCTCCTTGTTATTAGGATAACATGCTCATCCTAATATTAATATAAAACAGGTCATACTCTATGAATCAAGGGAATACTGAAAAGTGGAAACCAAACCAAAGATTCAATTAACGATTCTGTAAAACAGAAAAGCAGCTAATCCTCCGTCATTTTACTTGAGCAACGGCTTCCACAATCACTTAAATGTGATTTATTATCTGTCAATAGACTAATAGATCATATTAATCCACTGTACCAGAGTGGTACAGTAACAGCTGATGCGAGTCGTGCCAAATAATTTCACCTTTTGCCTCCATTTATTTCACTGATGAAAAGGGAGAGCACGACTCCTTCAGTGATCCCTGACTCAAATCTTGCAGCACTGGTGTGTGTGGAGGTGCTGTAAATAAAAGACAAATGTTTTATGGCAGGGCCGAGTGAGAAAGGAGTGAAAGAGCTGCCAACAGACAGCTCATATAAACCATGCTTCAATAAACCACTTCCTGCAACCTCCTTTCATTGACTGAACCGAGGGAGAGCCGGCATTTACAGCTCAGTTCCTGTTATTTGGTGGTGGCTGCCCCGTCTATCTGCACCTCCTCCCCTTCCCCATCCCCATCCTTTCATGCCAGCAGCAGCAGCCAGCCTGGAGCTTTCATGGCTCTTGCTTTCTTTGTGTTCACCTATACAAGTAGGTATGATTTCTGAGGAATCGTAAAACAATTACTGGCAAATTCCTGCAGCTCTTTGATTTCTGCCAGACACTGGGAGAGGGGGTGGGGGTGAGGCGGGGGTCTCAGGGCCCTTTTCCACACAAGGTTGGGTATTTTCAGCCCAAAAACGCTGCACAGGCGACCTCACGTTCAGTCCCAGATGCACACGCCGATTTAAAAAGTGCTGTTTGGAACTTGTGTCAACTGTAGACAAAGTCCCAGCTGCTGGATCACAGTAATTGGTCCGGTCCTCTTTGATGTGTGTTCTGTGGGCTCATGAGATGTTAAAGTGGATCCTGGAGCATTTCTGCACATTCTGTATCAGCAGAACACCGCCTGCTCCTGACTGACGCCGTCCCTTCTATCCAGAAGTGAGACAAACCTAAACAGAGGTGAACAAACAAAGCATTTGTCCGCTGGCTCTGAGGGAAGTTCAGCCATTTTTCTTGGATGTTCAGGGAGGAGAAGGTTTCATTTCATCTAGCTCAGTGTTTCTCAGTCCTGGTCCTCGGGGACCACTGCCCTGCATGTTTTAGATGGTTCCTCCTCCACCACACCTGATTCAAATGATCAGCTCGTCATCAGGCCACTGCAGGGCCTGATAACGAGCCACTCATTTGAATCAGGTGTGGTGGAGGAGGAAACATCTAAAACATGCAGGGCAGTGTTCTGAGGACCAGGATTGACAAACACTGATCTAGCTAAATAAATAAAAGTAATCTGCAGATTAATCAAGACTACAAATATTTGCTGCAGTGAAAGTCTACATGGCAGAGAATCTAATCCCCTACCCCAAATATGGAGGACTGGTTTCTGTTACTTCAAGTTCACATCAAACAGGGAGCAGAATGCCATTTGCTTCCAGATATTTGCATACTACTTGTATAAAAAAGACAGGATGGGACTTTGTGGATATTGACTGACGTTTACAGTAGCCAATAGCGAGTGTGTGTTACACCCCCACCACTATGCATTGGAGGTAGAGCTGTGAGCTGGTGTCAGCGTCTACCTTCCAGTGAACACAGTTGAACCCGGGGGCCGAACACCACCTCCAAAACCAGCCATGGCCAGTCTGGCAGGTAACACAGTAGCCTACCGAGGTGGTTTTCCTGCCGGGTTTGGTTCATGGCACCCAGGGATTGAGTCAATTTGGTTAGCTGACTGAGCTAACAACAGTTAGCGGTTCGTTACTTAGCAATCTTGACATCATAAAGTCTGTAAATCACCTCGGTGGAGTAATGTTATTAGGGTTGCAAAGTTTTGTGAAAATTTTCAGAAACTTTCAGGAAACATTCCATGGGAAGTTAAGCTTGGGAATTTTGGGAATATTCCATATCAGAAACTCCATGGGAATTATGGAAATTAATGGGAATTAACTGTAAATTGGGGGTAATTTAAACAAAGTGTATCATATCCAAACATAAATCTAAATATTTTGTTTTGTCATAAGCAGGCATGCAAAATAAAACAATTAAAAAACATTTCAGCAGCATGCAGGCAGTGTGCTATGTGCATGTGATGGAGGAATAGCAGATATTCAAGTGTACCTGCATTAAATCGGGTTGTTTTAGTCAGATTAACTATATATAACTATATTTAGATCAACTATATTTAAGTTTCCTGTTAAGAGCCAACCTTCAGTTATGAAAATACCTGGTTTATTCCCATAAATTCCAGTTAATTCCCATGGAAAATTTCCAACTTGGAAAATTCACAGAATTTGGCCTAAACCTTATTTACTCTTAGTCTCAGAGGCTGTGCGGCAGATTCAGTTAGCAGCAGTTAGCTGAATTGAGTTGAGGCCGAGGACATCACAGGGAAAAGCAGCAAATATATTGTTAATAAAATCTGATCCAGTTTCACCAAAATCATGAATAAAGTTAGAAGGTTGTGCCATAGGTGCTCATTCACAGGCTGCATCCTTCATCTCCTGCAAGGGTAGAAAAAAACTAGTCAAACGTGGTGGTCCTTGAACCGGCCACCCTCCAGTTGCCAAGCCAAGTCCGTACAGTGTGAGTTACTACCATCCCCCCTGAAACTCTTTCGGGACTCGAATCAGCAATCTTTGAATCACTTCTTAAGCTCTCGGTGGTGGCATCCATTGCGCCACAGATCCAGGTCAATACTGGCATCATCGGAGCTCAGAGAGATCACATTAGCGAAGCCACAGCAAAGAGGAAAGGAATGCAGCGCAGCTTCTGAGACATATTTCAGCCTGAGGATCTGTATCTTATGTATAGGTCACTGCAGTGACTTGACTTATGTGGTATGTGCACACAAGCCACAAATTAAGCCTGAGCGGAGGATGAGGGGAGTTAAAAGGTTTCATGCGAGTGTTCCACAGAGCCCAGGAGATGGCCAGAGGCTAACATATTGGCCCAATCATTAATGCATCAATCTGTGTGTGTGTGTGGGGTGTGTGTGTGTGTACACGTTATACTGTCGCCAATCTGGCTAACAGAACAGAACTCTCTTTCTTTAAATGAAAGAAGATACTCCTCCTGCCTGCACTATGCTTGTGTAGTTTGACTTCAGTAAGTGATTTTCTGTCTCTAAGGGCGACCTTTTTGCTCATGACAGGAGGTGTAAACCTTGAAGCTTCACGTGGCGTCCAAGTGTGAATGTTGATCAAACTCCGTTCAGATGTTTCAGCTCACAGGAGCAGTAATGAGCCCATGACACGCTTCAAAACACAGTTAGACGAGCTTCACACAGAGATGACTTTCACTTCATTGGACGTGTTTTCAGTCGTCGACCAAAGAAAACACTGCTCGACTTTAGATTCAACCAATTGATTGGTCGATGGGGGGTGAAAAAATCTGCATGTCACCTCTAGATGAACTAAACGGAGTGCACTGAGTGAACTCCAGCTGCTAATCAAAGCTAAACGGTTGCAACGTTAATAACCATCTTTTTGACGTAGCTGTATCATTACCTTCAAGGCATGTCAGTCAAGTTAACGAACATACAGCGGCAACACACACAGGCGAGGATCGTGCAGCTAAACAGGCCTCTATACATCATCTGCATCGCTGCAGCATGAAAAACCTGTTATCGGCATCTAACCCGCTACTGGTGTGTGTTAGCGTTGGCTTCAAACGAGTGAACGTTCACACACGTTTCTCAACATTAGCTTAACATTGTGCTAACCTGGGGGAGTAGGCACACAGCCGCTCACAAACAACAAAATGAACAATAAAAACTGAAAAACTGAAGTTTGAAGTCTGGTCATGTGCAGCC
This sequence comes from Miichthys miiuy, assembly GCA_036365135.1. NCBI lineage: Eukaryota > Metazoa > Chordata > Actinopteri > Sciaenidae > Miichthys > Miichthys miiuy. The sequence continues at coordinate 399,974 of CM071605.1, forward strand.
AGGCTGCTCTGTCCTCTGGGGACAAACATTCTGGTTCTTCTTTGACACTGTGTCCAATATTTCAGAGCCAAGTACAGCACTGTTAGTTTGGGCGAGTTCAAAGTTTGTGTTTCGACTCTGTGACTTATAGGTCTGATCTATTAAACCAAAACGATTATTTCAAAAGCATCTGCTGTGTTAAATATTTAAGGTTTTATTCATAATCAGTGTTACTTCTAACTCGATATTACCTCTCACCCAAAAACACAATACACCAGGTCTGCATATGTCCCTCCTGCCCCTGAAAATAATGGATTATGAAGTGGTGTTCTCCTCATCAAAGTAACAGCGTTTGGCAAGAGCGAAAGCGCATTGACCGACCGACTAGAAGGTGCCAACCCTAATTTTCAGACAGTACATTTCACTTTTTTCCAAGTGGAAAAGGTTTCCAGGATGAGGATTAAACATGAATTATGACTTTCCCCACTTTTAAGAGCAGCACTCAGATACTTCTCTAATGTTTCCAACAGAAAGCCTACAGGACGGCCTGTCTGAAAACGATGGGATACATAAAAAAAAGAGACAATTACAATCATTTTCATGGGATCACACACACCGCAGCCACTTAGCAAACTCTCCTAATGGGAACAAATGAGGTAATGAGTTACTGCTGTTAAACAGATGTGCCTGTGCTCATCCTCAAGACAAGGAGAGGAGTGACTCTAATATGGCTGTAACAGTGAGTGTGTGTGTGTGTGTGTGTGTGTGTTTGTCCTGAACTGATCACTACAGGAAGTTCAGTCAGAGTCTTCACATTGGTCCGCTCTGTAGATCAAATATTTACTGGAGAATCAGCCTCATAGACTCTAATTAGGACTGCGTCTTGGCACTTGCGGAGCATACGTTGCAAAGAGTCCCACTGGGACGGCGCTGGCAGCGGGACAGTTGTGATCTGTTAGCCAGACCGTGTTGGTTAGCCCCGGATGTGCAGCTCATACAGCGAGCCGGAGAGCCTCCATCGTTCGGGGGTGGGGGTTCTGGTTTTCCAGTAAGTTTCAGTGACACTGAACAAAGAGGGGTGGATCGGACTGAACTGTTTGTCAATGTTGTTTTATCACAGATGGATATTTTTTCTGGAAACATCTAAACCATGTGTGTATCGTGGTGTTCTGCTGCAAGCGTCCAGGAATTACACAGTACCCCACCGGCAGACTCATGTTTTTATCTGTCAAAAATAACGGCCACTTCTTTTTTTTTTCCCATTTATCATTCATAAGGCAACATTTTCTCTTTTCTTTCTCCTCCTGAATTTTTCAAATCCCAAATTTATATTGCAACACTTTATCAATTTATATTCATGCATGCCAAGCCACCATAAAGATATCAGAGGCTTGGTTTGGATAAACACAAGCTGAGGGACCACCACACCCCCTTCTCTCCAGCAGGAAAAAAAAGGATCTTGGTTTCAAGTGTTTTTTCTTTCTCCATGTAACAAAAAGGCACCTCGGCCTTAAAAAAAAAAAAACAAAAAGAACCTGGGCTCTGGTGTATCCTTCCTGCGCTGCACACATCACAAATCTCTCTTTCACTGAGCGAGCCCATTCCTTTCCCATTACACCGTCTTACATCTTTCCATAAAAGTGACAATCGTCTGAAATATCACAAACACCTTTGAAGAGATGCCATCTCCAGAGTAGATTAAATGGCAGCCGAGGCTCCAAATGAGGTGCTTAAGCAGCGTGAGCCGCTGCCGCCTATTGCCAAAATAACACCCCCCCCCCCCTTCACTGGTTCCAAAGAGCTTCTTTACCTCCATTTGTTCAGATGGCATTGCCATTAGGCCGTCTCCATGGCGACGCCTCAACGCTGGCCCGTTAACCGCATGGCAATAATGAAGCGCGGTGGCAGCTTTACTGACTGATTCGTCATTAATCTAAATGTGTGTCTGGCAGCTTCTCTGAGCCGAGCAACAAATCACTGAGAGTGTGGGAGGACGGGAGGGAGGAAGTTACGCTCACCGTCTCTTATCACTTTCTCTTTCTGACTGCTTTCTATGTTTCACTGTGTGTGTGTGTGTGTGGTAATTCAGAGAAGTGATGACATGATGATAAGACGAACAGCATTCTGCAGCATTAAGGAAACAAGTGATGCACAGAAGCTGTCTGAAATCCTATCGGCGTGTCATGTGAGCCTACCTGTCGTCAGCATCTTTACAAACGCGGCACGGCTGACACAGATCTAAACAGTGCGCGCCTCGAACATTAGACCCGCAGGTGAACCAGGTGGTGATGATGGATTTTTGTACGGGAGTCTTTTGAAATCCCTGACAGGCCGTCGGGGGATCTCCTGGTCCACGTGACAAACGTTTTCCTGCTGCCATCCTTCTCGCAGAATCATGAAGCCGAGTTCACGCCGCTAACCTCCATCCATCAAACACTGCTGTCAGTTACGTAAGGGAGGATCCAGGTGGAGGTATCTCAGCGCACAGAGCTCAGGTCAAAATTTCCAAGGTTTTAATTTAGTTTCAGGAAAATAGAGTCAGACTCTGTGCTGCCAGGACGGCCTCTGACAAACCAGGTGAAACATGGAGAAGTAAAAATGTTCCAGTGCATTTAGTCTGAGACGGGCTCTTTTCTCCCAGTACCATCCCACTCCTCACACTGAATATCAGGTTTCCAAGGCTACACAGCATGGAACCAATAATAGCTACTTCCCTAACACTGCACACTTATTCCTGCTGTCCGGAAAGCAAAAAAAGAAGTAAAATGTTATCTCTAAAGGTCTGAAAGCAGAATGTTAGCGTGCAGCTCCTGTTGACAGCTTCGTGACATGTTGGTGTGTAGGTGAGGAGAGTGTCATCATCAACAGCTGCAAAATGGACTCAAATAAACAGAGTGAGTATCCTCGGTAGTGACCCCAAAACATCCTGCATGTGTGCAGCCAGCTGTGGACCTGCTGGACCATTTAGACAGTCAAACACAGGCCTGAGACAGCAGAACACGTTTACAGAGCAGGCCGGTTTGTTCCTGTAACTGTCACTTCTGTCATCAACAGCGGGAACAATTAGATCAATCAACAGAAAATGAAGAAATAGTTTGATAATTGATCAATCATTTGAATAATTGATAAAGTCAAAACTAAATGGTGTCAGTTTGCAGCTCCTCAGGTACAAAGTTTCACTGCTTCTCTGAAGTTTATGGATTCATAAGGTGAATATCTGCGAGGCTGAATAAAACAATTCATTAGAAGTCACCTTGAATAACTGAAAAATAATCTGCAGGTTTATTTCAGAAAGTTATGTTGCTTGCAAACAGCTACTTAAAGTCAATCTACCAAAAAAACAAGTTGGTGATGCAAATTTTGGGGAATTTTAAAAGTAGGAAACTTTCCATGGGAATTAACGGGAATTTATGGGAATAAACCAGGAATTTACAAAATTGAAGGTTGACCCTTAACAGGGAACTTAAATAGAGTTGGGAAAATATATATATACTAAAATATATATATATTTTATTTATTTATTTATTTATTTATTTATTTATTTATTTATTTATTTATTTATTTATTTATTTATTTATTTATTTATATGTATGTATGTATGTATGTATGTATGTATGTATGTATATGTATATATATAAAAAGAACTGACATATTTGACTTCACCAAAACAGCCTTTACACACAGCTATTGATTATTTTATTTTATTTATCAGTTCATCATTTAGTTGATTAAATGTTTAGATATACACATTTTTTGGTCTTTAAAATGTAATTCACAATTCCTTAACGGCCACAATGATAATTCTATTTCCTGTCATCCTGTATATGACAGAGAAAAATCTGCAGTTTCCATTGAAAACTGAATATTTGACAATTTTTGCTTGAACAATGACTGCAACAATTCATTTATTATTAAAAATACTTTCAGATGATTTTTTTTGTCGAGTGACTGATGTGTAAATTGTTGCCGCACCACAAATGTCAGAACATTTCTAAAGAGTCCAAGGTAACGTCTCCAAATGTTTTTTTATGACCAACACTACAAATATTAGTTTTATTTTTTTCATAGAAAAGAAGAAGAAAGGCAGCTTTTCATTAGGCAGCTGTGTTTGAAACATTAAGCTGCTGAGTAATTTGTCTATGGTTTCATTGTTTTAGCTCTAATTCATATGAAGCATCACTTTGTTTTACACACAGTCACATCCAAAATGGCACTAGACCTCCAGTGTAACCTGGACAGGTGGTTCTAAATCTCTGCCAGCGAGTCACCACCCTCCATCTTTGTTGTTCCGCATATTTCAAATGGAAATATTGGACCCTTCTCTCATGTGCTGAGCAGAGAGAACCCTCCGGAGGTGGGAACAGGGACTCAGCAGGACTACATGGGACAGGTAGGAAGGAAAATGACCATGCTTCATCACAATATAAGTGGACTGTAAAGTCTGTCAGAGCACACAAAGGTAGCTCTGGTTTCACGTTACTGATCCTAATCAAGCCTGCAGTATGTTTCAGTGTGTCACAATCACTAAATGTAAACACTCGGACAAAGAGTTGACTTGTGGGTAGTTTAATTGTAACAAAACGCTCCATTCACCTGAGCACTTTTTTTTCACAAATGAAACACTAGATCCGTCCTCTGTGATTTATTACAGCCGCCGCTGTGTTTCAACTCCAAACTCTCAGGAGCATCTGAAGATCCAAACAGATCAGGAAGCACTTTGGCTCACAATTTGTCACCGTGTAGAAACACACGGGCCCCAAAGACTTCACAGACACTGAGAGAAAGATCTCATGGCATGTGTCAGCGGGAGACTTACTGAGGGTTAAGTATTCTCCTGCTCGGCTTTAGGCCTTAGTCTTCGAGCCACATATCACATTTATCAAGATTGGGCTGGAGCACAAAAAGTACAAGCAGAGGGGATGAGGTGTGCACAGGCCAAATCTCATTTGGTGCCTTGTAATCAAAGGCCTTTTAGGAGAAACTTAAGCTTTGAGGGTTCCATATCAGCAGATAGGAATTTGATTTATAGACGGCTTGGAGGCACCGGGGGAAATGAATACAGTGTAGAGTTTCAAACTTAGTGTGTGCACGGGGCCCGTCTCTAAACACATCGTTCTTTTCAGAACCTTTGACAGCTTTGAAGCCCATCACTTTCTAAGCTGGTTATTTATCAAAGTCACATACAGTAGATGTACGCTGACTACACACAGATGTACGCGGCTTTGGTTTCAGCCAGAACACACACTGACAGTAATGGCCATTTTCCACCAAACAGTCCCTGGAAATGAAACCCAGGAACGACTGCAAATAAAAAGTTCCTAAAGCAAACTGTAGCAAACCAACGACACAGCAGAACATACATTCAGAACCAGGTACCAGGTACTGGACTTCTAGACAGTGTACCTGAGGCCCTAAAATGTTCTTGAGCTCCTAAAAAGGGTTCTGCGTTCTTAAAAAGTTCCTGCGATCTAAAAAAAAAAAAAGTTCTTGAGCCCCTAAAAAAGTTCCAGAGATCCTAAAATGTTTGAACAAACAACTTGTTCCATCTGTTCTAACATGGAAATAGGGCTGTAACTATTTACAATACTGATTAATCTTCTGATTATTTTATCTAGTGACTAACTGTGATGATCAGAAAATCGTGCACAAACACATCTATCACAGCTTCAGAGTCCAAATCTTCAAATATGCTTTATCCCCAAAACAATCAGGATCAGTCCTGCATCATCCTGTACAGATACAGAACTAAAATACCAAATACAAATATTCATGAGGAAAATATAATGGAATTATAAAGTAGACACGGAGCAGTATTTTTTTTGTCTAATGTTACTAATAGATATTCATATTTTATGCCTTTTCCATATATAAACAATAAACTATGCTTATGAAGCAGATTAGAACCATGAGACAACAAAAGTGTCCACTGGAGCCAGACTCATGGCTCCTGCAGCAGAATACCTCTCAGATTATGGACGAAGCTCAGGCATCCATTCACAGTTACAGCGATGAGCCGATTAATTCATACCTTAAACAAACTGGAGATAACTGCAGACTATTTTGATTTTCAAGTCATCATTTTCATTTTTGGGGGAAACTCTTTCTTTAAATCTCACAGACATTCATCACTGTACTTTTCTCAATGCCAGAGAAAACTGCAGATTTACTGACAACGAAGGTTTTTTTCTAATAGGCACAAATCGATTAATTATTAAAAAAGGACACGACAAGAAGAAAAAAGGAACAAACAGCCAAACTAAACGAGAACATGTTGGGTGAAGTCTATAATCAAATGTTGTGCAGCCTGAGTGCTATGAAATGACATGGGTGCTGATTACACGTAATTACACGAGGAACAACAAGAGGAATCAACACTGAACTCCAACTAAAAATCCTTAACCAGAGGATATCTGATCCGATCCCTTCTTTTACCCTCACACACCTAAACATGCTGGACCACAAAGACCTGAACCACCGTGTGAGACTTCGGGCTGCCCGAGAAGAAAACCCGACGATCACGAGGGAATCTTTAGTCATCGGTCCAGAACAGCGGCCAGACAGCGAGACTCGACGACTGAAGGACGGTTAAGAGTTTTTGGACAGTGTCTGAGGACCAAATCCACACGACGTGACTGCAAACAAACCAATCAGAATACACAGAACACACTGATCCATAGACACAGTCATGTAGATGGCCCGTCTCTCCTTGCACATATTTTTAAATTGCTACAGATTCATTGTACAATCTGACCCACACTGCAACCAGGATTTCATCAGACCCAGCAGAGCTGCAGTCAATCAACCGTGAGAATTCTTCAAGCAAAAATGAATAGTAATAATAATAAAAAAAGTAGTTTATAATCTTTCATGTACAATGAGCCTACGAGATTTTAGTTACTGCACAGAGAAAGCAGCTGATAGCGCGTGTGTGCACACGGCCATTTGTGGTGTGGAGACCGCACAGATGAATAGCAATTATCAGTCTAGCCTCGACTTCCTATTCTGCAACGCTCGAGCCGTCTCGGGCGAGCGCCCGCAGAGCTGCAACCCACCGAAACCAGCATACCTGTCACCGCTTCACCTTTACACTCAGAGGGACCGCAACGAGCAGCTCTGACTGACGTACAAGCTTTGTCTGGTGTTTATCCCAAAGAAAGGGGCGACCCTGTCCACACGCCGTGAAAAACTGGACTCGTTTGCCACGAGGAAATTCACTTTTTCTGCCACAGATGTCAGAGGTCAGCTCAGACACAGGGACATGAGCACTGCGGATGCTTGCTGGCTGGTGTGAGGGCTTTGAACCCCCTTCCTGCGTGACCCAGCTGCTTTGAGGAAACAGTGCCAAAGAAAACACGAAACAAAAGGTTGACTCGTCGTCTCTCACCTCTTTTTGGTTTAGGGAAGCTTTCGTGCAGGTGAAAAACTACTTTCTCCACAAAGTGCTGAATGTTGCTGTGCTCCGGTCCTCGGACAAACACCATCCAGTCGTGGGTGAAGCCTTCCACAGTGGGTTTCTTTCTGACCTGGGCACGATGACCAAGTTCTAGTTTCACCTGAACAGCACCCTGCGAAGGCAGAAAGGGTGTTGGGTTATTGCTCAGATTCAAGAAAAGATGAAGAAGACTGAAAACAGAACAATGCACGTGGGTGACAGAGTGTGCTGTGATATGCTGCTTTAATGCTGCTTTAATGCTGCATGGAGCGCGTCATGCCAAACTCCATTCAGAAATGTGCTAATTTAATTAAACACCTGCAGAACCTGACCCACGACTTCTGACCATCAGCTTAAAATCTACAGGTAAATCCAGCATAAAGAAGTGCAAACATTCCCACTCATTTCACAACGCTGAGATGAGCTCCACTCTGCTTTTGAACCCCCGGGTACAGTTACACGGCTGTTAACATAATGAAATGAAAATAAGGAGAAAAGCCCACGAGAAAGTTGGAATTTTCCCCTGTCTACGCGCTACTTTATGTATTACGTGTAACATTACGCCGAATTCAAACACGGACTGTAAACCTTTGAGAAACAGTCTTAATTTGAGCATTAACAAACGCGTTTTTAGCGCTAAGCACAAGAACATTTAAAGTGTCTGTTTTCTGAGCGGAGTTCTGCACTGCGCTGTTCATTCAGCACATAGCGGCACGTATCGGCTCTAGCTAGCTGTACGGCTCGAAAAATCCTCGTTACGGAGTAAAAACACACCGACTCCTCCGGTGTCACAAAACAGCTCAGTGTCCAAACATAGACTCCGTTAGACCGGGCTGGCAAGCAAATCCTCCAACCGGCTACTCACCGAGTTGGCCATCCTTGAGGCCCCGCGTTACTGTTATTTCATGGAGAATTAGTTTTAAATGAGAGCAGAGGTGAGTACAGTTTGCCTATGACGGCGGACATGGTCTCTCCTGGACTGAAGTCAGACTCAAGACTTTCAAAGGCTCGCCGGCTGTCAATCACGCGCACTGACCTAGAGACGTTCCTTTGCGGATTTTCAAAATAAAATGCCTGCAGTGCGGTCCCTCTCGATGGTACTTCTCTAAAGTGCAGGATGCTAATAGAGCAATGCTTACAGGTAGGATGTGTGTTAAAATGTCACGATATTAGCATAGTGAGGATTTTAGAAATAGTGAGTGCATGCCCTTTCTTGACCCGGCATCAAGGTAAAGTCTAAATACATAGTGTTTACTAAAAAACAAAAACATTTATTTATATTTATTATTATAATTTATTTTATTTTATCTTAATTTATTTTATTTCAGTTACATGTAATTCCATACAACATGAATGCTATGGCAGGAATAAAATTATGATGGGTAAATTATTAATTCATTAAGTGTTGGACAAAAGTGGTCAGATTGAAATATACATATACAGTATATAGATATAATATACAGAGTCCAGTTCAGCATATGAACATGCACCACGTCACAAGGTTGCAATGTTACAATGTAGTAGGTGTGAAAGCTGTAACACAGGTGTGTGCCTTCATGGAAATTCACACACTATTATATTTTGGTTTAGGAGGATGAATCTTACTTTTCATGATTGACTGAGACTATAGATAAAAACATTCTTAATGTGTATATTTAGCATTGCTCCTGCATCTGAATTTGGATTAACTACCACCAAACTGCTGTGCAATAAAGATAAAGTCAAGCTTCATTACCGGACAAAATACACCGTGGCACTGCGTTCTTTTCTTCTTATCTATTATTTTCCGTTATTTTATTTTGAGCGTGAAAATCTATCACTTCCGGTACTTCCCCGCCTCAATTCAGTTTTTTAACCACGCCGAGAGTGTAAAGCGCACGCGCAGCTTGGTGTACCCGCTGGGGCTGCAGGCAGAGCACGAGACGTAAACAGCCAATAAGAGAACAGCAGATATACGGCCCTCCAATCAGGTGGCCGCAAGCGTCCTGTAATTATGTTGCCTTCACGTCCCAGGGGGAAACCGGCGAATGAAGCGTGTTTCAACAGTTTCCATGAGACGTTCGAAAAAAGCAGCTAAACGGCAAATTCACGTATGATGAAAATAATGAACGTTGTTATTGTTGTTTCCTGTAAAGTCCACTCTGAACTTTCTCCATTGTTTACGTGTCTGGCAAGATAAATGATGAATGATGAATAAAATCATGTGATCAACACGTTTAGAGAAAAACACATCTGTCATGACACATTTGAGCTGAAATTACATGTTACTATTGTACAGAAGTCTGATCAAAATGAAGCTTTATTTTTCCCATTCGCATATGCAAATAGACAACTATTAAATCTGTTGAAGATTAAAAACTTCTGGTGTTCAATTTAATGTATTTGAAAATGTATAATCTACACCGAAATAAATACTTAAAGGTCCAGTGTGTAGAATTTAGTTGCATCTAGTGGACTAATCGCTGCATTGCAATGTAACATAAAGTTCTTTATAATTATCACTTAAATGATATTATAACGTTAATTTCCTTCAGTATTGTGTGTTATTATCTTTATATTATTATTAGCAGCCTGCTCGGGTTAAAGCTGAGCTGTCAATGGGACAAACATGGGGGACAAATGGAACAACAAATGGGACAAAATTAATTATAAAATGTGATTATAAAATTTTAAGGTGGGTAGCCAAAGGCTTCCATACATCCACATGTATAACTGCTGTAAAGCATTACAGTCCGTTATGAACCCAGCTGTGGACACTCTTGGCGTGTGTGTGTATCTGTGTGTGTTTGTGTGTGAACATGCTATGCAAAGCTTCACAGCTCTCTGTCGCTTTTGGTCCTCGACGCTCGCCGTAGTTCCATGCGCGTTTGTGGGAGGCTGGATGTGTGAGGTAAAGTTTGATCATCAACATGAAGAAGTTTCTGAACTTGTAACAGAGAGTTTAATGCGTGACTCAGCGCGCTGCAGTAACGTTATTATACAGTGTAACTGTCGGCGTTACTACGAGTCCACTTCCTGTTGAGCAGCTTTAGCTTTAGTGCTAATAACTCCGGCGTAGCTGTCATTAGCCGCCTCGGCTAACTTCATTTGCTATCTTATTTGTTGTATTTCATTTTATTATGAATATTAACTATCTGTAGATGTAGAAGACGTCTGTCCGCCAAAGGTTTGTGCTCAGCTTCTGTGTGTACGACACGTAGCCAGCATCAGGACCACGACTGGCTAAAGAGCGCGCCACTGCTAACCCCATTGAAAAATCCGTCAACTTAACCATCACTTACTTATTAGCAGAGTTTTCTGATGCACAGAACGCCAATGAAGGCATCATCTGACGCGGCAGAGAGCATACTTTAATTCGGCATGAATATTATCTATCAGAGGACATGGTTCGAACAGAGAAATAACAACAACCTGCTGCTAAAATGCAGAGGTGCAGTGAGTTCCTGCAGCATCACTCTGCTGCTGGACGGTTCAATAGCTGTAACATGGAATCATGTGTCATGTGGTGTGTAGGTAAGGTAGCATGAGAGAGTCACACTGTCACGACATTGAAGTTCAGTTGTGCCGGAGCATGAGGAAGACCTCTGATTGGTCAGAGTCAGTGTTTGTGTTGGGTCAGCGCTGTCCATCCTCAGGTGGCCATGTTGGAGGCTCTGTGCTGATTTGAACTACTGAGTGTGCCACGGAAACTGTATAGATTTTATGGAATCTCTTCATTTGGATGTGTGCTGCGTGCTTGCATGGCTCACCGGAAAGTTTCAAAACATTACATTGCAAAGATCTGTGTCTCCTCTCCCGAGCTGTACAGTTAATTCACCCACTAAAACACACAAAGCCATCTCCAGACTGTTCCAGTGTTTTCTAAAAAGATGACTTTAAGAGTAGTCAGACTTAAAACGGACGTCTTTACATTACAGGGACGTGTTTTTATAGCTGATGTTAATGTGCCTGAACGAGACCACTGAAGTTTCTTTAGATTCCGCTGCACACATACAGCTCCACGCTGCAGTCGTGCTTCTTTATGGGAATATGTTTGTAATTTAGCTTTGTGCCGTGGTGAACTACTCCCGTGCAGAGCCGTACAGATTTAATGGACCTGAATCACTTTCCCTCTAGACCAGGCAGTTAAGAACAACTTTAACAGTTACAGCAGCTGCTGGCATAAAGAGAACCACCCGAGGTGTGTGTGTGTGTGTGTGTGTACTAATGCTGTCTAGAAATGTTAACAACCAGCTCAGTTAACCCAGCGTTTAGGCATAATAACAATAATTAAAAATAGTGTAACATGGAACTACTTCCTGACTATTGGCACGTCTTAAATGGAATAGTTTGACCCCAAGTGAGTTGATAAATGTGTTGTCATTTTTGTAGCAATGTGGTGACAGCTCAGAGTGCCATGTAATGCTAGCGCTAATGCTAATTTCATGGGAGCTTTAATGTTGCTATAGATAACTTACACCCCTTTTATATAAAAAATGTGAACATGCATCAGCCTGAGAAAACTTTCCCAGAATGTATTTGATGTGCACTTTGAATCATGCGCTAATATGAGCAACTAGCCACTAGGGGGCGATTGAGATATGTAGGTTTTACTCCTGAAGTTGTCGTGCTGTCCGTCTTTATATGCAGTCTATGGTGTTGGGTCACCCATGTGTGTGTGTGAGGTGTAAATAAACAGGCCTGCTCGTGAACACGTTGCTCCACAGCACTACTAGTAATCAGAAACTCCATGTGGTAACTTTAATCTGTCAGATCTGTGTCGACGTCCTCTCCGTTTTGTTTGTGGAGGACTAACTAAGTGACCTTAACACAATTCAACAGCAGCAAACTGCCTGAAACAGTGTCCCGAGTACTGACTGTGACCTGTAAACTGAAAATGAAAGGGGCCTCCTGATAGAAAGACTTTTATTGTGATGGTATTTTGTGCTTATTCTAGCTGTATATGAAACATTTCTGTGTGCTTTTACTTTGAACTTTATGTCGGGTGCATCCTTTTGGCTGTCCATTTATGTGGTACTGAGTCTTTGTCATGCTGGTTACTGTATGCATACCTTTGTGTTACCAATCTGTAACGTCAAACATTGTAAAATGCCCATCATAATTTCTCAGAGCTGACTGTGGAGTCAAGCCAAGGAAAACCCCAAATCTTTAATGTGAGAAGCTGGAGTCAGAGAATGTTGGACATTTCTGCTTAATAAGTGACAACAACATTACTGTTGATGAATCCTCTTTTGATCAATTCATTGATTTATTGTTCATGACAATAAAACAATGATCAACCAGCCCTATCTAACGAAGTGATCATTGATTAATCAAAAGTAGCTCTAAACTACAGCTGCAATAATTAGTTGATTAGTTGTCAACTGTTAAATTAATCGTCAACTATTTTGATCATCAATCAATGGTTTTGAAATTCAAATCAGACTGTCTGTCTGATTTCAGCTCATCAGTGTGAATATTTTCTGCTTTCTTCTGATGTTTTTACCATTTTCTGACATTTTCTGGACCCGGCAACTAATCGATTAGTCGAGTAAATGATTCACAGATCAATCAATAATAAATGCTCCATAATAATTAGTGGCAGTCCTCCCTCTAAACTAACCAGTTTATGTCGAACCCGTGGCGTTAACTGAGTCGCTGCTCTGTGCTCTGCTTTGGTTTCATGCATGCGGTCCAGCCCGGCATAGGTCAAAGGGTGTGTGTTGTGCCACCTGAAAGGCCACCAAAAATCCCATGTGTCCGTCCGGCATGTGCAGTTCACAGCAGCTGAGTGTCACACGGTAAAGCCTCACTGGTGTCATTTCTAAAGCACTGTCGGCTCAACACTGCTGGTGCATTGTCCTCTCTTCTATTGCTAATGCAGAGCTAGCAGTACAGGCCAGCCTATATTGTTTTGCTGTAAGGTAAATATGCAGGAGAAACCACTGGAACAACGTGCTGTACAAACTTAATTAGTTTCTTTGAGGTTCAGCTGAGCATGGGCGTTTTTTTAATTAGAGAAGAGGACAGTTACTTTTAAATGTGTTACTGTAACACATGACAAGTGATGACGAAGCTGTTGTTATCAGTTTCATGGAAGAACAAACATCGACCTCCCACACTCCTGTCAAGCTAATTGAAAGAGTTGTAAGCTCAGGTATGCTAGATACACGAGTGAGAAGCAGGTAGTTCAGGATGAACACACACGCTGTCTACAAACATCAGTGAATTAGCTCTCGGTCAGTCTGGACTCTAGTCGTGTAGTAGCAGGTGCTGCTCACTTACCTGTTCATGTGGCCGTGGAGCTGATGGCAGTGTGTGTGTAGAGCGTGCAGGAGCAGGGTGGTGGACAGTACAGCAAAGCAGGCTGGCTTATCAGTCAGATAACAGCAGCAGTGGGGGGTGGGTTGGGTGTCTGTGTTTGGGGAGGGGGTGACGGAGGCTACACGAGGCTCGTGTTCCCTGTCTTTATAGTAATGTTAAACCAATATATCGGTTTACAGACATTGATTGACAGACGAACGTTAGAGGAACGTTCCCAAAAGGTTTTTATCTGTGCTGTTTTCTTCACTTCATTGAATCATTTTTTCATCACTCAGTGATGTTAATGTTTTGTTTCCTTCTCTGAACGCCACTGAATGTTTTTCTCTTTTTAGTTATTCATCATTCATTCATCACTGTTCTATTAAATGCCATAATATAGGAAATAATGTTTCAAAGACCTCTTCTGTGGATTGTTGTATGTTTAAATACATGAATTGTTATTTTATATCTTGCTTATGTAGCAATAGTAAAAAAAAGTTCTATAAGCCAAAGGTGTTGTCTTCAAATGTCTCATTTTATCCAACCGACAAGCCTTAATATGGATATACGGATATAATATAGAATTTACAATCATAAACACAGAAAAGCTAACTCCTCACAGTGGTGAAGCTGGAAGCAGTAATTGTTTTCTCCTTGACAAATGACTCAAAGATAATTGAGCACACGTGAAGCAATACACACACATGTTGGTTTCATGGAATTCCACTGACCCAGTGCCAAAATACTGAAGATCTTACAAGTAAATTTAAGGTGGGCTCGGTGAGGTTCTGACCATTGTCTGACATTTTATAGAACAACCAATTAATGAATACTAAAAAAGAATTTCTAGCTTTAGAAGTCCATGATAGTCAGAACTCTGGTGTGAGAGGCCTCGCCCTGAAATGAATTCAGCTCTGGGAGATGCATTAAAGAGTTCCACATTTTGGGAAATTCACTTTCTTGCTGACCGTTAGATGGGAAAGCGCTGTGTCAGGTTGGTACACGTCAAAAATAGAGCTACGACACCTCTTCAGGTCACTCATTAACACGTTGTATCATGTTTGTTTGACCTGCACACAAACCAGACGATTGTGGATTTGAGGTTCCTTCAGTTTCCAGTCCAGTGCTAACATTAGTGAGGACACCTTTTCAAACCTCTTCTGGCATTTGAAAAGACAAAATATCAGCCACCTTTTGTTACTGACAACAAAACATTAATTTCTTATTGATTCCTTACTTTGAGAAATCTAAACATATTCCAGCAGACTGTATTTTTCATTCAACAAAATAATTTTTTTTTTTTTCTAAACTAGTTTTTAGAATGAGTTATCTTTCCAAAATGGGCTCAGTTTGATTTAAATAAATAAACCAGATTACAGTGTGACCATACAGTGTATTGAATACCAATGTTCAGTCTAGTTTTTGTGACTCGGCGCAGCAGACGTATTTCAGTCATATCTTGACTCCTGAAGCAGCAGCTGTGAAGTGCGTGGAGGCCTCAGACAGCTGGTGGTCAGCACCTGTACGGCATATTGTCAGCCTTAATGAGACAACCTGAGATGGGCCACACGTCTGCTTAGCAACCCGTTGAGTTAGTGTGAGTGGGTGAGGTATCCTTGTGAATAATTTAATGCAAAATTATGTCACGGCTGCAGGCCAATAATTTGATAACGCATGGCAGAGATCAGCTTTCAAAGGGTCAGTGCCTGAATACCTCCAAGCAGTGCTTGTCCCAGGAATGTTTGCTCCATTAATGCTACGAAGCAACAGGTGGCTGCGTCACTTAGCTTTTGTTTCAAAGGCTGACTCCTCTGATATGTGATATTGTTGAGTTAAGAAGAAGGCTAGCGCCGAGCTTTCTCCCTGAAAAAGTTTCCTTTTGTGGTGTTCTCTGACTCAACGTTGAATTCTTGGAAGAGAACGAACAGGAGTGATAACACCAACACTTTTACTGTCATTAACTTTCGTGAACTTATTCTAACGGTGTTTCTCTCTGCTCTCAGGCATGACTGGCAGATATGACGGAGAGTTTTAAGACACGATTTGATTTCCCCAGCCCCGTCATACAAGCCCAGGTAAGCTACTGACTCATGGTCTGACTCGACGATCATGTGGGAGTGAAACTTTTCTCTACGTCCTCAAAGCAAAAAACATCAATTTACTCATTCGGTTTCTTAAAGAAGTTGGGAAGAGATTTAGCCTAGCTTAGCATAAAGACTGGAAGCAGGGCAGACTGCTAGCCTGCCTAGTCTGTCCAAAGTTCAAAAATCCATCACCCAACACCTCGTATCTCGGTTTCTGTACAACAGCAGTTTGTAGTTGTATGAGGTGTTGGATCTGTTTGTTGCTGGACCCATATCTTGATGAAGCACACTGAACAGGTGTCCACCCACCCTGCACGTCTGTGCAGTGTCTCCAGCTATAGCACGGGTTGCCAGATAAAGTCGTTGGTTATACAAATGAGTGCCTGCGTTCTTATCACTTGTTACCTCCACCCAAAATCTTTCTCTGTCAGATGTCTACGTGACTACTAAGACCAAGTGGTGGTCAGTATGGATTCAGAGTGACTAGTTTTCATGACAGAAAACATATGAGGAGTTCAGTGTTAAAGGAGCCAGAGGCAGGTTTGTCACGTTAGCAAGAGAAGGAAGGTGCTCACCTTTCAAATCTACAGACGGCGAATGTTTGATATTTACAAGACAGATCACTTAAAAGGACCAGTGTGTAAGATTTAGTAGTGCAGTTGCTAAGTGCAACCCCCTCGCCTCTCTCTCTCCTGTTGGCTGTGAAACATGCAAAAAATGTGTCAACAAGCGAAGAAGACCTGATCTAAAAGGCTCAACGATGAAAACATAGTTATGAATATTTCTGCCATATTCTGTAAATAGATCCCCATAAATCTGACACATTGGACCTTTTAAATGGCTCAGCAAACCAATAGAAAGATCCTTCTGAAAAACCTTCCTTACTTTATTGAAGATTATTTACATGATGTCCTGCTTTTTGTTTTCCAGACGGTGAGAAATCTTGTTGCTGCTGTACTAAAGGAGAAAGGGCCAAATGGACAAATCACACAGTCTTCCACCCAGGTGAATTACTTTAATAATAATGTGCTTTTTGGTATAAAGGCTCAGTGAAATGGATTCTTAACTCCTAAATGTGAATATCATGTCTGGACATGAGCTTACACAGTAAGGGTTTGTTCTAACTTTTGGAACTTTTTCAAAAAGTTAGTCACTTCCTTGTAACAAGAACCAAGTTGTTTAAAATACAATGGCTCCAATCTTGATATGCTTGGAATGGTTGAGTCAGCATTTTGGAACGATTGGACTTTTTTGGCTGGTGGGACTCATTTTTGAATATTTATATATAAACAATAGATCAATGACTATACGTCTGTGAAAGGAAACTCCACACAGATTCTGCTTTTGGGCAGTGAAGTTCTTTTAATGGTACTAAGTCCAGTACAGTCAAAGTTTGTACACATCATCTCATTTAATGTTTTTTCTTTATTTCAAGACATCAGAACTATGAAATTGCACATATGGAATTATTAGTGACAGCTTTGCACACTCTTAACATTCTCTCAATGAGCTTCACGAGTTTGTCCCTTGGAATGGTTTTTCAACAGCTTAACAGTCTTGAAGGATTTCCCACATATTCTGAGCACTTGTTGGCTGCTTTTCCTTCACTCTGTGGCCAACTCATCAAAACGAATTGAATTTTGAATAAACTGCCCACAGCAAAGCATCCCCCACACTGTCACACCTCCTCCTCTCCTCATGGTGGGAACAACACATGTAGCTACCATCTATTCGACCTTTCGGCATTTCACAAAGACACAGCAGTTGGAACCAGAAAAATTAAATTTGGCTCAACTGACCAAAGTCCAGATTTCCACTCGTTGTGAACTTCTCTGCAGCAGAGCTAACTCTGTTTGATTGTTTTTTGTGACTGTTCTTGAAGACGCATTTGAAGTTCTTGATATTTTCTGGATTGACAGATTTTCACATCTTGATGTAAAGATGGACCGTTGATTCTCCGTTAAGTGGTTCTTGCCAATATATGGATTACTAGAGTAGTTAAATAGGTCTACTTACTGTAAGCCAACACAAAAAATACTAATTACAGAGCAACCATAATAAAGGAAAACCATAGAATGAGAAGGTGTGTCCTAACTTTTGACTGATATTGTAAATCTGGCCTCAGATCTTGAGTTGTGTGTGTTGTTGCTGTGTTGACAGGGTCCAGCGTTGGAGTCTCTGTGGCAGCAGTGCTGCAGTGACCACGCTCTGGTGCGTTCATCCTGCTGTGATGCCGTTGTGCTGTTCGTGGATCAAGGCCACGCCGACCTGCACTACGTCCTCAACAGTGTCCTCAACCTCCTGCCTTCTGCCAAGTACACCAAACACACAGCATCGTGCCTAAAAACTTTTATAGCTTTCTTTTTTTAATAAATCTGAATTGTCCTTTAAAGTTAGATAACACTGTATGTAACACAGCGCCTCTATACAATGAATAAATAAGCTTTCAGTAATAGGACACTGATACATTGTCCATGCCTTCTCTGCTGACGTGAATCCATTAGTTCTTCTCATGTCCCGACCAAGTCAAGTCAACTGCAAAGTGACCTTTTCTATTCAACATAACATGACTCATCTTATATGGAAAATGCTGAGTCAGCATTTGAAATGGCCTTTTTTCCAAACTCATTTTTAATATTTCTATGAGAACAATAGATCAATGACTATGTGTCTGTGAAATGAGTCACTTGTAATGAGGAATCCACAGAGAATAACCACAAACTCTGCAGAGTTTTTTTTTTGAATATTTTAGCTCATTGTTTTGGTTTTATAGCCCAAAGATTTTACTCTTCTGAGCCAGTTGGTGGAGACCAAGTCAGTGCTAAAAGAGAGAGAATATTGACTTGCATTCACAAGATGGGCACAAACATTCTAAATGATAACGGTGCTCTGTGTCGATAAATAAACCATGATTTGCTAACAAGTTCGCCACAACAGCTGTTAAGAGTGATAATATGTCAGATGTTGTTTCTTTGTCCTTGCTGCGCTGCTCCAAAATGGCCAAAAAAGATCTGTTAATACAGTTTTAAAGGACCTGACTGTCAACCGTTTGCACTTTTACACTACACATCTCATTTACCCATTCATACACACATTCATACACTGACTGCTGTGCAGGGTGCCAACTGCTCATCAGTTAGGTAGTTAATCACATTCACAGTCCAATGGCACGGCCTTCAGGAGCTCTACTTCCTGAGCCACATCCACCCCCAAAAACACTCAAATGTCACATAGTGATTCTTGTTGTCAGGTGATCATACACTAATGAAAACCTAATTATGCATGTAATATTCCATTTATGCCATAGTCTGTAAATAGAGCTACCTAAATTTGACACAGTGGACGTGTTAAAGAAAATATATTTATGTATGCTTTTACAGCAACATAGCAGAGCTAGGGCTGGATTTGTCGATGCTACACAATACCATTACCAACAAAACAAACTTCTTTTGATAATTTTGCTTTAAGAAATGTAAAAACTGTGAATGAAAGTTAATACTTGACCTTGGAAACATTAATTTGACAGATAAACAATTAACTTTCAGGCACATGTTCTGCAGACCCGTGAGATGCTTTTAAAATGTTGTTTTAAAGGACTCTGTCCGTCAAACAAAGTCAATTATTGTCCTCATATTGTCTGAAAAGGAAGAGCTAAATCTTTGGGTTGTGTTGGCTTATTTTCCAAGAGTAAAATGGTTGCAGGTTTATTTTTACATTTCTGTTTGTGTACAAGTTAAACAAATGAGATATATCATAGGTGTATATTTAAACTTGGACAGAGCCAGAGTACAGTTTGCCCCTGCTACCCTTGCTTAATGCTAAGCTATGCTAGCCACATCCTGACGTTTTCTACTAAACACACAGATCAGTTGATCTGCTCATCTCACTTTCGGAAAATAAGATATTTTCCCCAAAGGGTTAACTATTCCTTGAAATAGACACCTCTGTCATTGTGTCTTAACATTCTGTGTGTTTTCTTTTTGACTTGAACAGAAATGTCCAGGGGCTGATAAAGGTCATTGGACGGCTGCTACAGATGCAGGCAGACCAGAGAGACAGACAAACCCGCTTCACCTGTCCTTACTCCATCAGGTCAGTCTCTGTCATGTACACAGTGCCTTCGCTTGTGTAGTGTGTGGTAGCATGATATTGGTTGTTACTGTTGTTTTGTTATATTACACATGTAGGTTTGCCAGTGGAGTTCTTTACGTGATACAAGATGAGACTGTGCTGTTGGACTAATACTCATAATTTTGTTGCACACATGCTGAATCTAAAAGAATCTGGGTGGGAGTTGGTGGGACATTGTTGGCGGGGTACACCTCCACCTTACATCAATTCAGTGAATAGGATTGGTAAGACTAAGCGTGCCTTCAAACCATGCAGTACATTACTGCTTCCAACGTTCGGTGTTTATGTTCTGTGGAGCTATCAAAAGCTCAGCATGAAATGACTGATTATGGATATTATTAGTTGAGCCTGCAACTGGACTTCATATGTTATATAAATATGGAAAAGCAGACAGAAATGTGACCAAACAAAGGACATTTTGTGCCGTGGTATTCAAAGAGGTTGTTAACTGTGTGGTTGTGAGGTTTCACTTAAATGTATAAGAGAAAATACTGCACTGATACACTTAAATATTACCATGGTTACCAAATGTTATAAAAATATAGGCTATATGCAGCATGTACAGATCAGGCGTGTTGACAGTCAGAGATGACTTTAAGAGAAGTTTAGCTTTGAGTTCACATTAAAATCTCATATTCAGGATCACACATAGTGTACCTAAATGAACTGCAACAATAAGTCAAATAATTGATTAAGGGGCAACCTTTAAAATAAAATAAACCTATTTTATAACTATTTTTATAATTAATTTTCTTATTAATTCTCTGATTTCAGCTCCTCATATATGAATATTTTTATGTTCCTGCAGTTCACTGTGGCAGTAAACTGAATGTCTTTGGGTCTGTTATACATTAAACAACTGACAGATAATTGAGATGAATTGATAATGAAAATAATGGTTAGTCAGTAGTTCGATAAATAGATTACACTCCAAACTAAACAAACCAAAACATAAACGCATAAAAACAAAAGAGACGCATCGTGTTAGACGTGGTGGTAGGTGTATTTGTGGACTTTGGGCTGGCTAGTTAGTGACATTTTGACATGTTACAGCAGGAAACACACGGGCGTGAATGATTAAACGAAAGATGGCTGAAATCTCTTTAGCTGCTTCAGTTTCAGCGTCCTGGTGTTGTTCATGGCGGATCACTGTCACACTGTCAGGGCTAACTGTGGCACTTGAATAGAACAGAGCCAGCGTTGATGTTATTAGTAACACAGGTGATTTGTCTGTGCTAATAAAGCTTTATGAGAGGTTTATTTAAGATACACTCACTTTGGATAAACCTTTGGCTTCTTTACGACCTGTCTGATCACATGACTGCTCGTGTGAAGAGGACAGTGTTGATCTGATAATGCAGACGATACAGTGGCTGTTCAGAGGAGGTCTAGTTCTCCGAGGTATAGGTCAGTGCTGTGCTCCTGCCTCCTCCTCCTCCTCCTCCTCCTCCTCCAGTCTTAGATCTGCACTTCTGCCAAGATCCTGGGGCCTCCTTAATCAGTTACAGCGGGTGATAAAAAGACTGCGCTGCTTTGTCTTTTTTTCTTTTCCCTCATGTTTTCCTTCCTGCCTCCTGCTCTCCTTGTTTCTCTCTTTACCTCTGACTCCCTGTCCTCCTTTTTTCTCCCCCCTCTCTCCGTCTTAACCTCTCTTTCTTCACATCTCTATCCCTTCTTTTTCTCTCTCTCTCCTACAGTCTTCTCCTTCCCATTGTCCTTTCCTTTCTCATTCTGTCTTCATTGCTGTCTCTGCTGTCTGCTTCTGTCTGGCGGCCTGAACCTCCCTGGTGGGAAGATGAATGTGTTGAGGGCAGCAGGGTGGCGCCGTTGGCCTGGCAGTCTGGCCCGCCATTGGTCGCCGGGCCTGGCACTGCTGGGTAACTGTAAATGCTGCGGGATTAATGGAGGATGCATACTGGTGCCCATTGTTGACCGTCTGCTTGCCGCTGCCCTGTGCAATCTGCCACCGAGACTCTGAGCCACTTCAGCCCCCAGCAGGATCACGGAAGGTTCAGTCCGCCACACCACCTCATTTCTCATGTGCTGTTAGTCTGGCTGTAGTGGTGTAGTCCGTCCTGACCGTCCCCTGCAGACTTTCCCACATACTCAATGTATCTGTCCTGCCTGCTCAGGTACACAGAGACATAAGCCACATGTTTATATTGTGACATGTGTCTGTGTTACAGTGACATAGTACTGTTGGTAGTCAACAAGCCTTTTAAAAAAAACCTTTTACAGGTCTAACCATGTGTTTTTGTTTTGGTTTGTTTACAATAAATTAGCATGAGCAGCAGACTCAATCACAGCTGAACAGACAAAGAGAAATTTGAAAATCTTTACCTAGATTAATAGATCTAGGACTGTCTGCTTGATTTAGATAGAACTAGGTATCAGCTGCATAAAAATGGAAATTGATATTGTGTTTACAAAAAGTGTGACCTAGAGGGAGCATATAAAAGAAAACAGAGCGGGACCTAGCACTGAGCCCTGATGTACCCCACAGTGAACAAAATTCGTAGAAGACCTTGCATCAGCAATTTCAACACTTTTAGATATATAGGTGTTGGCTAAAACACAGCAGTGCGTTCTTAGTTGTGAAATTAACATGAATCAATAACGTTACTAAATAATGCGAGCTACTAGATTGATAATAAGTCAAACAGAATGGATACATTCGTCACAGTAACGAGGCCTCGAGGTCAAGATGCTACAGCTACTCCTTCCACCTCTGCTGAGGTCATCATCATATCATATCAGTGAGGTACCTGACATCCTGAAGCTAAATCTTTCTTTGTTGAAAAATAATAATGATAGAAAATATAAGCCTCATTAACAACAACAATAATAATTATGCATAAACCTTTTATCAACATAAACACATATAGGCTAATAATCCAGTATATTAATAGGTGAATAAAGTAAATATGAAAGTTAAGTTATTATAAGCCAGGCGTAAAATGTGAAATATTTTAAAAAATGAATTACATGTGGGGGTCAACAAAGGTTGAAGACTCCTGGATTAATAGATCTAGGACTGTTGAGATTTGCCCTGAATATCAATATCTGATAGTTTAAAAGATTCACTAACATACATAGTACATCAGCTGACATTCATATTTCTTTTTTTAAATTTTTATTAAATTTCCACTTAGCAGTTATGACAAATCAAGTTTCAAGTTTAAAATTGTTAGAAAACCGAGAACAAAGAAAGACAAAAGACAAAGTACTTGTGTGGAAATAAATAAAGAATACATCCATCCATCATCTGTAACTGCTTATCCTCATCAGGGTCATGGTGGGTTGGAGCCTATCACAGCTGACTTTGGGCGAGAGGCGGGGTACACCCTGGACAAGTCACCAGTTCAACACAGGGCACATAGAGACAAACAACCATTCACACTCACACCTTCAGACAATTTAGAGTCACCAGTTAACCTGTTAAGGTTCATGTCTTTGGACTGTGGGAGGAAGCCGGAGTACCCGGAACATGCAGACTCCACACAGAAAGAACCAGCCGAGGTTCAAACCAGGAACCTTCATGCTGTGAGGCGACAGTGCTAACCACTGCATCAAAATAAATAATACCAATAAAATAAACACAAAAAAAGATTTGGTCATCTATAAGAAATGATAAATTACGTGTTAACTGTGTGAATCCATATACATATATATGTAATTAGCTAATTTATGGATATCAGATTTTAAGTACCTAATATTCATATTGTTATTGGCCCCAAAAATCCAGTATCGATCAGGCTGTGCTAGCTGATACCAAAACACAAATTCAAAATAGCTGTGACCACGTACACGCATGCATCCAAACTTTCAAGTATTCACACACACACACAGCCTCACAAACACTTCACGCCAAATTTTCAGCTTCCTCGGGCAACAAGTGTCCGCCAAAGGGTGGGAAAGTCTTTGTGGACCAACCAGCCAACAAACTGACAGCTAAAAAGTACTGAGGTTAGATAAGCAGCCCTTGTCAAGAGAAAGAACTGGCCTTTTATCTCTCCAAAGTTCGACTGTGATTGCTTTTTAGCAGGAAGACTTTTGCCAGATAGCATCGACTGCTGAGCGGTTATATTGGTTACATTTGTTAGGATGTTATCTGTTGAAGATTACTTAAAAATAGCTTAAAGATTAAAGACAGCTGCCAGAGGTCTGTGAAGGGAAATGTTTCAGTGATGTTTGCCTGCTGTCATGCTTTCAGATAGTAAATCTCCGCCTCAGAGGTTGGTGGTGTAACCTGCAGACATCTCCAGGAAGCTGGGCGACACAGCAGACAGATCTTACCTGGCTCATTTGTCTGCCAGCACTCTGATTCAGCTGTGAACTTGGAGTTGAACTAAAAGGAGGAAGGGCCCTGCCATGACTTCCTGCCTCTTCTTTTGTGCGGCAGTTGAAAAGTAGAGAACGGTGTGAGAGGCTGATGGATGGGAGCTGTATTGAAAGCGGAGGGCTTGGAGACGGCCACGGGGAACCTGAGGAGGGGGGACGGAGATGGTCAGACAGATTAGGCCATGTGAAGAGTGAGAATAAAGAGTGGGAGGAAGGGGCAGGGGTAGTCCATGTCTGGGCCACGCTACAGACTGTCACAGGCACAGACATGCTCAGTCACCGAACTTCCTCCCAACGCTTAGAGATGTGATGATTGATGGAACACATCGGTTAAGTGGACCTGATGGAGGTGTCCACCCCCCTCCTTACACACCCTGTTGTGTTAACCTCTGGCCTGTCTGTGGGGTTGAATCTTAACAATACACAGAGGCTTCACCTTGGATTTGACCTCAGTGTTTTGTCTGGACTTAATGGGTTTGCAGATTCAAGAGTAATGGGGGCTGTCTATTGTTTACACCCACAGGACCAGACAGGACAGGTGGAGGGTAGGAAAAGTTGGCAATGGTGGCATTGAGAAACTTGAAGTTTTTAAAGACTGTTTTATTGCGAATAATAAACAAATATGAACATCATGAAGATATAATGTGAATATTAGAGGTGTCCTGATTCGGGCATATTTTAATGGATCTGTTTCTGTAGTTCCAACGATGAGATGACTTCTCTCTAGCTGATCGGATTTGTGTCAGTTTCAGGGTCACTCCTCAGGTTTGAAGTGGTGAATCCTGATCGTCTTTCTTTCAGCCAGAAATGATTTCAATGTTTAGCAAATATTGATCATTGGACTAGATAAATGAGACTTGGATTATACTGCACGAGTTGTGGAAGAGTTTTAAACCAGTGTTTTGATATAATTTAGCAATTTTAGATACAGGAGTGTCATCAACTTTAACGAGTATGTATAATCTTGTTAGCATTGTTGTTAGATTAAATATCTCTTAGACTTTCGCATGGTTTGTGGTTGACATTTTGTTCAGGCATTCGTGGTCCTCAGAGGATTAGTCCTAGGCACAGCTAGACTGCTGGAGCCAGGGGGCAATTTTTTAAGATCCCAGAGATCCGGCAGCAGTCATGAGGGTTGTGGAGAAACTTTTGTTTTTTTTCCCACTTCCTACAGTCCAGATTTGTAGCTTCTAGCTAAACTACATCTTCTATAGTTTGTCAACGTCTTCTAGATAGATTGGCACAAAATGAACTGGATTGCCTAACTTGTACAGATATTCAATGGTCCACAGACAGTGTATCCTCATGACCCTGGCCACTTTCCCTCTAGTTCCTCCATGAAGTGAAATGTCCTGACAGCTACTGGATGGATTTACATGAAATTTGGTTCATGTTCCCCATAAAATGAGTTGTGATTGCTTTGGCATTGCCTTAACTTTTCATCTAGAAATCTAGAAACGTGTGTGTCACATTCATGAGATTAAAGTCAGGATTTTTGGAGACTGACTCTGCGATGTGAACATGG
Source organism: Miichthys miiuy (assembly GCA_036365135.1). NCBI lineage: Eukaryota > Metazoa > Chordata > Actinopteri > Sciaenidae > Miichthys > Miichthys miiuy. The sequence continues at coordinate 425,748 of CM071605.1, forward strand.
CCTTTGCTCTGTCCCGTTTGTTTTACAGGAGCAGCCCTCACCCATACATCACGGCCCTGGAGAACCGAGTGGACTGCTGGCCAGCTCTGCTGCTGGAGATTGATGACTTCATTCGGCAGGCTGCCGACAGGTTAGCATGGCTGCAGCAGAGGCCTTGAATCGTCCATCCAGTCCCTCCTGCCTTCACCGCATGAATTTCAAAGCCATCTGTGAAGAGCACCCCACGCCAAATAACTCATCACACACTCAGCTGTTATTATGCAGCACTGACATATCCATACAGTACAGACACACACACCACGGCACATACATTATGGATGAGTTTCCACACGAGCCTGAGGTAGTTTCAGACACACGTGTTCGAGTAGTATCAAATTTTGAAGGCAGATTGATATTAGCCAACAGTATGTGATGCTACTGTTTTGGAAAAATAACACACTGTGTGTGTGTGTGTGTGTGTGTGTGTGTGTGTGTGTGTGTGCGCGTGCGCGCGTCTATATACTGCAGAAATGAACCAGCCTATATCACCATGCTGGCCCCCTTCCTGCGATACCTGTACTGTGAACCACTGAGGCAACCCCAGCACGCCCTCCTGCGACACAGTCTCCTCAGGGTGCTGGTGCCCATACATCCAAGAGCTGGATCGGTCCTCCAAAATAAGGACCATGATCAGGCCTCACCGGTGTCTGACGGCCTGCTGCGCTGTCTCTGTCAGCTGGTGCCTCACATGCAGGTGACACACTATGTAACTTTGTGTATGGATCTAGACAGAGGAATGATGCGCCTGAAGATCTAAGGGAGTGAGAGGGGACATAGGGCACTAAAAGATCAGCTAAATAACTTGGGGCAAGGCCTCTCAGGGCTTTAAAAGTAATCAATAAAATCCTAAAATCAACTCCGTAGAGTAACCGGTAGCCTGTGTAAGTGAGCCAGAATTGGTGTGATGATCATCTTTCTTCAAAGTCCTGCCAGAAAAGTTTTGGATGAGCTGGAACTCATCCAGAGTCCATCCAAAGGGATTGTTTTACAGATGCCAGAGAGCAACAGATTACAGTAATCTAGCTGGCTGGTTATGAATGCATGAATTTTTTTTGCAGACGGAAATGATCTGATCCTTAAAATGTTTCTTGGGTGACAAAAGCAGGACTGAACCATTGAATTCACATGGTTATCTAAGCTGAGGTTTTGAAAATGACACCAAGGTTTTTTTTTCCAATGCTGGGTTATGGAAAAGGACAGAGAACCGAGGCTGTTTGAAATTTGATTACTTTCCTGAAGGCAGTTTAGAAGTTTATTTGCATGGATCACACTTAAATAGACAGAGCTGCGTATCATCTGCATAAAAATGAAAATTGATATTATGTTTACGAATAATGTGACCTAGAGGGAGCATGTAAATGTGAACACAGTTGGACCTAGCATTGAGCCCTGAGGTACCCCACAGTGAACGACATTTCTAGAAGACCTTGCATCAGCAATTCCAACACTTTTAGATATGACCTAAACCATTTGAGAGCTGTGTTACCAATACCCACCCAGGTTTCCAGACGGCCAAGTGGAGCTGCTCTTAAATCTAAGAGAACCAGAACTGATGTAAGGCTGCTATCAGCTGCTAGCAAATAAGTCATTTAAAACCTTCCTAGTGCTGTGCTATTTTCTAAAACCAGATTTAATTTTTTTTAAAGATAGTTATCATGAATAAAAGCTAGCAGTTGATTTGCTACAACTTGGATTTTTCTAAAAACCTCACTAAAATTGTTAAAATCAGAGGAATTGAAAGAGGGTGTTTTTAAAAAAAAAAAGGGAAAAGGAAAAATAGCCTGTAGACAGAGAGCAGTTTAAAATTTCAGTCAGTCATAAATTTTACAGGTAAAGTATCCAAAAGACAGGTTGACGGCTTCATCAGAGACACTCAGTGACATTTTTATTGGAACAAATCTTCTACCACAGTTATTAAACTAACTTGAAAGATGCCATAATCACAAAAAAATCAGATAAAAATCCCCCAAGACGAGATCTCAGGTGAACTCTTCAAAAACATAGCTCAGCTTTGCATCTCTCAACAGTATGTCATGAGGGGAAGTGTGGTGTACTACTGGGACAAACAAATAAAAGCATTAAGAGGTGTTGGTGTTGTCCTCCGTGTTGACAGGTGGACTGTGTGGAGGCGGTGCTCGAGCTGCGTGGGTTCGTAGAAGCTCTGCTTCAGGGTCTAGTCCCGGACTCAGACGAGCGCTGGAGAACTGAGAGAGCGGAGCTGCTCCTGCAGCTGCTTTGTGCCTGTCAGCGCTGCCTCAGCTTAAACGGAGACTGTCGACCTCTTCTCAACTTAATACAGCAGCTCCTGCCTGCCTGCCAACAGGTGACACCGCAACTTTTTTTTCATTCACTAACATTTGAGTTGGTTATTTTCTCGAAACTGGACAAGTTAAGACTTCATTGTCAATATTTCAAACACGCATTATGCGTCAACTGTATCTGTGCTGTGTCTAACAGTATTGTTATTTGTAGGAGCTGCCATTGGACGAGCTGTTGATGGGCGTGGCCCTGCTCCTGCTCGAGGCCCCTGCAGCACAGCAGAGCGGCCTGCTCAGTCTGGGTAAAAACCCTTTTAAATAAATGTATTTTATAATTTAGAAAATATTCTATAATCCATCAGAGATGCCTTCTTCACTACAGTATGACAAATTATCAGGGCTATAAAGTTAGAATATGTTTGTTTCTACAGCAGTCTAGAGTTTTTCATGTGTTTTCCGGCCACCGTAGTTTCTCCTTCATGCCAGGGAGGGTAGTGTAAGGTGAGGGGGTTGCAGTCAGCAACTACACCACTAGATGTCAGTAAATCCTACACACTGGTCCTTTAAAGCTTAGTGGGGATGAACTCATGTGACTTTGTTTGTAGTCAAACGTTAACTTTTCACTTCTGGCGACTGCATTTACATTTCAGAAATAATAAAAGTGTTTATCTTGCTGAACAAAGCATGCAAGTATCATGAACTTTTGTTTGCCACAGATCTTATTTTCTGCCATAATAAATTCCAAAGGAAAATTCTATTTCTTTCTTATTCTGTCGAGGGAACCAGGGCGATGCTAACTTCTCGGTTTGCCTACAAAGATGTGCATCTCTACAGCACTCTGAACACAGATTTAAGAAATCTTGAAAACATGACATATGAGTCTGTGACAGGATGTAATTTTAGCCTGTGGTGGACACGGCTCAGCCAATCAGAAGAGAAATTAAAACACACGTTTGTGATTCAGAAACATTAAGTCAGAACGAATTGCATCTAGTTTTCCGTGCATTATGTCGAGGGTTTTCGAGTGCCTCACAGACAATCTTCCTTGAGATCAGGTTCAGACCTGCAGTGAAGATTTAGTGGATAAAAAATGGTTGGTGCAGACACTGTTAAGCTCTCCAGTTCACAAATCCTGACCTCCAACCAAAACGAATCAAGGAAACAAACCCAACCCAAAGTATCAACTTTAAAACAATCCACTCCTCTACAAATGGTCTCATTTACAGTATTTTATCTATAATCGCTTTATGTAATGACTGTCATACCCATGAGCATAACAAGTCATGGCATGAAGCTCATTAATAGGTTATTATATCACTGTTATGGCTGCACCACATGCATGTTTTAATACAGCTGAAAAATTAATTTTTACACCCCATTAACAAACCGCCAGAGGAAAAAGATGCTGTTTTGATTTATAATATCTGAAATCCAAAAAGTGAACCTGAAAAGTTTACTAGTCACACACACACACACACACACACACACACACACACACACACACACCATGAATACAATACTACATCTCCAATGACTGTATGTGATGTCAAAGGTGTCGCTCATAGTGACAAACCAACAAAGAATCATCACCAACTCTGCACTCCCCCTCAGTGCTATGGAGCGTTTTAGCCTCTTTCAGCTTCATCTTTGTTTTTCTGGTCCACAATCTCAGCTCTCATCACTTTTGTTTCCAGCAGCTGTTTTCACTGAAGAAGGTCTGATAAACCCACTGTACTCTTCAGCTCAACACCAAACAGCAGACCCTATGTATTTCTCAGTTTGCCTCATAATTTCCTGCATTTTGATACTTCTGTAGTTAGAAGTATCAGTTCAGTGGGGTGTCGTTTAGCTCAGTTGGTAGAGCAGCCGCCCCATGTACAAAGGCTCAGTCCTTGCTGCACTGGCTCAGGGTTTGAATCAGACCTGCAGCCCTTTGCTTGCATGTCATTCCCCATCTCTCTCTCCCCACATTCCTGTCACTCTTCAGCTGTCTCTGTCAAATAAAGCTTGAAAAGGCCAAAAAAAATCTTTAAAAAAAAATCAGTTCAGTCCAGTTAATTCATTCCTCTTGATTGCTGGCAGAAAGCAGTCTTTTAGTCAGTGCACAGCATGGTATCTAAATGGACTGTACTTATATAACACCTTTCTAGTGTTCCGACCACTCAAAGTGCTTTTACAGTACATATCTCATTCACCCATTCACACACATTCATACACTGATGGCATTGGCTGCCATGCAAGGTGCCAACTGCTCATCAGTTTTAGGAGTTAACCATTCACACACATTCACACACTGATGGCGCAGCCTTCAGGAGCAATTTGGGGTTCAGTATCTTGCCCAAGGACACATCGACATGCAGAGTGAAGGGGATCGACCCGCCGATCATCTGATTAGTGGACGACCCGCTCTACCTCCGAGCCACAGCCGCCCCATCTGAAAGTATAAAAATGTTACACTGGTATACAGATGAGCATGCAAGTCCACACATTTGAATTATGATAAATAATGGTCACTATAAATTATATTTATTTAGCTTTTAATGAATCTCTGGCTGTGTAACTACCAAATTAAAAATGAGGTCGGCTGTGTACTGCCTCCATTTTCCCCAATAAATTTAGCACTTCATTAATGCAGCTGGAGGAGATTTCATTTGTTACACTCTGTTGGAAGTATTTTCATTACACAAACACACACACACACACACACACACACACACACACACACCTCTTCAGCTACCAGTCCACACAGAGCTGGACGTGAACCGGCCACCCAATCTAAGTCTCCAAAGACAGAGCTAGTTAATTAATTAGTGTCAGAACTCCATGTTGCAGTAAGTAAAAAGTTTAGCATGCATTGCACGTAAATGTAAGAACATTGAATTTATTCATACATAATAAATTCTGATTAAGGCTACATAATAGCATAATCCATCCTTGATATATAATTTCCCATGATGACATTTAAGTCATCCACTGTTGTTCCTGTCCTGTTCTCCTCTCTCTGTCACTCTCGCAGCACTGAGTTTAGTCCCTGAGCAGTCTGAGCTGTCGCCCTGGTTGAGTCCAGTCCTGGTTCTCCCTGTGCTGCAGCTCCTGTCCTGCTTGAACCTCACCGAGCCGCTGGCTGACCAGCGGACTCACAGCCTCAACCAGGACTTGGCCCAAAGCCTGCTGCGCAGCATCAGCAGAGAGACGGATAAGCCCCGGCAGGTAACAGAGGTCTCAAAGTCCTTACCACAGCAGCCCAGGTCTGCTTCAGTCATAGATTTCAGCGTGGAACTGACACACATTTGCTGATTTTATTTCTTCATTTCTCGTTCTTATCAGTCTGGTCCACCTCTGGCACTTCCTCTCAGTTCCTGGTACAACGAGCTCAGCGTGTCCGTCTCCATACTGCGTAAATTGGCAGATGATCCGGCAGCAGCAGCTGATTGGTTGCTGACCGTCACCTCGGCTCTGTCGTTAAGCCAACACCAACTCCGCTCCCTCACCCTCATTGTGACCCATCTCATCATCATGGGTCAGGAAGACGTCTGCCAGCTGGCTCTGAACGCGAGCCAGGCCATCGCTGTAGCCGACCCCTGCCAGGTAGATAATCCACGGGGCTTAACAACACACAGAGACTCTCACTTGAAGCACTTTCACTCCAGCTTTTAATGAATGACTTGAATGTCTGAGTGAGGTGCTTTAGTTAAAGCTAAATTATGCACATTCACCTCGAGGCAAAGCAGGTAATGCTAGTCCTGCCTTCTTTCCTGCTAAAACTAGTTGGTAGTTGTTCCACAGAAGTGTGCTAGTGATCCTATTCATGAGAATTTCAAACAATAATAATAACATGTTACAGCAGACCAACACATCACACAAAATATCACTGCTGAGTGACTTATCCAACATGGAAGCTGCTATAGGAAGACAACGTTCCTGTTCGTAGACTTGCCTACAGAGCTGTGATTGTCTGATTGTTTCTTCAGCTGTATGAAACAGCCTTCACTGATTACAACTCCAGACCTATTAGAATTATTGAACTAATGGAAGATGAGGGCGGTGGTCTAGAGGTTTGGGACCAGACTGTGTCAAGTTGGCTGGTGACTTAGCTTTGGTAATGGTTGCTAGGAGCATAAAAAGTAGATTAAAATGAAATAACAGATTTAAAATCATGTTGATGCTACACTGACTTCAGGTGAATGGCATCTCTACAGTCCCTCTCTGCACCCTTTGTCTCAGACAGTCCACCATCTGACTGATTTTGGTGAAACTGGATCATATTTGATGGAGAAAATGTTTTCTGCTTTTCCCTCTGATGTCCTCCAGCTGCTGCGCCTCAACTCTCTGTGATTTACAGAGTTTCCTGATTCACTGCTGTCACCTGTAGCTGCTGTTAGCTAATGTCAGCACAGTTTGTTAGCTGGGCTGCCCGGACTGTGAGCTCAGAGCACCGGGGGGGGGGTGTTAGTGTTTGTGCCACTGGCGTGTAGGACCACCAGCAAGAGGAGGTTTTTAGGCCTGGGGTGCAGGGCAATGCAGACGGGGAGCATAATGGCAGAGGTTGACTGAAGAGGATGTTGACTGAGCTAAGGAGAGAGTGAGTGAGCAAGAAGCCGCCGGACAAGAGTAAATGTAGGACTGACTTTTAGTGGTTGGTGAGAGCTTGGTGAAATAAAAGGCTGAAAGACAGACGCCGAGCTGGGCTGACTGCTGTTGGAGAGACTGAACACGATGAGGACTGACAGTAATACTAGTAACCAGGGGAAACACTCGTCAGTGGGCTCAACATTAGACATATTAGAATTACCCCCACGTCGCCTTTGCAGCTTGATTTTCTGATCTGTTGAAAGAAATGGAAACCAGAACATTTGGAAATGATCAACAATGAGAAGAGATGTCCTGTGGTTGAAACTGACAAAACCTCAGGAATCTGTTACGGGTTGCTTCTTGAATTTATTCATTCATTTACAGTGTGTACTGTATGTGTTCCCATCTTTTGGATATAATGCAGCATTTGCTTTGAATGTCTTCCTGCCTTCAGCCGCTGGGTTTTCTGCTGTTGTATAAAGAGAGATTTAATCTGACAGACTTCCCTCTGACCCTCTGGGACTGTAAATGGAGTCACTACCTCCAGACGATGATGTGAAATATCACATGGTGCTATAGGCTCCTCATTACTCGGGCTCGTTAGATGCCTCGGAGTATTCCCCTGCTGGTCTAATTGCTCCCAGAGTGCCACTTGCGGCGGTCGTTTGATGTGTTGGTAGAAGGTTTTTGGCATATTTGAATCCGTTGGATTTCCCTCCTTGCTGTATCACATCTGCCTGCTTACACTAACAAACACTAGAAACACCCTATAGGTGTGCAGTGTTTCTTTGTTACAAGAGATGAGGATGGAAAATGATTAAACTATATTTATTGCTTATGATTTATTGGAATACTGTTTCATCAATTTGAAGTTCGTGGTCTAGGGTCAGCAACAGACCTTTCAGGTCTGGAGGAAAACCTCCATTTTCCTCCTCTCTGCCACTTCTATTCGTCTCAAGCAGGTGAAGTGGTTGCTATGCAACGGCCAAGGTGCAGGGCAGCGGTAAGTGCTTTATGCTAATTAAAGGCTGCTACACTGCAGAGCTGTTGACTTCACACGTCCAAGGACCCTGCCTAGTTCCTGTTTCTGACCTCCGCGCTAAAGGGAATGATAAAGCGTTAACCCTGCATTGTCCTTCATTCAGCTCTCTGACTTGTATCCACGAAGCTTTAATTGATCAGTGTGGGTTAGAGTGGAAATGAGCTGGAATATCCATGACCGTGGGTCAGACCATGAGGAGACTGGGAGGTGGGACAGCCCGTAACCTGGAGTGGTTAATGTGTGCGACTGGATACTGTCACCACAGCTCTCCCTGCTGGGGTCCGTGCATATATACAGGTTTGCATCAGCAAACATGGTTCTGTTCTGTGGCTCCCTGAGGCCTGAAGAATACCTAACTAATATTTCACAATCATACAGCACTTAAATATTTTAAACCGTCAATGACTGCATTTTCTGGCCACTTGGGGGCAGCAGAATCACAACATCGATGTATTAGCGGCTAAAAAGTTACTTAGTGTATTTACACATCCAGCAGACACAGAGCAACATTAGCATTCATTTAGAGCCACGTTTGTGTCTACCTGATGAATGAAATCTGATATCAACCCTTCTTTTAGCTCTGTTTTTGATCGCCATCAACCCCTGACAAATATCTCTGTGTCTTGGGGCGATGTTTAGCTCAGTTAGTAGAGCAGCCGCCCGATGCACGAAGGCTCAGTCCTTGCTGCGGAAGCCCGGGGTTTGAATCCGACCTGTGGTTCTTTCCCACCTGTCATTCCCTGTCTCTCTCTCCCCACATTCCTGTCACTCTTCAGCTGTCTCTGAAAGGGCCAAAAAATAATCTAAATATATATATGTCTCTGTGTCTTTAGCTGCTAAATGTTCCTCTATGTTCACCAGCTAGTGTCTAACTGTCTGTGATGGCTGTTTGGTTCTGAGCAGGTCATTTACAGAGTTTATCAGAGCTTTGTCACTGAAACAGCTGATGGAAATGGCTCTGAGGAAAGCTCTGACACTGAACCAAAACAAATTATACTATTAACAGGGCATTAAAGTTGCAGTGTGTAGGAATTGGGTCCTCTATTTTCAGAATAAGGCAGACATGGAATATAATATTCATAACTATGTTTTCATTCATGTATAGTCATCTAAAAATAATAATCTTTTTATTTTTGTTATTTAAAAATTCTCCTTTTATATCTACAGTGGGAGCGGGTCCTCTTTCATGGAGGCCGCCATATTGAAACACTGTGTTTCTACAGTAGCCTAGAACAGACAAACTAAACACTGACTCTAGACAGGACCTTTCAAGTGTTGTTTCTACTTTACACCAGGAAGGTGAGGGTGATGTGAGGAGATTGAAATGTGGGAATCACACCTCTAGATGCAACTAAATTCTACACACTGGACCTTTAAACTTGTATTAGCACAATGGCAGAAATAACACTAAACACTGATGCTAACATTGCTTTACTAGTGAATAAAAGAATTGCAGTAAATGTATTAACTGAGTAAATGGAGGGGTTCAGTCTGTGATGCTAAATGTGCAGAACAAAAACATTCAAACAGATTTGTAGAATGATAGAAAGTAACATCAGACTTTGTTGTTTGTTATGAACATTACAGAGTTTAGTTTGGGTGGATTGATGAGCTCGCTGGTTTGTGTCAAGCCCTGAAAGTAAAAATCATAATTAGCTTAGCATAAACATCGAAATTCATGAGTAGATTATATGTGTAGGCAAATAAGGCACTTAACTAGTTACCACGATTAAATATGCAAAAGTATAATGCAAAAATTAATAAACATGATGTGGACTAATTATCCTTTCACAAGCTACTTAAAATAAACATTTGGAAAGCCATTTGTTGCCTCAAAATAAATGTATATGCAAATTAAATAGTAACCCAGGAAACTTGCCTCAGCCCCAAAGGATCACATGAAAACCCTCTGTGTGTCTCTTATAGGTGGGGAAATGTATTTTTGTAATGTCACCCAGTGAAACATGAACACGTCTCTTAAATATTATAGGTCTGCTTTTTTTTTTTTAATAAATAAGATATAAAACTTTATTAGATTTTGCTTCCTGTGGTTAAGTTGAGATATCCTTCATGACAGGCCAGGGGGACAGAGCGTTCAAAAATAAAAGTGTCACCGAGGGTCTTTGAGTCGTGCACACTGTCTCTGTGACGCACTCGAAGACTGCCATTAAAGTTCAATTTAGGAAATTGTCAGTTCTGACAGAATCATCACAGCTGAGTTTTCCCCGCGTGATGTTGTGAGCTCGGGTTTTTATAGGGACAGCATGTGTTCTTCTCTGCATCCTGCATCTGGTCTGTGTCAAATATGATTTGTTTTTTGTCAAAAAGATCATTTAATAAGCTTGTTGTCATCAATCCCTCCCAAACATCTCCTGTTTGTGGAATATATGAACGCCCTCTGCTGACAGGTTAGGACACCTCTGCAGCTCCTGAATATTTCCTAAGATAAGAAAGTTTTCGTTATAGTCGTAGATGTAGACCAAAAATGTATTGCTCTGAGAATTTTACAAAGTTAGCATTTCCCTGGCTTCACTCGAGTGTTTCCTTAATCCAAACTGTCACGTCTGTCTGCAGGTCCCTTCCCTGATTCCGGTTCTGTTGTTCAAACTGGGGAAGGAAAAGAATCCAGTCCAGGCTCACGCTGTGCTGAACTGCCTGCCAAACCTCGGGACTCACAAGGTACTGAGCACGTCTGCTCTCCACTGTGCTGCTTCACACTAAAGATGTCATGGCATGAAGTGCAAACCACTGCACGTCACCTCTCTGCTGTTTTTTATTTCAAATCGTCATCTTTGAAAGTTGTTCTTATTTGTTTGCTGGTTTATTTAACGGTGAACATTAATAAAACATTTCTGTAAATGTTTCTCATTCTTTTAGACTCTGGACAGATGTTACAAAGTCGTGCTAAAAACAGAATATATGACTGAAATGGCAAGGTTATTGAGATCATGTGAGCATGCAGAGCAATAATAAAACGAAAATATTAATGTTAGTGCTATTTAAACATTAAACACAGGCTCATAATGCTAATGCACATACAAAACTATGACATTAGAGTAAAAAACAACAATATTAGACACAAAAGCATGCACAGTGTCTAAATCAAGTCTGACATGGAGAACTAACCACATGCAGGGAGGTACACGAGGACAGACAGGCAATAGCAGCACAGACAGAGAGCAACAACACCTAATTAAAGCAAAATTCATATTCTGAATATGAATATAAAATTGTGTGTGTGTGTGTGTGGAGTGAGTCACGTCTGTGAGAAGTTGCAGGAAGCTAATTTCAGATGATCTTAACCATTAACACGCCCTGTGCTTTAATGCTCCAGCTCTGCGTCCCCATGGTGCTGCAGACTCTCCAAATGTTGGCCAGCGCCCCCAAGCTGAGAGCGGTGGCGATGCGCCTCATGACCGTTCTGTGGAAGAAACAGGTCTGTGATAATAAAAGTGGTCATTATAATTATCATATTCATATACGTAGGCCTTCTTCATTCTGTCGTGTTCTTCTGTTAATAACCCACTCTGTTCCTCCTTCCCGGAAGGATCGAATCTACCCGGAGCTGCAGCGTCTGCTGGGCCAGCAGGACAGTAGAGTGGTGGTGGGGAGGGACGCTCAGTGGGAGCAGGTCCTGGCCAGGGCCGCCTGCCTCAGGGACATCTGCAGAGAGAGGTCGGACCACCACACACACACACACACACACACACAGGATGTAGTGTGTTAAACAGTGCATTCTTTTTTGAGAGGGGCATAACACGGAGGTTTGATTGATTGAATACGATGGGGACTGACAGCAAAGGGAAGTCATCTGCTCATCATCAGCTCCAGGGTTTTTCTACACTATCTTACTGCACATGACAAATGCACTGTAGACAATATTAGCTGCAATAGGGCAATGGCTCTGTACAGATGCACCTCAGATGCCCAGATGTTGTGATTTAGGACATCTGCTCATATATTATGTATCACAGGATTGCCTTTGTGTGTGTTTGTGTGTCAGGCCTTACCAGCATGGAGGCGACATGTTGGCTGCCATTACACTCACTCTGAACCAGTGCACCAAACCAGACATGGCAAGCCCTGCTGCTCTCGCCCTGCAAGGACTACAGGAGCTGTGCCGGGCAGAGGTCTTACACACACACACACACACACACACACACACACACTCACACAGCCAACGTACTGCATGTACCGTAAACATTGCCACAGTGTATGAGGAGGCTTGTTCTGCAGGTAGTGGACATCATCTCGACATGGAGAAGTCTCGGGCCCGAGCTGAGCTGTGACTCCCGTCCACTGATGGTCAAAGCCATAGCTGAACTTCTGGCTCTGGTTCCGCAGCTCAATGTCAAGTCGGAGGAGTACGAGGTATCTGATCTACTTCATGAAGGTTTCTGTTTGATTTGGTGATTTTCTGTCTTCTTGTCTGTTTCTGACTCTGTCTCCCCCCAGTGGTAGTTTCAAAAAAGACACAATCCTTCAACAATCAAAAGACTTATGCTGGTTATGTAAGGACTAGTTTAAAAAAACAAACGTACATGTTTTGGCTTAAAATAAATAATTCATCATTCATTTGGTGTTATAACTTTTTCTCATTTTTTGTGTCAGAACCACGGGACATGTTGTTACACACCCCAACATACAGAAATTAGCTGGCTGGCATCGTGTTTGTATGGACTTACAAACATGGCCAGCTATCTTTACACTTCCATCGGCCTACCTTTGATTGATTGCAGCAATTTTATGCATATTATGCAAATGTAGGATTGAATAAAAACCAAATGAACCTCTGTTCATGCTACAGTCAGGGTGTGGTTAGCCTAGCTTAGCTTAGCATAAATATTAAATGACAGCTGGGTGTAGTGACTGTATGCAGCTCCGTGGAGTCTCATCCAACATGTTAATCAGAGAGCTTTAGAGGCTTTTAGAGGTGTCGGTTGGTGTATTTTTGAACTTTGGACAGAGCCAGGCTAGCTGTTTCCCCTCCAGTCTTTATGCTAAGCTAGGCTAAACATGTCCTGACTCCAGCTCTGTATATGTCACACAGACATGAGGCTGATCTTCTCATCTCACTCTCAGAAAGAACATTTCTCCAGATGTTGAACTGTTTCTATGAAGCTTGGAACTCTTCACCAGAGAGCTGAAACTCATATTTAACTTACAATTATAACAGCTTAGCTTTGGTGCGCCTTGAATCTGTTTTTCAAAAATATCTGCCCTGACTTATTAATATGATATCAGACTTTCCTCACAGACACAATTTGCAGGTGGATTTTTGAAAATGAAAAAGTTTCTGTTGCTTTAAAAAAAATGTTTTTATCTGTTTTATCTGTTCCAGAAACTGAAAGAGGAAGTGGTCAGCTTCCTCTGGAATTATGCCGGCAGCAAGGTCTGTGTACTGAAGATATCTGCTCTGTGTGTGTGTGTGTGTGTGTGTGTGTGTGTGTGTGTGTGTGTGTGTGTGTGTGTGTGTGCGTGCCTGCCTTGACTGAGGATTTCTGTCATCATTTACAGAATTTCAAAGGTTCTGATAAATAATTTTGAACACTATGTCACACTGATTGATAAAACATTGCTGGTACTGCAAAATGTGTTTCACGTTTAACGTCCAAAACTAGACAGAAAGAAACAAAAGGTCTGACATACAATGAACTGCACAGGTTTAGCTGTTGAACTTAAGAGTGTATTCTTAACGCTGCACAGATAATGATCATTTTATCTTAACAGTGGATGCACAATGCACCCACAGAGAATTCTCTGCAACTCTGCAGCTCTCTGTTTTTCTGCTCAGAATCCAGTCAAACAATCATCTGTGTAAAAACACTTTCTACGTCTCCTGCAGTGTGTTTATATATCAATATTGAGTCATCTATGTAAGTACAAAACTAAAAAAAAATACTAACTGTGTGTGTTTGCTGTAGGATCCAGAGGTGGCCAGCTGTGGCTACAAGGCGCTGGCAGATTTTCCTGAAATGGTCCACACAATAAATCACCTTCCTGAGGCAGTAAGAGTCTTTCATTCTCATTACACTGAATATCTATATAATATAATATAATATAATATAATATAATATAATATAATATAATATAATATAAAGATATACGATGTCTACAACATGGATGTATACAGTGCATAATGGTTATACAGCAATACCAATTCAATGACCATTTGTAATTGTAAATTATTGTCATGATTGTCATTTTAATTTTAATTTTTACTGCTTAACTTAGAAAAACTGAGAAACAATGAGCACGCTGCTCATGGACACAAACTGACCTCAGACCAGGGACTGACTGGGAACAAAATTCAAACCTGAACATTTTTGTCTGGGTTTCATTTGCTTTTTTTTTTCCTGCTTGCCCTCTGACATTACTCGGGCAGATTCACTAGAGGTGATCGCAGGTGTTGTGAACAAACAGATCATCTTGTTGATAGAGCTGCAGGCTCGCTACAAATGACTGCACCTCCTGAAGAAGAAGGTAATTAAACAAAGGAGGTTAACGCCATGTTATAACCAGCAGACTCGCCAATTAAAGCAAGAGGCACGAAAATCTGAACGGAAATGACGTGCTACTAAACTGGAAGAGTCTCGTTTAGCCTGGCAAGATAATCTTAAAACATACAGGAAGGCTCTCCGTAATGTCAGAGCAGACTGTTACTGTTATCATTAAAATAGGGTTTTGCTACAAATACAAATCACACTTTTCTTTTCCAGTCAAAAGACCACTGTGGACTTCCCTTGCAAGAAACCATATTAGTGTTTTCAGTGATATATTTTTATGCACTTCTATCATGCAATCTTGTCCACACGCCTTGTCATGACATAATTCTTCCTCCTTCTACTACAGTGACATGTAACATTGGCCAAATATACTTAGTATCAACTTTCAGCAAACCTGTCTGATCTGAGCTGTAATCTCGCTGTGCTTTTCTGCATGATCTGAACAAAGTAAAACAAACTAACCAAGAATAAACCATAACTCAGACCCATGTGATCAGATCATGGAGATGAAATCTGTCATTTATATGAATGACTGTGTTGAGTTTTATTATCTGTAATTATGAACATGTAATCACGTGTCAGAACCTGTATGTGCTCATTAAAAGATAAACAGATTTTTATGACCCAAATGGCAACACAAATCAACACATGTCCTCAGCTCTTGATTGATGTTTGAAAGTTTCAGACCAAGAATGAGCTCAGAGGAGTTTGTTGGATTTATGGAAGCTGTAAAGAACAGGACGTCTCACAACAAAAAATTTTTTACAGATGTTTCAAATGTATCTGCCCAAATTAAAGTTAGCTGACAGCTGCCCTGGCTATGGCCTTTTAATATAATTTCATCTTGTAACAACTATGGTAAGCAGTGTGGAGGGTTCAATTCATCCAGTTGTGCGGTTGCTGACCTAGAGAGAAGGAGTATCAGTTGCTGATACACTCGAGAATAACATGAACGGTACTGTCTGTAATTAGAGCCTCCTAAATCTGACACACTGGACCTTTAAGGTCAGGTCACATGTTCTCCTGAATATTTGCTCTGCCTTTCATTTACCTCAGGCAAATTCAAACAAGCATTTCTTGTTTTGTGTATTCTCCAGCAGGCTCCAGCAAATCTCAGATGTTCACAGGAGTCTGTATTTGTTCAACTCGGATCTGTGTATTTGCACTATTGAAAGAAAGACTTCACTGTGCAGCAATGTTTCCGCTGTGTGTTTTCAGATTCAATATTTATCTGTTCATATGAGAACTGTGACACCACTTTTTCAGGGCTCAGTGTGGGAAATTGTAAATATCAGCAAAAAGTGAAGTTTTTCCTCGCCACTGTCACCAAGTGCCTGCTCATGGTGGAACTGTTGGTCTCTGTAAATAATATTATAAAGAGTACGGTCTAGACCTGCTCTGTATGGAAAGTGTCATGAGATAACTGTTATAATATGGAGCTATATAAATAAAATTGAATTTAAGTGAAAGTGAGATATATAATATAACTTTTATGTGGTACCTTTTTTTTATTTTTTTTTTATCATGCTGCTTCCAGGTGTTAAAACACAGAACCTTTTTTTTTCTTTGTTCTTTTTTTTTTTTTTTATTGTTGTTAGTATAGTTCTTCTTTCTCCTCACGTCTGGATCTTTTTCGGGGAGCCCCATAGTGCTCTTTCTCAGCCTCGAGCTCAGTGGAAAGCTTGAGGCTAACTGAGATTTGATCCTTAAGCTGGGCTTTAAGCTCCTCCAGCTCTCTCTCAAAAGTCCTCTCCCTTTTGAAGGCGTTTTGTTGGATGTTATTGACCTCCTCCGCCATCTTCTGACGAAGAGCGTCCTGCTCAGCCCTCAGTGTGTTAATTACACGCCAGCCCTCTGACACCGTGTCTGCATGAGCCTTGGTTTCTCTGTCAAGCTCACGCTGAAGGGTCTCAGCCCGCTGTCTGACAGTGACGACATCAGTGTCGTACATCTGTCTGATCTGGCAGTGTGAAACACGGATGGTCTCCAGTTCATGTTGGAAAAACTTGATCTTCTCTGTGTCGCACTCGGCAGAGAACTTCTGCTGGCTGAGTGTGTATGCCGCCTGCAGTTTGTCGTAGTCAGTCTGCAGGGTCATCTTCTGCTGTATCTCGTTGTTGAGGTTCAGCTGAAGGTTGTAGGCCTGCTGTCTGACATTGTTGATATCAGTTTGGTATCTCATGTTGACCTCCTGCAGTGACACACTGGTCCTCTGCAGTTGTTCTTGGAGAGCCTTGCACTCGTTCTTCTCTGCCTGCAGCTCAGCAGAGAACTTCTGCTGGCTGAGAGTGTGAGCCGCGTCCAGTTTGGTGTAATCCGTCTGCAGGAGTTTCTTCTGCTTGACCTCGTTTTCAAGGTCGCACTGAAAGGTGTTAGCCTGCTGTCTGATGTTGGCGACATCAGTCTGATACCTTTCGGTGAGCTTGTTTTCTTTCACTCCATAGCAGCTGGTCACGTGATGTCAGACTGCATCATGGGAATCATTTATTTTATAAATAGTTTTTGTCAGTCGTCGCCTATTATTGCATATAAATGCTGGCAGTTTACTCATTATATTATATTATATTATTTTTAATTCTCACATATTATTTTGGGAAAATTGTCAATTATTATGACAAAAATTGGTGGACCCCTGCAGTACCTCAGCGGACCCCCTAGGGGTCACGGACCCCCAGTTGAAGGTCCTGAACTAGATAATAAGGTCAACAGGAATGGAGGCAGTTTGTTTAGCTTTAGAACAGTTTATAGATTATGATCCGATCGTCTGATCATGCAGATTTATGGTCAGTTTAGATTGCCTGTTTGATAGCTCTAACTTCATGTCACAATCTAGACCCTGAATGCAGTACAGATGTGTGTCACATCTCTTGTTGTGGGCTGTTTATATGATGTTCTGCTGTATCTGTTGCTGCTGTGCTGTCTGCTCTGCAGGCCAGACCGGCTATAAAGCTCCCAGAATACGAGGAGGATGAAGAGAAAGAGAACGAGGAAGAAGAGAAGGATCTCTCCATCCCAGGTTCATCTTATGCAAAGCTGATGACTCTCACTCCTGCATCTGTCCTACCAGGTAAACTACAAAACGACACTCACATCGAGGTCAGAGGTCATGTTTCATAATGGTGCAGGCCAGACGCTCCATCAAACAGTGTTCATGAGGGATCATGTTGGATTTGGGGCGATAGCGTGAACGTCAGCCTCTGTTCGTCATCATTATCATCTGGATGCTCTTCTTCTTCTCAGCCTTTCAGCTCTTCCTGACCTCACTGGTGAAGCAGGAGATGAGCCACATGCCTCGGGGGGTATACTTCTCTGCCCTGAGGGGGGGGAACCTGCGCTCAGACCAGGGTAAAACGGTGGCAGGAATTCCATCATTCATGCTGAAGACCTACGAGAAAAACAAGCAGCCTGGACTGAAGCCTGGACTCGCAGGTGACCCAACCCATCCTGTGTGAAGCAGAACTTGTTACAGTTTTGTTTCTTTGTGGAGATGTTTGTGTTGGATTGAATTACGTTGAACAGTTGATGTGTGTTGTAGCTGGACTTCTGCTGTGTTATGAGCTGCCTGTGCAGACGGACCGTGAGGGCAGACCAATCGACCGTTTCCTCATAAGTCGCAGCCGCAGCTACCAGCAGACCTTGGCAGCCCTCATTCATGAAGTACGTCCAGACCTTTTCCTTCCTCTTCCTCTCACGCTCTTCTTCAGTTGTTAACTAAACTGCTGTCTGTTGTTTTTTGGCGTGTAGGTCAACATTCAGCCGTCTGAATGGCACCGAGCGCTCCTCCTGCCGCAGGCCTGGAGAGGGTTCATGAGCCGAGCTTTCCACGCTGTTACAGGTTTGTGCTTCTGTAATTTCCATGACATCAACCATGAAACCTTGAATTGTGGTACCATTTATTTAAAGGTCCAGTTTGCTGTTTCATTTTTCAAGTATAAATAACAAACTTTCTATTAAATTTAAAGTGAAAGAAATCATTTCATATTAAATTTACAAAGATTTTTTATCAGTGGAGAATTTTTTTTATTGTGTCAGATCTAAGGGGCCCTATTTACAGAATATGGCAGAAATAATAAATATAAATATATTCTCCATAACTCTGTTTTCATTCATGTATAATCACCTGAAAATAAATAGCATTATTAGATTAGATTCAACTTTATTGTCACTGAACAGAGTAACAAGTACTTAGACAACAAAATGCAGGTGAGCATCTAACCAGAAGTGCAGAGTATGTACATATGAACAGGATATATAAATATACAGTGCAGGTATAAATTTGAATTTGGTGGGTAAGGGTCACCTTCGTACAGAGTTTAGTAAGGGTGACTGCTGTTTTGTTACCTCAGAATGAGTCTTTTCATATCTGTACAGGTCATATCCACCATGCTGAACCTCCATGTTTCTGACAGACAAAGTAAACACTGACTCTAGATAGAAATTTCAATTGAATTGAATTATATTTTAATATCGGCAGCGCTGAACTTCCATGGTGTGAATATGTTCTGAGGGTAATGAGTTACATCTGGAAAACTGTGATGGTCAAATAAGTTGTTAGCATGTCATCATACAGTAAACTAGTATAACCTTATAATAAATAATAATGTTTCAGTAATTACAACAGTTCTAATGAAACATGTTTTGTTATTTATTTTCCCATTCCTATTGGCCTTTTAAAGCCCCGGTCCCATCACAGTCTTTCTTTGGGCTTGACAGAATGAATTTCCCACATGTTGAAGTTCACTCTGCATTTCTGGTGTGTTCAGGGACGACGTGCTGATTTGGAGCTGCAGCAGAAACAAGGCAAAGAGAACCCGCAGGAGCTGCAGTACAAACAACACTGTGCCTGGCTGTGGTGAGAAACACACCCACACACACACACACACATCTTACCAGAGCAAACACCTGTACCTGTAACAGCCACGTGACGTGATGCAGCAGTCTGAGATGAAAGCAGTGTGTGTGTTATTTGTGTGAATACACGCTGTGTTTTCATACATCACTGTATCATCTGAAGAAAGATCCTCCTGTTGTTTTTCTTTCATCCTTTATTCGTCCCTCCGTCTCCGTCCTCTCGTCTGTCTCAGGGCCAGAGATCAGCTGACAGACGTCATCAAAGCTGCTACAAAGTGAGTCTCCGGCTTGTGATTGCTACATTTGAGATTCACAGGAAAACAACAGTTGGTCGCTCATGTGATCACTAGTCTTCTGAGTGTCCGCACCGATGATACTAACAGTAGTGTGTTGTTTGTGTTGTGCAGGGACAGTCCTGTGGTTCAGGGGAACTCCATCTTGGCTCTGAGCGGCCTGGCTGCCGTCCTCGCTAAATATGAGAGCAACCTGCCTGCTGATAGCGACGGCAGCCTCGGGGTAACACAATCTATATTTGAACTCATATATGACATATATCATTATACAATGATTGTTATATTATATGGCCAAAACCAGAATATAAATCTCTATGAACAGAACTTTAAAATGGACTTGTTGTTGTGTCAAACTTAAGCTTATATTACTAAGCTGTGTCATGATCATGGTGTAGCTGATGTAGAAATATATAACCATAAATATTCTTGACTGACCTGTCGCTGCAGGCTGGGCCAGAGTTTGTGCCCACGTCCAGCTGGTTGTCCATAGTTCTCAACACCCTGCTCAGCATCAGCAGCAGCAGCTACAAGGCCAGAGGACAAGTCTTCCCATGGTTCCTCCATGTAAGTCTCTATCAGAGTTCTTCGCTTGATTTTTTTTTTTGATAGCTTCTATAAATATTTTCAGGGCTTCATGTAGGGGACAGCAGGAAGGAACCTGATCCATTCAGACATTTTTATTCCAGTTTTCAGTCGTACAGTTCCACTCTTACTCTTGATACAGCCTTAAGGTTTGACATAAAGACCCATTAAATCACCTTTAATGGGTCTTTATGTCACACATACGCATATGCACATATGTGTATAAAAACAAAAGTGGGTCACAGTTTATGAAGTGATTTTAGTTGTTGCATCCAGATAAAAGCAAAAAAAAAAAAAAAAAATTGCCTTTAATATTTGATTGCTACAGTTTGGAAATAAAATCAACCAACCACATACTATATATCTATCAAGTTACAAGTGAACACTAATTTAATTACTACTGAGATGTTATATAATTCTTATTTCATTATCACATAACGTGAAACAACTGATTTATGCAACAGAATATAGAGTTGAAACCATTAGATTCATGAAATAGTTCATGTACATGAAAAAGCCAGTGTAAAGGCAATTCTGAGATTTCTTTCAAAACACGTTAAATATGTTGGAAAATAGTTGCTGAAAACATGTGAAAAGACTTTGAACGATATATTAGTGAAATGTGGAGTTAGAGGTTCAAACAGTTTTTCACCAGTTTTCAGTCCAGGATTTTGTGGGCGGTCCTTAAAGGGTGGCTCGATGACACGCTGAGGCCACCCTGAGCATACCCCTGCACCCCTAGCAGAGAGATAGAGATGAATTCATCTCGCTCAGAGTGTTTTAAAGTTAGTCATGTCATTTTCTGAACTCATCTGACACGTTTCAGTCGCTTCAAAATGGCTGCTTGACTGCTCCCATGAGTGGGTGTGGCTTCAGCACCTCCAGAGGACACACCCCCCACAGTCCTGGAGCTGAGAATTAATTTTTACCTGATTTTGACACCTAATTTCATAAACTTGTTGATATTTTTAATCATTCAAATTTGGCTGGGTGGTTAATAACACTTTCTGCTTTGGTCTGACAAACTCAGAACACATATTTATTCTTACTTTACATGGACTTTAAACTAAATATATGACTAAATATTGAAGTTATTTTTTAACATCATGCCATATACTGTTTTCCATACTCAAAGTCCTCTATGTTACTGAATTGAATACCTTTGGCTTTGGACTGTTGGTCAAGCAAAAATGTGACGATGCCACAATGATGGTTGTTTCCCTTGTATGAAATATTGTAAGTAAATGCAGTCTATGCAGGAAACTAAAGCAAATGAAACCAGTGTCTCAGGTTTGTGAGATACAGTTATCTTTTGTCACATGAACACTGTGTTGTCCACTGCAAGTGTCTGAAACCCAGCAAGGAAAGTAAGTTCGTAATATACTCGCTCCATAGTGGATGTAAAACCTCATTTTTCCATCCCGTCGGTGGTGGTGTGGGTGGAGATTTGGAAACCACAGGAAACAAAAGGTGTAATCTATGTTGTTAAGATGAGCAGAGCTTAGTGACAAGAAAACATCGTTACACCACAAGCTTCCTTAGAAAGTGCCTTTTCTACTAATTCCCTCATTGTGTTGCCTCGGACACTGAGTACCTGCTGAGCTGCAGCAAACTCAAGCTGACTGTAGATAACGATGATTTCTTATTTTCACGACTACTCCACAAGTTTAGCATTTAATGTCCTATAAAGATGATAGCAGAACCAGAGATATCTTATTTTTTTAGCCCGAACACTCTTCTTCTTTTCATTTTCAAACTTGTTCTTGCTCCAGATGTGTTGGTGGAGCAGTAACACCTGGAAACACACACTGATCACTGCAAATCAGTTCCCCTTTAAGAGGTGATCACTTCAGTCTGTATGAAGAGGAGAGATACTTAGGACAAGCAAAAACTGAAGATACATCCTTTATTTTTAATTTGTGGCTACTGAGAAAATGACGTGTAATGAGCCTGACACTCCTGCGGGTGTCCTTGTTTCTTTGCTGTTTTCTGACTGATAACGTGGAGGAGTGAAATCAGCTGAGAGTCAGTCGATCACACCTGACGGCCTCCTCCTTCCCTCTCAGCGCTCATACTCAGGTGAGAACACAGCGAGCGCCATAGCTCGCTCCTGTGCCAGCCTGGCGTTGTCCCTGCTGGTCCCGGTGCTGGTGGTGTGGCAGAGGGACGGCGTGGCCCAGGTCCTGTCGGTGCTTCAGGCAGGTCTGCCGGGCTCCCCCACAGCAGATGATTCCCAGGCCGTCCAGTTCCACTCCGGACTCGCGCTCGGCATGGTGCTGTCCAGTCTGCACCACCAGCGTCTCAGGTAGGTTCAAACACATGCTGGAACCCATCGTTTACCGATGAGCTGATAGTTTGTGGTTAACACCGGTCTGTCTCCCTGTTGTCCAGTGATGTCTCCGCTCAGAAGGACACGGATCTCCTCCTCAGCTCTCTGGACGCTCTGGAAAGTTGCTCCTTCAACCCCAACCTGGAGTACAAGTCAGTGCTGAGTCCTCAGAGTGTAGCAATATGCTGTTAGCTTTATATCAGTGGTCCAACTGTTGTCCTCTCCCTCAGAACTGGCTGTGTGCTGGGTGTGGCTCTGGTGCTCGCAGCTCTCTGCAGTAGTGGACAGACAGACCAACACTTCCACGTCACCCAAACACTGGACAAACTACTGTCCAGCCTGCAGGACAGCAGCGGGCAGGGACGCATGCTGCAGGAGGTACAAACCAGCCTTTGAGTAGAAACTGATTTAAATTGTGGGATAGTCTTTAAAGGAGGATTGTTTTCGTCCTCCTGTGCAGGTCTTGGCATATTCTGTGGGGTTTGTGGGCGTTGCTGCCTTCAGCGCGGGCCTTATAGATGCTACCAAGGCCGAGGAGGTCATGAACACTCTGCGCAGCCTCACCGAGGAGAGCCAGCAGGTCAGCAGGACACTTTCTTGACAGTGAGGTTTCAGTCAGCTGCAAATGCACTGTTATTCTGATCTGAACCCAGGTCATAAAACTTTGCTGTGGGTGGTTTGTGTGTTGCTTCATGCTTTTGTATCATTCGTGTTCAGACTCCAGGCTTCTCCCTGGCTCTTGGGTTGGTGGTCCACGGCCTATCAATGTCTGGCCACGGTAAAGCAGAGGACATCCACCCTCGTCTGCTGGCTGCTTGGATCAAGATCTTACTGGCTGAGGTACTACAGCTAGTTACAGCTGCATTAAACACTGTATTCATATCAAATCTACCAAACCTGTCACTCTAATCCAAAGTGGAGTTTCTATTAAAGTGAAGAAAGTGCAAACAGGGTTAACTGATACACACCAGACTCAAAAAATAAATGATTTAGAATGAGCTCAGTCAAATCTAATCACACTCAGTACTCAGCAGTAGTGAGTAACTGAGTGCTAGACTCAACAACATCATTCATATCTGTTGAAGACGTCGCAAAGCAGCGTGTCAGCGTTTCTGCTGCTTTGTGGTTGGCTCAGATAAGAAAGCTGAACCACAGACACAGGCACAGCCTCCACACAGGAAGAAGATACTTAGCTCCTCAAACTGATGAGCAGTTGGCACCTTGCATGGCAGTTAATGCCATCAGTGTATGAATGTGTGTGAATGGGTGAATGAGATACGTACTGTAAAGCGCTTTGAGTGGTCGGAAGACTAGAAAGGAGATATATAAGCACAGTCCATTTACTATTTACCATCTATCTAAACGTGTTGAAGCTTTCTCTGATGTTGTCTTTGTGTTTCAGGGATGTCCCACTATGCAGCGACTGGCTGCCGTTAACGGCCTGGTGGCTTCAGTTGGATCAGAGAGTTACCTGGTTCAGGTGAGAAATCCACTCACAAAACTTGCAGATTTTTTTCTTGCCAGAAGAAAAATGTCTGTACTTCATTTCAATCCATATTTCTCATAAACTGCAGCAAAATAATCCATCACTAACATGATCGTAAGCAGTCCAGCTCAGCCGTCTTATGGTTCCTGTTACACTGCTGGTCCAGGGCTGCCCACTGATAGACAGAGACTCATTAGGCACTACAGGGGCCGATAGAATTTTGAAGAACTCATTTGTTCTAATTATTTTATTTTATTTTTTGCCGTTTTTCCTCTAAATGATGTCGAATGTGAAGAGAAAGAGGCGTGATCCATGGCTGGAATCAAACCGAGGATGTTTCAGTTAAAGTGTGTCTCAGAAAAATACTAATAATATTTCTGTCTGGAAATCAGAACTATGGATGCAATAAATGGATAACAATGTTTAAATCTTCTTCAATAAGTACCTTTTTGCTCTAATGAGGTGTTTTAATGAGCGTTGGAGTCACTGTAAGTGTCATCCAGCTCGTTGTCCTGTGTTGCAGCTAACGAGTGAACTGGAGCTCTCCTCCCAGCAGCAGAGCAGACTCAACGAGGTTATCCGAGCCATCACTCAGGTATGGAGACACATTTTACTCGTAACACTGGTGAAAATGTGTCAGCATTATCGCTATGACTGAGTACTCCAAAAAGTAATCAGACATGTCTTGTCTGCCTCTGCTAAAACTTGGAGTGATGCAACGTCATTGCACCAAAAATAATACATCTGTAATTTCTGTCAGTACAATCAGGCCAAATTTCCATCAAATGTTTTCGGGCTCCCCAGAAGATCGACCATTTCTTTTTAGCTGCTGCATACTGTAATAGGCTAATTGCCATAACCTTTGTGAAGCACATTTGGGTTTTTGCAGGTCATAACGTTCTCTGGAGCTATTGGTTTGCAGTCCAACAGTGCTTGTTTGGTGGGTCACTTGCATTTGGCCCACATGTCCACCAGTCATAGTCACACAGCAGGTACGTACACAGCAGCTCAGTCCCATCGTGAAGCTCCCTGTAACGGTTGACTTTAGACGTAGTCTGTCTATAAAAATGTTTTTGTCTTCTCCCGCCCTCAGTTCCTCAGGATTTCAGTTACCTCTCTGAGAAAAGTGTCATCAGATCCATCGTTGACTTCCTCACAGAGGCGGGAAAAAAAGGTTTGCTGACTGTTTTTTAGTTAAATCGATCGCCTCGGTATCAAATTCATCTCTTCTCTGTGATATAACGCCTATTTTTCTCAACCAGAAACAGCCATTATGTCTGCTAAACCTTCTATCTCTCCATCATGTTGTCAGACACTGATCTCAGCCTGTCAGTGGCAAAAACAAACACTTTTAGCGGACGTGCTCCTTGTTCCCAAGGATTAACCACCTCACTGCTACTGCTGACCATTTTGTGAAGAGTTTTACATCTAACTAACTAACAGTGAATGCAGCATTTATTTGGATTAAACCAGTGTTGACGATTGTAGTTGGTTTCTCTCCAGTTTGAAGTGGTTTCTCTGATTATCTGTGAGGTAAAATGACTGGTTATGTCAGTAGTGCACGCATGTTTTGGTCTGAGATGCTGTGCTCCAGTGGGACATGTAGTAGCAGTGGATTTTGTCAAGATAACCAGCGTTTATGACTTTATTTTCAACAACATACCACAGAAGAAGAAGATGAAATCTATTTACAGAAAGTGAATGTTAGAATTTGATTTGCGCTCTTACTTTTGTGAACATCCTGTCTTCCTGTGGACGCAGGTCCAGAGTTTGCCCATCCAGCCCTGGTTAAGACTGCTCTGACCCCCCTGGTGTCAGTCGGGTCCAGTTTCCAGTACCCACCCATCAACTGGAGCGCTGTCCTGTCTCCTCTGATGAGGCTCAGCTTTGGTAACAGTTCTCACACATTCGTCTCTTTACACCTGAGTGCTAGCAGAGTAGAAGCGCCGAGCTCAGCATGTTTTTTTTCTTCTTTCAGGAGAGGACGTGCAGCATCAGTGTGTGGTGCTGGCAGCGTGTCAAGCTCAGTCTTCCCAGAGTGCCTCTCTCTTTCTGGGCTCCTGGTTGTCGCCGCCCCTCGTGCACAGTCTCAGTGTAAGTCACTTCTCAGTATACATTATAGGCTGTAAATCACCTGCAAAATCAAATGCAGTCCAACAACTCAGCCATACATTCTAACTTTACAGTAATGTTCAGTTTTGATTGACTTTGGAGAGCCTACATTTGTCCTTCAGTACCAGACCCGAGCTCACCTGTATGAGAGTTTGGGCTTGTGGATGAAGCATGTTGCCGAGGACAAGCTCCAGGTCCACGTGGAGAGTCTGGGCCTGCAGCAGTTCCAGGAGGACCTTCGACCGCAGCGTCTGTCCACGTGCCGCTCCGTGCTGCAGGGCCTCGCTCAGGCCATGGCCCTTCCAAACCCCCCCAACAACTGCTGGACCATTCTCTGCTCCACCACCGAGAAGATCTTCACCCTCCTGCCCAACCAAATCCAGGTACAGCGCTGACATCTCCGCCACTGTCACTGCTTTTACATTCCAACTGACACTTCAACTGCTTTAAGAGAAATTAAACTGCAGCTCTCACACAAGAAGTTATAAGATGATTTTTAAAAAGATATTACTGTAAGCGCTGATGATGAATTCTCTTTGTTTCAGGATGATGAAGTGGATTTGTATGTGGGAGTCACCAAATGTCTGTCTGAGATGTCTGATACAGAGATTGACCGAATCACTCGAGTAACAGAGGTACATCATGATGTGATTAAAGAAATGCCAAGCCCTTGTGTCATATAAACAGTGTAGTGTGTATTTTAAATGTAACATTCTTGGTGGTTCTTTCTGGAACGTTTTCCACCTGCAGCGCTGGAAATCAGTTTTTGAATTCTTCTTTCAGAGAGTGAAATGAGAGGATGGATATCACTCTCATACCTGTATGTTATATACAGAGCTGGAGTCAAACTTGGTTAGCCTAGCTTAGCATAAACACTAGAAACAGAGGGAAACAGTTAGCTCTGTCCAAAGTACCAACACCTCTAAAGCTCACTGCTGAACAATTTGTCTTTAATCTGAAAAAAATGCTAAAAATGTTTGTGCTTTAGGGGGGTTCAACTAGCTAGCTTCAGCTTCAGCTAGCTAACATAAAGCCAGAATGTGTATGCAATTATAGTATCTCTCAAATCAATCTGATGGCATCATTTTTCATTTTTGGTAGAAAAAGATGTGAAAACTGGTGCAGGCCGGTGGTTAGCAGAATATTTTTGATGCTACTGTAGTAGCAACCAAAAAACATCTCAATATAGTTTTATTAGCAAGAATGGGAAGTTTGTGACGCACAGCCAGGCCAATCACAGGTAACAAATAGGATACTCGGACTGTGGGTTTGGGTGGCTGTGCTGGGGGCGTGGCTGAGGGTGGAGACTGTGTATTTGTGACATCACAACCTTACAGAAGTCCTGACAGCTTGTTTAAAGACACAGTTACGAGCCGTGTTCTTTTCTCTGTTTGGAACATTTTCATACTTTCACAGTATTTATACAGACATAGATCTGCTTTATGATAAAAAAAAATGTATTTCTACAATATGGGACCTTTTAAAGTACAAATGGCTGTAAATAAAGCTCTGTGTTCTGAACTGTTCAGAATCAGATGGAGAAGACCTGCTTCATCCTGGCTTACTTGACCTCCCAAGGCAGAGTTCCCCTCCTGGGCCTCAATGACATCATTGCTGGCGTGCTTCGTGGTTGGTCGAGCCGCAGAATTGGCTGGCTCCTCCTACAGACGTTTTACCAGTGTCGTCTGGCTACCGGCTCCAATACAGGTACTAAAACTGTAAAGGAAGATACTGCCTGCATTGAGCCATGTTTGCCACAATGGCAACATTTCCTGATGGGACTGCTAGGTGGCACCAAAGTTGAGAATTTTCATATTTCCACACAAATTGATCGAGTTATTGGCAGAACAGGACAATCAGTATTCTCTTCGTTATGTTTCTTTGTCTGCATGCAGCACACTACCTGTGTGTCGTAGTTCAGTATGTCATCGTCTGCATGTTGAGGTGGTTTGTTCCTTTTTGTAGGCGTTCTCAAGCGAATGGAATGGCTCCTCGAGCTGATGGGACACATCCGAAATGTTGCCTACGGTGCAACCCCCGTCATATGTGGAGACACCAAACTGGTATGTTTCTGAGCCCGCAGGTGTTGGCCTGCGGGCAACACACAGGCCTGCTGTGTGTTGTCGCAGATGACTGACAGGTTGAAAGCTCTGTGTTTCAGCATGTAGGTGAGAGTTGAAGCCTCCTTATTCCTCGGGGGGTTTGGAATGCAGCTCCAGTCTTGTTGGGCTACTAAATGTGCAAACTGGTTTACACTGGTTGGTTGTATTTAAAAGTAATATGGGCCTGGAAAAGTCTTGAAACGTGCTCAAGATGTTAAGCTGAGCATAGATTTGTTTCATTTCTCTGCAGGCCACAGACTTCCTCTTTCAGGTCTTTGCTGCTGCTGTAGTTTCCTGGGGTGACCACTTCATGCCCCTCCTCCTCGGCATAAGGTCCCAGTGGTTCCCATGGCAACCCGACTCCAAACCTCAAACCCTACGACACAGTCTGTACGGTGAGGAGTCGGTCGCTGACAACGTCCTGCCACAGTGCCTGCTGGGAATGTCCCACAGCCTGCCTCTGCTTCTGGACAAAGAGCCGTGGAGCAGCCAAACACACAAGGTCAGTGTGTGTCATGTACTGTATTTTAATCTGAAGAACTTATGAGCAAGATGAATGACAACCTGAATGTGTGTGTGTGTGTGTGTGTGTGTCAGTTCATAGACTGGCTTCTCAGCATCACAGAAGGTCCTGAACATTGTCTGTCAGCCGTGACCGTCAGCACCGCCAAAGGTAAAGAACACGACAGCACATACAAACACAGCAAAAAACACTAATAATATAGAAGTATACCATGTTGATATCATGTTTATCTGAGAAGGATTTGAAAGTCAGAGCATTCAAAGACTCCATGGCAGCAGTAGCATAGCCAAAGAAATGGTTGAAATCAAACCGTGACGCCCCTAAATGTGAATTTTGAAACCTCTTTCAGTACTCTATAAAAACTTTATTTAAATGTGCGTGACATCGTCTCCCCGTGCAGTCTGTGGCACTGTTTCCTGACCACAGACTGTTTAAAGAATGGACGCCGTATCTGTTTTTTGTACCAGGCTGTAAACATGTTTATTTCTGCTGTGAAGTTAGACATTTTAACATGGGGACTTATGGAGACTGACTGTGAGAGAGAGCACATAGAACAATGAAGAAAAAAAAAAAATACAGACAGAAATATATCAAACGTTCATAAGAATCTCAAGAAATCTCATCTTTGAAATAATAAGACTGTTATTGTAAGATTGTTTGACTGTTTGGGGTCATCGTTCAGTTCATCAGTTCAGTCCTCTTCTTGTATAATATGAAATATCCATAAAATATGTAACTTAGTCAGTTTACTTAATGATAGAAAAGGAGTCCTTTAACAGGAAGCTGACCAACAAACTTTCTGGCTGTTTGTGCTGGACGTCCTCGTCCTCTCATCCACAATGAGACCAAAATAAATGTCACTTTGTAAATGTTTTTTTAAGGAGAGGGAAATGGATCCAGTGTGATTGTTGGACAGCTGAGATATACACAATGGGTTTTTGTGTCAACCTGAGTGTAAACAGAGTTTAAAAGAGAACTCCACAGGGGAGGAAACACTGATGTCGGAATGACACGGCATGAGTAAGACACACATAAACATCAGTATTGGCTGGAGCTAGCAGAAACCCATCCCATCGACGGCAAACAGCATTCTTGGCAGAACTGAAAACTCCTGGTGTGATTCTAAATGTTCACAGCGGTTTATCTGATCGTCCTTTCAGCCGCCCTGCTGGCCCTGAGGTCCTCCGCCGAGTTCAAGAAGAAAGCCGTGTGGACCAGAGCGTACGGATGGTAGCCCGGAGGAGCCTCGTCACCGACGGCTGAGGCTCACTGAGCATCACGGACTGAAAGTGTAGCTCTGCTTCGATCACATATGAGCATGTCACCTGTCACAACATTATCTGCCCATTAAAAGTTCATCAAACACAGGAAATACTTAATGGATTTGATTTGTGCCTCTTGAGATCTCTTAAACACAGATTCACACATCCTGATGACATCACTGAATTTAAACAGACTTTGTTCAAGTCCACGTCGTCGTTTCACAAACTTCATTGGAAGTTACCGAAGGATTCAAACCCGTCCGATCGTTCAGTCTTTAGACTGGAGGTGTCATTTTCTTTTCATCTTCTTGTTCCATCTCTCCAGCCGATGTTGTCTCTCCTTCAGCAGCTGCCAGACTGTCACAGAGGCGCCTAAAGAGACAACAGCAGCGTCTTTATGACTCAAATCTAACAGCTTGGCAATAAATGATGTGCTTATAAAACATGTGCCAACGATCACCTGTTGTAGGTGTAAGGCACTTTAAAACACACTGTAAAAAAAAAAAAAAGCAGGATGACTTCCAAATGTACTCTGTGTTTAGTCGGCTGGAGTTGGAGTTGCTACATGTTGAGACACAACGTTTATTCGAATCACCCTGCTGATTACTGACTTCATGAGTCTGTGACCAAACAAAGCTTCCAGCCTGACTGCAGCCTGATTTAACAGCACGCTCTAAATGAAGCCATTCCACTGTTAGTGTAAGACAGGATGAAGCTGCACCAGCTGTGGCTCTGTGCTTTTTACATCATTTAGGGGAAATACTACGTTTCATATGATGAGTAAAACATTTCAGCACAGATGACGGCAATGCAATGGCACGCTGTGTGGACAGTGTGGGTGTTGCCTCAGACTCTCCTCGCAGTGCAGTTCCCATCTTACCGAGAGCAAGAACGGGCAGGCAGAGCATCAGGAGGACGGGCCGGTGAATGTGTGCTGACACGGTTGAATTCAGAGAGCACGACATCGGCGGTGTCGCCTCAACATAAGGCAGCGCCTGATATATGGTGACGACTGAGGGGAGAGAAATGGGAAAACAATCAGAGGCAGCAACATGAATGGAACACACAGAAGATGGTGAAGTGTTCCTTTAAAGTTTTCATACTATGTTTAAACATTTCTCTGGATGTGGTGTTTGGAAAGGACACACACCCTGCCAGAGGAGGGAGGTTATCTGACTACTGCTGCCTGTGTGTTGCTGATATACTAGAGCTCTGTGTGTGTGTGTGTGTGTTTGGTGTGTGCCAACTTCCTGACATTTTATCATCGCCTTTGCTTTCCTAACTCATTTCCTGTATGCCTTCACAAGACTTCCTGTCTGTCTTCGACTCATTAGAGCGGCTCATATTGTTCGACATGTCTCACATCAGCTTTCACTGACCGTTTATGATCTTAAATGTGGTGAGATGCAGCGTGTTGCATGTTCATGAAATGGCTCAGTCACCTTCAGTGGCCACTGACAGGATGTATAAGGGGATCCGGAGTGTGTAGCGGGTCCACAGCATGGCGATGGATGGTTTGTCCATAGAGCACAGCAGCTCATGTGGGTATCTGTCATCAAACAGGACACATCAGAAGGGTATAATGGCACACAATTACACACTTACTAATTAATTATCATGATAAGACAACACTACACTCAGTAGCTCTCTATATTGTTTGCACCAATGGATTAAATGACATTAATATAATTGTATTATAATATTATATAATATATAATATTATATAAGTTGCACCCCCCCAGCTCTGCGGGGCTTTTTAGCCTCTTTCAGTTCATTGTTTTGGTTTTACAGCCCACAAGTAGCCAGAAAATAAATTCATTTCAGGATTATCCAAACTGCTCACTCACACACAATCATCAGGATCAATTTGGGGTTAGTATCTTGCTCAGGAGCTGAATTTGGGAAGTAGGGCAGAACTTTCTACCCTCCAATTCATCATCATCGATCATCGAACTGCTCCTATTTGTACTCCTGACTGATGCTGCATTTCCAAATCTCAGCTGGTGATTTTGGTGAGTGCAATGTTGTTCATTACTACCAGCAGAACTAACTTTCACAATAAATTATAAAAGAACAAGAATGTATTGTGTATGGGCAATGAATTTGTACTACTACCATGCAATATCAACCAAATCTGTGGGCGGGGTCAGTAGAGGCACAATAACAAATCCAGATGAATCCAGTCCTGCTCGAGGCAACACAACACTGATGATTTTACTATTGTTGGTGAGAAGGTGGTATAGTAAAATATGTGAGTTCATCCTCTGGGGAACATGAACTGTCAGTTAATTTTGTAGTAACATACACTTCGCTAAAGATCTATCCTCTGAGGATCATGAATGCTCACAAGATATCTTGCCTTGAAGCAAATATTTGACAGATAATAAATTCCCCAACTGACATACGTCATCATCCTTCAGCACTGCTGCCAGAGGGCCAAAACAAACAACAAAACATTTTGTCCATTTAAAGAATCTGGCAGTGCAGGTGGTGCTCCTGTATTCATATGAAACCTGAAATTTGTTATCTATCAAAAGAAAGTGCAAACAGGATGAAGTGAAATGACAAGCTGTAAGTGATGTGCTCACCGTAAGAGGTCCAGAATGTTCCAAAGGAAGAACAGTACAAACACGACGGGTTTGCTCTGGATCTCCTCCACCATGATGACCATGATCAGCAGGAGGTTCTTCTCCATGACCTGAAAATCAGAGACAGCACATTCAATCCACCAACTGCTTCATATGCTTAAAAAAACAACAACAAACAATTACATATTTGTCAGATTTTATAACATCCGTATGATTAATGAAATTCCATTGAGCTGTGATACACACTTGGACGAAGCGTGGAAGGAGTCTGGCTTTCTCAATCCCATCTGCGATATGGAAGAGCTCCAGGATGGAGAGCAGCTGGCACAGACTCATCACAAAGCCAATAGAGTAAAATGTGTCTGCTAAACCATCTGCAGAGGGACAAATCAGATTCTATCATCACATCAGCCATTTGGTGAACACTTATCCTGCTTCAGCTGGAGTCTGAAACTCAATGGTTAAAACTCACCTCGACCAAATGTGAGGAGCCTGGCTATGCTGTTGGCCAGTATCCATGTATGTCCGCAGAACTGGAACAGGTTGTACGAGAAAATGTAGGCGAGCCTGAAGCTGAACCTGTGAGGGAAACAAAGTGCACGGAGTAGGTTACAAAAAAAAATGGCAATTGATTGTTGTTAATTCATTCACGTCTGGCTTCCTGCCACAGTCAGCTGATTAATGTTATTAGTTTACACCTGTGCACAGGTCTGAATGTCAGGAGGATCTGTTTACTGCAGAACTGCTGACACGCTTAAATCATGATGTCCTCATAAACCATCAGCTGGAACTATTAGTAAATTAAATCAAAGTGGAAACAGATGGAAATGGTTAGGATTAGTTAGTTGTTAATATTAGCATGCTGCTTACACGTTCACTTTTTACAATGAAGCACTTTGGATCGAGTTATTTTTGGAAGTGATTAGCTTAGCTTGTAGCATAAACTGGAAACCTAGCTGTCTCTCATGTCATTGCACCCTGACAAGAAATACTTTACTAACTTACTCTATAACCACAAATGTGTTGTTTTTTGGAGTATTTGGAGTAAACAAACGAGACATAATGTGTTTTATGTGTTTAGTGTTTTATGTGTGTGTGAGATTTGGGAACTTTATTTTCAGAATAAGGCAGACATGGAATATAATCTTCATAACTATGTTTTCATGCATGTATAATCACCTGAAAATAAGAATCTTTTTATTTTTGTTACTTGAAAATTCTCCTTTTATATCTACAGTGGGAGCGGGTCCTCTTTCATGGAAGCCTCCATTTTGAAACACTGTGTTTCTACAGTAGCCCAGAACAGACAAACTAAACACTGACTCCAGACAGGGCCTTTCAAATGATGTTTCTCATTTAAACTAAGAAGGTGAGGGTGATGTGAGGAGATTGCAATGCAGCAATTACACCACTAGATTGCAACTAAATTCTACACACTGGACCTTTAAACGTTTGATGGAGCCAGGCTAGCTACTTCCTCCTGTTTCCAGTCTTTATCCTAAGCTAGGCTAACAGCATCTAGGCTTTACTTAAAGGACAGATATGAAATTGATTTCAATCTTCACATCTCACTGTCAGTAAGCCGGTAATAAGGGAATAAACTTTTTTCCATTTTTGTAAGTATATTTTGCTGCTGATACTTTACTAAAGTACAGCGTTGTGTGTGGGACCTTTACTTCTGGAAGTACTGACATCATTGCACTTTTACTTAAAGAGAATGTGGCTACCCATCAAACCTCCTCAGAGTAACCACTCATGTTCATTAGCTCTAAGCCCTGCAAACCCCTCAGAACCAACCGTTTCACTTACAATGGGTCTGAATATTGAGATAACTGGACATTTCTCAGAGAACTTGAGTATGCCCTTTATGAATACATTGATAGGACTATAGAATTTCTTTACATATCTTGTAATGAGTTATATAAGATCAGAGGAACAGTTTCTTGCAACCCTAATGCCTAATTATGTGCCTAATATTATACTATTTACTCTTTACACTTTCTAGTAATATAGATTCTTTCCCATAACAGAGGAAAATAATATGGAAATGTAGATTTTCATTAGAGAATGCTAAAAAATCAAAATAATCTTATCTTTCACTCTGGGTAGTTTTATAACTTAGTGTATGTTTCATGAGCTTATCTTGGATATAAAATCTACAAAATAATTCCAGTCCTTCAGATACATTTGCACTCTAATCCCTTTTTTTCAGTACTGTAGCTGTTAATGCTCGGAATATAAATAAATCTTTGTATGACATTCCTCAACACGCCCTGTTGAACATTCCTCCCACAGAGAGAACTCAGACAACGCTCACAGTACTCACTCACATTCTCCCTTTCAGGTCTTGTTTTGCTCCTTTTCTTGCAGGTGACGAGTGTCTGATCATAATCCTTGTGTGAGTGTGAGGACAGTCATTTTTCCAGGTTGTAGTTTGTGGCTCCTCACAGCAGATTTCAGCAGCAGACCTCCTTCACAACTGGAAGCTGAAAAAATGTTGCAATATCTGTGTTTTGTAGCAGCTTCCTCAGGCCGATTACAGTTATTACTTTACAGCGAGGAGAGGAAGTGGACATTCCATGTGCTGAGGGTGACGTCACATAGTCCCACCCCTCCAAAGAAAAATATGAACTGTTTGCTAAGAACTCGCAGACTCAGGAGAGAGAGCAGCAGCAGGAAGACAACAGATCACACACAGTCAACACATGTCTAGAATGTTAGAATAAGAGCAGGAACGAGTCCAAGAATACCCTCACCAACACCGACTCCAAGCCTCAAAGTTTCAAACTGAAAGTGAATGTGAGGGGAAGTGCAAATTCCTGACATACTGATGTATTTCTGTTACTGACAGAAATATTTGATGACAATGAAACACACCTGTGATTTACTGGAAGTAAAGTGTGATCAACAAACAAATGTTTAAATCATCTGTCTATATGAAAAGGAATTGTGAAAAGCAATTGTTAGTCCATCTCTCAAGGCTTCAAACTTCATTCTGTCTGTGGCACTCAGCTCCAAACCCTTTGGTTTGAAAATGCTCAGTAATTTCCTCACACAGCTGCTGCTCATTTGAGTTTTTATCAAACATAACTCAAACAGGAGGAAATAATGCATTTGTTGGGGACTATTTCCAGCGGCGGATTAATCCACATTTGGTGTTTTAGTGAGTATTTGTGGCAGCAAGACTGTGTGTGTGTGTGTGTGTGTGTGTGTGTGTGTGTGTGTGTGTGTGTGTGTGTGTGTGTGTGTGTGTGTGTGTGTGTGTGTCAAAATAAACTACAGTGTGTTTATGGTAGTGGGGTTAGGGTTAGGGTTAGGAACATGTCAGCCTGTGTAACAGTGTGGCTCAGTGATACACAGAATAGTTAGTAGATTCATTCAGTGTCAGTTTGGCTCTGCACATGGGAATTACTGATGAGAAGAAAAAGGTACAACATCATCACATATTCTCTCTGGTTGGTTGAGCCCCTGGTAGTCAGTACTCAACATTAGTTCATAATGTTCATTATCATTTAGATAATTATGATTATACAAAGTCTATATTATGTATTGTTATGTTAAAAGAAAATGAGATGCAGCTCTAACCTTTCTGCAAACACTAAGTATAAAATAAAAGTATACACTGCTCTCTAGTGGAGGAAAAGATGAATTCATCCTGCAGACATCAGATTCATTCTGGATGAATTCAGCCTGCACGAGACAAAAACTCACCTGAATACAACAGACTTCATTTATACTGTCACAGTAGGTGTGTGTGTGTGTGTCTGTTCACTGCAGCAGAACATACAAGAAACTGCATACACCTACACCATGATGTCATGCTGTATCTCTGTCTTCCATGCTGCTCTGTTTTTAATCCATTGCACTATAGCATACAAATATGCTATACTCTGTATAGTATTTTGATTATTATTCTGCTTTTGTTGTTGTTACTATTTTTTCTAGAAGTTTTTATCGTATAGTAGGTTTCATTTCATGTGTAAGCATGCAAATGGCAGTAAATAAATCAAATCAAATCAAATCAAATCAGAGACAACAGATTTTATTTGTATAGCCCAAAGTCACAAAGTACATTTGCCTCTGAGGGCTTTACAATCTGTACAGGGAGTGACACCCTCTGTCCTTAGACCCTCGGTTCGAGTGAGGAAAAACTTGCCCACAAAAAACCCTTTTAACAGGTAAAAAGGTGGAAGAAACCTCAGGAAGAGCCACAGAGGAGGGATCCCTCTCCCAGGACGGACAGACGTGCAATAGATGTCACGTGTACAGAACAAATCAACACAGACATATTGTACAATACAGTCCCCTGGCAGTCTAGTCCTATGGCAGCATAACTAAGGGATGACCTGAGCCAGCCCTAACTATAAGCTCTATCAAACCTTGAAAACCTTAAAACCTTGAAACATGCTTTAGAAACATGGTCACAATAATGAAGAACACACACTTGTGTGTGTTTACAGTGTTGTCCCTTAATGTGTGCGCGGCAGAAAAAGTTACCAGGGTCAAAAATGATGAAGGCATCAAAGTCAGAGAGCAGGGGTGTGTTACATGACATTTCAATTAATATTCAAATATTCAAATAAAATACAATCAAATTGTCTGTTTCACCGTACAAAAACTCATTTTCATGCTGCTTTAGGTTTTGATTTTCTTTTAGTACATTTGTCTGTAAAGGTGTTTTTGAACTGACAGAACCAGACAAAAAGACAGTTTGTGGTTTGAGGAGTTATGTGCTTGAACAGCAGCAGTTGGTGGTTCAGCCTGTTCAGGCATGATGGTATCAAACCTGGCAACCTCATTGTGATGACTCCAGGAAGCGGCACCAAGAAATATGAACTAAAATAGGCTAAGCTAGCACCTTTTAACTTGGATCACTGTACAAGGTCCTTTCATTTGGCTGATGGTTAAAAACTCATCCTCTCACTATCTGCAGCAGAGCTCCAAGATAATGAAATCCTGTATTTTTCCTCAGGGCAGTGAGGAGGACTGCATCCCATCCCAGCATGCATTGAGAGAACTTCAGGGAGTAAGACATGCAAAGGCTTGTTGGTCCACCACTGGTCTTACACAGATGGACATATAATTAAACTTATCTGCTCAGTTTAGAGTCAAGTTTAGAATTGAGAGCACATGATGGATATGAACATGTCTAATGTTTTATTATCTCGGCCCCCTCACTGTGCTGATGAAAGGTCAGTGACAGATGGAAAACAGATCAGTGTGCTTCTAGTCTCCGGACCTCAGATAGTTGTTAGCACTATCATGTCCTCTCTGGAATTACAGCTCATTTTCTGTATAAGGTGCTGCGCTGCCCTCCTGCAGAATGCATGCTGTGTTGTGACCTTTCTACCACTGCTGTGGAGACATATTTAAAAAAGTTATTGATATATTCTGAAATTGGTCCATGATAACAAGTTGGAGTCTTTGTTAAAGGCAGAACGATCCACAGTTTCTCTGTGACACAGTGTCACACTGTGACTGTGTCACTTCATTTATTAACATGGAATCTCAGGGCTGTCACGCAGGCAGCTATCAGCTCTTATGGCTTGCATGAATTTGGTGACATGACTAAAACACTGGCGACATTACACTTTTATTTAGCAACAGTCAAATATGTGAGATGATCCAAGATCTCAACAACCGACCGTTACGCAGACACAGTGGTGCTTTGAGCTAAATGTCAACTTTAGCATGCTAACGCGATCGAAATAACAATGCTAGCATGCTAATATTTAGCAGGTGCAATTTTCATCACGTTCACCCCCTCAGTTTAGCATGTTAGCATGAAGCGATGTGGCAGTCCATCCAGTACTTTATGACATCTCGCAAATGGACTGACCAACCAACAAACATTATTGCTGTCAGCCATTTTGCCATCTTTCATCATCCCTTGGTTTGATCCTTTCTGATGACATCATCAGGGTTAAGATGCTTTCAGTGGTTGCTGGTGCCTCCATTGAAATCGAACGACAACCTCTGTGGCTGCGAGATGACTGGCTACAGATTCAATCTCCGTAAGTCCCCATGTTCAAATGTCCAACTTCACAGCAGAAAAAAACATGTTTTAGTCTCTATAGCTAATTTCCCCGTTCATGACAACTGTACTGAGGGTGAATTTATATACAACTCACCTGTTCAAAGGATATTAAGGCCCGTTTGCCTATTTTAGGATTAGTGGGGAGGTGGTGGAGGCAGGACTGCTAAGATGGCGATGCTAAAGTCAACACACTGAGCTTCACAACAGCTCTTCAGAAACCTGTGGGTGACATCATGGAGACTACGTCCATGTTTTATAAAGTTTATGGTTGAAACACAGCAACAGATGTGGCACGGAGGCAAGGAGAGGGAGGGCGGCCGCTGTTCTCTTGAAGTTATGTCGCCATGGCAACCATAGAAGAAGAACAATAAGGAGGACAATACAGAATTTTACTTCATCTGAGTTCCCTGAATGATTCACTGCTTCATCAGCAGATCAATGTTAACCTTTCAAGTCTGATTATCTGGTCTGGGACAATAAACTTATAGCGGTTTAAATGTGTATTGCTACCCAGAATCTTTCTATTTTAAGCTACAACCAGCTGCATGCAGCAGCATGATGAGATTTCAGTAGGAGGCAGGATCAGAGGTAGCCAGGAGCCGCGGTGGCACTGCAGCCGATTCATAACAGAACATGTCTGTTGCCGGGCGAGAGCACCTTTACTTTCTCAGCCTTCAGAAAACTCCCCCCAGAGCCACATGAAGACATGACATAACTATTTTCACAGGCTGAGTAGTATTCCTCGGGATAAGTAAACTGATCTTCATGTGTAAAATCTGCAGAGCGGCCCTTTAATCATGACTCATGCTGATAAAAAGTGTCTGAATGAGTCTCTATTAGCTGCTAAAGGAGACGTCCCGCTGTGCTCTGACACACACA
Organism: Miichthys miiuy; assembly: GCA_036365135.1. NCBI lineage: Eukaryota > Metazoa > Chordata > Actinopteri > Sciaenidae > Miichthys > Miichthys miiuy. The sequence continues at coordinate 465,209 of CM071605.1, forward strand.
GAGCTTTTACAAGTTATTTCATGACTCCTCAGAGCTCCAAGCAGTATATAACGTAACGTATAAGTAATATATGACCTAAACGTTAATGATATGCATATATTTATGTTTGATGCTATGGAGACATACTGTAGACTGTGACAAGGACTGATGACAGTAGTGGATGTTGTAGCAAAGGAATGGTTCACTCTCCTCGTTAACTACTTACGTCGCCTTCATAATCCTTTTTGACTAATGGCCTGACATGATTGACCGCCTGCTGTTTTAATGTGGACTCCAGAAGTAACTGTATCTCCTCAAGACTCGCAGTCACCAGGCCAGCTCTAAAATAGTACGCTAAATATATCCTGTTTGTGCGGCTGGGTTTACAGTAACTCAGCTCCAGTCACCGTGAGGAGCAACAACTGAGCTCCTCATTCTGTTTGGGCCCAGCAGACAGTTGGAATTTCAGCAGACGTGAAATGAGGGCAAATCTGCAGATGACTTAGCTTGCGAGACGCGAGAGGCTACATTAACAGGTCAAGAGTGTCCCGTTTCTGGTTTCAGTCCCCTCCTTCTTTCGCCACTAAAATAGAAACCTGAAGGCTGCAAAACATGCAATTTTGAATGTCTTTTTTTCATAGATTATTATTGTATAACATAATGCATTTACTGTGACAGGGATGGATTAACCTGCTTGGAGGCCCAGAGACAAAATGAGCTGCTAAGAGTTCCACTGAGCCCCCTTTGCACCCCCCCACAGTGCACATCTGTGTGATTTTACTACAGTTCATATATAATATCAGCTGAAGTAACAAAAAAAAAAAAATGAAACTAGGTTTTGTGCTTCCTTTAAAAGACCTTATAAAGTTTTGTAGTATGCTTCAGAGTATCCTTTGTCAGATCGCCTATCAGTGTCTGAAACGGTCTTTCTGATCACAGAGAGACATTCTGACAATCACACCCACCTCACACAGTGATTGGTCTGCCGCCTGCTCTTGTTTACGTCTTCATCTGGAGAAGTCTGATCTTTTTATAAACCTTTGTAGGATTCTAACTGTGGGAGCTGCTGGTGGAGACTTGTATCACATTGAAGTACAATTAGGTCCAACTGCATGTTCACCTGGCCTCCTTCGACAGCAACAGAGAAAATCTTTGAGAACAGGTCACGTATTCCAACCTTTCACACAGAAATGTTAACATTTGGGTACTGCAGCGTTGGAAAAAGGTGAAAATCACCTAAAATTGGAGGTCTGCCAGTCACTTAGATCAGTCCAACAAAGCTGTCCACCTTTTCTTTGAGATCTCAGAGAATAGAACCGCTCCAGAACTATCCCGCGACTTAGCCTGAGCACATCTGAGTTGAAACCTGAATCTCCTGTTGATGAAGAGCTCTTGATAGGATGAGATTTTCACTGAGGTACTCACGATTCCATCACACCCAGCTGGGTGGCTCTGCCTCATTCATTATGCCTGTTCGGATTGTAGCTGTTTCTGCTTTCCTCCTGTATCCATACCTGAGCCATCAGTTCCTTCACATATATGCAACTAAATTGTTATTGCCAAATATATTTTGTAAGAATATGTCTTCAACGCATGGTATACGTTTTCTAAGTAAAGCAGAGGGACAGGTTGTGGTGGTTGGTTGGCGTACAAAGTGCCGGTCACTAGGTTGCATGTCCTGCTCACCATACCTACTATATGTGTAGTTACGTTTAGGCTACAATAAACACAATTCAATTCAGTTTTATTTATGTAGTTCCAAATCATAACTTAACATAACATAACATACATTTTTGCAACATTACGTAGGTGAAAGAAAGCAGTTCTTGAAATTTGTTTTATGTGGACGTTAAAGGACAAATCCTGATCAAAACCAACTCCAAGATTCTTTACGGTGGAGCTGGAGGCCAGGGTGATCCCGTCTAAAGTAACTAAGTCTCTAGAAAGAGAGTTTCTGAGGTGTTTGGGTCCAATTACAAGAACTTCAGTTTTGTCTGAATTTAACATCAGAAAGTTGCAAGCCATACAATTTTTGTCCTCAAGGTATGCTTGAAGTTTAGCTAACTGATTGGCTTTACCAGGCTTAATCGATAAATATAACTGGGTGTCATCTGCATAACAATTAAAATTAATGAAGTGATTCTTAATAATGTTGGATATATAATATAATATAATATAATATAATATAATATAATATAATAATGTAAGCATATATAAGCTGAATAGAAGTGGTCCTAGCACAGAAGCTTGTGGAGCTCCATGACTGGCTTTGGTGTGCATGGAGGTTTCATCATTGGCAAGAACAAATTGAGAACTTAAGAGAAGGAAAATAATGTTTCTTTTCTTAAACATGGAAAAAATTAATTTGCCATGTATCATGTCACAATATTTACTCACAATACTTTAGTCACATTAGTGAGAATACCTCAATATTTAATCAAATCTGTCATCACCTGGTGCTTTAAATTACCTGAACATAACTATAAAAACATTAATTATGTGTGTCTGTACAACTGAGTGCAACACCACAAGGACATAACTTTCACAGCAAATGGGAATTAAATTATATTTATATAGTGACAAATCATAAAAGTTATCTCATGACTCTTTTCATATAGAGCAGGTCTAGACCGTACTCTTTATAATATTATTTACAGAGACCCAACAGTTCCCACCATGAACAAGCACTCTGTGACAGTGGCAGACCCTGGCTCATTGATGGTACATCAAGCAGGACTACAGCAGCAGGCTTGACCAATCACAAATTTGAGTGTCAAAGGTGAAAAAGCCCTAAAATATCTTTAACAGAAAACTTCTATACAGAATCCGCAGACTGTGTCAATGCCAACATCCAGAGGACAGAAGAGACAGAAGTATGGCTGTGTTTTCACAGCAATTAAGCAGTGAGTGATTAGCATTAGCATTATTCAGATCAAACCAATACAAACCAATAGACAGTAACAGTAAACAGTAAACCTGGGGCTGAAGATGTCACATATTCTCTGCCTGATTCTTTTCAGCATTACTATCGTCTCATGTTAGTCTATGTTAGTCTACGATGTGGGCTGGTTTCACGGCCTTAGACACAAGTAGAGCAGAGTTTCACTCAGTTGAGCTCAGGTTCACCGTTCGTTTTGTTGCCTACCAACAGAAGACATCACAACCCCTTCATAGCCTGGTGGTGAGATCAGGGTCCATGCCAGCCAACCATCAGCATGCCAAGTTATTCATTCCAATTAGACTGGACTCCCTGACGCTGGCTGAGTGCTACAGTGCTGTTAGCTGTGATGGCGGTTCTAATCACTTAAATATCTATGTCTCACCCCATTAACACTGATGCTGAGTATTTTTATTCTTAGATATACTCTTCTCAGAGTATCTGGCAGCATAAGACACGACAGTTAAAGCTACAATATCTTATTTTCATGATGGATCATGTGAGTATGTGTAATGAGAAATTGGTCACTCCCCAACTATGTAGTTCTGCTTCGTTCTGCTTAGCTTCTTAGCCTCTTTTAGCTTGTTGTTTTGGTTCACTCTCACATAAATAAATATTTATATTTTCTGACTGCAGCAGCTGTTTTTAGCTACAGGATCAGGCTCAGGACCTGAACATTTGAACAGTACGTATTGATATTTTGTTTATCCTCAACCAATATCTGGTATAAGAGTTTATGAAGTGACCTGGAATTCTCCTCTTGGCACTCATCCAATATTAGATTGAATCAAACATTCTACAGTCAGGTTAATATGTTGTCAAATCTGAATATTCATATTCTGCAACAGATTCCCGATGAAACTGCAACCCAGAGCCATCTGTCATCTGTGGAACTGTAACTCTCTAGAAATTCTTCTTCATATGTTCAGGGAGTGTTCAGAACTCAGCTGGTCCATTATCCTAATCTATATCTGTGTCCCTGTAATGATGATTGTCATATTAAGTTAAAGGATGCTTCCTGTTTATCAAGTGAGTATACAGCTGTAATCGATGCTCAAGGATACGTGACAAGTTACTGAGACATTGACAGTTTTTGTTTCAATAAATTGTTTGAGATGAAGATATAACCGTTGCATGCTTCTACTTAAATCTACATTCTACAACTCTACATTCATGATGTAATATCACTGTAGCATGAACTTGAAAATCAAATATCCCTAACTTTTTGTGAGATGCTAATTCCATTCACACACCGATGGCGCAGCCTTCGAGAGCAATTTGGTGTTTAGTATCTTGCCCAAAGACACTTCGACATGCAGACTGGAGGAACCAGGGATTGGACCACAGATCATGTGATTCGTGGATGACCTGCTCTACCTCCTGTGCCACAGCCGCCATTTGTCATGTTATGGATTTATTAATTTTTAAAAACACTTTATGTGGCAAAATGACAGCTGGTACACACCCACACAGGTGTTTTCACTCAATTTAGTGGATTAAAAGGTTTCACTGTAACCTCTAGTCTTGTGTGTGTGTACAAGCGTCTTCAAGTGTTGACTTGTTGTGACTTCATTCATTCATAAGTCCATTGAGCTGAGGGACATCACAGAGTAACAGTGCAAACAGTGTGCGAGTGTGCCGGCCCTTTAAAATGTGGTTTTTTATCCTTCAGTGATAGAACTACAAAAGATGAGCTGTCCGTGGTGCTGAAGGTTCACCTTGATGTTGATTTGTGCTTTTGCATTTCATCAGCTCGGCCGTACCCACAGATATCTTAAATTCTCCTCCAGATTGATGTTAAAATGTCAGGCTGAAGTTTGTAGCTTTGTTACAGGAAATGTGTGGAAAACAATCTGAGAGATTTTACACTGACTCTGATTTTACATTGTCCATGTCAAAGTTTATTTACTCATCATGGTTAGTTCCACTCAGCCTGCAAACACAGCTGTATAATGTCTTCTGTGTCTGGACAAGAAAATGAGTCACTTCTCTCCTGTTACGTCTCCTCTCTAAACTGAAGACAACAATCCTTTAATCAGAGAGCTAAAGATGCTATCGATGCATCATCTTTGGAGCTCGACGCTCAGGGACTAGAAGTTAGGGAGTCTCAACAGCTGCTGCACAGATCTTCACTTTCTGTCTTTAAAGTTGTGCCTCGCAAATCCTTCAACTTTATGGCAATGCTAACTTAACAGCAATTTTCCCTTTGTCTGTGTGAGAGTCACTCTGACTTTCAGGTGGGCCACTCAACACAGGCAGACTTTCCAGAAACCTTCTCCAAACTGGACTATTTATTAAAGCACATCTTGTGTATTCCTGCAGAGATTTAAAGCATCAGAGGAAGTCTTTAGTCTTTTTAGTTTTATTTCCATGAATCAGTGTTTTGGCACACTGAATTCTTCTGGATTTATTTATAGGATTTTTAATAAAGAGGCAATGTATGGCTTTCCCCTGCTACCTGCTTGCACACTTTCAGCAGCCACATGATGTTTTCAGATATTTTATTGTGAGATCCCATGAAACATCAGAAAACTGAATCTGTGCACATCTGGATTGTGATCTTACCGAAACACTAATATTCCTTCTTGGAGAAATATGGCAGCAGAATTCACTGTGACCTATTTATACTTTGAGTTGCCTCCTGCAAAGGCCCCCGTGGTCTCTGGACCTGGACTGGCCCACACAGACTATAATCCCGTGAGAGCTTTAGCAGTCAAACGTGCACAGCGGCTCACTCCTCATGGGGGTGTGTTGTTGCTGACTTGTTGTCACTTGGGTGTTTATCTGCCAGGCGGCCTTCATCTGGAGGTGTCACATAGGGCCTGCACACATTCCCTCCTGTCTAACATAGCTGCAGTTTTCACATTTTACCACGGTGCCTATATTTGAGCTTGACGTGTATTTTTAAAAACGGCCACTGAGCCGTGTGTCTGCACAGAAATGTCGTCTGTTGTTCAGGCAGAAAAGGGAAAGGCGGTGGGCTTTCCCCTCACATTAGACCAGCCTCATGAGGTTTGTTTATAAATATGTGTACATATCTGTTTATGCTCCAAGATTCAGTGGTGAAGTATCAAAAGCAAATGCTGAAGAGCAAAGGATAACTACAGCGTTTTTTTATATATATATATAAAACTGGTAAACCATTCTTTTAATCTGTTGTTGCAAAGTGAATCAGATTTGATCTTTAATCTTAATTTTCAATCATTTGAAGATGATTTAATCAAGTCCTAAAAATGAGAAATTAGAAGTTCACTTGTTTTTAGTTTAAATCAATGTTCAACTGTTTCTGAAATTAGGAAAGGAGAAGCAGATTTCGACAAATGAAACTTTATTTTATAAACTATGAGAACAAGTTGATGTGAAATGAAAAGATTGAACATTTTTACTGCACTGACTGATTTTTCATTTACTAATAAAGCAGAAAATCAAACTTTAAGGAAACAGTTACAGACCAAAATAAAAAAAGATGGATTAAACAGAAGATGAAAGAATAACAAAAAATATTTATGGAGTATAAAGTAAAATAAATGGAAATAACAAGTAGAAGAACCTCAATATTGTGCTGAAGTAGAATTATTGAATTAATGTTAAAATAAAATGTGACTTATATTCATGTAAAGTATGTGGATTTATGCACCTCATTAGAATGAATTATTATAGATATAAAGGTTTTTTTTTTTTTTTTTGTCATATTTAATGAGTTTATTCTGCAGTGGACCCCTATTGGTCCCTGAACCCCAGCTTAAGAACCATGTGGCCTAGACAGTAGTTAGTAATGTCTCTGCTCCTTTTTAGATACTCGGCTTTGGGCTTCATCTCGTGGTGAACTGGAATGTCTGAAGCGTTTCCGTGTCATCAGTGTGTCTCACCGGGCACGGAGCTCTGCGCCTGAAGTACTGAAGACTCCTGAGGAGGCTCCATCTCTGCCGCCTCGTTCCTGTCAGACACCTAATGTAAACTTAAACCGGCAGGTTCGGCTATGAAGTCTGAGCAAAGCTGTGTGGAGACACCGGCGACTCTCCGGGTCAAAGATCTGCTCCAAAAACTGGCGCACGGAGAAGAAAGTGCCCCGGAGAGTGAAGGCGAAGGAAAATACGTCGATTTGGAGTTAGTGGCCGTGAACACAGGAGGAGGAAAACCGGAGAAAGACTGTGGCTTTGGTGAAAGGAACCAAATGTCTGCCCTCATTAACAACAGCGACTGCGGAGCTCCGCGCGCAACGAAACCAAACCATGAGTTGGCGATTAACACCAAGACTGAAACTAAGCAGGAAGAAGATCCCGGAGTTGGGAAATGTACAGAACAAGTCAAAGACGATCCCCTGATCAGGTTCCGCCATCAGATCGTTTTTGTCTTAAAGAAAAGTCACTGGATTGCCTCAAATCAGGAGACAAAGGCGAGCGCGTCATAACGCAGCCCGAGGTGCCCAAAGAGGAAAACGCGCCACCAGATGAGGAAGCGCACTGGGGTGATAATTACTGGAGCGGGAGAAGTGAGTCAGAGGATTATGAGGATGATGATGATGATGATGTGAGTTTGGTGCTTTCAGACGACTGTGACCCGTGCGTAACGGAGGACGAGTCCCATTACATTACCACGCACGAGATCCAGCTCTCGGAGCTTTCTGATCATGAGGGGGACTACGACCTCGGAGCGGGCTCCTCCACGAGCTGGGACATTGAGGATGACAACCAGGTGTACTCTTTTGTCGATTATGCTTCTTTTGACGGTGATGGAGCGGCGGGGAGAGGGGACGGCCGCCAGCCTCGCTCCCAGGGCGCAGCAGCAGTCAGCACTCTGCTTGAAAGTGATCTGTGCGACGGGGCCAAATTCACCAGCTCAGATGAGAGTGTGTCAAAGTCACAGCAGCAGCAGTGTAGTGGCAACAGTGCGGGACAGATCCACCTGTCAATCAGAACCACTTCTCGAGCTATAAATGACCCTAGCAACGTCCAAGAACAGGAAAATATTCTTTATCATGCCAGGCGCTCCGGAGAGATGAGTCGTTATGTGCTTAGGGGTTGATGGGAAGGCAGAGACGTTGTGTGACAGGGCAAAGTGCTTCATAGCCGCGCCCGGACGCTTGCACTTTGGCCGCAAATTGAGGGGAAAGGAGGTCACCGGGTATTCAAGCGGTGCGTCCAGCGCTGTCAGCGAGCTTGACGACGCTGACAAGGAGGTGCGCAACCTGACAGCCAAAGCCTTCAAGAGCCTGGCTTATCCTTACTTTGATGCCATTAATTTCAGTACCTCCAGTGAGTCCTCTGCATCAGAGCATGGGATAGGAATAAACAGGTGGTCCACGTTTGTCGACCTGAAATATGGCAACATGAATATGTCACAGGGGCTGGACAAAAGTGTTGCCTCGCATCAAAACTCATTTGCCAAAAATGTAGACAATAGAGGTTATAAGGGGATTGCACTGGCAGGCATCAAACCGCCCACCAGCAAGATCTTCACCCTGAATGCAAATCCCCACAGCGCATCTTCATCTACGAAGAAAATAGAGCTGATGGGGGAATTCAGTCAGGGCCACAGTGGAGTGATCAGACTCACAGAGACCCTGAATTTTCGTTGCAATGTCAAATCGGGAATGTCTGGGGGAGAAAGACGCACTAACTTTGCACAAAACGCTGCAGGATCACGTTCCACAGATGAAGTTACCAACAGTTTGCCACGCGGACAGAGGAGAGCGGCCAGCCAGCCGCCCTCTAAAACCATGGAAGACACACACAAAAAAGCCGTATTCGCCTCGAGCCTGATCAAAAATGTGATTTCTAAGAAGATGCAATTCGAGCAGGAGCGCAAGATGGAAAGAGGGGAGATCAGTGAGCCGCATCAGACGCCTTCCCCGTGCTTTGTGCACCAGGAGAGCGACAGCCACAGAGTTAAGGGCAGCAGGGAGCTGCACAGACAGAGCTCCAAGTTTTCCGAGTGCAGCTCTGACTACACCATAATGTGTGTGGATGAATTAGGGGACATGGTGGACAGCGGCTCAAGTGATATCAAGAGCGACTCTCGGAGGCAAGACACGGTCCCTCCAGCACCAGAAACCAGTTTGGAGCCGGTAAATGAAGCCGCAATCGATACTAAAAAAGGCGCATTGGAAGCGTCCAAAAGCACTCTGCTTCGCAGCCAAAATAGCGCGTTCAGATGCTGGAAGGACGAGGAGCTAGAGTTTCAAAAGGATCATAAAACCGATCAAACTACAGAGGAGAAGTCGCTTTCAGCTGACGACAAAGAGGCCGAGGGGGATCCGTACTCATCGTGCAGCGGCAAACTGACGAAAATGTCACATTTGTTTGTGCCAAGTATCCAACTGCTGTCCAGTGACGGAGAAGTCGGACAGCAGCTGCAGAACAGGAATTATTCCCCATGTGGGAACGGAGAAGGGATAAAACTGCGCTCTGACAACACTTTATACATCGCAGACTCCAGGAGTGTGGCTACGTCTAAATCTCCGGAGATTAAAATTAATTTAAGGAGCGTCAGGAACAATAAAACGGAGCCTTTCGGCGTCTCCAAGCTGCGCGCTCCTAATATAGGCTGTAACGCAGCCAGCCTCATCAGGACGGATGACTTCAAATGCCAAGCGCTGGCTGCAGCTTTGAAGGGTGAGTCTTCAGATAAAGTGCCTCATTTCATGGTTCGAGACATCAGAGATAACAAAGGAAAGCTGCAGACGCCCATACACCAAGTGAGAGACGTGCGTAAACTGGTTAAAAGTTCCTATCACTTTGTTTCTTTGGATAACAACGAAAATAAATCCAACTTTACCTCCGCTGACAGCCACTCGGAGCAAAAGAGGCAAATGCAATATCGAAACCCAAATTCTGTGTCTCCTATAGTGATCAAATGTCAGTCTGTGAATACAAACAGTAACGGAAAACAATCTGGAAATCTTCTTGAGCCGTTTGACATCGACAGATCGTCTCCAGAGGGCGCTAAAAGTGTTCCACTGCAAAAGGCAGCAGGGAGAGCACCCATAGGTAATTCAAGCACAGAGGGAGACACCGGACTGAGAAGTGAGAGCAGAGTAGCTTCAAAAAAGCAGGAAAAAATATCAGATATCACAGAAAAGAAACCTGAATCAAAAATGGCCAACCAGGGTGCTTTGGAAAAACTCCAGGCTGCTGTGAAAACCATGGAGCAGCTCTATGTGTTTGAACGAAATGAATGGAAAAGGAAAAATGAGCCTCAGCCAATGACAGACAGCCATGTGCTTTCACTGATAGCCAGAGAGGAGCATGGAGGGGGGCCTGAGGAGGAAGCAGCCAGAGGGTCCAATGTGGACAAGACGCCACCAGCAGCGCCACTAGCGGCGTCTTCTGGCACTGATAACCTGCTGAGGCGAGAGGACAAACTCTTCCAGACTGCCGGCAGCCGTGATGAAAGGCTGGTTTCTAAGTCAGTTCAAGCCTCCAGCACCGCAGGGAGCAAGAACATGTTCAGCCTCAGCTCCAGCCTTAAGGCCTCCCCAACCGCAAAGACGCCTCAGTCAAACACTGTCACACAAACACCTTTCAGCACCAAAAGCTTTGTCCCCAAGTCTTCAAAATTGCCCACATCCGTAAAAGTCAGCCAGACGAAGCTGAGTGGACATGAGGGAGTTGAATCAAAGGAGTCAGAGAGGTCCGTTCAGGAGCTCCTGAGCACCTCAATGGACAACGAGAACTACCTGACCATTCCGGTCAAGTCTCACACCAACAGCAACAAACAAGCCTCATCTGCTGATAAAACATCTGTGTACACATTTACTACCCAGACGCAACCAACAACACCTTCAGGACACTTGGGATCCGGCTCCAGGGAACAGGAAGACCGCAACCAGTCCCCTAAACGCTCCAGCATTGTGATGGAGACACGCACACCAGAGATCCCTTCAGCTACCATCTACCACTCAATGCCAATGGGCATGTGCACCAATCAGCCTCAGATGTATTGTTTCTCCCCAGCAATCACCCCTGCTCCCACTATGGACCCCTTCCAGGCTACTCAGAGGAAGATGCTCCTAGATCCCACCACTGGAAACTACTACCTGGTGGACACTCCTGTGCAGCCAGCCACCAAGCGTCTGTTTGACCCTGAAACAGGCCAGTATGTGGATGTGCCCATGCCGCAGCCTCCTATGACCCCAGTTCCCATGCCTATCTCACCTTTGGCCCTCAGTCCAGGAGCATATGGACACACCTACATGATCTACCCAGGCTTCATGCCGACACCATCCGTGATCCCAGCCCGGACGATGGTGCAGTCGCAGATGTCGATGCAGTCAGAGGCGGAGAGCATGGAGAAAGCTTCATCACAGCAGACTGAGGGCATGTACATGGAGAGTCCCTGTTACATGGCCACTGGAAAGTCTCCCCAGGCGGCCTCTGGGGCTCAACAGCAGGCCACCACCAGCAGGCCATCGCAGGGCTTCACCAGCGTCAAGCAGCCGGTCATCAGCATCACCTCCCAGCAGGGGCCCCGGATCATCGCCCCGCCCTCGTTTGATGGGACCACCATGAGCTTTGTGGTGGAGCACAGGTGAACAGCAGCTTCCCTGGACAGGTGAGTAGTTCTGACCTTATTTATACACAGTATCAGGTTTAAATGAATCTAAGTGAACCTGTACAAAACAGCGTTAAGTCCATTAGAAGCACAGGTCATCTTCTCTTCCAATATAATGTTTGAATAATGAATCTTTGGTGGAAAAATAATACACACACAGGCTGAATCAGAATCAGATTCAGTTAATGTAACACATAGAGTTTGTAGATGTGACATGTAGAGGCTGGAGTGGAGGGTGAGAGAGCGTCAGAGGGGGCTCCAGGCCTTGTTGCTAAGGCTAGCAGCAGTTCTTGCGGCGTGAGGTTCTGGTCCTGATGGACTGCAGCCTCCTGCCACAGGGGAGTGAAAGAGTTTGTGTCTGGGGTGGGAGGGATCAGCCACAATCTTTCCTGCACACCTCCAGGACTCTGAGGCGATGGAAGATTGCAGCCAATCACCTTCTCTGCAGGCCGAATGACACGCTGCAGTCTGCCCTTGTCTTTGGCAGTGGCAGCAGTGTACCAGATGGTGATGGAGAATGTGAGGATGGACTCAAGGATGGAGGTGTAGAAGTGCACCATCATTGTCTTTGACAGGTTGAATTTCATCAGCTGCTGCATCAAGGATATCCTCTGCTTGGCTTTCTTGATTAAGTCTTGAAGTCCTGGGAGATGATGGTTCCCAGGAGGCGGAAAGACTCAGTGTCAATTGTGGAGTCACAGAGGGTAATGGGGGCAGGCATGGCTGAGTTCTTCCTGAAATCAATGACCATCTCCACTGTCTTTAGAGCGTTAAGCTCTAAGTTGTTCTGGCTGCACCATGTCACCAGATGGTCAATCTCCCATCTGTAGGCAGACTCATCACTGTCAGAGATGACACCGATGAAGCCTTTCCCCTGAAACCGTTATTTTATTGAGATTTGGGTGATAAATGAAATCCAAAAACCTGAATAAATGAGTAGAGAAACATTTGCAGATGTTTCCACACAAATGTACTGCAAGATACAAAAGAAGAAGATCTAGGTGGGTTTTAAAGAGGGTTCGTTTTTGGCGTAGATGGATGGCAGGAGCTTCAGTCCTCTAATGGCTCTTGTCTGAATAGGAACTGTGACTCAATCTGTATTTAGATCTGTGGAAAGACATCAGTATACAGGGTCTGACATTGTGGTCGGCAGCATACATTTGATGACTCTGATGCTTGTACATCAGTGTGATATGTTAGGAAAAAGAGGAGTGTAACTCTTACTCAGGCGATTACGAATGTCAATGAAGGGGGTGTCAATTAGCTCAGTTGGTAAAGCATCCGCCCCATGTACGAAGCCTTGCCGCAGCGTCCCAGGGTTCAAATCCGACCTGCGGCCCTTTCCCGCATGTCATTCCCCATCTGTCTCCCCACATTCCTGTCACTCTTCAGCTGTCTCTATCCAAAATAAAGCTTGAAAAAACCCAAAATAAAATGTCAAAAAAAAGAATGTCAATGAAGGACATGATCAGGTTGTCAGCAACAACAGTCCGTCAACAACAAACGAGCCGAGTTCTGCTCGAGGTTTCAAAGTTTTTCCTTGCCGCTGATGCCAAATGCTAGGTCATGGTGGGAATTGTTGGGTCTCTGTAAATGCATTTATAAACAACTTCTTTGTTCTCTTCTTTATAAATTAATTCTATAATAACAGAGCTACAGTGCATACAGCATTCATTACAAAGAGTGTTTGAGAGTTCAGTGGTGTAAAGACCATCAGCACCGAACTACAGTGTAACAAAGTGATCTGGTCAGATGAGTCATCCTTCACTGGATTCACACAAGTGCATGTGTGGTGACACCAAGAGAATGCTACGGGTCTGAATGCTGGACCCCTACCAGTTATGGGACCTTGCTGTGGGGGCCATATTGCTGCCATGGTTCAGGATCAGGATCAGGATCATTGGTTGCAATGTGGCGCTATGGAAACACAAAGTGATCAAAATTAACTAAATACATTAGACAACATGAAACAAAAATGATCACATGAATAAATAAAGACAAATAAATAACATAGCTATGAGACTAATCCTATTCCTCATTAATGGTCATTATTATGAAATTGTATTCCAACCTGCTGATTTTCACAATTAAAGCAGTTCAAAATGTTATTTCATAAATTTCTCACGACTAAAACTTTGATCATAGCAAAATAATAAAGCCCAATCTGTATGGAGACCTAAAATGTTTCAAATGAAATAAATAAATGCAACAATTAGTTTCATATGAAAAATAATCAACGAATGAATGAATGAATCAATCATCATTGTTCTGCCCTATTTATCTTTTTGATCTTATGAAGATCTTTTAAGAAAAGATGCATTATGAAATAAATCTGTTATTCACTTTTGGACATTTTGAAACAAAAACGTATTTGTTTAATTGATTTTAAATTAGGTCAGCTTGTCTTTATTTTCCTCCTATCACTAAAGTTTTAGATGTTTGGTAAAAATATCCTTGTGAAATAAAAAGAACACTGGGAACATTATGAATAAAATGTGCTTGAATTAAATAAAACATGACTTTTTAAATAAACTGTTATTGAGAAAAGAAATAACATTTCAAAAGCAAACTGAGTTTTAAACATTTTCTGTGTTATTTTACAATTTCAGTTTAATATAATTGAATTTATGTCTGTAATTATTCATGTAATTTTTATCCAAAAAGTCTTATTTATTTATTTTGAACACTTTGTGTCTCCACAGAGGCCTTTATTGAACCTCAAATAAGCTCAGCAGTACATGGTGGATTGTTGGAACACTTTCCATGTGACAGTATAACATCTACGCCAAAGACAACTTCATCACAGTTGTCACACATATTATTTTCTAGTGTCATGTTCGTTAATAAAAATGAAACATTCAACCAATCATGTATTAGGATTTAACATCAAGAGTATGCATCAAGAGTGAATATGATTGTAAAGTTTGCAACTGTGCACCTCAGCAGGCGCTAGCACTCACAATCTAGTGTGTGAATTGTGATATCACAGGCAAGATGCAGAGGATTATACTGATATAAGATTCTTCATGGGCGAGGTGTTTGAATGTGTGTGTGCCGTGGTGGATATAGTGTGAGCTGGAGTAAAAGGTCAGGCGATGGCAGGCATTTGTTATGTGTATACACGGACTGCTTCAGCTGCTGCCGGACGTCAAGCCGCTGGTTGGCAGGTCCGAGTCGCAGCAGGGTCAGCCGGCTTTTTATAGGACCCGTCATTTAAAGACAGAGAGAGTGAGAAGCCAGGTTCACATGGCCACTGATCAGCAATTACATAAACACAACATGCAACGTAGCAGCAGGTCGCCTCAGCTGCAATGTGGGTGAACTTTTGGAGTTCCCCTTCTCATCTGAGAATGAGACCCACATACCGGAGGGCTCAGATATGTTTATAAAGTAAACAGATAGTCTGCAGTCTCGTAGTCTAGAGGTTGGAGAGATGGGCTTTTCAGTGGAAGGAGATTTGAATCCTACATGCAAATTTGTGTGTGAGGAAAATCAATGAACAATTATCAACTAATATCTTGTGTGTGGAATGAACTCTCACATTGGTGACATTCAGGGACCAGCAGAGGTCTTCTAAGGGTGCCACGGTACAATTAGGTCAACCTTGATTTTGCTGTAATTTGATGACCATGCCGCAACATCTCCTGCTGCTTTTAAAAATACAAACTGTTGAAACCAAAGGGAGCTCTGAGAGAACATGTGGCTAGTTTTGTGATATTTACTGTACAGGTCTTTCTCTTAAAGTCTGTGTAAAGTCAGAATAAATGTGTGTTCTGAGTTTGTCAGACCAAAGAAGAAAGTGTTATTAACCATCCAGCCAAATTTAAATTATTAAAAATATCGACAAGTTTATGAAATTAGGTGTCAAAATCATGTAAGAATAAATTGTCAGCTCCAGGACTGTGGGGGCGTGTCCTCTGAATGTGCTGAAGCCACGCCCACTCGTTGGAGCAGTCAAGCAGCCATTTTGAAGTGACTGAAACATGTCAGATGAGTTCAGAAAATGACATGACTAACCTTAAAACACTGAGCGAGATGAATTCATCTCTATCTCTCTGCTAGGGGTGCAGGGGTATGCTCAGGGTGGCCTCAGCGTGTCATCGAGCCACTCTTTAAGGACCGCCCACAAAATCCTGGACTGAAAACTGGTGAAAAACAGTTCGAACCTCTAACTCCACATTTCAGTAATATATCGTTCAAAGTCTTTTCACATGTTTTCAGCAACTATTTTCATATTAAATATCAACATATTTAATGTGTTTTAAAAAAAAATCTCAGAATTGCCTTACACAGACTTACACAGACTAAATGACTAAATATATGAAAGTCCATTAATGTGAAAACTGTTGGCACAGTGATTAATCTGCAGGGTCAAAAAAGAGAGTATAAATGAACAAATATGTAAGCACAAACATGGTTTAACACAAGCAAATACCAAATTGTGACTGTAACAACGTTTTAGTTCTTCAATAGAAATTATGTGATTGAATTTGACAAATCAAATTGCAGTTGTATGAGCCTGACCTTGAGTATCCTCTCACTTTCCATCCAGCTCAAAATTTTAATTTGGTTTATGACTACATGCCTGCATAACTAATGATATTCCCATTACCCTCAACTGTACTTTGTTTTTGCTCCCAAATGCTAAATATTAGCATGCTAACATGCTAACAATTATACCTGCTTAACATCAGCATGTAAGCATTATGAGCATGTGAACATTTAGCTCAAAGCAGTGTGAAGTGCAGACTCACAGAGCTGCTGGCATACATGGACATGACATGGACGTGATGCAGCCATAGACTGTATAAATCATGGACATAGTCTCTGTGACATCACCCACAGGTTTCTGAAGAGCTCTTGTGAAGCTCAGTGTGGTGTACACCGTTTTCACCACTTCATCATTGCACTTCTCAACATAAAATATTCATCTGTCCGTCAAGATCAAAATGGCTCACGGCTGTTGTCTACCTGAAAACATTTTAATTAATTAAGAGTGATCTTATCTTGAGGCTTGGTTTCTGAAATCTGTTAAAGACAGATCAGAAAATCATGGCTGCCATGATAAACATTCAATCAAGACAATACAAACAATCATGAAGTATCAGTATGTAGCCACACCTTCAAAACATTCCTTTATTTGTAGTGTGCCGTGCACACCCATTGTCTGTACAGTTCTTGTCTTAGCATTTAAGAAAGTGTCCTGACAACCTCGACACATCTGACAACTTGGGTTAACTCTCTGTCTGTCTTGGCTAATGTTTGCACGTGTTCTTATTTAATGTGTTTTTACACTGCTCACAAAAAAATTTAAGGAACACTTTGAAAACACATCAGATCTCAATGGCAAAAAAACATGCTGGATATCTTTCCTGAAAGGAACTGGGTAATGTGTTAGGAATGAAAGGATGCCACATCGTTTAATAGAAATGAAAATTATCAACCTACAGAGGGCCAAATTTAAAGAGAAAGCAAAGCGAAAAAATGATGCTGCAGGCTAGTCCATTTTGCCAAAATTTCTTTGCAGCAACTCATAATGGCACTCAGTAGTTTGTATGGCCTTCACATGCTTGTATGCATGCCTGACAACACTTCTGGACAGTCTGCACTGCAACCTGGTGGCATCAGATGGACTGAAACATAATGTCCCAGAGATGTTCTATTGGATTTAGGTCAGGCAAGCGTGGGGGCCAGTCAATGGTATCAATTCCTTCATCCTCCAGGAACTGCCTGCATACCACATGAGGCCGGGTATTGCACCAGCGTAGGGTCTGACAATGGGTCCAAGGATTTCATTCTGATACCTAATAGCAGTCAGGGTGCCGCTGTCTAACCTATAGAGGTCTGTGCGTCCATCACTGACCCAACCGGTCATGCTGAATGATGTTGCAGGCAGCATAACGTTCTCCACGGCGTCTCCAGACCCTTTCACGTCTGTCACATGTGCTCAAGTTGAACCTGCTCTCATCTGTGAAACCACGGGGCGCAGACCTGCCAATTCTGGTGTTCTATGGCAAATGCCAATTGAGCTCCACTGTGCCGGGCAGTAAGCACAGGGCCCACTAGAGAACGTCAAGCCCTCAGGCCACCCCTTATGAAGTCTGTTTCTGATTGTTTGGTCAGAGACATTCACACCAGTGGCCTCCTGTAGGTCTTTTGTAGGGCTCTGGCAGTGCTCATCCTGTTCCTCCTTGCACAAAGGAGCAGATACCGGTCCTGCTGATGGATTACCAGGACCTTCTGCGGCTCTGTCCAGCTCTCCTAGAGTAACTTCCTGTCTCCTGGACTCTCCTCCACGCTCCTGAGACTGTGCTGGGAGACACAGCAAACCTTCTGGCAATGGCATGTATTGATGTACCATCCTGGAGGAGTTGGACTAATTGCGCAACTCTTACAATTCTCTTACAAGCAATAAGGGGGGAGAAGCTAATAACGTTATTTTGAATGGCTGTGGTACGGAGGTCGTCCGGGGGCTTGCCGAAAATAGCAATATGTGGGGTTGGAATTAGAGTTATGCCTAATATATCTGAAATTGTTTTAAAGAATAGTTGCCAGAATTCAGACAACTTGGGGCATGCCCAAAACATGTGGGTAAGATTGCATGGAGTCTGCGAGCATCTACTACATTTCTCACCAAATTTGTCTGGAGAGATATAGAGCTTTGAAAGTTTTTCCTTACTATAGTGTAACCTGTGGAAGACTTTAAATTGTATTAGTGGCAGTCTAGCACAGCTGGATGATGAGTTAATAGCCCCCATAGCCCCCTCTCAGAAGATCTCAGAGAAATTCAATTGGAGTTCTGACTCCCAGTTCATCTTAATCTTATGTAAAATAGATTCACTGGCTGAGGACAGTAAATCATAAAAACAGGAGATATGGCCCTTTGACAGGGTTTTAGCCTTGAGAGCCAGGTCTATCCCGCTGGGTGTTGGTATCTGTGGGAATGACGTAGCGTGTGTTTTTACAAAGTCCCGCAACTGGAAGTACTGGAAAAAGTTTGATTTATGTAGATTAAAGGTAGAGATTAAATGGTTGAAACTCGCAAATATACCATCAATGTACAAGTCTCCCAAACCATGTAGCCCTTTGTTTTCTAAGGCAGAGAATCCTGGGTCAATCTTTGCTGGAATGAACAGGTGATTATTACAAATTGGAGTTGCTAGAGGAAGGGAGAGCCATCCGAAGTGGCGTCTTATTTGTGTCCAAATTTTTAGTGTTCCAACAACAACCGGATTAGAGGTAAAACTTGACGGGGAGAAGGGCAAGGTACTCATGTTAAAGCTAGCAGCGACGAGGAGCAGGAGGCTGACCCACTCTGGCACCAACTGGATTGAGGGGAAGTAAACCAAGATATCATCTTATGCACGTTGGCTGCCCAATAGTAGCCAATTACATAACAATGAAAGTTAATGGAGTGATTCCTAATAATTTTAGTAAAGGAAGCATATATAACTGAATACAATCTGAATCCAATCTGTAAAATAAGGCTTAAACCAGGTCAGTGTGGTTCCTTTAATGCCAGTTAGATGTTTGAGTCTGGATTAGAGGAACAAAATGTTTCTTTGTGAGAAGAAGTGACTGTGATTCTAATGAAACATTTCACTGACAGTACTCTGAATGAGTGTATTTGCTGTTAATGTTGTGTTCTGAAGAACTTAATGTGTGTTTTGTTCTCTTGGTTCCCGGCAGGGCTGAGCTCTGAATGGATGCTGGACCGCTCTGGGTTTCGGTCTCTTCATCGTGCTATGTATGTGTATTTTATTGGATTAAAGTGACGGATCAGGCCTTTCTATAAAAGGAGGATCATTTACCTCTGTCATCTTTCACCTTTTCTAACTTGTACAAGATGTGTATAAAGTCTGTATTTCTTGCTTTGTTTTGTAACATCACATTGTAAAACTTAAATCATAGGCATATACTGCACTGACATAGCCAAACTAACATAAACTGATCAGGGGTTAATTCTGGAAATTGTTTATTTTTATGATGATTATATTTATCCAAATATCTACATTTTCTTACCATCTGTTCTGTGTTGGATTTTAAGCAGTGTCACAGTAAAAGTTGACAGTCACCACCATGTGTTTTTATATGCTCATTAGTTCTTTAATGATGCTGTATTCATTAACATATTAATGTGTGTGTTTTACAATAGTAGTAGTAGACATCCTAGAGATCTCTCATCATGCACTGTTGTGCATATCAAGCAGATCTAGCAGAATATTCACTTCATTTTTGAACATGGTGGTTCAAATTAGAATATTTTCCACAACCACATGAAGACAGTTTGTGTTGTGTTGAGATCGGGTTTGTAAGTTTGAATTTAAAAATAAGAATCTGATTTCAGCAGTTTTTAAAGTGTTTAAAGGGCAGTGCAGCTAAAGGATGCCATCTACTGTAGCAGGCAGTGCAAAGAGGGACCTCTAGGATAACTCACCTGTGTGACCTGCAGACTGATGTGATGTTTGACATGCATTTCTATGTGTATCACTGGTTCTGTCAGTCATTCTTTTGACACTGACTCATTGTTTTGTACTTCAAATCGTTCACTGTTCACTGTGGATCTGCTGGCCAGGCCATTCTTCTTTCATTGTGAATCCCATGTTACAAATATGTTACTTTAATGTTTTTATGTGAGGAAACTAGAGAGTTCAGTCCACCCAACATGAAGAATTCTTTTAGAATAACTGCTGTTTTATATATATATATATATATATATATATATACAACAGTACATTTGTGAAAAGATCATAGTACATGTTGTTAGAAGAATAAGAAGCAGAAGGTGTTCATGTTTTACATTCAGGATAACACACATGGATTATAAAGGTTGTGTTGGTGTTTTAGTTTGACCTAAAGGAAAGTCAGTTTTGTGCCTTCTGAGCTGCTGTAATGCTGTAATGTAGAAAACACTAAGCTGTGGTCATGTTTTGGATTGAAGCTGCAGTCGATAACTTATTATAACTGACTATGTTAAACATTTAGACTGGAAAAAGTCTGAATTAAAGGGTCGGTTCAACCAAATCACAAAAAAACAATCTCACATGCTTGACTTAAGAGAGAACAGTATGGTGGTCATATGACAGGAAGAATATGATTCTATGTCTGTGTAATCCCACAGATTCCTAAACTGAGTGAACACATACATAATCTGAGGGCAATGGAATGACTGGACCCTTAAAACAGACTTTGAAATCCCACATTGTCTGATTTTTGTCTGATTGTCTCTCCCTGTATACTAACCGCCAAAATAAAACATGAAATTTACCCTATGGTTTATAACAGGGATGTGCAATACAAGTAAAAAGTAACGTCACAATATTAAACATGTTTTAAAAGCATTTTTCATTTTTCACTAATTCAATGTGATGTTAGTCTATGTTATGTATATCTGAAGGGTTCACAAATAATCTGTTTAATCCACTTCAGTGTGCACTTTACCTTTTAATCACATGTTGATGGTTGGTCCCACTGAAGAAGTTTAGTCTTTTGATTCAGACACATCCTCTGTTGCCTTGGTTTGCAGTTGCAGCAATACTTTTTTTATTATTTCTGTGCATTAGAGGAAGTACAGCTTGTTGTTCAGAGAAATGTGATTGTGTTGAAGATTGTTGAAGCATCGCTGACTGATTCTGGGATGGTTCAAAGCCTCGAGCAAGGACACTCAAATAGGGTGTGGTTATGAAACCACACCACCCTGCTGCTATATAACTCTGAAAGTAGTGGACAGATCGTGAACTGTAAACTCTGAGAAGATAAAAGAAAGTGGATTTGTCATGAAGAGAAAAGGTGAGAATGTATGTGACTTTTGGATTGAAGGGACTCCTTTATGGAAGAGTATGATGACTGCACAGCAGGAACAGGTGGGTTCAGACAGACAGACAGACAGACAGGAAGAGATGAGACAATGAAGAATCTGAAGGTTCATGCTCAAATGAAGGCTTTTTAACTATGATGTGTTTTACAGGTCAAATGTACAGCGTCAGTTTGAAATGATTTCACAAATACTGCAAGAGCTGTTTCATTAGGTACTGATGTTTAATGTGTTTGTGCATTGTGTAAATGTAATAAATATGAAAGCCTTTTGCAGACCTCTGTTATGTTTTTCACTTGTTGATGTTGATACATGATCTATAGAATGAACCACAGCACTGCACAGGTAAAATCTAACCTCTGCTAAATACCAAATCGAGGTTTTGTCCAGTGCCGGCTGTGGCATATAGGCAGTATAGGCAAATGCTCCAAAGGGCGCCACAACTGGGGGAAGAAAAAAAAAGAGTAACTTTCACTTTTCTTATAGTAAAACTAGTTGGTACTATTATTTCTTGATATGAAAAAACAAGTCCACGTTAATTTAACTGAACAGCAAGGCCTATTAAATAATAATAACAATAATAATTTCCTAAGCCCTCCCCCCCAGCAAACAGCAAAGCCTATTAAATAATAATAACAATAATAATTTCCTAAGCCCCCCCTCTGACTGCTCAGACTGTACCTGCTCTCAGTTTTCTGACGTCACCTCGTTATTGACAATAATAATGTGAAAACACCAAAACTCTCTGGAGCTCGGGGAAGGAAGAAAAGAGAAGAAGAGGAGGAAAAACACGACAAAGACAGAGGTACAGTAAAGATGATGTCAGGTATTTATTTGTCTGCTGCTGAACGATAGTAGCTTGTTTTGACGTCAGTTCATGTGATGGAAAATAATAATGTAGGTAACTACTCCCACCTTACATTTCTCAGGCTCCTTTGTTAAGATTAGATCTGTTCAGCAGGAGTTTACATCTGTCTACATGTTTATTGACATGTCTAACGTTTGCTCTGCTTGTAATAATCAATCAAAATGTTTTTCATTTCCAACAACTTCATATATCAGAGTTGTAAGGCTGGTTGTTTGTTGTGTTACAGTTCATATTGTCTAAAGTGTGATTATAGTGTTAAACTTTACATCAGTGTTAAAGTGCACATCATTCATGTTAATACTTCATAACTTAGCATTCCCATATGTTATATTATACCGCAGTTCACTGCTTCTTTGCATTCTGATAATCAGCAGTTCACTGTAATGACAATAAGATTGAATCTAATTTGCATATCAGAAATAATTGCATTGTATATGATACATGTACAGAATAGGGGAAATCATGCCTCTCTTAGGTTTTTCATTTTTATTATTTTGTTTCATTTTATTCTTCGTATCATGTTTTTTTATGATTAGACTGTAACACCCATTGGTTTCAGAAACTCCTCTTCTCTCTTCATATGTGCTGTTGAGATATCTGAATCTCCCACAGTCACCAGTTATCGCCACTTCAGAAACATCAAGCGATCTTCCTGTCGCCTCCACCTCTTGTTTACAGTTTTTATATGTATATATATTATATTCAGTTTCTTGTGTGTTTGTATGTAAATTGGCAGTGCTGCCATGCAAGGGGGCCACCACCTTAAATCTTGCCTAGGGCGCCAAATTGGTTAGGGCCAGAAATGCTTTTGTCACTTCCATCTTTCCTTCAAACATTTTATATTTCCATTCCAGTATATTGAGCCTTGAACGTCTAGAGTGGGTGACACATTTGAAGACCACAGATAAGTTTTTCCACCTGTGGGATGCAGTGTTGGTAGGATCTGTATGAAGCTGTGAACACTTACCAAGCTTACTTGACAAATAATTGTTGGTTCTTCTGTAGTTTTTCTTTTTGTTGGTGTGCACCTCCAATACTGACTCACTGAGATAATGGCTCACTGATATAAACAGCCTCCTGAACTCACTAGTAGGTTTAGTAGGCTCCTATAGCCCATATAACACCTATTAAATAGATTGATAACAGTCAGATCAGGTCAAGAAAGAATCTTGTCAAAAATCCACATCTAGAGTGTGTTCTTAGAACAGTTGATTGTTCTATATTTCAAACCCATCATCACACCCCTCCACAGTCAGTCTAAAAACAGCACAGAACTGAAAAGACTAGTCTGTTAAAAAACTGTGTGAATGGACTCCTTACTGGGTCCATTCATCTTCAGGAATGGCTAGTAGTTTAATCAGATGGGCAGCTGATCTCTGGTACACCTTGTCCTTTACTTGAACATTAGCCAATCGAATGCTGCCTCTGTGCTGTGGTGGACATCCTTCACCTTGTCGACTGGCCAAAGGAATCAGGGAGATGGTGGTGGACAATCATGACCATATCCATGTCAGATTAATGTTCTCTGTGTCTTCCTGCCACATCTGATGGAGATAGCTGTGTGAGTGGAGGATCAGACATCTTTGGAACCTTTGGTTTGGCTCTCCATTTCTGGCATTGGGGACAATGATGTTGATGGTGCTGTACTGTTTCCCTGCCCTGAGGATCCAGAACCGACACTGAACCTCAGCAAAGACTGTTTGTGGTCCAGCTTTGTCACTGGGTGCTTTAGATGCAACACCACTGAGTGCACAATGTCTGAACTGAGGGCTCCTGTACTGGTGTCTCTGGAGACAAGGCAAGGGGAAGGAAACTTCCTGATGAGATGAGCTTGCCACTCTCGAGGGCCTCGTACTCTTCAGGAAAACTTTCCATCTGTTCCTGACACAATATGGTGGTTTGAGTCATTTGATAATCTGCAGCCGAGGGAGCTCTTGACTGATGACATGCTGTTGTCCTTTCATGACACTGCAGGTAATCCTTTTACTTAAAACATTAAAACTTCAGCTTCAAATATAAAAAAGGTGGATATGAGTTTACAAGGTCAAACTTTGACTGGACTGTTTTGACACTTTTGAGCCTATAATACTGAAGGAATCAGGTGACTGAATTTGACACAATCAAACCAAACTCACCTGTGGGTCAGCACAGTGAGTTGTCTAATAATCAGAAGGTTGCAGGTTCAATTCCTGGGGCAGCCAGACCAGCCCCCCAGATAACTAGAATCATTGCGAGCGCTTTAGATGCACTGTATCACTTGAGCAGTTGGCACCTGCATGGCATCCTCTGCCATCAGTGTATAAATACAGTATGTACAGTAAAACTTGAGAGCAGTCAGTAGACCACAGAATGCAATAGAAATGTCTATCTACCAAACTGCAGCATGATAAAACACAAAGAATTTACAAAACAGAGAAAAATATCACTTAATGTGATGTTGACATGATCTATAGAATGAACCACAACACTTAATGTCAAATAATCCCATAAATATTTAAAATGATTCTTTTTTAAATCATAGTTAAACACAAGTCATTTTTATTAGAAGGAATAAAGTATTTATTAATTGGAACTAAATAATAATGAATTCATCTTTTATTCAAAAATGATTTTTTAAACATTCATTTGACACCAGCAGAGATAGTGATCATGTTCATAAACTGTGAACCAGGAGTGCAAACAAACATTAAACTGGACTAACTGGTTCATGTCGTATGAAGTCCTGCACTCACCCCGATGCCACATGGTAGCTGATGGTCGGTGAGTGATGGGTGACAGATGGACGAAGGTGCCACTTTAACAATTTATTTATTTTACACTTTTATTTTGTACCATATACAGGGTATCAGTGAAATCCTGCTGGTTCTGTATATCAAGACAAATATGAAAGTACACAGAAAGAAGACCACATTATGGAAGTTTAAGAGTGACTAAGTTACACTGGAAATATGTTTTTTAATTACTAATTATCTATTCAATAATTCTGAGGCCCTTGTTAGTAACAAGGAAGGAAAAAATGGGAAGAAGCAACTTAATTAAATAATGTTAATATCATGTTAACAAAAGTAAAATTATAATTTGATTTATAGAATTATTTGTAATGTATCCAGCGCTGGAATTCCATGTAGGTCACATCGGCTGTGAATAAAATATAAAATATGGGCTGCTGAATATTAAACATATAAAGTTCACCATAATAAAAGCAATGAGAGAGCAATGCTCTGGAATGTAACACACACCGGTCCGTACAGTTCGCGGTTTAGCAATTACAAGAATGTCCTGACAAACCACCCACGCTCTGACTATCAAGATATAAACCAGCAAAGATTGTTGTCACCTTTTCTCTCTGAGGACAGAGACACACACTGACAGACAACGGGATACAAATCTACTGTATCCTGTACTGTAACTGAGTTACTGGGAATACTGGAATACTGCTACTGCCACTGGTTGCTTTAAAAGAGTTTTAGAGGAGCGACGACTCAAAGACAAAGCAAAGTGAAACCAATGTGAGAGTAATGCTTTGGAACACACCCCTTGTCATACAGTTCATGTCTTGGTATTTAAAAAGCTGTCCTGACTCCACCTATTCTCTGAATATCAAGATACAAACCAGGAAACAAAATTTGCTGAAAACAGAGACATACTGAGAGACAGGCGACAGGATACAAAGCTCACAACTTCCACTGAGAGAGAAGAAATAAGGAGTAAGGGGATTACTGGGAATACTGGAATACTGCTATTTCTACTGATTGCTGACTGCACATCTCTGACAGATACATTTAAAAGATTCATGGAACTTTCTAGAGGATCAGCTGGCTGATTTCCTGTCTGAAGAACTGGCTGAGTTTTCAGCCTCGCTCAGAAATGGCTGCTCGGGATTGTCAAGCAGAGATGGATTTCTCTTGTCCAATCTGTTATAACGTCTTCACAGATCCTGTTGTGTTGTCATGTAGCCACAGCTTCTGTAAAGACTGTCTGCAGAGATGGTGGGCAGAAAAACTGATTAATGAATGTCCAGTTTGTAAAAGAAGATCTTCAAGAAGTGACCCACCCTGTAACTTGGCATTAAAGAACCTGTGTGAAGCCTTCTTACTTTCACAACTTTCTCTAGAAGAGAAAGCTTCTGCAAAGTCTGAGGCTCTCTGCAGTCTGCACTCAGAGAAACTAAAGCTGTTCTGTCTGGACCATCAGCAGCCGGTGTGTGTCGTCTGTCGAGATTCAAGAACACACACCAACCACAGATTCAGTCCCATCGATGAAGCTGCAGAGGATTACAAGAAGGTCCTCATGAAATCCCTGGAGCCCTTACAGGAGAAACTGGAGACCTTTAATCAAACTAAAGTGAGCTGGGATCAAACAGCAGAACACATTAAGGAGCAGACTCTACACACTGAGATACAGATTAAGGATGAGTTTAAGAAGCTTCACCAGTTTTTGGAAGAAGAAGAGAAGGCCAGGATCACTGCACTGAGGAAGGAAGAGGAACAGAAGAGTTCCATGTTGAAGCAGAGGATCGTAGCTCTGAACAGAGAGATGGCAGCTCTTTCAGACACTGTCAGGGCCACAGAGACAGAGCTGAGAGCTGGAAGTGTGTCATTCCTGCAGAACTACAAGGCTGCAGTGAAAAGAGTCCAGCAGTGCCCCTGCTGGATGATCCA
Organism: Miichthys miiuy; assembly: GCA_036365135.1. Lineage (NCBI taxonomy): Eukaryota > Metazoa > Chordata > Actinopteri > Sciaenidae > Miichthys > Miichthys miiuy. Next base: position 492,022 of record CM071605.1, read on the forward strand.
CAGCTGCCCTCAGGAGCTCTGATAGATGTGGCAAAACACCTGGGCAACCTGACCTTCAACATCTGGAACAAAATGAAGGAGATGGTTACATATTCTCCTGTGATTCTGGATCCAAACACTGCAGCATCCTGCCTCTTTGTTTCTGAAGATCTGAAAAGTGTGAGATTCCAACAGAGAGAGAGACAGCTTCCAAAAAACCCAGAAAGATTTGAATTCTACGCCACAGTCCTGGGATCTGAGGGCTTTGACCCTGGGACTCACAGCTGGGACGTTGAAGTTATTAATCAGGCAGGCTGGGCAGTGGGTGTGACAAAAGAATCTGTCACACGGAAGGGAGACATTCTGGGTGGATCCTGGGAAATATGGTGTGATGGTATATACAAAGCATTCTCTCCACCACTTATTGAAACAATTCTCTCTGTGAAGAAACCACTCCAGAGGATCAGAGTTCATCTGGACTGGAACAGAGGAAAGCTGTCATTCACTGATCTGGATACTAACACAAACCTTTACACCTTCTCACACACTTTCACTGAGAGGCTGTTTCCATACATTATCACTGTAAATACAGTGCCAATACGGATATCACCAGTGAAAGTCACTGCACAGGTAGAGATGTAGGCTGATGATGGTGAGATGTATATGTCATTAAAATTAATGTCACTTATTTTGATACTTATTTTACTATCACTATGTTTACAATATGACCACCATTCTTGACTGTAAAATTGTACATAAAACATTAAAGCTTCAGTGAATGCATGACAGATGCTGTGGCATCAATGAGTTTACATCAGACTAATACATTTAAAGGTGCAGTGTCTAAGATTTGGGGCCTTTATTTTCAGAATAAGACAGACATGAAATCTAATATTCATAACTATGTTTTCATGCATGTATATTCAGCTGAAAATAAGAATCTTTTCATTTTGTTACTTAAAAATACTTAAAATTACCTTATATATCTACAGTGAGAGTGGGTCCCCTTTCATGGAGGCCGCCATATTGAAACACTGTGTTTCTACAGACTAAACTAAATAGTGACTGTAAACAGGGGGCTTAAAATGTTGTTTCTCTTTTACACTGAGAAGGTGAGGGTGACGTGAGGAGACTGCAATGCAGCGATTAGACTACTAGATTCTACACACTGAACCTTTAACCAACAAGTATGAAAGTATGAGGATCAGTGATCAGTCTGGTCAGGATTACATGTTGTAGGACAAAATCCATATGTAAACATGTAAAATGAAATGAAATAAGTAAATTCAACAACATTTTTAGTAACACTAACATAACACAAATAAAGTCATAAATCATATTTCATAAAAAAGTTCAGTAGTTAGCGTGGAAGAAATGAAGAAGATATGAGAAACTGACTGTTTGTGAAGCATTAGTTAATGAGTTACTTCTAATCAATTTGTATCTATTGATATGTTACTGAAGAAACCAGTAAAGAACAAATCAGAAACAACTTGATAATTGATAAATCGTTACGTACTTCAATCATTCCTTATTAATTCAATTATTGCTTATTTTTTATTGTATGCTTATTTTATTTATTTATTTTTTCTTGTTTTAACATTGACAAAGTGTAGCTCTGCCATATTTAAAATTTAATTACAATTTCTATGATTTTTGTATGATTTTCTTCCTGGTGAATTGTTGTATTCTGTATTTATAATAAATAAATAAAGTAACTAGCCTGAGAGACTTACACTGTGCTTCACTTCATCTTTTTATTCTCTTGTCACATTGAAAAGTTTGTACATCACACTGCTGTGTTCTACAGCGCCCTCAGTCTGTTTCTCAATGCAACAACACACAAGAATGTCTGTGCTTGCTTACACAGCAATGTCAATTAAAATAACATAAAATAATTCTAATAATAATAATTGAATACCAAATAGACATTTCATTTAATCACAAGTAAATTTGTGAATGAAAAATTAAATTGGCCTTTTGTTGCTTTTTGTTGATGTCAGAATGTAATTATAGATCACATAAGAACAAAATACATTGCTGGTTCACAACTCATGGCTACTTTGACCAAGGCTTGGAAATTTGTCAACCACAATCATGGCTAACAAACATTAAAAATGAAGTAAAATACACAGGCTTCCTCTTTTAGCCACTTGATGCTGCCAAGCAGTAACCTCTGTGTCTGGGAAATGGAGCCAATGTGGAAATACAAAACTGTAACCCCTACGGTGGCTGATTGAGACAAGTTACATAATATTTCCACCTCCATGAGTACCTGTGTTAAAATGTCTAACATCACAGAAGAAGAAATAAACATGTTTACAGCCTGGTACTGTTAAGCTTGAGCTTACGGCGCACACTTAACCCACGATGCAGACCACAGACAGGAATAGCTTTGACAGTTTATTTACAAAAAGTGACAAGAAAAAACACAACAGGTGAGGGCCAGGAGAATTTTCAGGGCTGAAGGGTGAAGGCTGGAGAACAGGCTGAGTGTGGCAAGCAGAGCAGGTGAGAGTGGCAGGGCTGGAGAACAAAGCAGACAAAACTTTACAATAGGTTCTTCAGTGCTGGTACAACAACGAACTGGTGGAGTCTGGGAGGGTGAACCAGAGCTAAATACTGCAGGAGCTTGATGAGATGCAGGTGTGAGAGCAGAGTGGATCAATGGGGAGTGGTTGGAGAAATAGGTCAGCCATGCCTAGCCTGCACAGACAAGGGAGAGTAGACAAAATGGACACAGAACACGAAGGGCAGGGAAAACACCAGGAAAACACAGGGTAATAGACAAACCTAGCAAATCCTACCAGTACCCCCTCTTAATAGGAGCCTCCCGGCAACGTCAGTGGGAATGCCATGGATAACATGTACAGTCAATAGTTGAGCGGACTCGAATTCTGAAGGCAACTTAGGCAGGGCTGCAAAATGGGCAGCCTTGGAAAGCGTTCTACAGCGGTAAGGATGACTGTCTTACCTTGAGACCTCAGGAGACCAGTGACAAAATCTAAAGCAATGTGCGACCAGGGTTGACCGGGGTTGGGCAGTGGGCGGAGGAGACCTGTGGGAGCCTGATGAGAGGCCTTGCTGCAGGCATAGGTGATACATACTGCCACATACTCCCGGTGTCCTTAAGCGCGTTCAGACAGGGACAGGCAAACCGGATGCGGCAGCGTTTTCAATTCATTTCAGTGGGGTCGTGTGTTTCCGCACCGGCAGCCAGCATTTCCACTGATTGCTGACACCACATCTCTGACAGACAACGTTGCGCATGAAAACAAAATGCATTGCTGGTTCCCAACTTGTGGCTGCTTTGACAGACAAGACTTGGTTCCTGAAATTTGTCAGACTGCTGTGTTGGCACATAAGCCACATGACGCTACCAACCAGTAACCTCCATGTCTGTGAAATAAAGCCAATGCGGGATGCAATTCCTCAATGGCCACTTGAGGCTGGCTACGGAACATGTTAAAAATGTTTGAAGTCCAACTTCATAGCAGAAATAAACATGTTTACAGCCTGGTACAAAAAACAGTTTTGGTCTCTATAGCTAATTTCCCGTTCATGACAACTGTACTGAGGGTGAATTTATATACAACTCACCTGTTCAAATGATATTAAGGCTAAAAGTTATGCAGAATTAACAGCGTGGCTGCTTTGATTGACAGGTAGGTGCTGTGCATTTAAAGACCTGTCCTGACTCTTATTCTCCAGATATCAAGATACAAACATATTACGCAATCACTGTAGTTTCTCCTTCATGTAGCTGTAGTCAACAGACAAAGTTAATTTGGGAAAACCAAAACTGAAAAAGTTGGTGCAAGTCAACAGAAATAACAAATCTTGAATCTGCATATTTTTTAATTAATATGACAGTTGGTAAGGTATGTTCAAGCTTTGAGTCACTGATTGGTTAGAGCAAAAACAGACTGAACTAGAAAATTGCATTTCCTGTGGAAAGTGTGGTGTGATGATCCTATTGTCTCAATTTTCTTGCTGATAGATTTTTCACCCCCTTCATAGAGGCATACTCAGCCTTTTTATCATATATATCATGTAGTTGATATTTCATATTACAAATTCTCTTGTATAGATTATCTGAATAGTGACTTGCCAGTTCACTAACTAAGTATAACTTACGCTGTTTTATTTTGCCTAAGTCAAAAGACAATGTGACTTTTTACAAGCTTTTCAAGATGGCAACTGCTTCAAAAGAGTGACGTCCATGATTCAGGGCTCGCCCCTATTGGTAAGTGATGAGGTTTACTATAATATATATTGCAGTTATTCACTCTTTTTTATTCAGTCCAGAATCTGTTGCTGTTATGAGTGAAAGGCTTTCTGTTAACTCTTTTCTGTCTTTTCACACAATATTTCATCGACAGTTTTTGTCGTTTTTCAACATCACATGATCCAATTAAGAAAGATTTTAAAACCATATTGTAATCTAACAGCTAGAGATGATGTGTATAACTAGAAAATGACAAAGGATCCTCTTTACTTTTGTGTTTTTATTTCATGAAAATCTCACTTGAACATCATTTCATGCCTCCTCATCATTATGTGGAGTTAGTTTGTTACTCATGCTTTATTGTTGACAAAGTTGAAGGTTTAAAATAGCTTAAGTCACAAAGACATGTTCAAAAATGTTCCTGAGTCATTTGTTCCTCTTATGTTACATCATTGACAGACATTGTTGTTTCTCAACATGAAAGAGTCCTAACATTTTTTTGTGGACTACAACCACCTGAATGATAATTCTAATATTAGTTCTAAAAATATGAAAACAAACTATGTACACTGCATATTGTTACCTTTTGTTTTTACAGCATCCAGCTGAATTACAAGAGTAGGACATAAATGTTAGAAACCAAATTTTTATTTATTTTTTTACTTATTCACGAAACATTTTTGGACCATTCGATGTTAAATAATCCAATAAATATTAAAAACTCAGTTATTTTATTATGATTCTTTTAAATTCATAGTTAAATAAATACATCTACTGTTTCCTAATAATGCTACTTCCACTGGTTGCTTTAAGAGAGTTTTAGTGGAGCGACGACTCAAAGCCAAAGCAACTCAAAGTGAAACCAAAATGAGAACAACACACCCCTTGCTATACATCTGTTCAAAGATGTCCTGACTCCACCTATTCTCTGAACATCAAGATACAGGAAACACTGTGCACTTGCTGACACACACAGATGCAGACACACACACCAAGAGACAGGCAACAGGATACAAAGCTCACAACTTCCACTGAGAGAGAAGAAATAAGGAGTAAGGGGATTACTGGGAATACTGGGATACTGCTATTTCCACTGATTGCTGACTGCACATCTCTGACAGAGACATTTAAAAGATTTAGGAACTTTCTAGAGGATCAGCTGGCTGATTTCCTGTCTGAAGAACCTGCTGAGTTTTCAGCCTCGCTCAGAAATGGCTGCTCGGGTTTGTCAAGCAGACATGGATTTGTTTTGTCCAATCTGTCATAAAGTCTTCACAGATCCTGTCTTGTTGTCATGTAGCCACAGCTTCTGTAAAGACTGTCTGCAGAGATGGTGGGCAGAAAAACTGATTAATGAATGTCCAGTTTGTAAAAGAAGATCTTCAAGAAGTGACCCACCCTGTAACTTGGCATTAAAGAACCTGTGTGAAGCCTTCTTACTTTCACAACTTTCTCTAGAAGAAAAGCTTCTGCAAAGTCTGAGGCTCTCTGCAGTCTGCACTCAGAGAAACTAAAGCTGTTCTGTCTGGACCATCAGCAGCCGGTGTGTGTCGTCTGTCGAGATTCAAGAACACACACCAACCACAGATTCAGACCCATCGATGAAGCTGCAGAGGATTACAAGAAGGTCCTCATGAAATCCCTGGAGCCCTTACAGGAGAAACTGGAGACCTTTAATCAAACTAAAGTGAACTGGGATCAAACAGCAGAACACATTAAGGAGCAGACTCTACACACTGAAATGCAGATTAAGGATGAGTTTAAGAAGCTTCACCAGTTTCTAGAAGAAGAAGAGAAGGCCAGGATCACTGCACTGAGGAAGAAGAGGAACAGAAGAGTTCCATCTTGAAGCAGAGGATCGTAGCTCTGAACAGAGAGATGACAGCTCTTTCAGACACTGTCAGGGCCACAGAGACGGAGCTGAGAGCTGGAAGTGTGTCATTCCTGCAGAACTACAAGGCTGCAGTGAAAAGAGTCCAGCAGCGCCCCTGCTGGATGATCCACAGCTGCCCTCAGGAGCTCTGATAGATGTTGCAAAACACCTGGGCAACCTGACCTTCAACATCTGGAACAAAATGAAGGAGATGGTTACATATTCTCCTGTGATTCTGGATCCAAACACTGCAGAATCCAGCCTCTTTGTTTCTGAAGATCTGAAAAGTGTGAGATGCCAACAGAGAGAGAGACAGCTTCCAAAAAACCCAGAAAGATTTGAATTCTACGCCACAGTCCTGGGATCTGAGGGCTTTGACTCTGGGACTCACAGCTGGGATGTTGAAGTTAATAATCAGGCAAACTGGTCAGTGGGTGTGACAAAAGAATCTGTCCCACGGAAGGGAGAGATTCTTGCTGGATACTGGGAAATATGGTTCTGTAATGGTAAATACAAAGCATTCTCTCCATCGCTGACAGATAACATTTTCTCAGTAAAGCAGCCACTGCAGAGGATCAGAGTTCATCTGGACTGGAACAGAGGAAAGCTGTCATTCACTGATCTGGATACTAACACAAACCTTTACACCTTCTCACACACTTTCACTGAGAGGCTGTTTCCATTCATTAACACTTTAAATACAGTGCCAATAATGATATCACCAGTGAAAGTCACTGCACAGGTAGAGATGTAGGATGATGATGGTGAGATGTATATGTCATTAAAATGAATGCCACTTATTTTGATACTTATTTTACTGAATCACATTATTTACAACATGTCTTTCAGACTAACAGAAGTTTGTAAAGGGCAAGTTTGTTACTCATTTATGTCCATCAAATTAACCTGCAGCAATGTTTCATTTTGCATATAATCCTAAAAGATTTGTGCTAAATGCTGAAAATTTGAATTAATTAGAATTTGAATTCAAATTCAAATTCCTTGTTATCATCTGAGTTTGCATGTTGTAGGACAAAATCCATGTATACACATATGCAACTAAAATATATAATCTACAACAATTTAACATAACAATAAGGGACAAAACCTTTTCAGTGGTTAGCAGGGAATGAATGAGGAATTAACTGCTAGTGAAGTATTAGTTAAAGAGTTAATCTAACTAATCAAATTATATCTTGTGATTTACTTAAGAATCCAGTGAAGAACCAATCAGTAACTACTTGGTAATTGATAAATCGTTAAGAAGTACCTTATCAATCATTTCTAATGGGCTATGTTATTAGAGATTCTATATTAATAATAGTAATATAAATGATTAGATCATGAATATCTGTGAATCAGTCATATGGAGCACTTTCTTCGTGTGTCTTTTATACTTTCTTTTTTTCACGTTTTTCTCTTTGCGAGCTTGCTCTTGTTCAGATGTAACAATGCAGTACTGCTGTCAAAATAAAACAAACAAGCGTAGCCTTGCCATATTTTAAACTGAATGACAGTTTTTGTGATTTTTTTCCTGGTGAATCGTAGTATTCTGTATTTGTGGGGAAAAAAATTAAAGTAACTAGCCTGAGACACTTACACTGTGCTTCACTTCATCTTTCTATTCTCTTCTTGTCACAGTGCAACAGTGTGTACATCACACTGCTGTGTTCAACAGCGCCCTCTATAACTCCCTCTCAAAGCACAAAGACGCAAGTGGTTTCCTTTGACGGGTTTTATTCTTCAGCAAGTCCTCAAAAACCGTGAAAACTAAAAACATACATAATACACAGTATTAAAATAACGTCAGCTATAAGGCTAACACATAACTGAAATGACAAACAAAAGGCTTTACCTCGTTGGCTGCGTGCACAGTGAGAGAAAGTTAGGCTTGATATCTTCAGTTTTTGTTCTTTTACAGCATTACACTTGTGAATAAACGTCCTTGCTCTAAAACTTGATGAGAGCATCTTTTCTGCGGCTGAACCCATGCCAGAGTCCATCTAACGTGTGGCTGGCCTACGTTGGTTATTTTCGTCACACGCACACGCACAGAGGTAAATAAAAGTTCCCATTTAGAAACCCAGGTAAGTATACAAAATATACCCAAATAAAATCAATATTAATTCTCCAATAACACTTTTCACACAAAACACTGATGTAAATGCTTGCAACTGTCACACCCTCAGTCTGTTTCTCAATGCAACAACACACAAGAATGTTTGTGCTTGTTTACACGGCAGTGTCAATTGAAATAAAATAAAATAAAATAAAATAAAATAATTCTAATAATTGAACACCAAATAGACATTTTATTTTGTGGGAATAAGTAAGTGGGAGACAATCTGCTACTTTAACTTGTGAATGAAAAATTAAATTGGCCTTTTGTTGCTTTTTGTTGATCTCAGAATATAATTATAGATCACATGAAAAAAAATACATTGCTGGTTCACAACTCATGGCTACTTTGACCAAGGCTTGGTTCCTAAAATTTGTCAACCACAATCATGGCTAACAAACACTAACAATGAAGTAAAATACACAGGCTTCCTCTTTCAGCCACTTGATGCTGCCAAGCAGTAACCTCTGTGTCTGGGAAATAAAGCCAATGTGGAAATACCAAAACTGTAACCCCCGGTGGCTGATTGAGACAAGTTACAGAATATTTCCACCTCCATGAGTACCTGTGTTAAAATCTCTAAGAGTTATTAATTTTCAGGGCTGGAGGGTGAAGACTGAAGAACAGGCTGAGTGTGGCAAGCAGAGCAGGTGAGAGTGGCAGGGCTGGAGAACAAAGCAGACAAAACTTTACAATAGGTTCTTCAGTGCTGGTAAGTTGCAACTTTACCGCGATAGGTACAACAACGAACTGGTGGAGTCTGGGAGGGTGAACCAGAGCTAAATACTGCAGGAGCTTGATGAGATGCAGGTGTGAGAGCAGAGTGGATCAATGGGGAGTGGTTGGAGAAATAGGTCAGCCATGCCCAGCCTGCACAGACAAGGGAGAGTAGACAAAATGGACACAGAACACGAAGGGCAGGGAAAACACCAGGAAAACACAGGGTAATAGACAAACCTAGCAAATCCTACCAGTACCCCCCTCTTAATAGGAGCCTCCCGGCAACTCTCCGGGCTTATCACGATGGTCTCGATGAAAGTCAATGATTAATTCAGGGTCCAAAATGAAAGAGCAGGGCACCCTCCTCAGGGCCATACCCCTCCCAGTCAACCAGGGACAGTTAGCCATCCAAGAGATGGCTAACTGTGAAATCCGGATGGTCTTCAATGAGACAGGCAGATGGCTGTGGTTTTGAAGGTGGGCAAAGTGGACTGGAAGAGACTGGTTTGAGCTGGGAGACAAGGTGGGGTGGAGCTTCATGTTGGCAGGCAGAGTGAGTTTAACGACGATGGGATTGATGATTTTCTCAATGGGAAAGGGTCCAATAAATCAAGGGGAGAGTTTGTGGGATGCAGTGAGGAGAGGTATGTTTCTGGGTGACAACCACACAGGCTGGCCAGGTTAATAGGGAGGGGCTGGGTTCCTGTACTTATTGGCAGTCTGCTGAGTCTCCTGGGTACGCTCCAGAGTGGACCGGGTTGCAAGTCCACTTCTTTGGAGGGGTGCAAAGGGGGCTGGTAGCCGAGAGAGCCTTCAAAATGAAAAGGCGGCAACCCTGTGGCAGAGCTGGGGAGATTGTTGTGGGCATATTCATCCCAGGACAGATGTTGGCTCCAGGAGGTGGGGTTGGTTTCTGCTGCACAACGTAAGGCACCTTCCAAAAATTGGATGGCCCTCTCAGCCTGGCAATTGGTTTGAGCATGGAAACCAGATGACAAACTATGGGTGGCTCTAAGGCTTTACAGAAAGCTTTCCAAACCTGGGAAATAATCTGGGGGGCTCTATTAGAGACAATGTCAGTGGGAATGCCATGGATCTGGAAAACATGTACAGTCAATAGTTGAGCGGACTCGAATTCTGAAGGCAACTTAGGCAGGGCTGCAAAATGGGCAGCCTTGGAAAAGCGTTCTACAGCGGTAAGGATGACTGTCTTACCTTGAGACCTCAGGGAGACCAGTGACAAAATCTAAAGCAATGTGCGACCAGGGTTGACCGTGGTTGGGCAGTGGGCAGAGGAGACCTGTGGGAGCCTGATGTGAGGCCTTGCTGCAGGCATAGGTGATACATACTGCCACATACTCCCGGGTAACCTTAAGCGCGTTTAGACAGGGACAGGCAAACCGGACGCCGGCAGCGTTTTTCAATTAATTTCAGTGGGGGTCGTGTGTTTCCGCACCGGCAGCCTGCAATGCAGGCGTTGCCGCAAAAAACGTTGCCAGAATCCGGGAGAGAAGTTGAGCCAGATTCAACTTTTGGGAAAACGGAGCCCCACGTCACGCTCTGGCCGCCAATCAGACACTCCAAACCTCCACAGACAGCCTGAAATGTCTCTGAAGCAGAGACTATCCAGGTGGATTCACGGACTAAACTCTGATAACAACCTGTGTGTGTGTTCTCACTTTCAGTTTATTTCATGTACCAGCTTCTAAATCTGAGTCGACTTGCAATTTACGCCCCAAAATATAGTGACACGTAGAAGTTTAATCTGATTTGTGTCCGATGATTAGAGAGGGGTGCTGTGCATTTAAAGACCTGTCCTGACTCTTATTCTCCAGATATCAAGATACAAACACATATTACGCAATCACTGTAGTTTCTCCTTCATGTAGCTGTCAACAGACAAAGTTAATTTGGGGAAAACCAAAACTGAAAATGTTGGTGCAAGTCAACAGAAATAACAAATCTTGATTCTGCATATTTTTTAATTAATATGACAGTTGGTAAGGTATGTTCAAGCTTTGAGTCACTGATTGGTTAGAGCAAAAAACAGACTGAACTAGAAAATTGCATTTCCTGTGGAAAGTGTGGTGTGGATGCCTTCTGCCACCAGCCCATGTACGAAGGCTCAGTCCTTGCCCCAGCGGCCCAGGGTTTGAATCTGACCTGCGGTCCTTTGCTGCATGTCTTTCCCCTATCTCTCTCTCCCCACATTCCTGTCATTTTTCAGCTGTCTCTATACTATAAAGCTTGGAAAGGTCATAAAATATATATCTTAACAATGTGAAATGAGCTGAAAAGAGTAGAATAGTATAAAATGGTACAATAGAAATTAGTAGAAATTTGTATGAAAAGGTAGAATTGTAGAAAATTTTGAAATGTTGTATAAAATTGAAGAATATTATAACAAAGTGTGAAATTAGCTGAAAAAAGTAGAATATTATAACAAAGTGTGAAATTAGCTGTAAAGAATAGAATATTATAACAAGGTGTTAAATTAGGTGAAAAAAGTAGAATATTATATAGAAAAACAGTGAAAATAGCCCCTCCCCCCTCAGGCTTGAGGTTGCCAAGCAACCAGGGCCAACTGCCAGGCCCTAATCAGAACAGAGCAGTTAGGTGCACCTGTTAGAATGTCAGTTGGTAATACTCAGAGAGAGAGAGAAAATGCTGAAACCACCCGTCGAACACAACGATTTTGTGGCCAAACCGTTTGGCCTATCATTGAATCGACTTCACTGTGAGCATCCTGAGCTCTTCCTGAACGTCTACATATATATTTTATGTGGCTACAGTTAGGAAATGGGACTTTTAGAGCGATGGAAAGAAACTGATACCTCCGTTTTCTGCCAGAAATGTTCCCTCTTTTTAACATTGCTGTTAATGTGGCAGTAGTTGGGTGTAGCTGATGCTTCAGAGGTCACACAGCCAAAACTATAAGTCTGACAGCTTTAGCAGACGAATGTGAGTGAGAAGACAAATTTTCCTATGTTTCTATGTATAAATTATATCTGTAGTGTGAAATTTGTGACCATGGGAGTAGTTTCTGTTTTATTTTTAGAAGTAGTAGTAGTTTAAAGTGTAGAATGTTTGTAGAAAGATTTGAAGGTTGTACAATGTATTTACTGTACCCTCTGGTCATCCACACCACTAATGAATTGACAAAGAAATGCAGTTCTGTCTGATTATGAAGCTAAATGTCTCAATGGAATTAGAAAATTTTTCTTAAATATGTTTTATACACCAAAAAATAACACCAAACATATGTAGTACTTTATAGTATATAGTAGTATATGTTCATAACAGAAGTTATCTCATGACACATTTCATATAGAGCTGTTCGAACTTTGAAACTTTTTGTCATTAATAAACTTCCATACATCTCTAATCTAGTCTAGTTTATTTGTGTGAAGAAGTGACTGTGATTCTAATGAAACATTTCACTGACAGTACTCTGAATGAGTGTATTTGCTGTTAATGTTGTGTTCTGAAGAACTTAATGTGTGTTTTGTTCTCTTGGTTCCCGGCAGGGCTGAGCTCTGAATGGATGCTGGACTGCTCTGGGTTTCGGTCTCTTCATCGTGCTATGTATGTGTATTTTATTGGATTAAAGTGACGGATCAGGCCCTTGTATAAAAGGAGGATCATTTACCTCTGTCATCTTTCACCTTTTCTAACTTGTACAAGATGTGTATAAAGTCTGTATTTCTTGCTTTGTTTTGTAACATCACATTGTAAAACTTAAATCATAGGCATATACTGCACTGACATAGCCAAACTAACATAAACTGATCAGGGGTTAATTCTGGAAATTGTTTATTTTTATGATGATTATATTTATCCAAATATCTACATTTTCTTACCATCTGTTCTGTGTTGGATTTTAAGCAGTGTCACAGTAAAAGTTGACAGTCACCACCATGTGTTTTTATATGCTCATTAGTTCTTTAATGATGCTGTATTCATTAACATATTAATGTGTGTGTTTTACATCCTAGAGATCTCTCATCATGCACTGTTGTGCATATCAAGCAGATCTAGCAGAATATTCACTTCCTTTTTGAACATGGTGGTTCAAATTAGAATATTTTCCACAACCACATGAAATTTACCCTATGGTTTATAACAGGGATGTGCAATACAAGCAAAAAGTAACAATATTAAACATGTTTTAAAAGCATTTATCATTTTTCACTAATTCAATGTGATGTTAGTCTATGTTATGTATATCTGAAGGATTCACAAATAATCTGTTTAATCCACTTCAGTATGCGCTTTACCTTTTAATCACATGTTGATGGTTGGTCCCACTAAAGAAGTTTAGTCTTTTGATTCAGACACATCCTCTGTTGCCTTGGTTTGCAGTTGCAGCAATACTTTTTTTATTATTATTTATTATTTCTGTGCATTAGAGGAAGTACAGCTTGTTGTTCAGAGAAATGTGATTGTGTTGAAGATTGTTGAAGCATCACTGACTGATTCTGGGATGGTTCAAAGCCTCGAGCAAGGACACTCAAATAGGGTGTGGTTATGAAACCACACCACCCTGCTGCTATATAACTCTGAAAGTAGTGGACAGACCGTGAACTGTAAACTCTGAGAAGATAAAAGAAAGTGGATTTACCATGAAGAGAAAAGGTGAGAATGTTTTGAAAACACTGCAGAATCCAGCGTCTCTGTGTCTGAAGATTATGTAACTTATGTAATATGGGGGCGCCCTGGTGGCTGCGGGGCCTTATGCAGCCGCATAGTCCGCATATAGCAATAAATGGCTCTGCTTGTGCTTGGTCATGGTGGAATTGTTGGTCTCTGTAAATAATATTATGAAGAGTACGGTCTCGATCGGCTCTGTATGGAAAGTATCATGAGATAACTTTTGTTATGATTTGGTGCTGTATAAATAAAATTCAATTGTATATGTTCTTGTAAACCATTAACTGTTCTGTATAACATGGCTGCTCTGTGTATTATACTGGGTAGGTCCAAAACTTCCATCACTGTATTCTTGTTGTGAATGAACTGACCCTTTGTGATAACTAAGTATAACTTACGCTGTTTTATTTTGCCTAAGTCAAAAGACAATGTGACTTTTTTACAAGCTTTTCAAGATGGCAACTGCTTCAAAAAGAGTGACGTCCATGATTCAGGGCTCGCCCCCTATTGGTAAGTGATGAGGTTTACTATAATATATATTGCAGTTATTCACTCTTTTTTATTCAGTCCAGAATCTGTTGCTGTTATGAGTGAAAGGCTTTCTGTTAACTCTTTTCTGTCTTTTCAAACAATATTTCATCGACAGTTTTTGTCTCGTTTTTTCAACATCACATGATCCAATTAAGAAAGATTTTAAAACCATATTGTAATCTAACAGCTAGAGATGATGTGTATAACTAGAAAATGACAAAGGATCCTCTTTACTTTTCTGTTTTTATTTAATGAAAATCTCACTTGAACATCATTTCATGCCTCCTCATCATTATGTGGAGTTAGTTTGTTACTCATGCTTTATTGTTGACAAAGTTGAAGGTTTAAAATAGCTTAAGTCACAAAGACATGTTCAAAAATGTTCCTGAGTCATTTGTTCCTCTTATGTTACATCATTGACAGACATTGTTGTTTCTCAACATGAAAGAGTCCTAACATTTTTTGTGGACTACAACCACCTGAATGATAATTCTAATATTAGTTCTAAAAATATGAAAACAAACTATGTACACTGCATATTGTTACCTTTTGTTTTTACAGCATCCAGCTGAATTACAAGAGTAGGACATAAATGTTAGAAACCAAATTTTTATTTATTTTTTTACTTATTCACGAAACATTTTTGGACCATTCCGATGTTAAATAATCCAATAAATATTAAAAACTCAGTTATTTTATTAGGATTCTTTTTAAATTCATAGTTGAATAAATACATCTACTGTTTCCTAATAATGCTACTTCCACTGGTTGCTTTAAGAGAGTTTTAGTGGAGCGACGATTTAAAGCCAAAGCAACTCAAAGTGAAACCAAAATGAGAACAACACACCCCTTGCTATACATCTGTTCAAACATGTCCTGACTCCACCTATTCTCTGAACATCAAGATACAGGAAACACTGTGCACTTGCTGACACACACAGATGCAGACACACACACCAAGAGACAGGCAACAGGATACAAAGCTCACAACTTCCACTGAGAGAGAAGAAATAAGGAGTAAGGGGATTACTGGGAATACTGGGATACTGCTATTTCCACTGATTGCTGACTGCACATCTCTGACAGAGACATTTAAAAGATTTAGCGAACTTTCTAGAGGATCAGCTGGCTGATTTCCTGTCTGAAGAACCTGCTGAGTTTTCAGCCTCGCTCAGAAATGGCTGCTCGGGTTTGTCAAGCAGACATGGATTTGTTTTGTCCAATCTGTTGTAACGTCTTCACAGATCCTGTTGTGTTGTCATGTAGCCACAGCTTCTGTAAAGACTGTCTGCAGAGATGGTGGGCAGAAAAACTGATTAATGAATGTCCAGTTTGTAAAAGAAGATCTTCAAGAAGTGACCCACCCTGTAACTTGGCATTAAAGAACCTGTGTGAAGCCTTCTTACTTTCACAACTTTCTCTAGAAGAGAAAGCTTCTGCAAAGTCTGAGGCTCTCTGCAGTCTGCACTCAGAGAAACTAAAGCTGTTCTGTCTGGACCATCAGCAGCCGGTGTGTGTCGTCTGTCGAGATTCAAGAACACACACCAACCACAGATTCAGTCCCATCGATGAAGCTGCAGAGGATTACAAGAAGGTCCTCATGAAATCCCTGGAGCCCTTACAGGAGAAACTGGAGACCTTTAATCAAACTAAAGTGAGCTGGGATCAAACAGCAGAACACATTAAGGAGCAGACTCTACACACTGAGATGCAGATTAAGGATGAGTTTAAGAAGCTTCACCAGTTTCTAGAAGAAGAAGAGAAGGCCAGGATCACTGCACTGAGGAAGGAAGAGGAACAGAAGAGTTCCATGTTGAAGCAGAGGATCGTAGCTCTGAACAGAGAGATAGCAGCTCTTTCAGACACTGTCAGGGCCACAGAGACGGAGCTGAGAGCTGGAAGTGTGTCATTCCTGCAGAACTACAAGGCTGCAGTGAAAAGAGCCCAGCAGCGCCCCTGCTGGATGATCCACAGCTGCCCTCAGGAGCTCTGATAGATATGGCAAAACATCTGGGCAACCTGACCTTCAACATCTGGAACAAAATGAAGGCGATGGTTACATATTCTCCTGTGATTCTGGATCCAAACACTGCAGCATCCTTCCTCTTTGTTTCTGAAGATCTGAAAAGTGTGAGATTCCAACAGAGAGAGAGACAGCTTCCAAAAAACCCAGAAAGATTTGAACTCTACCCCACAGTCCTGGGATCTGAGGGCTTTGACTCTGGGACTCACAGCTGGGATGTTGAAGTTAATAATCAGGCAGACTGGGCAGTGGGTGTGACAAAAGAATCTGTCCCACGGAAGGGAAAGATTCTGACTGGATACTGGGGAATATGGTTCTGTAAAGGTAAATACAAAGCATTCTCTCCATCGCTGACAGATAAAAATCTCTCTGTGAAGAAACCCCTCCAGAGGATCAGAGTTCATCTGGAGTGGAACAGAGGAAAGCTGTCATTCACTGATCTGGATACTAACACAAACCTTTACACCTTCTCACACACTTTCACTGAGAGGCTGTTTCCATACATCAACACTTTAAATACAGTGCCAATAATGATATCACCAGTGAAAGTCACTGCACAGGTAGAGATGTAGGCTGATGATGGTGAGATGTATCAGACTAACACACTTGACCAACATGTATGGAGGCACTGGAGGTGTACATGTAGAGATGTGTAAATAGCCATGTTTCATATTGCATACAATCACTAAAGCTTGGGCATTTTGTGATGGAAGTTATTTTGAGTTTGCATGTTGTAGGACAAAATCCATGTACAAACATGTGAAACAAAAATTAAATGAGTAAATTCAACAATTTCAGTAACACTAACATAACATAAATAAAATCAACATAAAAGGTTCAGTAGTTAGAGGGGAACAAATGAGGAACAAATGAGGAGCTAACTGCTAGTGAAGCATTAGTTAATGAGTTACTTCTAATCAAACTGTATCCAGTGATTTACTGGACTTTACCACTAGTTTACTACTTACTTTACTAGTTACTGGAGAAAACAGAAGAAAGAATTTATAACTGATAAATCATTATTAAGTGCTTCATTGGTTACTATATAGTAGGAAATGAAGAGATTCTATATTAATAAATCATAAGATAATGACTAGTTCATGAATATCTGTGAATCAATCAATCAAAGTTGTTTATTCTCTCACCTGTTGTTTACATGTTGATTCATTGTTTATGTTTTATTGTTCGCTTCTTTATATTTTTTATGTTTTCTTTTCTTGTTTTAACATTTTGCTCTTACTTTGTGACCTTGCTCATGTTCAGTGCACCAAAGTGTAGCCCTGTCATATTTAAAATTGAATAACAATTTCTATTATTTTTGTATGATTTTCTTCCTGCTGAATATTATTCTGTATTTGTAAAAATAAATAAATAAAGTCAGTAGCCTCAGAGACTTACACTGTGCTTCACTTCATCTTTTTCTTCTCTTATTGTCACATTGCAGCAGCTTTTTCATCACAATTGTTGTTCAAGAAGTAATTTTTGTTTCTTTTGCATCTCTGTTTCTCTGAGTGTGTACAGCAACATGGTATCTAGTGAGCTTCGGAGGTGTTGGGTTAGAGTTAGGTGTGTTTTTGAACTCTGAACAGAGGCCTGAACACGATCTGGAGGCAGCTGGTCCTCAGAGATAAAGGATGCACTTAAATTGTATGTATATGCATATGTATAGAGATATAAAAATAAGAGTGCAGATATATGTGAATATGTTATAAGATGGGGATTGGGTGGGGTGTAGATGGATGCATGCAGGATCATGCTGCAGAGGCCCCTAGTGTGTCACCAACACATTTCATTACATCCGAGTCAGAAGCATCATAAGTGTGGTTATGAGGAGTACCACTGGGTGTGAGGGGATTCTTTGGGGCCAACTGGATGAAATCAGGGCAGGAGGTGATAGAGTGTGATGATCCTCGACACGATCAGCAGCGGTCATTGGTTAAAAGATTTGGAAGCTCAGCATTAAAATCAGTGCAGATTAGATCCTGATTCAGTGTCACGTCAACAATAATGTCAAACATCATTTAGTTTTCAATCAATATGATGTTACTGATATTTACTCTTGCAGCAGCAGCTGCGGAAGAGAGCGGAAAAACGGACGCACCAAACCGGAAGTTGTGGTGTCCATGGTAACAAGTCAAAGTGACGCTAAACCGAAGTAGACTGTGTTCGGCTGCAGCTGCAGCTCTTTGACAGAAGAGTCAAATGTCCAGAAAAGCGCTGAAAGTCGTGGTGGAGTTAAACTTCAGAGCGGTAAGACTCGTCTCCATGTTCACCTCCACCGGATGTTACGTTACACTGAGTCTGTTTTCAGACAGACAGACAGATAGACAGACAGACAGCAGTCTGCACGACTGTGTGGTTTGAATGTGTTCTTACAGACAGGTCTGCTCCTCCCCCAACGCTGAATGACGTGTAATCAAGTATTCTGACAGTGTAACTAAAGAAACTAAACATTTTTTCACATGTTATCTGAACTTTTGTAATCTGATTACATGTAATCCATTACAACCCAAACCTCTGAACAGAGGTATTAGACATGAATAGATCATACAGACTGTATGTAGACCTGGACTTTTCATAAGTCAATTATGTCAAAAAAAGAATCAAATATAATAAATCCTATTACAGTATGTGGGACTGGATCCAGTTTATTCGGGAGGAATAAAAAGTAAAATCAGAGGCACAGTTAACACATTTTCACTCTTTCTTTGAATCTTTCCTGTCCATCCCATATATGAGAATGTGCCATTAAAGGTCCAGTGTGTCAGATTTACTCTATTCACAGAATATGGCAATGGAAGATGAAAGATGAAAAAACTGTGTGAATGGACTCCTTACTGGGTCCATTCATCTTCAGGAATGGCTAGTAGTTTAATCAGATGGGCAGCTGATCTCTGGTACACCTTGTCCTTTACTTGAACATTAGCCAATCGAATGCTGCCTCTGTGCTGTGGTGGACATCCTTCACCTTGTCGACTGGCCAAAGGAATCAGGGGAGATGGTGTTGGACAATCATGACCATATCGTCCAGATTAATGTTCTCTGTGTCTTCCTGCCACATCTGATGGAGATAGCTGTGTGGGTGGAGGATCAGACATCTTTGGAAACTTTGGTTTGGCTCTCCATTTCTGGCATTGGGGACAATGATGTTGATGGTGCTGTACTGCTTCCCTGCCCCTGAGCATCCAGAACCGACATTGAACCTCAGCAAAGACTCTTTGTTATCCAGCTTTGCCACTGGGTGCTTTAGATGCAACACCATTGAGTGCACAATGTCTGAACTGAGGGCTGCTGTACTGGTGTCTCTGGAGACAAGGCAAGGGAAGGAAACTTCCTGATGAGATGAGTAATGTTGGTGGTTTGAGTCATTTGATAATCTGCAGCCGAGGAGCTCTTGACTGATGACATGCTGTTGTCCTTTCATGACACTGCAGGAAATCCTTTACTTAAAACATTAAAACTTCAGCTTCAAATATAAAAAGGTGGATATGAGTTTGGATATGAGATATGAGCAATGCTTTGGAATGTAACACACACCGGTCCATACAGTTCACAGTTTAGTAATCACAAGACGTGTCCTAACAAACCACCCACGCTGTGATCAAGATATAAACCAGTAAACACAGTTTGTTACTTTTTCTCTCTAAGGACAAAGACACACACTGACAGACAACAGGGTTTACAACAGAAAATCTACAACTTCCACTCTGATAACAAAAGTAAGGGAGCTACTGGGAATGCTGGAACACTGCTTCTTCCACTTGTTTCTTTAAGAGAGTTTTAGAGGACTCAAAGCGAAATCAACTCAAAGAGAAACCAAACTGGGAATAATGCTTTGGAACACACCCTGGTCATACATTTCATGTTTGTTCAAACATGTCATGACTCCACCTACTCTGAATATCAAGATACAAACCAGGAAACAAAGTTCATTTGCTGACACACACAGACGCAGACACACGCACCGAGAGACAGACGACAGGATACAAAGCTCACAACTTCCACTGAGAGAGAAGAAATAAGGAGTAAGGGATTACTGGGAATACTGGAATACTGCTATTTCCACTGATTGCTGACTGCACATCTCTGACAGAGACATTTAAAAGATTCATGGAACTTTCTAGAGGATCAGCTGGCTGATTTCCTGTCTGAAGAACCTGCTGAGTTTTCAGCCTCGCTCAGAAATGGCTGCTCGGGTTTGTCAAGCAGACATGGATTTCTCTTGTCCAATCTGTTACAACGTCTTCACAGATCCTGTCTTGTTGTCATGCAGCCACAGCTTCTGTAAAGACTGTCTGCAGAGATGGTGGGCAGAAAAACCGATTCATCAATGTCCAGTTTGTAAAAGAAGATCTTCAAGAAGTGACCCACCCTGTAACTTGGCATTAAAGAACCTGTGTGAAGCCTTCTTACTTTCACAACTTTCTCTAGAAGAAGCTTCTGCAAAGTCTGAGGCTCTCTGCAGTCTGCACTCAGAGAAACTAAAGCTGTTCTGTCTGGACCATCAGCAGCCGGTGTGTGTCGTCTGTCGAGATTCAAGAACACACACCAACCACAGATTCAGTCCCATCGATGAAGCTGCAGAGGATTACAAGAAGGTCCTCATGAAATCCCTGGAGCCCTTACAGGAGAAACTGGAGACCTTTAATCAAACTAAAGTGAGCTGGGATCAAACAGCAGAACACATTAAGGAGCAGACTCTACACACTGAGATGCAGATTAAGGATGAGTTTAAGAAGCTTCACCAGTTTCTAGAAGAAGAAGAGAAGGCCAGGATCACTGCACTGAGGAAGGAAGAGGAACAGAAGAGTTCCATCTTGAAGCAGAGGATCGTAGCTCTGAACAGAGAGATGACAGCTCTTTCAGACACTGTCAGGGCCACAGAGACAGAGCTGAGAGCTGGAAGTGTGTCATTCCTGCAGAACTACAAGGCTGCAGTGAAAAGAGTCCAGCAGCGCCCCCTGCTGGATGATCCACAGCTGCCCTCAGGAGCTCTGATAGATGTCGCAAAACACCTGGGCAACCTGACCTTCAACATCTGGAACAAAATGAAGGAGATGGTTACATATTCTCCTATGATTCTGGATCCAAACACTGCAGCATCCTTCCTCTTTGTTTCTGAAGATCTGAAAAGTGTGAGATTCCAACAGAGAGAGACAGCTTCCAAAAACCCAGAAAGATTTGAACTCTATGAAATAGTCCTGGGATCTGAGGGCTTTGACTCTGGGACTCACACCTGGGATGTTGAAGTTAATAATCAGGTACAGTGGTCAGTGGGTGTGATAAAAGAATCTGTCACACGGAAGGAAGAGACTCTTGTTGGATACTGGGAATTAGAGTTCTCTGATGATAAATACAAAGTATTCTCTCCATGGCTGACAGATAAAAATCTCTCTGTGAAGAAACCACTCCAGAGGATCAGAGTTCATCTGGAGTGGAACAGAGGAAAGCTGTCATTCACTGATCTGGATACTAACACAAACCTTTACACCTTCTCACACACTTTCACTGAGAGGCTGTTTCCATTCATTAACACTTTAAATACAGTGCCAATAATGATATCACCAGTGAAAGTCACTGCACAGGTAGAGATGTAGGCTGATGATGGTGAGATGTATCAGACTAACACACTTGACCAACATGTATGGAGGCACTGGAGGTGTACATGTAGAGATGTGTAAATAGCCATGTTTCATATTGCATACAATCACTAAAGCTTGGGCATTTTGTGATGGAAGTTATTTTAAGTTTGCATGTTGTAGGACAAAATCCATGTACAAACACGTGAAACAAAAATTAAATGAGTAAATTCAACAATTTCAGTAACACTAACATAACATAAATAAAATAAACATAAAAGGTTCAGCAGTTAGTGGGGAACAAATGAGGAGCTAACTGCTAGTGAAGCATTAGTTAATGAGTTACTTCTAATCAAACTGTATTCAGTGATTTACTGGACTTTACCACTAGTTTACTACTTACTTTACTAGTTACTGGAGAAACAGAAGAAAGAATTTATAACTGATAAATCGTTATTAAGTGCTTCATTGGTTACTATATAGTAGGAAATGAAGAGATTCTATATTAATAAATCATAAGATAATGACTAGTTCATGAATATCTGTGAATCAATCAATCAAAGTTGTTTATTCTCTCACCTGTTGTTTACATGTTGATTCATTGTTTATGTTTTATTGTTCGCTTCTTTATATTTTTATGTTTTCTTTTCTTGTTTTAACATTTTGCTCTTACTTTGTGACCTTGCTCATGTTCAGTGCACCAAAGTGTAGCCCTGTCATATTTAAAATTGAATAACAATTTCTATTATTTTTGTATGATTTTCTTCCTGCTGAATATTATTCTGTATTTGTAAAAATAAAAATAAAAAAATAAAGTCAGTAGCCTCAGAGACTTACACTGTGCTTCACTTCATCTTTTTCTTCTCTTATTGTCACATTGCAGCAGCTTTTTCATCACAATTGTTGTTCAAGAAGTAATTGTTGTTTCTTTTTGCATCTCTGTTTCTCTGAGTGTGTACAGCAACATGGTATCTAGTGAGCTTCGGAGGTGTTGGGTTAGAGTTAGGTGTGTTTTTGAACTCTGAACAGAGGCCTGAACACGATCTGGAGGCAGCTGGTCCCTCAGAGATAAAGGATGCACTTAAATTGTATGTATATGCATATGTATAGAGATATAAAAATAAGAGTGCAGATATATATGAATATGTTATAAAATGGGGATTGGGTGGGGTGTAGATGGATGGATGCAGGATCATGCTGCAGAGGCCCCTAGTGTGTCACCAACACATTTCATTACATCCAGAGTCAGAAGCATCATAAGTGTGGTTATGAGGAGTACCACTGGGTGTGAGGGGATTCTTTGGGGCCAGCTGGATGAAATCAGGGCAGGAGGTGATAGAGTGTGATGATCCTCGACACGATCAGCAGCGGTCATTGGTTAAAAGATTTGGAAGCTCAGCATTAAAACCAGTGCAGATTAGATCCTGATTCAGTGTCACGTCAACAATAATGTCAAACATCATTTAGTTTTCAATCAATATGATGTTACTGATATTTACTCTTGCAGCAGCAGCTGCGGAAGAGAGCGGACGCACCAAACCGGAAGTTGTGGTGTCCATGGTAACAAGGCAAAGTGACGCTAAACCGAAGTAGACTGTGTTCGGCTGCAGCTGCAGCTCTTTGACAGAAGAGTCAAATGTCCAGAAAAGCGCTGAAAGTCGTGGTGGAGTTAAACTTCAGAGCGGTAAGACTCGTCTCCATGTTCACCTCCACCGGATGTTACGTTACACTGAGTCTGTTTTCAGACAGACAGACAGACAGACAGCAGTCTGCACGACTGTGTGGTTTGAATGTGTTCTTACAGACAGGTCTGCTCCTCCCCAACGCCGAATGACGTGTAATCAAGTATTCTGACAGTGTAACTAAAGAAACTAAACATTTTTTCACATGTTATCTGAACTTTTGTAATCTGATTACATGTAATCCATTACAACCCAAACCTCTGAACAGAGGTATTAGACATGAGTAGATCATACAGACTGTATGTAGACTTGGACTTGTCATAAGTCAATTATGTCAAAAAAAGAATCAAATATAATAAATCCTATTACAGTATGTGGGACTGGATCCAGTTTATTCGGGAGGAATAAAAAGTAAAATCAGAGGCACAGTTAACACATTTTCACTCTTTCTTTGAATCTTTCCTGTCCATCCCATATATGAGAATGTGCCATTAAAGGTCCAGTGTGTCAGATTTACTCTATTCACAGAATATGGCAATGGAATATGATATCCATAACTATGTTTTCTTTAATGTATAATCACCTGAAAATAAGAATCATTATGTTTTTGTTAACTCCTATGTTAAAATATGTTCATGTTATGTCTCTACAGTATGGACAAATTAAACTAGCTCTAGACTGTGCACTCCACAATGTTCATGCGTTTTGCAGCCGTCATAGTTTCTCTTTTACACTTGGAAGGAGACGGTGAGGCGAGGCGGTTGCACTCAGCCACTAAAACCTGCACACTGGTTCTTTAAGTTACACGTCCGAGTCAAAAAGTCAGCATCCCTACTAGTTCATGCATCATGCATGTAGCGTTTTTCTTGCATTGTAAAGTGGAGCTAGTTTGTTTAATTGAACGCACATTATTCTGTCAGTGTGGAACAATCATTTGTTTTTTATGATTTTTATGATGCTCCTCAGGTTTCATGTCCTGGAGTTCATCTCTCAGCCAAGGATGATATCTACCTCAGCATGTGCTTCATGGGCCAGTACCGTCAGTCTGAATGTCTCCCTGCCATCTTTCCTCTGCTGTTTCATGAGAAGATGACCTTTGAAAAGGCAGGTCTTTACTTATGATCCACGCGGAGGGACGGACAGCTATGATGAAGTGAAGTGTGAATGATCTGAATGAAGTACATGAAATGTGTGCATTTATTCAAAGATTTGAATCAGCAATGAGTTATTCTTAGTGGAGACATGTCTATATTGGACAGCATAAATAAACCTGACAGGTTAAATGATAAAAAAACAACATAAATATTTTGTTTGTCAAGATTTTCAGGCATGCAGTTGACCCTGGAGACATCGCTGTAATGCTTGAGTGTAAGTTAATATTTGGTTGTATACACTCACACTGTCAATCGCAGATTGTATTAGTGAAAACTAATTTTTTAAAAAGGGTTAGGGTTGGAAAGGGATGTGTTTGAACCAGCCTGGAATAAAGCCTACGATATTCCTATATTTTCTCTGGAGGAACACATCTGATATGTCATACATGATACTGTGGATCTTCTTTTACAACTTGATACCTTTCTCATCAGATGAGACGGTCAGAATTGAACTGGTGCAGCTGATTCCTCCAGGTGAGCTTGTCTCTCTTTTATATTCACACTTCTGTGTTCCACTGATTCTAATTGCAACTTTTACCGCAGACACTTCAACATAAACCAGCTTCTCTTTCCTGTTTCCACATAAGAATGTAATGTGTCTGCTTTGTGTTTGCAGTGGGTGACACTCTGGCGTGGTTTGAAGAAGATGCTCGACGTTTCTTATTCCCAGAGCCCAGACTGGTTCCCTCCTTCTCTGGAGTGGATCGAGAGGTCCTGATGACCCGAGCACCTCACTTTCCAGTAGGTCCAAGCGTGCAATAACGTTGTGCATGTCTGTTTTTAAGCATGTGGCTTAAAGGTACCACATGTAGCCTTTTCACATGGACACATTACTAGAACATTTTGTTACAAATATCTCCTCTCCTCTCTTTTTTCAGGGTATCGCTCCCAGGTTGGAGTTTTCCACCAAAACAACCATCATCGAGTGCTCAGCTGATGCAGAGACTTACATTTACCCCAACAAACCCTTGGTAAACATTATATTATGTGGCTCAAAATGTAATAAATCAAATTGCATCATATCGGAGATGAACACATTAACTGAATCAAACCAGAGTTTTGTCAGCAGACCAATAGATGGTGTGCCTGCTGCTGCAACAGCTGCTAACCACTGTAACAGATGACCATGGATGAGTTGTTCATTTTATATTTAGGCTGTAGATCTCTTTGAGATTTCCAACCTTTTGTTTCCAGAGGCCATTGATCAAGAGGAACAGGAAACGCTCAAGCAGGACGAGGACCTCCTCTCCTCAGAGGAAACCACCTCAAAACCTCAGAAGGATACGAGCGGGAGGAAAGACACAGCAAGTCACCGTTAAGCATTTCCAGATCGCGGTCCCTGTCCTCGGAGGGCTGGAAACACCCAGCGTTTGGCCCGACTCAGCCTGGACTCTGCAGCTCCGGGCCCTGCAGACTGGGACGCAAGCAGCACCTCCCAGCCTGTAAGCACACACAACATGTTTAGTCCACTTCCAACCAGCAGATGGCAGAGAAGAGCTGAGTTAGATAGGTCTCCACACAGTTGTTTCAGTTAGTGTACTCAAACTCAACCTCTCTCATCTCATAGATTCTCTCCTGTGCGTGTAATGATTGACACCTGAGAAGGTTTGAGAGCTGTAGACATTAATAAATACTTAAATTTGACATCATCAGAGACATTCTCAAACTGTGCAGAGAACTGTGTTTTGGGGACTGCTAATCATCTGATATTTAATTGAGGAAGCAAAGTTGTTTCAGAAAACAGGCAGATGATTTAGTAAAGTTTGTGACAGTGAAATTAGTAACATTTAATAAAAACAAGAGTATCAGAGTAGAAAGAAAGAGACTAGTGTGTAGAATTTAGTCGTACCAAACTGATTGCAACCTTCGCCTCACCCTCTCCTTCCTATTGTGAAGGAAAACTACAGCAGCAAAAACACAACTGTAGAAACATGGTGGTCCAACATGAGCCGGGCTCTGTGGAAGAAGTCTTGTGGCTTCTAATGAATATAAAAGGCTGATTATAAAGTAACATTTTTTTTTTTTTTTTACGTTCTTTAAATGTAGATACCTGAATCTTAAACACTGGTTCTTGAAATTAGAAGTTTAAAGTCCATGTAAAGGCATTTCTGAGATTTCTTTCAAAATACATTAAATATGTTGGAAAATAGTTGCTGAAAACGTGAAAAGACTTTGAATGATATATTACTGAAATGTGGAGTTAGAGGTTCAAACAGTTTTTCACCAGTTTTCAGTCCAGGATTTTGTGGGCGGTCCTTAAAGGGTGGCTCGATGACATGCTGAGGCCACCCTGAGCATACCCCTGCACCCCTAGCAGAGAGATAGAGATGAATTCATCTTGCTCAGAGTGTTTCAAAGTTAGTCATGTCATTTTCTGAACTCATCTGACATGTTTCAGTTGCTTCAAAATGGCTGCTTGACTGCTCCCATGAGTGGGCGTGGCTTCAGTGCATTCAGTGGACACGCCCCCCACAGGAGGATTGTGATTTCTTCTTTGAAAAGTTACACAGCCTCACTGTTTTTCTGATTTTGCTGTAGTTTTAAATTGGTACCAGTTTACAATATCTGTGTTGAGTCTCAAACCAGTGTCTTTTTATAGTCACAATAAAATCCAACCTCTTCCTGCCAAAACAGCTTCAGTCCTGCTTGCGTACATCCTGTAGCAGTTTGACCTGCTCACTGTTGTTATCCTGTATGTATGTAGATGCTGGCTTCGTGGCCTGGAGCCAGTCGTTCTGCCTCGCCCCACCGCTCTGCAGTGTTTACCAACTCCTCTTCACCTTTGACCAGGTCTTCATCCACAGGTAGAAAATCCTCATATAAAGCTGCTTTGTTGTTACTAAACAGGGTTTACAGTCTGAAACAACTTACTGTAACAGCTCATAACATTTACCATTATCGTTATACTGCTCTGTTGACATGACTCACTGTTGGTTTGATGATAAAAATGTACCATAAGTTACCTATTATGACCTCCTTATACTCAGCTTTATACTATCATAGATACTATCAAAGAATCTTCTGTGACTCAAAAACATTTTTCCTTTTTTTTTTTGTTTCAGGAGATATTCTCCAACTGGCAGAAGAAAATCTTTACCCAGTGGTTTGGTAGGAAGAGTTTATTTTCTTCCTCTTTAACCTCATAGACAGGATGTCAGGGGATTTATCAGATGTTGTCCTAATTCAGCAAGCATTAAATATGTAGTTCAACATTTTGCTTTTTTTCCAAGAGATCGCTACCAAACATACATATGTCTGATCGTGGTTAGCCTAGCTTAGCATAAAGAGAGGATGCAGGGGGAAACGGCTAGCCTGGCTGTGTCCAAAGTTCAAAAGTACATGTACCAACGGCTCTAAAGCAGGTTCAGCCTCCTGGAGTCTTGTCTTCACAGCAGGAAGGTGTATTTTGGAACCTGGACGTTGGAACTACAGTAGAAGCTGGCCCCTGGTTTCCAGTCTTTATGCTAAGCTAGGCTAACCACGCCCTGACTCAAGCTCCATAAAGTCATAAACAAAAGATTCATTTCCATTTTCTCCATGAAGAAAAAACATCCTGGGACTTTGAAATACAGGATTAGAACCTGTGACTCCCAAATGAATTGAGGTTTATATCAGTAAGGTTTGTATACTTCATTTAAGAAACACAAAAATGTAGATTTGCCATGTGTATCTCTTCAATCGAGTGTCTCAATATACGATAAATGTAAGTTACTGATGGAACCTTTAATAACTGCCATTGAGACCAGCATTAGAGAATGGAATTAACTATTTGCAGTTATGTAGATGTATTAATACGATGATTATCTGATAATGAAGATACCAATAGAACGTCACTTCTCTCTGCTTCCATCGGCAGGTTGGAGGAATATCAGGAGATGACTCCAGCTCTTCAGAAACCCAGGACTACCACCAAGATCCTGACCCCTCAAGACTGTGGCAGTCTTACAGGAACAGGCCAGGCACAGCAGGTCCTTTGCTCGACTAGTTTTGAATATTGACATCTGTAGTATAATCATGCACATCACTATAACGGTAGAGAATATAATATAATAATCTAATAAAATATTTCCGCATATGCAAACTCTAAAGAAGATGCAGTGTTGGGGCTGTTAGTTCATCTATTCTTTGCACGTTTCATTAAGATAACAGTTAGGGTAGCAAGATGACAGATGATGTTCATTTTTCAAACAAGTAATGATGACTCATAAAATCTGATTCCCTGATTTTTGGTATCATGTCCAGGTCTCAGTCCAACCCACACAGAGAATGGGAAGAGGTCCAAGAGCGTGTCCGGGGACTCCTCACCACACCAAAAGCTATACGCCGACTTCACTATGTAAGTAATACATTAGATATCACAGCATCAGTTGTGTGTTTCAGTCTGGTGTTAGATGTGTTGCCAGTTTTACAGGCCACTTTTGGTTCAGTTGTTGCAGTATTGCAGTTGTAGATGTACAAATAAAAGTATTTTGCCATTACTAGCCCTTCGTGTTTTTATCTAAGAACTGCCCTCCAAACATTTTCTCCATTGAAGTGTCTGCAGGAAGTGTTGAGTTTTACTGATGGTTAACTTAGTAGCGAACAAAAAAAAAAAAGATTTGAATAATCTATTTGTTTATAAAGTGATATTTGTGGTTAATTACAGGTCATTTCATTCATTCTTGGCCTTTAGTGACCTTTTTAATGGGAGTTTGTGTCGTTTGCTACTTTAATGCATAAATGACTGTAGGAACGCATTAAAAATCACATATTAAGGATAAAACAATGTAAAGAATATAACTGTGACTGTGTTTTAGGGGGCCACACACTCCGAGATAGACAGGGTTTTAGCCCAGCGGTCCATCTCTCCAGGTCCACCATGACGTCCTGGGCCAGGCTCTGGAAAGGTGAGTTGGTCTCCATGAGGTTCACCTTTGCCCTCTTGGGACGTCCAGGTGATCTAGTGGTTAAAATGCATGTAATTATAACATCTCTGGCTTAATTCTGGTTAGCGAACTTTGTTGCAAGTCAAACCACTTTCTCTCTCTATGCTGTGAAGTATCCAGTGCAGGCAGAAAACGAGTCAGAAAATAGTTTCATTAGCTGACACTTGCGGCTCAGACATGATGTAAAGACAGTGAACAGTAAACAGTGGCACTGATATCGATGTTTTTAAATGATGCTGGACTACATGCATACATTGTTTCCTATATAAACATAGTTTATAAAGCACTATAATTTCGTAGTAGGCAGATAAAGATGCTTTAAAGTGTTTATTATTGTGCAGTATTTGTCAATAATAAGAACCTTTCCTTTGAAAACATATTTTATACCTTTCTTTTATTGTCTTGTCATTCATGATCTGTTTATATACCAGCCTCCACCTAAATAAATTATTGGTAAAGCTGTTGAAATATACATTAATAAACAATTATATTGGCTTACAACTACTTTATAGTGTGTTACAAACCGTTTATGAAATGTTAATTAGTGACCTAGATGTCAAATAGTATCAAAAATTCTGTTTCATTTCCTAAAATTCTAAATGGTTTAAAACTATGCCTCTAGAGGGCAGTAACTGTACCATGAATACCAAGTTAAGTAACATTTCTGAGGCACTTGTGTCATTATTTCATGTGTGTGATGTCAGATCTGTGTTTTCCGTCACCTCTAGGGGAAGAGACCATCACCTTGCCAATGAAGTCCTCAGATGTCATGACTCTTGTGATAATTGTGTGTGTAAAAACAGAGACGTGTTTGACTGCAGTGGTTTGATTAATGCCTACACAACCTGTATTCATGACAAAATAAAGTGTTTTATGCTCAAATAAACCTCATTGTTATATCTAAGTTTCAGCACAGCCAGGTGGCAGTAGTATGAGTTTGATGTCATAAGTCGCCATCCCGTTAATCTATCAAGTTGACATTGTGGAGTCCTCAGGTAAATCATCCAAAGGCCATTAAAAGCTAATTGTGTCTGTGGCGATGCAGCTCTGTGTAAACTACTGCTATATATCAGAGAAATAGCTGCTCACTGCTGTATGACTATAAGGCATTAAGCACAGACTCCATCAGGAACATTGTGATCTATTGTTGAATGGCTGCTGAAATAGAACTCTATTCTGGTGTTATAAGCAGTCAAACTATTAGGCCATCGAGGCAGTCCAGGTTTTTTTAGTGGTTTGCTTGGTCAGTTTTAACAAAAGTCTCCAAATAATGTTATAAATAACAGTTTGGAACTAGCTGTTGTCTCAAAAGAGTCAAAAGACTGTAGCTTATGGGGTTTTTCCATGGGCCAGGATTGGTCAGCACTGTGCGAGCCTTCAGCCTACGGCCTTACAGCAGGAAGTTGCTGCACTGCTCTGGTCCTGCGTGCATGCCTTCCCTGTATTGTGCTGTATCGTCACGGTCACTAGTTTGACTCCAGAGGCAGAGTGGCACAACATCACTGCATCAGAACAACGAAACTGATCAAAAAATGGTCAGCAAGCATCAAGTGCTCCATGTTGGACACCACCACAGAGGTGAAATATTTCACTCTGATTAGGCGAGGAACTAAAAATCCACCACACGTGATCAAGGTGATCAAGGTAGGCAATGCCTTTTACTGCGTTGATCACTTGTAAGGGAAAAACCAGTCATGCCAGACATAATGATGACCACAGAGTACTCTTACAGAGACCAACAGTTCATACAAAGACTAATCCAATGATTTCCAAGCCAGGTGGTTCAACTTTTGTCGAAGCAAAAGTGTTTATGCCTGCATCAAAGGCAGTGACAGTGTAAGGGAATTTTCTGTTCTAAAGTTGTGGTTACGCACGGTCAAGCACATGTCCTGAGGTCACTGTAAGGTTAAATCTTAGATTGGTATGGAGACACTGACTTCTCTCCTTGAGATGCAGAGCAGCTGTATGTTTGTGTTTAGGAAGGCATCCTTTCTGATCATCACCATTACTCACAGGTCTTTCTTACGGGATTTCTTCCAAGCTGGACCACTAAAATTAGCACGGCTAACTATTGGGGATTTCTTGACTTCCATCTTTAAATGGAACACGATACGGTACGATACGATATGGTGCTGTAAACTACTAGATTGATCTGTTGTCCGAGAATACATACCTCTATACCATTAGCATGTGATGGATAACAGTATCACTGAGTTGTGTTGAGGTGGGTTTTTTCCTGCAAGGAGATTTGAAAGGTATTTGGCTCAGACTCTAGCAATGGTGTAAAGTAAACCAATCAAATAAAGGCTGCTTTTACTACTATATTCATTGTGTTTCTGAAAACAGGCACCATTCTCATCATTTCAATGGTAACCAAGGTCAGAGGATGCGGCTGTCTCACTCCTAGACACAACAGATAGGTACATCACGTTGAAGTCTCTAAAGAGTCAGATAATGATGCTAAGGTCAACATATTTATTTGTTTGTAGACTAATGACCATTTGGCAACTACCTTATACTGTATTGACTATTGGTGTCACTATTCTGAAGGTTTATACACTATATGGACAAAGTATTCAAATGCCTGACCATTATACCAACAGGGACATTGTATTCAAATACATACTTTAATATGGAGTTGGTCCCTGTTGCATCTGAAACAGCTTCCACTCTTCTTCTTGGAAGGCTTTCCACAAGATTTTGTTTGTTTCTGTGGGAATTTGTGCCCATTCATTCTGTAGAGAATTCATGAGGTCAGGCACTGATGTTGGACAAAAGGCCTGGCTCGCACTCTCCGTTCCAGTTCATCCCAAAGGTGCTCAGCAGGGTTGAGGTCAGGGCTCTGTGCGGGCCAGTCAAGTTCTTCCATGCCAAACTCATCAAGCCATGTCTTCCCCAGGTCCTTACCCAAACTGTTGCCACAAAGTTGGAAGCATAGAATTGTCCAAAATGTCTTGGTATGCTGAAGCATTAACATACGTAGACCTTCACTGGAGATGCAGTAAGAGGCGTAGCCCAAACCCTGAAAAACAGCCCCATACCATTATCCCTCCTCCAACAAGACAGGTGTGGCCAAATTCTTTTGTCCATATAGTGTAGATGAGCCAGAGAGGACAGCTTCTTCAGAACTGAGGCGGCATCATGTCATGACAAGTGTATTGATAAATCCTCCATTATGCTGGGCCAAGCTTCAATTAATGCAACAGAAGAAACTGCACTGTGAGTAATGTTCCCTCGTTAGCAGAATGTTTTCTCACAACTTAAACTCAGTTTACCCAAAACTTGTCTTCTTTTAAAGAAAACTGGCATTAAATGACAGTGAATTAAAAATAAAAAAAAATCAGACAAAGAATGAGCAACTTTCTTTTATTTGCTTGCAGTTACACATAATGTAGTACATGTTGATTCACATACTGTAGGTACTCAAGTAGTCATCTGTACAGAGAAGGGGTCAGTTGATGTCAGTGTGCTTTTGAAATGTAGAATACAACCTGATTCACAAGGGCTTATCTACGTTAGTATAGATTTACAAACAAGCAGCTTCATTCACCCATGTTTTATTTCAAATGTGGCCCTTTTGGCAGTGTAGGGACAACTAAAATGGAGACACTGAGACTTGGACTGCATTCCAAACACAATGGATTTGGAAATTTTGGCCTCTTGGGGAAAAGTGCTGGAATGACCATTCAAGATAAAACTTAGGCAAGGTATGTTATCACCCAAGGATATAGTCACGTGAAATCACACTAAACCTGACAACACTCTGTAAACACCATCACTTTATTCAACGTTTTGATTACTCTGAAAATAGACTGATTTTTTTCAACACTTCATGACTTCATCAAAACATCTGCATGACACTCGGTTAGGATATAGCTGAATGATAAAGTTGCTTTAAAGTTAGCTAGGCAGCTACTAACATTGCAAAGTACTGAGACATTATCTGTTGCATTAGGGACTGTATTTCTACACAATCTCAAAGAAAATCTCACAAGAGTTTGTTCTGTGATTTCTAGCAAGGAATTTTAGGAATAGCATTTGTAGTTTTCTACACCAACCTAGCTTATAACATTGCTACATACAGACACATTAACTGTTGTTTTGGGAGCAGTACTGTACATAAGCACGACACGGGTGTTTCTTACAGGATTTCTTCCAAGCTGGACCACTAAAATTAGCACGGCTAACTATTGGGGAATTTCTGACTTCCACCTTTAAATGGAACACATTGTACAGTACAACATTGTGCTGTAAACTACCGGCAGTTCAGTTTCTACCACAATCTGAGAGAACTACTAAGTAGGAGCTTGCAGTTTCTCGTAATGAACGTAGATTAATCGGTTGTCCGAGAATACATACCTCTATATGCATGTGATGGATAACATAACATAACAAGTCTCACTGAGACTGTTGAGGTGGATTTTTTTTTTCCTGCAAGGAGATTTGAAAGGTATCTGGCTCAGACTCTAGCAAAGGGTCGCTTTTACTACAGTGATATTGATTATCATGCTGGGAACAGTGATTATGGGGTGCACTTGCTGCATACATTCAAACATACTGTATATGAATAGCATAAATAGTACAACAGGAAAACCTCAGCGTTGTTGGTCCCATGTTGTGTCTTTTTCAAGTTGACTCCACCACCCACCAACAACTCAACACTACTTATTCCAAGCTTAAGTACTGCATGTGCATAAAATGAACCAAGTACATTGTTGCTCCACTGAACATGAACCCTTCATTTTGAACACTGCTTTAACTTTCCTTTGCTTCAGCTTTGTACAAAAGACTATAATAATATAACTTTTAGGCAACAACTAATTCTATTTTTTATTACTCATCTGTCAATAAGCCAAAAGTGACATCTTTAATTGTTTTGTTTTGTCCAACAAATAGTACAAAACCAACGACAGTTTTTGCTAAGTGACCTTGCAAAGGTGACAAACTATACTATTTTAATAGAACCATGACCATTGGTTCATTATGAACACCATCACTAAGGGCAACAAGCCCAGCTTTAGACTTTTAGGCTTGTTCATTTCTATGTTGTGTTCAGGCAGTGCAGTTAGCCAACCAGAGCTAAATTTGAAATTCCAACAAATGTCAGTCATGGTCGACACTTTGACTTGTGGTCTTGGGTAACGTTCAGCCACCATTGTATGCAGCCACATTTAGCTTGCGAGAAGCTAAGAGGATCTGGACTTGAAGCATCAAAAGCATACTGTAGCATCAAAAACACACAGCGGTGTAGTACCTTCATATTTCTATAGTTTTGCTTGTTAGCTACTATAGCAGTTTCTCTCGTAGTTACTCACTTCCTGTTGGGGAGTGATTCCCAGATGTTTTTATACTGACATCGTATACAGACCAGCTATGGTAGAGGGCAGTGTCATGACTGAAATCATGAGCTTGTAATGTTTGGATATTAAAATCTCAAACTTTCTTTTTTTGCTATTTGCTCATGTAAAACAGGAAGTTACAAATGTCACAGAAGCCCTGCAGAAAATGTTGCAATGTGTGGTAAAGCCCTGTAGCAATGGGTACAAACCAGATTTTCCTGTCTTGGTCAACATTTGAGTTATAGGTGGCTTTGGGAAATAAAACTACCAAAGAAAAAGCTGTCACAGCTGTTGTAACTGTTAATGACTGTTCTTTCTTTGCTGTTGAGCCTGCTTTTTGTGGCTTGTAACGAATGAGTAGCTCAACGTTTTAGGAAATACTCAGGAAGCAGAGGGAAACAGCCTGGTGCTGTGAAAAGTCCAAAATACTCTACCAACTTTTCTGAAGCTAATTAACAAGTTGTATCCGATTTACTTAATTAATTTACAAATAGAAATGTAAACATAGTTTGTTTTTACATGTGAGTTGAGTTTTAGAGGTTTCGGTAGGTGTACATTTGAACTTTGGAGTAAGCTAGCCTAACAGTTTCCTCATGTTTGCAGTCTTTAACCAAAGTTAACTGATATTGATCTTTTCATGTCACTTTCCAAAAAGCGGAGTGTTTTTCCTCATAGGTGTCAAACCATTCCTTGCTGGGTTTTCATGTCATGTTTAAACAAAAATGCCTATGACATGCAAGAGTTTGTTGACCGGACGAAAGCCTACCGCACATCTACGTGAGCAATTGGTTTAGCATAAGAACATATTTCAATCCTAAATATAGAAGCAAAATTGTGAAAAAGCACTTGATTATTTGATTATTGACACATAAATTAGGTGAGAATTCAAACATTCTTGTTTGAGAATGTCTAATATACTGTCATTTTCCTCTAGCTGCCTAAACACAGACACTATTTATGATCATTATACTTTGCAATAAATCAGTTAGTGATTTGGTTCTGAAAAAATGTCCTCAAATTTCACAGTGTTCAATGACTTCATAAGCCTTTGTTAACCATCTCCAGTCTCTGTGAAGACTCCATAAAAAAATCAGTCTGCAGCCAGCGGTTAGCATTTCTTTAACATATTGCTTCATGCAACTTGTGGAAAAACCTCTTCGTATTGTTTGGCACAGTTTAAATATACATATAGTTATACAAGCAGTGCATTATGGGACATAGACGTTCAACAACAGCCACACAAAAAAAGATCATTCAGACATTTTAGAGGATTATAGGAAATAAAGTAGGTTTCACATTCAGAATATTCTTTTGTTTTTGCTTGTGTTCAATTGACATTTTCTTTTTTGCAAAACGCATACACACACCTCATACAAAAAATGTTTTACACACACACACACACACAAACACACACAGCTCTTCTTTTGAATGCATCTTTGCAAGAACACACTCATATTCAAAAGAAAACTGACTTCTCTTAATCTTGGCACAATTTGAGTGTAAGAAGGAAGCACTTTAATCTAGTCGTGGTTGTAAATGTCTGACATGAAGGGTGATCATCTTGGATAAGCTTTAATGGAGGCTGCTATTGCTGATGTCTGAGCTTGGATGGGTCTAGTTTTCCTCTCTCGTCATGATGCTGATACATGATGGAAGGTTTTTTCCGTTTTACATCCATAGCAGCATGGCACTTTCTCTGCTCCTCTGAGCCAGCCAGAGGCTAAAACTGGGAGGTTTCAGTAAAGGAGATTGCATCTGTCTTGTCGACAGTGAAGCCGCCGTTGACGTAGGATTTCTTCTCGCTCTCTTCGTCATCCAAAGTGGCTTCCAGGGCGAAGGGGTTGGCGACATCCACATCTGATGTCAGATCCATCCTCTCCAGTTCCCTCTTGGATAGTTTCTGGACGATTCCGGCGCCGTAAGCATCGCCAAGAACGTTGATCATAGTGCGGAACCGGTCCCTGAAACACACCACTCAAAGTCAATCCACAGCATCACTCTTAAGTTAACTATTCAGTCTGAAAGATAAGAAAAACAGCACACTTACAGCAGCCAATCCACAGCCACTATCAGAGTGACATCACTTGCAGGTAATCCAACAGCTGTTAAGACTATTACCATGGTGACAAGCCCAGCATTAGGCACTCCTGCTGCTCCAATACTGGCAACTGTTGCTGTTATACTGAAACAAAGACAATTTTGCACATCAGTGGCACCACATGACAGCAAACGTAACTGTTTAAAATACTCACAATAATCAGTAAACTGTGTGCTACTGAGATATGTATCTCATACACAACATCTGCATTGTAAACGTTGATATCAAGTGAAGCTGTACTTTTACATTTATGAAGGCATATACAGGTATTTGGATGTAGCTCAAGTGAAACGAGAGCATTTGTTCAAATGCTTGAAACTGACATTACATAACACAGCTTGCCTTGAGGGCACCATGTACGTTATTTGTTGTTATTTGTTGAGAACTTTCTGGATGAATGGATGAATGGATAGATGGATTGATGGATGGATGAATGGATGAATGGATGGATGGATGAATAAATAGATTGATAGATAGATGGATGGATGGATGGATGGAAGGATGGATGAATAGATGAATGAATGGATTGATGGATGGATGGGTGAATGGATAGATGGATGGATGGATGTGTTTATTTTTGTCTTGAAAAACATCTAATATGAAAAATATTAAAGGTATTATAAAGGTCCAGTGTGTAAGATTTAGTGGTACCTAGCAGTGAGTATTCAGCATTCAGTTGGTTCTGAATACTCTTGCATGCCTCACCCTCTCCTTCCAAACATGCAAGAAAAATCGAGCTGCAAAATTCACATAAAAAAAATAATGGCCATATGAACTAGTATTTGGTTTGTCTGTTCTGGGCTACTGTAAAAACATGGTGGACTCCATGGAAGAGGGCCCGTTCTCCCTGTAGGTATAAAGAACTCACTTTGCAAGTGAGACTGTTCATAATGAAAAAATTACTTAAATATTATATTCCATTCCTGCCAACAGATACTCCTAACTTTTGTCTACATGTATGTATGTTGTTATGAAAGCTGCTGATGTTAGTCATGTCATCATATCATTAATGTTTGTTGTGCTTTATGTTTTATGTTTTCCCGGATAAGGTATGATTCAGCAAGACATGACTATAGGTCACCCACACAACAACAGTAATATTTTACAGTGTAATGACTTTTATTTTATAGTATCATAACTGCAGTTAGAAGTGCTGCTGAGTAACTACGATGTACCTGATAGTAACAATCTGGCCCACATCCAGAGCATAATCATTCAGCTGGGCGATGAAGATGGCGGCCACCGCCTCATAAAGTGCTGTGCCGTCCATGTTAATGGTGGCACCCACTGGGAGTCGGCGTGTGATCCGCTTGTCGATGCGATTGTTCTCTTCGGCACATCGGAAAGTGACGGGCAGGGTGGCGGAGCTGTAAGACAAGTGACAGGCTTCATTACTGTGACTGTATATGACAATGTTGGTGTCAGAATATACTGACAGGCAGAAATATGACAGAGTGAGGAGCTCAGTGGATTCTGACCTGGAGGAGATCATGAGTGCTGTCACCAGGGCCTGAGCCATCCCCAGTGTGAATGTGTACGGGTTCTTCCTCACTATGACGAAGAAGATGAGTGGCAGACAGATGGTGGCGTGGATAGCTAGACTGAGGGACGAAACAGACAGAATTATAGAACACTAGCTACAATGAACTATATAACAAGCACTGTATATGACTTAGAGAAATAAATACACATCACTCATGAATATATGAATATTTAGTTACTATTCAGTTTCCCCATGGAGAATGTGCTGTTATCACACAGTGTGCTTATACTTTTCCTTAAAAATAAAGAGTAGATTCTGTTTTTCAGCCTATACATTAAAGGTCCAGTGTGTATAATTTAGTTGCATCTAGTGGTGTAATCGCTGCATGCAATCTCCTCACATCACCCTCACCTTCCTAGTGTTAAGGAGAAACAACACTTTAAGCACCCTGTTTACAGTTACTATTTAGTTTGTCTGTTCTGGGCTACTGTAAACACATGATGTTTCAACATGGTGGCCTCCATGAAAGAGGACCCGCTCCCACTGTAGATATAAAAGAAGAATTTTGAAGTAACAAAACAAAATGATTTTTATTTTCAGGTGATTATACATTCATGAAAACATAATTATGAATATTATATCCCATATTTGTCTCATTCTGAAAATAAAGTCCCCAAATCTTACACACTACACATTTAACATTAAAATGTTGTGATGTTGGATAAACAGCTAACCTGGAACTTAAAATCATAAAACAGTGCTTACCAACACAAGTCAGTGGTACTTGTACAGCTCATATTATACAGATAAAAGAGAGTAGAAACTGATCTGCTTTAGAGGTGTTGGTAGGTGTATTTTTGAAATTTGGACAGAGCCAGGCTAGCTGTTTTCTCCCTTCTAGTCTTTATGCTAAGCTAGGCTAACAACTGTCGTGGTGGTTTCAGTATCACTATTCCTCTAAAATAAAACAAGAAACAATTTTTTTTTAAATGTACTTAATCTTGCAGAATTCAATTTTCCAGGCTCA
The DNA here is from genome assembly GCA_036365135.1 of Miichthys miiuy. Classification (NCBI taxonomy): domain Eukaryota; kingdom Metazoa; phylum Chordata; class Actinopteri; family Sciaenidae; genus Miichthys; species Miichthys miiuy. The sequence continues at coordinate 531,432 of CM071605.1, forward strand.
GATGTAGCTACGACAAAGTCAGATCAGGTAGTTAGCCTCGTCTCTCATCATCCTCAGTCATCTGAGTGACAGTCATGTGAGCTTCCTGTTTTTGAACAGGTAATCGATCTTTGTTTTGAGGGCCTGAATGTTTACTCCATTTTACTGTATTGAAATCCAGGGAAAATCTACAACAGCTTTATGTTTCAAATCAAAGAGTCTTTCTGTTGATCATGTCAAAAACTCTTGCTCTGATTTGAAGTCGTTAAGCAACAATGCATGAAAAAGTTCTTTTATAGGCACTGAAGCTGCATCCAGAACATTTTAACAAAGTGTGAACACGCACATGTCGTCACAGGAGCAGTTGGAGCCTTGGACTAACCCTGTGACCTAACTGGAAGGGATTTACCGTACAGTCTTTAATGGTGTCATTTAGATTTAGAGGCATGAGCGAAGCTTTCATTACTGCATCTGCAGGTTGAGCAGTTTTAAATGTCCTTGGCCCTTATCAGCGCCCACACAGAGCTCAGCTTTTACTGTATCACTGGGGGGAGAATTGGCCCAAATGTCAACCATAAATCTCAGAGTCTGGAACAGGCGGATACAGAGTAATGGGACAGCTTACCCGCTCAGCACCGTCACCATATAAAGACCCATCTTCTTGAAGATCTCCCAGTCTTCCACCTCGATGATCTTAGCAGCAATTAGGAACAGGATCCCTATTGGCATGTAGCTGAAAAAACACATGATGTTTGAGTTTTTTGGGGTATAAAATATAAGATTATAGCAAATATAGTGCATTTGGACAGAAGTTTAGATGATAAGTTGATTCCCTAATTAGTCAATCAACAGAAAAAGTCTAATACTAAATCATAAATCGCAATTGTAATATCAATTAATCATTTAAGTCATTTTGTCAGTTTTCTAGTTTCTCCTTCTACGATACTTCAATGAATTGGTTTTGGTCTGGAACTCACACACAGTACATTGGGCAAGGGGAGGCCTGAAGGTCAAAGAAAGCTTGTGAAGGTCATTGGTTCAGTAACCAGGTGGGGAATGAAAAGCAGCACATGGCCCCCTGCCTCATTACCAGCACTGAGCAGCTTGGACAAGATCCTGAACCCCAAATCCTCCCTCCAGTGGAGCTGGTCAGTGGCCCATCAGGCAGATCAGACTGTGGCTGTACTGGACAGCTTCCAGGTGTGAATGTGTAACTGCGTGAAAGTGATCAGGGGGTTCCTGAAAACAGAGTTTCGCTCTTTTGACTGTTCCAAATCCAAATGTGTTAAAGTGGCTACAAAAATCCCAGCGAGAGGAAGGTTGCCAACATGTTTATTAGCCATGCAAGCTAATGTACAGTGTTGGGGAAGCTACTTTGAAACTGGTGAATCTAAAAGCTACTCTTCACAGCAGTGAAGTTAAGCTACAACAACACTAGTGTTTTATAATTGTTTAGATTTACAGGTTACTCCACTCCTTACTGTATAAGATAGCTTGTTAGGTTGGAAACATCACATGATGTTGAAAATATTGTTGTCACTGAACACATAGCCTTTAAGAAATAGTTATTGGCTAATTTGTCTTAATTGTGTCATGTGCTGGTGGGCTCCATATATTGGTCTAATAAATGCTATTGCAATGTAACAATATTTAGTTACAACTGTCAGATTTTTCTAAAACATGTGGTTCATGTCTAAGTTTTAGGTCCAAGCAGAACATAACACATACCTGTAGATTAAGACTCTATACATACCACATAATAATCTGGACCAGTTTCATTGTTGCTTCATTCAACGCATCAAAAAATTCCAGGAGGATACGGCCCTTTTCGCCCATCTTCCCAATGACGAGGCCAAAAGCAACACAGAACACGATAAGCCCCAATACATTGATTCCATCTGAATATGTCCCGATGATTTTATAGTCCTTGGTTATATTCTGCCAAGAGAGGAAACAAGGAGGCGATTCATTCAGCTAACCAAGACCAGGCCAGGAAGCTTCTTTCACAACCACATTAGCTGACTCTAAAGACCCATTGATGAGCTCTGCAAATGTTTTGTACAGGATCACAGCCCAATGACCCGTGGTTACTTATGACTCATTATTGGGTCTTCTGATGCATTTAGATCAGACACTGGTTGCCAGGTGCAGAAACATGAAACGTAAAGTGCAACAGAGGGATCAACAAGGACGCACTGTTGTCACATAAAGATCAAAAAACCCGACAGGTAATGTTAATGGGTTTTTGAAACAGAATACACTGGTACAAGTAAATTTGCTTGCTTAATAAAAAAGGCAAAGCATGACTGAACAGAATAATGTGCACACCTACCTCTACCACTGCCATGATAGTAGTTGTTAGAGGTGGAATCGTGGTAGTGTCTACTGAAGCTTTCGGAGGCTCCAGCTCTTTGCGCTTGGTCTTGTACTACAGTGTAGTCAAATTTCGCAACATCAGAATTACATTCACATGGCTATGTATATCCACCAGAACCTAATGTAGGTTTAATTTACTATTTAAATATGGGTAGAAAGTGGAACAGAATTGAAAGAAGGATGTGCAAAGCATCTTACCTGCTGAAAACAAGCCTGCACCAGATTTTCTGGAAACATGTTTCTGGTGATGGGAAAAGACAAGACCGGAGGTGAATGAAATACATAGAAGATAATGATGTGTACTACAACCATTCTCTTCAGATCAGACCAGACCATGGCCACTGCAACAACTCTTGATGTAAGTCAAAATCCGAGAGATACTGATGTTCATATTCATAAAGAGGCTGTGAATGTGGTAACTTCTTTTGAGGGAAATCTTTCCCAGAATGATTTTGTCAACAGAAAGTTGTGAGGAACTAGATTTTCATTACATGCAGTAGATTGTTTTTAACAAACTGGCGTTTGGAGTGTTGGATACATGGACCTCACAGCTTTTAGATCATCTAACAGGACCTGAAAACCCCTTTTTGCACGCTGAATCAACTTTCCATGTTGAGGTAACAATGTGAGTTGATTTAAGTTTCGGAGTAGGCGACCTTCCAAACTGATATAATTATTTATGTTAATGTAACATTTTAAGTTGACATAACTTTGCAAGTTAATGCTGACTTAAATTTGCAAGTTAACATAACATTTTGAGTTGATGCAACATTGAAAGTTAACATAAAGGTTCAAGCTTTTGCAAGTTTCAAACTAGACAACTTTTTGCACTGACATAACTTTCTAAATTAATGGAACATTTTGAGTTGACTTAAATTTGTGAAATAAAGTAACTTAATGTTGATGTATCTTGAGTTGACAGAACTTTCCAAGTTAATGTAACAGTTCAAGGTAATGCAGGTTTCAGTCTAGATAACTTTTCGAGTTGCCTTAACTTTCCAATGTGATGCAACTTCCTGAAACAGTCAATGTGATTTCATTCTTCTGCCATGATGTAAGTCTGACACCAAAAATACTTTTGAGGAGAAAAATCCTAAAAAACATGCACATCTTCTCCATTTGTACAGTTCATCATGTTCACACTTTGACTGTGACCATTCAGAACAAGTACAAAAGTCTGGACTTTTGTTGGGGTTATTAGACTATCCAGGAAAGTTCTGCAGTTTCTTTCACGTCAACATCATTCAGTGGATGGACACTTGATCATAATAAATTTGTAGTTTGTATCATGTGGTTGGGAGATCACCTGAGGAGGTCTAAGAGGGTGTCAACTGTTGTAACGTTGGGCGTGGTTCCGGCTCTGTCAATGTGATCAGCTGTCTGAGAGACTCCTGGTTTAATGGTCATCACCAAAATAATGCCTGCAAAGGATAACTGTGCTTAGTGTGCTGTGATGACAATATACTGGTTTCATATAAATCACCACTTTAACATAACATCATGATCACCGTGACAGTGGGAGGGAAAATATGAACTCACCAAGAACAACTGCAATGATGGTTGTTGAGAAGTAATAAATTACAGCTCGCAGACCTATTTTTCCTGATACCTCAGAGTCCAGGGCTGCAACACCTGTGGACACAAGAGCACAATATTTAGGTATCAAGCATCTAAAGACAGACTGAGATTTTAAAGTCTGGTCAGTTTGAAATCACACAAAATAACAAAATTTAGTCTGTAACTCAAAATGAATATGCAATAATTTATCTGTATCTTTACATTTAATTGTCTCTTAAACACCTCAACACTGCTAATTGGCTAATAATAGTAAAGCTAATAAAGTAATAGTAAAGCTAATTCCACTTGGTTAAAAAAGAAAAGAAAAAGAAAGATAAATATTAAGTTAACTAATTTAGTGTAATAACTTCTAATTAATTAATCTACTGGCCATTTAGATAAAAAAACAAACAAACAAGATTCACTGTGTTCTTGAAATTTATGCATAATTGCTAATAACTAATTGTTATGATCTCTGGATTCCTTTAGGTTCATTCCTATATTAATAAGCTGAACCACAGCTGTATGAATACCAGTCACCATACAGTGCTTTAATTGTAATGTTTTTTTAACTGACCATCATATATCACTCACTATAATACCTCTTGCACTAGGTTGAACTGTCACAGACTGAACTGTGTAGCAATACATGAAGACGAAGAAATGCAATAATACAGGTAATGACAGATTAGACTCGACTTCAAAACAACTAGTCATGAAAATAGTCCAGACACAATGCACAGCAGATTATATATCTGAAAACTTAAAATATGGCATCTCCCTACCACCAATGCACTCTGACAGTCCAACTATATAATACATCCTTGAATAGCTTCTGTCAAGTACTTTGCAAGTGCACTACAGCAAAACAGAGGTTATTTGTGTATTTATGAATGCTCATACACTTTCTGTACTTTATAATAGATAATTTTGTTCACTAAAAGGCCAAGACAAAATCATTTGAACTAAAGGTCCTGAGCCTTCGACCACTTCTCACAATCTCCATCATCAGATGGGGTGAGCAAACCCCATCCCATGACTACCAAGTACTAAATACCAAGCACAATTACATTCACCATCCCTCAGCTCATGATGATACTTTTGAAAGTGAAAAAATAGTAAGTAGACCTTGAGTTAAGATTATATTGTCTAATTATTTTGGTGCATCATGCCAGGAAACAGGAAAACAAAAGTTAGGAATGACAGCAGAGGTCCTTTGCTTGATGTAAATTTTGGTTGGAACTGTAACTGCACCATCAGGGCGTCCCTGAGAGAATGTTTAAGGAATAAAATAATATTTCTACTTCTAAATATAGCATCATTATATGAGTGCACCTTAAAACATGTCAGAAATTATACATTCAGCTGAATAAATTGCTGTCAGGTGGGTTTCCATCCTCAGCAGCATATTGCACTGCAGAGAGGAAGCAACAACACATGCCCTCCTCCTCTGCATGCTTATTTGAACCTGAAGCCTGAAACTCTAAACCACAATAGGCCTCTCTATATTTTTGAGTAAGTTGTGGCAGACAGTGAAAAATAATGGTACGCAGGTGTGGGAAAACTCCAGGGACATGCAGGTGGGAAAAAACAAATCCTGAACAACCAAATGAGGAACTGCTTTCATGGACAAACAATGGAACAAAATGCTCCACGCCAATCAACAGACATCACAAGTACGTGTCATAAGCGAGATCGCTTTGAAGCTTCTGTGAAATATATTCCGTGTAATCGCTTCAGTTTGCAGCTCTAAGAATGAACTCCAGTTCAGCAGGGAGTCTTGATGCGCTGCTGTGGAGGAGGTGAGGGGATTAGTCAGAGAAGATGTAAAGCAGCTCCTGAATCACATTTTTCTACAGTCACCTGGAGTATCGAGTTATCCGGCCGTGTTCTCGTGCCATCTGTGAATGTTTCCTCTCTGGACAGCTCAATCAGATAAGATTCAGTGCATGCAGACTGCAGGCGACTAAACTGTACAGAACCCGATACACTGTGATTGCATCTGATTGGTAGAGATTACTGTCAGCTATTGCTATCAGCTGTACAGACAATACATTTCTCTGTCTTTCATTACTATTTGATTTGGACATAACTGGCTAACAAGCACTCAATAAGGTCATACATTAACAGCTTCTCTTTATCTGCAAATGTGCGACTGTCCAGTTAAACTAAGTATTTTATCTTTAATTTCTATGAAAATTAATTCATGTTTCATCATTGTTCATTTCAAATCCCCAGAGCCCAAAGATATTGAGATTTTCAAGGTTTATTTACTGTCATTTGCATGCTTACACATGAAATAAAACAAGTACTCAGGACCAGCGATGTACACACAATAGTCTAAAATTAATAAGTGTAAAATACCATATGAACTTCTAGAGTAAAGAGCAATAATAAATAATAACAACAAAAGCAGAAGCATGGCGTGATGGTGTAAGCCCTCTGTGAGGCAGAATGGTGAAGTGCATTTCACTGAGGGATATAAAGATATATAAAGACAGAGATTGACACTATTAATTGATTAATGTTTTTGATATTGAGCACATCTGCAAAAACACAGTTAGTGTTTGTGACGATCCAGTGAAACTAAGTACAGATTCTACATTTCAAGGCCCCAGTTTTTTCTGTCATAAAAATAGCGAGGAGTTAGCGAAAGGTTGTAGTCGTTGCAAGAAAAACACAGTTAAGGTACGGTTAGGGTTATGCAACTAAAACTCTTGGTAAAGGTTAGGATTGTGAAAGAGTAGATCAGTAATGGGAGAAGAGCTTGGATCTTTGAGTTTGTGTTGATTATGGCGCCTGGCCTGGTTGACAAAAGTGGTATTCATTGATTTTGAGGAGAAAACAACTTAATCTGAAATAACGGCAGACATTAAGAATAACTATAAAGAATTAGTCTTCTCACTGATGGTCTCATTTGTTTCTATAGATCATGAAGAAGCATCTGAGGCTGTTTCATGACCAGTTAAAAACACATTGTAGTATGTTTAACTAAAGCAAGTAAAAGTCCTGCATTTAAAACTTTATTTTAAATACAGTTTTTGGATTTACCAATGAACCTAAATGTAGTCATTCTGCAGACCAAAGTTACATTACATTAATGTGTATGTGTATTTTACTGCTGTAGTTAGTTAAGGCTGTGCTAATGTGATTTGGAGATAAATCAGCTCAGACCTGTTGGTTGTGTCTACCTTTTGTTTGGACCTGTCCTTCTTTTAATGTTTCTGAAATACAACCTGAAACCATAATTCAAGTTACCTGTGATCATGCTTGAAATGATGAGCGGGAGGATCACGAGCTTCAGCATCCTCATGAGGATCTCTCCTGGGAAGCCAAAGTACTGCTTGTGGAGGTGGGAGAGGGACGCATACTCTCTGACCACGACGCCCAAACTGATCCCTGAAATGTCAAGACAGAGAAGCGTTTGTCGCATCACAGAGCAGACAACAGTGATGGCTGCATATATATATATACATACATATCAATGAATGCAGAATTTGCTCTGCATAAGAAACTGTCACATTATTTCACAGGTCAGTGAGGTTTCATCCATACAGAATTCATGAGGCACAACACACATTGGTCGATATTTTCCAGCTATAAACTTCACATGTATGCCGCTCAGTGATTTGACTAACATGCTCCAAGCCTCCATCTGTGTTATCACGCATACCAGACCAGCATTAAAGATGCTTGTAAAACACTGTGATGACACAGCAAATTGTCTGTCAATGCCACAACTGGCATATCAAAACATGACCTATACTTTAGTATCTATGGACCTTAAGTACCTGATGGAACTGGCTTGGGATGCCAACTGCACCACCGACTGTTGCACCTACAAAGGTCTACCTACCTACAAAGAAAGTTGCTAAACAACAGTTGCCACAGTTTGCAGGTCACTCACAGGCAATAGCTGTGTTTCCATCCAAATTTTAAGTAAATTGGCAAAAGGAAATGCAAATGAATGTTTGTTTCCAATTGATATTAACAATTAGAGTGTTGATGGAGTTGGTTTGCTAGACGGTAGGTGGTGGTGCAAATTCTCCAGTCAGAAAACCAGAACTACAGTAAAAGAGTGCCAGTGGAAGCTCAAGTGGTGAAAAACAAACAGAAAATAAGACGTAAATATGACATTTGTGTTTGTTACATGTATCAGTGTGAGGAAGGGTTCATCAGATGTTGTTTGCTACGTCAGAACTTGTTCAGAAAAAGTGTTTCCATCTCCCCTTGGGGTTAGGGTTGAGTTTAGGGTTAGGGTTAGCTTTAACTCTCTTGAAAAAGGCACAAAGCACCTCAGAACAGCGTAAAAGGTTTTGTGCAAAAATTCTCCGAATTTTTCCTTGCAGTGAAACCTTTAGAAATCAATGCTTAAAAATATATCAAAATGCTTTGATGGAAAGACGGCTAATGTTACAGCTGCAGTTTTCTGCCTTTAGATCTGCTGTTTCTTGAACATGTATGTTTTGTCTGTAATACATAAAATATACATCTCTTCACTGGTAGTGAACAAAGAACAAAGGGAAAAAGGGGTTTTTCCACTACCCTCTACTTCTTTCTATTGTTCACAAAACATTTATCACTGTTGGCTAATTATCTGTGTGTCATTTGTATTTCTTGTCCATTTCAGTAACCATCACCCAGGTTATGATGGTAATGTTGGGAAACAATGAACATTAGGAAGTTACAGATTTGTGTGCCTGATTTGAGTTTAATGGAACATCTCCTCCAACAGATGAAGACGCTCTTTGGGATTGTAAAGTTATTCATTCCCGGAAAGTCTTTCCTCCAAAGTCAGGATGTGAATGTGCTGTGTGGAGTGGCGTTAAAACCCAGCAGGAATCTCTGGCATATGTTTCACGATTATGATTATGAATACTTCTGAGTATTTTTCTTATCCATCTTGTGTATTGTGAGTTACTGTAACAAGTGAATTTCCCCGTGTGGGGTCAATAAAGTCTATCTTATCTTAGCTTATGATTTCTTGCATCATAATCAGAAGGAATGCATCATTTACTGTAATAAAAACTGAAGATAACGATTTCATAAAAGTGGAATTTCTTCCAGGAAACAGAAGATCACATGGGTGGCTTCTCATTCTGTTTGTCTACTTCTGCCTGATGCATGGTGAATGATCACGTTGCATTCCTCAATAAAAAATGCCATTAAGAGACGTTAACTCAGTTGAAATTTAACAGACACAAGGCAGTAATGACATTACAGCTGTCTTAGAGGTGAACTGAGGCACCTGTTGAACCTTAAAAAAACAAACAAGATCTGTTTTCTGAGGATGAATTTTCATACCCCGAGTTTCTCTTAATTCTAATGATCCTCAACCTTTTCCCTGTGGCACCCTGTGGTCAGAATATCTGCTTTGCTTTCTATATAAGGCTTTCTATATTAACCAAACCAGTCTGCACGTCCACCACTGCAGGTCCGGAAACCTGCCTGGTTTCATTTTTGGATGTTGGCACTGTGCGTTCTCTTTCCATTCACAGTTGCATTTATGATGCTCGCAGTCAGACTCACTCCATGGTTTTATAACTGCACCAGACAGGATGTAACCTCCTCCCAGCCCTGTGCTGATATTTTAAGACTCAACCTTGAGTTGTGCTGAGTTCAAAACAATGACGTTAAGAAATGTGGACTTTTCCTATGACTAAAATAAAGACCTTTACCTTTAACTGTGACTTTATTTTAGTGCTACTAAAGACCAAAAAGCAGCCAAATGCTCATTTTAAAGTAATCAAATGTTCCCTTCAGAAGTATGATTTGATATGAGAGAACTGACTGGGAGGCTTGAGATCATCAAGGTGAAAGAACAAGGACAGGACATGAAAGTCACACAGTATCACTGACATGACCTTTACAAGTTACAGTGCAATAAGCATATATTCATAACTTGAAGAAATACTGGTTCCAGGGAACAGAGAGTGTGTCATGCTTAACAGTGCATGAGGAATGTGGACACAATTAAATAAAGAATAGCAGGAGAAGTTCCTGAGAAGAGGTTCAGGTTGATATCATTAGATGAAGGGAGCGGCTGGAGAGCGCCCAACTGATAAAATGATGGTGTATAGAGTGAGAGTAAAGTTGTGGACAGAGGAAGTAGGAGGGGAATCACAAGCGGGCTCTGTGATTTACAGAGTTTCCTGTATGATGCTAATGCTTGCTCAGTTTGTTAGCCGGGCTGCCCGGAACTGTGGGAATGCAACGGGACTTAGCCGCCGCCTCTATGGGCTTAATGACAAAAGTGAAACAATGTTGGCGAGAGCTTTGTGAAATAAAAGGTTAAAAACGAGTCCTGTTGGACTCGTAAGAATTCTTAGCTGCCTTCTATGTCCTGTGTTGTGCACTTGCTTGACTTTTTTTGATCATAAGTAATGTAATGATAACAAATACACATATACAACTGCCCACCACAGTGGAAAATACACTCTGAAAGTGGGGATGCTAAAGCGCAAAATACTAAATTCTACACAATGTAGGTTGAAAAAAAGAGGTAGGTTGAAAACACAACAACACAGTTTGTCGGAGTAGGATCAGGAGATATTAGCCAGAAAAAGCTAAAATGGGTCTCTTCTTGTGGCTGCCGCCCGGCGGTGAGTCGACAAATAATGAAGAATGTGTTAATGAGTGAGCTTGAGAGGTGCTGGCAGGTAGATTTTTTTCAGCTTTGGACCGAGCCAGGCTAGCTGTTTCCCCCTGCTTTCAGGCTTTACGCTAAGCTAGGCTAATAACACCCTGACACAGACATGAGATCTTCTCAGCTCCCTCTCAGACAAAATTTAACTTATTTCCAGAAACTGTTCAAATATTCCTTTTAATATAATATCATGGCTGTGCCTGTCAGAAACATGAAAACAAGAAAATACATCTAATAATTCAATGAAAAACATCTGAAGCTCATATGTTTGAAGCACCTGCCGGTCACTGAACAGTCGCATGTAGAGTGTATGCACTGTGCTGACTCCTCACATAGACCCAGCATCAGCTGTCCCTTTAGTCTGGTCACGTTTGACTGAGACACGTCCAGACACGAGGGGGGGTTGGACAGAGGCTATGTCTCCTCTGAACCCATCCTCCACATTTAAATGACATATAATGATAAATTACAATGCATGTGCCACTTAACACACACACACACACACACACACACACACACACACACACACACATCACAGCTTTTACTGTTGCTCTTTAGTCAAGCAGCAGACAGCTGATGCAAAAGAGGTGGATTTATTTCAGCAGTGACAGTAGCTGGGAGCAAAACAAAGAGGGAGGGAGAGACATAAAAACAGCAATGAAGATTAGTAAAAAAAAAATAAAAATGGCATCAGTGAGGATGAAAGCATCTCATTCTCTCAGCACACATGAGCAGACATGAAGAGGGCTTCCACATACCGAGCAGCACTGATAACACCGTGGCAATCAGAAGCCAATTCCTCCTCAGCAAGCCCTTGAAATTCACGCCTCGTCGCTCCCTGTTACCCATCATGTCCATGGTGTTGCTCTTTTCTCCAAAAAAAAAAAAAGAAGAAGGGAGGAACAACAATGGCCCCTCGTGGAGACACAAAAGGCTCCTGCGGTCGGGGGATGTCAGATGCAGACGACGCAGAGGAGGATGGAGAGGAGCCGCGTTGCTACGGCAAAGAGGATGCAGCCGTCAGACGCTGCTGATGGCCAGGGATGGTGTGTGTGAGGGAGGGTGTGTGTCTGTGTGTGCTGAAGAGAGAGAGAGAGAGAGAGAGAGAGAGAGGGAGGGAGAGAAGGAGCCACCCTTCCCCCACACAAGGTGTCTCTGACATTTTCTCCTTTTTATGACTGAGTGACACCAGCCTCAGTTTTATGTAGAATTCTAACAAAATTCCTCATTTGGAAACACATTAAATATTAAAGGATGATTTTAAGATTTAATATGATCTAGTCTGAACTCACCTGGAGCAGTTTTATGAGCTAAAACTCTTAAATTTACGATTTATTCGTGTGAAAACTGTCTGGATTTCACAAAAAAGTGCTGATTTTTGGTGTTTCTCGCAGACTTCATCTTGTAAAGACTCTGCAGCTTTGGTTTGAAAAGTCTGAGCTCATAACTCCATCCTGATCTTCTTATTTCCTCAGTATATAGATGGAGCACAGAAATCTGCATACATACACAGTCTCAACGGGCCCCCTCCATCTTTCACTACATCCACCATCATGCCTGCACAAATAGCTGAAGTAAACACATGCATCTGCAGTGGTTATTAATGTTTATAACATATTGAAGAAACGTCTCTTCTCACCGCGATGACTGTGTGACTCTCTGAGCTTTACAACGTTATAGATTACATCATATTTCTGCCTCTACAGATTTGTAGGTCTTCATCTCACCCTGTGAGGAACTCTGTTTCATAATAAAAGACAGAAACGTGGAATCTTGTTTCATTTGCAGAATGAGATGAAAGTTAATCAGTTACCAACATGTGCTGTTGCAACATGGAAGCGAGCATAATAAAACTTAAGAAAGTTAAAGGAACAATCAATATATTGACAAAAAAAGATATTAAAACTGAAAACAGGATTAGAAATTATTACAAACCAATGTCAAACCCTTCTGAAACATTGCTAAGCTGCTGTTTTCTCTCCCGTCTTTCCTGATTTGCCTTGTTTTAAAATGACATCATCGTTTTTTTTAATGACATCATTGGTTCCAAAGTTCACCTGAAGTCCTCAGTATCTGAAGTCTCTGCAGTGATGCTGGCCCCTCCCTGTGTTTGGCCCCTGGGTGTCTGGATTCATTATTCCTCTCACTGCAGCACAGGTGTCGCCTTAAAAATCCATTATGTGATTATGCTACCATCTGTTGGACTGGCTTGGGACTAGAACGTGTGACAAATAATCAGACGTCTGGTGACTCCTGGTCGACCTTTGACTTTTTCGCATTTGCAGACATTTTGCGCCGGTCACAATCTGACGTGCGACCACGGGGATGCTGTCCTCCACAGCTCAACAAGAACAGATCCTCTTCATGTGGGTAACTCAGACTGCGTAAAGTCAGTGATTCTCACATGAGCGTCGCTCCGACAGGCAGGAAAATATTCAGATTTATTCATTTATATTATCGTGATACAAAAAAGATTTTAAAATAAAGTTTGACAGCTCGACAAACAGTTGATTATGTTCTAATTTATATAACTCTTAGTCTTGGCTTCTGCCAATCAAACATGCATCCTGGGTATTCTATATTTAGAATGTGCAAATATTTTTAATACATGTCTAATATCTTTCTAATACATTTTTGTGTTGTTCTTTCTTTGTGAAAGAATAAGCCCACATAGGTTCAATACAATATTACATTAGATTTTCACAAGAAGATTGAATCAGGTTTATGGACTTTAGTGGCCTAGGAACTTGGAGATTATGGTACAACGGCCACTACAAGCCTACACCAGATTATTCCAGGTGTTTGTATTACTATCATGTGGATCCCAAAACTTCTGGTGACCTCCTGATTTGAACATCAGGTTGACATTTTCAGTGGTGCACAAGGAAAAAACAGAATCTTCTGGATGCATTGTCATGAGTTTTTATCCATTAGCACAGAAGATGAACCTCCTCCACTGTGGACACTCACAGGATATCTAACAATCAAGCGTGCAGATTGCTGAGAAATTTGCTGCGCACATTCACCTTTAACACCGCCCTCAGGATGAACCTGATATTTTCGCCCGTTCTCCTGGAGGCTCTTAGAGGAGGAAAACCTTTGCATGTTGCTCATTTCTGCCAACGCTTTCAGATTGTGGGCTGCGCTGAACTTTTCAGCTTCATGGGGATTTTTATTTGCTTGCTCTCTGGAAGTCATTTCGAAATCACAAGTGAGTCCTCTAGCCTGGTTGCTATGGAGACATGTTTTTCATCCAGCCTGTCTGCTGCTGACCTGTACCAGATAGTACCAGGCTATTACAGACGCTGGTACCAGCCTCCACCTGGGACAGTCTCCTTCCAGGAATACTCCAACATCATTTAAATGTGTACAAATGCCACAGACACGTTGCACCATGCAACTTGAATGAACTGCTTCATCAGCAAGATGCCAGTGTTTAGACCAGCAGTGACCACCTGATTTCAGCAGGTCATGAAAAGTGTGTTTGATATTTGTATGAGCAGCCTTCTTTGAAGAGTGGTCCAAAGTATGAATACATAAAAGCCAATAAAGACCTAAAGAGATTTTTAAAAAATTGTTTTATCCTGTGGTCAGTAAAGTATTCATATCCTTTACTGAAGCAAAAGTACCACTACCACAATGTAAAAATCATTTCAAATCCTACTTCAGCAAAGTAAAGCTAAAAGTACTCAAAGTATTAAAAGTAAAAGTACTTCTTTAGAAGTAAAAACTCATGACTGATATATATCAAAAATGACTTCACAGTCCAGAGGTTCCCAACCCAGAGGTCAGGCCCCTCCAAAGGGTCACCTGATAAATCTGAGTGGGTGTGAGGTGATGAATGAGAGAGGATAGAAGAGAAAACAACATTTTTGTCCAATATTTGATTATTTGAACTGTTATTTAAGTACAACTCACAGACATGTCAGACAACTACAAACTGATTTATATTAGAGGCCACAAAACAAAATGATTTTAATCTTTAACACTGTGTTGTATTTTTTAATATTATAGATTTTTTTTAATGAAAATAACTTGTATCCAAAGCTGATAAATAGAGTTATAAATTATTTTTTATCATATATATGTTTTATAAAGAGTACGGTCTAGACCTGCTCTGTATGGAAAGTGTCATGAGATAACCTTTGTTATGATTTGGCACTATATAAATTAAATTGAATTGAATATATTTCAGAATATTTCTGTCTGAAATGTAGAAGTGGGCCTATCAAAAGTATAAAATTGGAATACTTCAGATTTTTAGTGCAGTACTTCCACCACTGGGTTTGAAACTGAGTATATTTGATGGACAGGAAAACACAAAGGAGATTCACCATGATCCATATTCTGGATATTTTTATCTGCAGTCATAGTAGTTTAATGTTTATGCTTGCCGAGCTGTATTCATGTCTATATCTGTGTGTATGTACACAGAGAGCAAAGTGTATGTATGCATATGAAAGTGATTCTGATCCATGACACTGGATGAAGCTGGGCTGATTTTTAGCTGTCATTTGGTATCACAGCACCCCTCTGTGGACAAAATTCACCACGTCCATCAGACCACCTGTCCTCCATTGATAACTGATGTGTATTTGCAGTAATGAGGATCAGGATCACTTGTAGTGGCAGGGGTCCAGCTTGAGAATCAAAGTTAATTCTTGACAGGTGGAAATCTTGTCTCAGCTTTTAATCTAATCCATCGAACTCCTTCAGCAGATGGAGTTGCCTAGAGGAAGTTGCTGAGAAAGGTTGTGTGATCTTGTGGTGAGATTATTTTATTCAGTTCATTTAAAATTCAAGGTTTGGGTTTTGAACGTTGTCTGGGAGGAATGTGAAAAGAGATTTGATATAGAAATGTCAGTATGATTCGGATAAAAAGCACAGCAGCTGATTTCAGTCATCTTCCTCTTTCTTCTTCCTCCTTTAACTTCTGCTAAGATGAAATGTTAGAATCAAATTAGAATCAAATATGCATGGATTTTTTAATTAGGGCTGACATTTTGTAACCCAACAGCAGTTGTGTACTGTTCTGTACGCGCCCTGAAAATCATTTCACCTTGCTGCAGTGAAGTATAGATGTACTCTAGGGCGGTGTGACGTCACGGTTGGGTGTGGTTACAGGTGCAAAATAGCATTTCTGACCACACCCAGCATCCTGCCGGAGATGTGCTTGAAACTATCAAGAGATGGCAGCAAAACACTGATTTTCTGTCTGGTGTTAAGTTACTTTAATATGTTGGTTTTTGTCCCTTTAGTAGCTGTATGTTTGATTCTCTCCTCTCATCTCAAGTGACCCTCAGATTTATCTTGTGACCTCGCTGGCTGGTTCTGGATCCACAGATTAGAACCCACTGTTTTAAAGCCAGTAAGCCAATGATACATCTGAAACAGTGGTGTTGTTTTACTTGACTAAAGGGTTTGGGTACTTTTCCAGGACTATCTAGCTAAAAAAAAATGGTCTTGGTAAATATCTATCTATCTATCTATCTATCTATCTATCTATCTATCTATCTATCTATCTATCTATCTATCTATCTATCTATCTATCTATCTATCTATCTATCTATCTATCTATCTATCTATCTATCTAATATCTCAGGCTGCCACCTTCCGGCGGCGTGTCACAAAACCGTAGTCCAAAAATGGTTTTATTTTGAAGGTGACCGGAAGTCCTACTCTTCCTCCTGTTTGGCTGACTTGACTGTGGCATGTCAGACTGAGCCAGTCGTCCAGGGGAGCGCCAGCCAGCCAGCAGGTCTTGACTGTTGGTGCGGATATGAGAGGAAGTCAGATGCGTTAACCCTGGTAGCCACCCGGTGTACAGGCCGCTGTACAGCAGCATCCATCTGAGCGGGACTGCCCGACCGGCCCGGCGGCTGCTGTCGCTACCTAAAAACTGTCTAGCTAGCTGGCTAACCTCAACCCGCTTCACTTCGCCAGTTTAAGGCGGTTTAAGGGACGAACCGTGCGCGCGTGTGTGTGTGGAGCAAGCGGGGCCTCCGGCTAGTACGACTCGGTTTACAGCTGACCTGGAGAGCTCAACAGCCCGGTTTATTTCCCGTAGCGACATCCTGCTGAGATGGGTGAGTACACCGGCTAACGTCGGCTAACTCTGAGCCGAGTTAGCCGACAAGAAGTGTTTTTACCGTTTAACGTAACCCGCGAAATGTGTGTTTTTAACGAAAACGCTCGCGGGCAGCCACGTACGGCTGATGGGTGGCGTTATTTAGTATGCACTGAAGCCACCACACCACTTTACCTCCGTAGTTATGTGCTGTGTTATCCTAACGGTAACGTTAGTTAGTCTTTTTTTTTTTTTGAAAAGCTGACTGTGGCTAAATGGTGTGTAAATGCGCGTGTGTGCGTGCGCGCGCGTCTCAGCCTCAGTAGTCGGGTGGGGTAGCTCCTCTGACTCTCCATCCACTCTCCGCTCTCTGTGCTCGTGATTTTGCCTCTTTGCTTTATTGTTATCCTGCTTTATAATATATTATCTGATGTGTTCACGGCGCCTTTCGATGGAATTCAGCCGGGACTCGAAGGTCCCCAGCTGCTAAACGAATGTACGTCCCCCTTGAAAATGGCAGTGCTGTTGATGGTGTAGATGGCACTCCTCCATCTCCACAGCTGTTATGCAATAAGGATCCAGCAGCCCACTTTGTGTTGCTGTTTATACTGCACTGCTCTCAATAATGTTACTGCTCCTGCTGGTTATTGATGGTGGACACACACACACACACACACACACACACACACACACACACACTGATTACTGGGTGTTTGAGCACAGGCCTGTGACTACTGTAGTGGTCATCTAACACAAATTAAAACACACATCTCCACCTCCATCCATCGCATTTGTGCCCATATGAGGCAATGAAAAGCATCAAGGGGAATCTCTGTGTGACAGTTTATGGGGTGTTTCTCGAGGGCTAACCCCCAGGCTGGATCACTCAAGTTGTCATTTGATGTAACCGTCGAGGGGGGGATGGATGGATGGATGGATGGATGGATGTATGTGTGGGTTGTGCAGCACACAAGCTACTGACAGCAACAACCAGGTCGCTGCAACAGTGTCTGCAATCCTTATGCAAACTATCATTACCTGGTTTGTAGGCGCAGAGAGAAGATTCTCACTCTTATTAACCATCCTGACGGTTTAAAATGATGTTTCTCTCTCTGTTGATAATCAATAAATCATACAGCAAAGCCTCTGGAGTAATCAGAGTGTGTGACTGGACCAAACCTGACGAGTGGGTCCAGATCAGGATTTGCTGAGGATTCAATGCACGGTCAGTAATTGGCTGTAACAGCCAGTCACATGACGAACAAACCAAAAAATAATCCAAAGATCTTTTCTAACATGGAAACCAAACCAGGAAGATCATTTAAACGGTAGCTACAGCCAAGCAGCGACGTCTGTGTCTTCAGAACGGCTCTTCAGAAACCTGTGGGTGATGTCACGCGCACGCTGTCCACGGTTTATACTGTCAGTGGGCTAAGGAGAGCTTTACTGATTAAGTAACTTCAGCCGTCGCTCTTCTCTGTACCCTCTCTCTACATTAGTTGTCACATCCTGTGTCGTCATGCTGAACATCCTTACTGACAGTCAGGACACAACATTAGCACCAGCTAATATCTCTTTCACGTGCATGTCAGACATTTCTGTTGATGTACAGTTGAGAGCTGACCGGGGACGGTGGCAGATAATACATAACGGCTAACGTTACTGTAGAAAACTGTAAATGATATGTATGCTACCCTTCCAAAATGGAGGCGAAAGAAGAAAGAAGAAGAAAAGTCCACATCCGGTGAAGACGTCTCTTCAGAATGCACCTCCGTCTCAGCTTATTTCCAAGAAGAACCCAGAGTTCAAACGTTCATTGAGCACACAGCCACTACCTGTATGATGTCATGAGGGGAACAGACACTGTGCGATCTGTTTCCTTCACTGATTAATAAGAAGAACAGGAATCTAATAGTTTGTCATATCATGTGATGGATGTGCAGCACTTACAAGTCATTGATTTGGTTCCTGCGGTGAACATGGCTGCCAGTGCAGCAGATTGATAACTCAGAGTCCTCGTAATGGAGAAAAGAGAAGAAGGAAGAAAGAAAAACACTCACAGGAGGAGAGCTGGTCATAAAGTCAACTCTCGACTACAACCAACTCACCCGTCCTTCATTTTATTGGCTGTGGACAAGAAGTTAGCTTGTTAGCTCCAGCATATGAACTGCTGAGAGGCTGATGTGTCATTAGTGGAATGCCGTGTTGGTTATTGGCGTGCTGTTGACTTTCGACTGGCATAAAAAGGGTATGTCATGTCATTTGTCTTGCGTTTATGCTGTACTAAAACAGGAGAAACAAGGATTTCAGTGTAGCTAGCCGCTGTTATGGCTCAGACACGTGAGGCCTGTTTCCACAGATCTCTGAGCGACAGAGTTTGCTGAAGATTATGTGTGAGTCACGGAGAGACTGATGCATTTACACCTTTTCTACATCTGGCAGGAGTGAGTCACAAACCACCTCTCGAGAGTCACATTCAGTCTGGAATGCTCCCGGGATGCATTAACACTTTAGCTTAGAGCTGCCCGACACGTATGAAGTGTAAGACATTCAAAACAACACACAGAATAAGTGTGTATTAATATTTCATGTGCTGCTCTCCATCAGTGGAAGCAACCAAAAGTCTAAAAAAAAATGAAACAGCATCAAGGCGGTACGATCTCGTGCTGAAAAATTCAGCCGCACTGGAACTGAAGGACGGATTCTTTTTGCCAGAGGCACCATGAAACGCCTCCCAGAGGGCACCCATTGGAAGTGATCAGTGGGTGGGTAGCATGTGTCAGAATACAAATTCCCCAGCTGATTCCCAAATGATTTCACCGGCTTTGTTAATCACTCTGTCTACACTGTTTTTTTTAATATATTCACAAGTGAGACGCCCACAACAGGATATTAGCACACATCTCCAGAATATTCTAACACCACAGCCACAAACCTTCCAACTAGGTGACGATGCTGCACGCATTCCCCCCGAGCACAAGTGAGCATTATTTATCAGGATGTGAACTTTGACTGTACGAAGTGACAGGCTGCATTTCAATAGACCAGCATGTGTTGTTTATTAGACATGCTGTTAACAGAGCAGTGGCATATGTCAGTGGGGAGCTGTGTGTTTGCCAGTGGACTGTGTGCAGCGCTCTGTGCAGAACTGCAGCAGCGTACCAGTCAACAATGACACACCATTAAGAACAGAAGACAGGAGTGTTGTACATTTAGCTATTTTATTTTGGTCTTGATGCTGCGTTTGCTTCCTCCCAGCGGCCTCCAGAGGTTTCAGCAGGTAGCATCTCTGCACACGAAGCTATTCATGGTAACACTGTGTCTGTTCAAGCACGGGTTACATCTGCTCCTATCCTTTTCTAATATTGTTCGTAACTAATGACTCTGATTGGGTTCTCTTATTATTATTTTACTTTAACTTACCTGTGAATGGTTAGTAAGCAGCACAGTAAAAGATGAAATGTGGGACTCTAAGGCTGAGGCCTTACCGCAGAGGCCTGGGTTTGACTCCATCATGTGCGTCATGTCATCCCCTCCCTCTGCCTCCTTACCTCTGTCTCTCAGGCTGTCATCGTCTAATACAGATTAAGAAGCCTTGAAAAAACAAACAAAATATCAAAAAGAATGCAGATTTGTTACATTTTTCTTACTTAGAAAGATATTTTGTTTTTGAAAAAATGTAATAAAACTGTTGATTTCTGGAAATCAGGTGATATCCTATTATATGTGATGATACAGTATCTTTATTATGATGCCACATGCTGTTGTTTCTGTGGTCCTGTTATAACACTTGAGTTTTGTGATGCACTGCGCAAGGGAAGTGCAGCTTGAAGTAAAGCCAATGTGAAAGTGCAGTTCCCTTAAACGTCCACTTGAGGCTGGCTCCAGAAGTGAGTCAGTCTCCATTAGTCCCCATGTTAAAATGTCCAACTTCACAGCAGGAATAAACATGTTTACAGCCTGGTACAAAAAACACCTTGCCGCAGCAGCCCAGGGTTCAAATCTGACCTGTGGCTCTTTCCCGCATGTCATTCCCCGTCTCTCTCTCCCCACATTCCTGTCACTCTTCAGCTGTCTCTGTCAAATAAAGCTTGAAAAGGCCAAAAAATATCTTTAAAAAGTTATGCAGAATTAACAGTGTTAATTCAGTCGTCATTCGGCCTGCCTCAGGTCCACTGATGAGCCACGTCTTTGGCGATTTTTAGACTAGCAGGGAGATGGAAGAGGCAGGACTAACCACAGGACTAACATGGCGGCGGCCAGCACCACAGATTTTGAGCTTCCAAACGGCCCTTCAACCAGGCATTCAGGGTGATGTCATGCATATGGCGTCCACTCTTGTGGTGACTGTGACACGTGGAGTTTAAACAAGCAGTAATTACTACATCATCCGACACTGTTCATCTGCCTTTTCGTGCAGATGCAGCACACAATGGTTAAGATGATTGTAAAGGTGTTCCTGAAGTGACAGCGATATAAAAAGATGTCACTGTAACCCAACGTGTATTTATCTCCTCACTGTCATTCACCATCCATCAGGGCAGTTAGCAGAGTGAAGGTGAAGAGGTCAGTGAGTAGAGAGGAAATGAAATGTGACTTTATAGATATGTGTACAATAGAGTAGATTAAAGGTGATGTTTATTATTTGTGGCTGGTGGCAGTTTACTATACATCAGTATCAGACACAGTCCTGAATGACTGTTGTCAGATGTCAGAAGATATCCCACCTAATCTCTTAACCACTTTATTCTGCTGTGGTTTGCAGGAGGTTGGAACCTGTCCCAGCACACAGTCCATCACGGAGCTACAGAACATAGTGTTGTTGTTTTTTCCCAGAATATTTTTGGTATAACTGAAGAACCTTCCATGGGTTTGGCTTTGCATACCTTCGCTGGCCTTCGACTGATTTCTCATGCCTCTTTGCGACTCGCCTTCATCTCCCTCAACAAAAAAAAACAACCTTTCAAACGTTCATGAAATGTTTGTGTTTTTTCAGACAACCTAAGTGAAGCCCTGGAGAAGCTGAAGCTAGCGTCTACAGACAGCGCCACGGACAGTGTGGAGAGCTGCCTGGACTGCCTGCTGAAAGCACTCGCCAACAACAGTGAGTACAGTGTGATTTACACCGAGTGTGTGCTGCGAGTCCATTAAGTCCTTTTCTAAGTTTTCCATAAAAGTCTCTCTGACAGGCTGCTCACTCTGAACCTACAAGCATTCCCCTAATATTTTCTGTATGGCTCATGAAAATAAAAGCATCTAATCCAAACCTGTATATGTATGTGTATTGTAAATGGACCATGGACAGCAGTGGATGCTTGTGCTGGCCTCCAGCCACTTTTGTGGCCAAGAGTGTGTCAGACAGCTGAGTAACGACATCGCACTGTTGAGTGCGCAGATCCTCCCAGCTGACTGAATAACAGATCTGTCCTTGTCTGATTGTTTTGTTCAGTCTAATAGTCATTCATTGTGATATATCATGTTGAATCCCGGTGTTAGTCTTTGGACAGACCCTGTATATGCTGTGGCTGTTCCACATGAAAGCGGACATGTGTGAAAGAAACACGGTCAATCCAAAATGGTGGCTCTAGAATCAGGGGTCTTGTTATTAAATGTTACAAGAACGTGTAGGACGGCATGTAGCATTGACACACGATTGCAGGACCCACGGGTAGCCTGTCATCAAGGATGTGTAAATTATATTTTTGCGACTAGGCAGATTTATCTAATACTTATGTTGATTTATGTAAATGTGTATTTTTAATGTGTATGTGATATTTTTATTTTATTTGGATTTTTCTAAAACTCTGAGGACCTCCTCTTGAAGAACGAGGCTAAAGGTTTTCTATAACAGAAGACGACACATTACAATGCACTCACATCGAATCTGTAATTACAGTTACACCTTCTGTCTCCTAAGTGGGCGTGCTCTCCTTGAACCCGATCTCCAAACCTCGTTTGGAAGTGTGGATGATGAAAACAGATTGTGTTGAACCAGAGACTCTATACAAAGTACATTTTAGTTATGTCTTTATAATTCCTCTTTGGTGAAACCCGACCGACCAGTGGTGATAAATATGATATATTTGCAGTATATTTAACAGAACTGAGAGTGATGATTCAGCACCAGAGAGTGTTTTGCTGCTGAGACAGAGACAGATCTCCAACAAAGTTCATTTTCTGAACTTCTGAAACACGAGTCCGGTATTTCCTTTAGTTACTCTGAGAGAAAGAGTCGCTCACGATCTGAGCTCATGTTTACTCAGGACCTGCTGCTGTGACACAGATACAGGAAGTAACTCTTCAGTGAGGCGTCTGTTTTCTTAATTGTCTCTGCCCAGTGCTCTGGAGTGTTCCATTGTCACAAATGTTTGTGTGTGACTGCAGCTATCTGCGTCTTTTCATTTGAACCATCTCACAGCGTACATGCAATAAACCTACACTGTTCTCACAGTGTGTACAGTCAACTCCTCAGCATTTGGTAAATGGACTGTACTTATATAACACCTTTCTAGTCTTCTGACCACTCAAAGTGCTTTACAGTACATATCTCATTCACCCATTCACACACATTCATACACTGATGGCATTGGCTGCCATGCAAGGTGCCAACTGCTCATCAGTTTTAGGAGCTAACCATTCATACACATTCACACACTGATGGCACAGCCTTCAGGAGAAATTTGGGGTTCAGTAGGACACTTCGACATGCAGACTGAAGGGGATCGAACCGCCGATCTTCTGATTAGTGGACGACCCGCTCTACCTCCAAGCAACAGCCGCCCTCATTGTAATGCTCTAAATTATGAATATGCGGAACGTATGTATGTAAGAGTGAGTCTGTTAAATACATTCATTTACACTGAAAAATAAATACTTCATAATATATTAGTGAAGGAAAGTTACAAACCAGCAACAACCTTCAGTCAGAAAGTGATACTATGTATGATGCAGGCATCTTGTGCTTCTCAAGAGTGACGTAATAATAAAGGGATTAAAACAAAGCGATTCAAACGTGTTCTCTTCTCCTGCAGACACTGAGGCCAGTATGAAGATCCAGGAAATGGGCGTCCTTCCTCTGCTCCCCACCCTGCTAAACCCCCAGTCTTCCTGCACCCCTAAAGTAGCCAACATCATAGCTGAGGTGGCCAAAAATGGTGAGGTTCGGTTTCCAAGTCCATCCACCCAGGAACATCCTGACTTTCTGTTCCTCCATTCGTCAGTATTCCATTTTTACACTTCCTCTTGCTCTCCTCCTTTTTTGTTTTGATGTGTTTTTCCTCATGAATACATTATTTGGTGGAGAAGTGGAGCAGCCTTGTTAGTCGTGTCTGTGAATTAAAATATTTGAATTTGATTCAAACTGAAATACGTTTGATTGACGGGCCACTTTAGCCCATGTTGGCATTTCAGAGCTAAGCTGTCAGTGGCTGTAAGGCTGTGAGCTATGGTGTGAGGACTCCAGCCTTGCATAACTGCAGTGTCAGAGATCTACCATTGTGTGAGCACAGGAGAAGCTTTTAAAGTGGGGAAAAAGCAGACGTGAATAGAACTTGGGGCAAGAAAAGGTTAGGATAATGAATGGGTTTTTAGCAGCTTGCAAGACTGCAGCTAATGATCACTCCCCAGCAGTTTGCCAGGCTTGGCAACAACCCGCTGGCATTTATCTGTCACTGCTTCCGGAAATGTCTGCAAGCAGCCAAGTGACTGCTGGGCTAAAGACAACTCCCTTTTCTGTCTGACAGAACTGAACTGACACGATTGTTTGAAGCTGCACCAGGCAAGATTTAATGCAAAAACATGTTTGACTAATGAGCACAAATCACCACCACAACACAGAATACTGTCCCATCCCTACTGCAATACAGGCGATCCAACATTGTCCAAATGAAAATCTTATTATGATCACTAGTAAGAAAACCTCTCCCCAAAAAAACATGCTGACTCCCAGTAGCAGATGCATTTATCATTTTCTGCGTTCATATTTGTTCATGAAAATGAGACACTTATTTTGGCGATTGAGTCATATTTCTGGTCTTTAGTTCTAACTCACCAATTACTCGTGGCTTCTCCTCCTAGTACATACAGTACACAGGAGCAGCTTTAAGGTTCAGTGCCTTGCTCATGGGCACGCCCTTCTGACATGTCCTCACCAAACTTTAAAATTAAAAGATTTGTCATGCAGTGGATCAACTTTTAATTAGTGCTGCAGAGCCGCAGACAAACAACAGATGGATCCTCAGATTCTAACATCAGATGTAAACACACTGAAGAGGTCATCAGCAACAAACACATGACAGCAACACGGAGAACATTCAGTTTTAGAGAGTTCAGTTGATCGTAGCCATTTGGGTTCTTTATCGTTTGAAGTTGCTTAATGCTGCTTGAACATGAAGCGGAGGATCAGAGGTAGGGTGGGTTAAACTCGTCACAGCAAAGTCAGATCTTCTCCATATTCATTTTCATCTTTTTGTTGTAGAAGAATGGACAGGATATACTTATGGATTATATTGGTTTGTGTGTGTCATGTCATTTTTCATCATGTTTTTACCTGTTTTGAAATTTCTTAAATCGCATGTCTTCATCATCTAGGTCCCTCAATTTACTACAGATACTATCAGTAAAGCTGTGTGGCAAATGTGGCAGTTAGACAGACGTATAACTTCCTTAAACAAGTTTAACTTCTGACAGTTTTATACTGACCTATTATCCAACACCTGTCCCTCCCTCAGAGTTCATGCGGAGCCCCTGCGTCGAAGCTGGCCTCATCCCTCCTCTAATTCAGCTGTTAAACTCCACCGACCAGGAGGTTTTACTGCAGACTGGCCGAGCTCTTGGCAACATCTGTTATGACAGCCGTAAGTAGGAGTTTGCTTTTCTTAGGGAACACTGAATCCCTCATGAGCCTTGTCATCACCATCGCAGGGCTAATAGAAAACAAGTCATAAAAATGATGCAGATTTTTGGCTACGGTAGACAAAGCTTTGATGTTTAACCATGTGTTTCAGCTACACAAACTTTTAACAGGGTTATAGCTTTGCCTGCAGGGAAATACTGCATTAGCATAGAGGGCACTAAAATTGCTGCCTTGCAGTCTGTTGGGTGCTGGGAACACTTGAGTTGAACTTCCGCTGACATCGAGACTAATTGTTTGTTTACTTGGCACCATATTAACTGCTATATTACTGTCTGTATGAAAATATACATACTGACTTTATAATGCAATGCAAGTCAACATCACTTTCACACAATTAACACATTGACTATTACAACATGCAATAGCTTAGGGTTGCAAAG
This sequence comes from Miichthys miiuy, assembly GCA_036365135.1. Lineage (NCBI taxonomy): Eukaryota > Metazoa > Chordata > Actinopteri > Sciaenidae > Miichthys > Miichthys miiuy. The sequence goes on from CM071605.1 coordinate 557,351, forward strand.
GGGTGGAAAGTTTCCAGTAAATTTCCAGAAATTTCCAAAGTGTGGTCCAGGTTCAGAAATCATCTGTGCAGGTAGGGGGCGTGGCCTCAATAGCCCTGCAGTAAGCAGTGTGCTATGTGCAGGTGACTGAGGAATAGCAGATATTCAAGTGGACCTGCATGAAATCTGGTTGTTTTAGTCAAGATTATGCTAAAATATATTTTCCCCAGCTATATTTAAGTTCCCCGTCAAGGGGAATATTCCTGTTTATTTCCTTACATTCCTGTTAATTCCCATGGCAAGTTTCCAACTTTCCCAGAATTTTGCAACTCTACAATAGCTACACATCGACCTAACAAATTAGAATGACTTGATATCCATGCTTACATTTCAGTGTGTTTAATTTGAACTTACACCCGGTAACTGTTAATACTGTAGACAGGCAGATTAGAGATCAAATATTTCCAACAGTGCGTGTCAACATGTGTTACACATAATGAGCTCCTGTTGTAAAACTTTCAAGCACACTCCTAAACAGCTGAAAAGCTTCATATTACATATATGAACGAAGTAACAATATAATTAGACATGGCTGATGGAACACCTATATTCATATATTTCTTAATGCACAGACACTTGGTTATTGTGGGTTTAAAGGAAGGGGCTTTATAAAATCTTGAACTCAACTAAGTGATAACAAAACCAAGTTGCACATTAACTCATTTGTGAGTGATATGCCAACTAAAATCTAAGATACCACAGTTGATCTGACAATAAAATGATTGTGTTTGAAAATGCTGCACTTGGCACCTTTGAGATATCCGCTCCAAGAAATTTCATTAGTGAGTGTACCAGTGGAGTATTTGGGTATTGACCTCAGAGAGGAGCAGCAGAGTTTAAGCCTGATTTTGCAGCGAGCTTTAGAAGCTTTAATCACAGCTGTCAGTTCTGGTGCATAGTTTCTTCTCTTGTTGAAAAGCTGGGCATCTGTGGAATCTGCTGGGATGTGACATTTGTTTGAGTGGAGGGGGGTCTCAGTAAGCTGGCATGGTTTTCTGATCAACGCACTGGGAGAGTGTAGAGAAGCAGCTGCTCACTACCTTCAAGAAACACTGTAATATGGGAGACATTGCTTTCATAAAATAGCTCAAACAGGATCTTCTGAAACTGGTTCAACTGTACTGCTGCTGTCTGTACAGGATGCAGACGGTTTAGTGTTTTCAGACATTACTTTCCATTTTTATGTCTTTATTATAGAGGGTTAGGTTATAATCAGATACCTGAACCACCTCAAGTGACCCGTCACTGTGAAGGTACAGCACTTCTACTCCAAGCTCCACATGTCCGGTCTCCTCTCCTTGTGGGTTCAGGATGCCTTAAAAAATGTATTGTCTGACACGTCAATCGAAATCATCGAGTGTTTCTGCCTCTTCACCAAGATGGGTGAAAAGCCTGCCATCCTAGCTTCTTCCTGACTGCATCCCACTGCCTCCCCGATCTGCCTCAGAGAATTCTTTTGCATGTCTTGACACAATGAATAGTATAAATAGGGAACTGTTTTTTGATTGTGTAATTGTCTCGAGTCGAATGCAACCAAATGACTATAAGTGATGCAAATCGAGCCCTTCTCCTTTATGTTCAGCTCACTTCACCATCATGATCCAGTACCAGTAACATACCTGGATTACTGCCAACGCTGCACAGATCCAGCTGTCAATCTCATACTCCATCTTATCCTCACTCAAGAACAGGAACCCAAGATACTTGAACTGCTTCACTTGGGGAATCAATTTGTTTCTTACCCCAAGTAAACAATCAACATTCATCGCAGCCGTTTCACATTCAAGTGACACAAGTGTCCCAGTACTTTGGAGTTCACAGGTTGATAAAGCCAGCAAAACCGACAAGGAAATATCAACAAACTGGACACGTAGAAATTCTGTCTTTTGCAGTCCAACAACCACGTAACTGCTTGACCTTCATAGAAAGGCAACCCAAATCTTCCTTAGGTTATAAAAGAACTGGATGGTTTGTATCAATGGCCCAGACACCCCACATTCCCACAGAACCCTGCATAAGACATCCCAAAGGACACAATCATAACCCTTCCATGACTGAAGCCTCCATCACCAGCATCCTGACACAGAAGGGTATTATCAACTCTACCAAAGTTTTATCACAAGAAGATTTCAATAATGCAACTGACTATGTCAACACTTAACATACTAACAAAAATATATTTGGTATTTAGGTAAATTTATTTGTGACTTATTGGCCAATATATACAGATACTGGATTATCTCGAGTGAGACAATATCAGCTGATGGATGGGGCCCTGTTGTTATGACAATTATGTACCAGAGTGTAATTATATGAGCCTTTAGAGATAACTACCCAAGCTCAGTGGTGTGCAGTGTTTTCACTCCACCTTTTTTGCATTGGCTCAGCTCACTTGGAACCTCCAGATGAAAACGTACCATCCAAAAAGGAACAATTCCAAGCAGGTCGTATCAAACTTAGCCAAACCATGCAGTGGAATTGAGTTATTATATGTCATGTATATAATAACTTGCAGGCAGCACCTAGGGTAATATCTTTGTGGTAGATGAGGACTAGCCATTGCTAAATTCTAACCCTTTAAAGTCAGCACATTTGATTATTCCTGTTTCACAATAAAGTCCTATCCCTGGCTTTACATGGTACACATTTCTGAGTCAGCATCAACAGCAGCTTCATGTGAACAGAAACAAGAAATATTATGCACATGGCACTGGCATGGTGCTGTGAGTTCAGACGTGGCATGCTGCCACGACTAAATGAAAGTAGCAGAGACAGTGATACTTGGAAGGCTGACTCATGTAATGCTTCCTTTGGCAGCTATTCTACTAGACAAAGCCCTCCCAGAGAGACAATCACCACTACTGTGCATTTATTGTTTGTCAAAGGTAAAGTGCACTGGTCTTCAAAGGGGTATGATCTTGGAATGGACACAGCGCACAAAGGCTTGGTTATGCCAATCCATTGTCAATAGTCTGTTTATTCAAGCTTCTGTTTTTTTCTTTTAAGAATTCAGTCCTTTGATTTTGGTGTTGTTGATTGTGTTGAGTTTCAATTCTTCGCTGCATAAAATAAATGTATTTAGTGTGCAGGGAGAGCTTTAGCTTTATTCTGTTGCCATACATACTATGCATAAAGAAACTGCATAAGAAAAGGGATGAATTATGGCCACCAACATCAATTGTGACGAAGAAATCTAATTGAGTTTTTGTGTGGGTTTGAATAATAAAAAGCCTTGATCAGATGGATTATTACACATATTCACCGCACACAGGACCCAAACTTGGATTCACTTTGTCATATAGTTGTGGTCATAATTATTTCCTTGATACTTATTTTATTCAGCATTGTGACTGTTTTAGAGCCTTAGTTTGCATTGATTTGTATGTTTTGTACTGCTTATTAACATTGCTTTTATATGTATTTTTCAGGTTGTGGTTATTTTTCTTTTCTTTACGTTTCTTTCTTTGGTTTGTGGTTGATTTGTGTCCTGGCCTCTTTGTTTTGCAGATGAGGGCAGGAGTGCAGTTGACCTGGCAGGAGGGGCTCAGATAGTAGCTGAACACATTAAATCCTCTACCAAAATACTGAGCCGGAAAATGAGAAGCTCTTGACTGTCTTTTGTGGCATGCTGATGAACTATAGCAATGATAATGGTAATGACCATCTTCCCCCAAGAACAACACCTGTTAACTAATCTCAACTAATCAGCGGATGTTCTCTTTCTTATACACAGACGATGTCACTTTATGTTTTCATGTAATAAGACAGTAGGGTTGAACTGAACCAGAAGATTCTATGCTTTTCTTTCTTGGACTGACCTTTCTCCTGATCCTTCTACCATGCTCTCTGTTGCTTTTCCAACATCACCTCTGAGGTAATCTGCAGATATTAATATTTGCTGAGAGTCAGCTTTCATAGAGGCAGTACCCTCCCTCCTCCTTGTAAGTTTGCGTTGTTAATAGACTCAGCAGGTAGAGCGTATTCATTAACTAGTTCCCCTCCTTGCTTTGTGGCCATACTAGTGTCATGGCTCTGGAGATAGTGATGCCGGTCTGTAGCATATCTCAACAACTATTAAATGGATTGCCATGATGTTTTGTACGGACATTCATGGACCTTAGATGAATTCTAATGAATGATGTTTCGTGTGGTCCCACCAAAATCTGCAAGATGATTGGCACAAAATTGTTGGACAGACATTCATGGTCGACTCGTCCTATTGCTCCACCATGATGTTTGTGTCACCGTTGATGATTTGTTGTGACGTTTGGCACACAGATAGATGTTTTCATTCAGGATGATTTGTAATAACCTTGGTGACTTTTCATCTACTGCCATGATCAGATCAAAATCTCTGTTTGTGCACCACTTTGGTTCTGCAAAACAAATGCCATTCTCGTCAGCCTGAGCTGTACTTTGTGTTTAGTGCTAATTAGTAAAATGTTAGCATGATGGCTGTAAATATTACCTACTAAACAACCAACACTGTGCCCACATACAGCCTTAAAGAGCTTCTAGCATGTAGACTCATGTACAGACTAAACGACAGTAAGATACAACACAATCAGTGAGCTTTAGAAGTGTTATCATTTCAGCTTTGAACAGTGTCAGGGTAGCTGTTTCCCCCTGCTTCCAGTCTTTATGCTAAGCTAGGTTAACCACATCTTGGTTGTGTATTCAGACATGAGAATGTTATCAAATCCTCTCATCTCCTTTTAAATTGAAGATGCTTATTTCCCAAAATGGTTGAACTATTCCTTTAGGGTGCAGGAAAAAATACATGTATCCAACAATGCAGTAAAAAAGTTAGCCTTGTTAGCTTTGTACATATTTTCAAGACTAAATTGACAGATGAAGTAATTTTACTCAGATTTTGTTCCCGTACTCAAAATATTGCAGCTTATCTTGCTGTTGGGTCCAGTTTACATATGGTATGCTTTCTCTCCCATGTCTCTATCTTCATAATGTATCTGTGCTACTTGCCTCACTTGGTGAGACAGGTGAATATACCCTCCACTGTGTCCCTTCATAGCTCTTTCTCTCTGGTCTATGCTTCAGTTTGTGTCTTTGTGATAACTCCGCTTGTTGAGAGCAGAAAGTATGTGATCTGACAGACTCAGACCTCCTGCCAAGGAGTCTTTTGGCACTGGACGATGGTTTTGTCTGTTTGGTGGGATGATGGGAGGTTTGGCTCTTGGAATGGATGAGTTTTTGTGGCTTTCTGCAGCTTTCAGCAGCTTTCAGCATCTCGCTGACTCTTCATATCTAGCTAATGTTGTTGATACAACTTCCCACTTACTAACAATGAAACAACTCCATCACTTCAAAGAAAAAGACAAGTACATTTTTATCTGTGACAACCATGGCATTCTGTTATTTACAGTACCAACTATGATCTGATAACACAGTATCTGATCTGATCTCTTATTAATAACCGATGTTTTTACATATTCACAAGTTAAATGGTGATAATATAACATCTGGAAATACAATGATTAGTACTGATAGTCATTGCTTGGTGCCACCATTGTCAGTAACTCTTACATGTTGGAGGAATGCGCTTGCTTCTTGCGTTCACCCCTGTATTTGTGGTCTACTCCATCAAGTTTGTTTGTGTAACCCAATAGCATACAATACACCAATATCTTAAAACCCACAGAACAGGAAATGGTTGTATTAGTTAGAAGAAGTTCAAGAAGAAGTACTAGAAATGATGTGGCGTGGCTCTTTGACCTGCTTTTCCCCAAAAAGTGGAAGACCAGCACCCCTACTGTTTGTGTCATCAAGAAGTCCATTAAATTTCCCATTCTCTGTTTATTGTGGCACACGGTGTAAAAAGTTGAATCTATGTCATGACATATTGATGTTTATACATCTTGTAGCATCTGTTTCATTGGCTTTTTCTATTACTTGCTTTTCCATGGCTTGAAGGGTTTAGTCTGTCCTGGTGCTCTACATTCAAGAAGGATCTGGAAAGATCTTTTTGAGTTCTTTGGGATCTTTTTTTTGTTCTTCAGGCTTGTAACAGACTTTTTTCCTTCTCTCTTCTGTTCTGCTCATCTACCCACCCTTGTCTTCCTCCATCATTGGCTCATTCTCTGGTTTTTGAGTAAATCTAAGTGCTTTCTTTTTGCTCTCCAGGTGGGTCTAATAGCTCTACCACCTCTTGCCATCAAATGACAAATGAATCCACACATCCATCACATCTTCAGGTTTTGGGAATGTGAAATGTAGAATTTACTGCTTCTCACCCTACTGTCATAGAGCAGGACTTGACACCAGGCTGTGGGTGAAATACTATTAAATGCGGTTTTGTATGTGAAACCTGCATTAAGTACTAATTCACCATTTAATTATAGTTGTAATTGACTTAACCTTGTTGTGTTTTGTAGCTATGTTTGTACTTCCAAATCCAAATATAACTGAGACTGGAACGGATTTTTGTTGAGACAGTTTAAAGTGAGCATATGTAGCTTCTGGAATACAATGGCCGACATGGTCACAAATGGCATTTAACAATGATAAAGTTTAAATATAGTGTAAGAGTAGCACAAGTACAGAAGAGTCAAAACTGGTTTAGTGACATTAGTTTCACAACAAAATCAAATTTTTGCTAACATTAGCCTCATCGGGTCATACCATCATAGACTAAGGAAAGGCTTGGTCACACCAGCATTTTAAATTCTCTAGTGATCTCCATTCATTTCAATGGAATCGCTGTTATTACATGTGACATGCATCTGAACAGCTACAGCTTCCTCCATTTTGGATTATCTGGCTCTCGATTCCGTTGAAGTCAGATCAGTTAAGGCAGCACTGAACTACAGTAAGCTTTAGTTTACTGTAGTTCAGTAAGCTTTAGTTTACTGTAGTTTACTGTAGTTCAGTAACTGTAGTTTACAGTTAAGACAGAACCAAACTACAGTAAGCTTTAGTTTACTGTAGTTCAGTAAGCTTTAGTTTACAGTTAAGACAGAACCAAACTACAGTAAGCTTTAGTTTACAGTTAAGACAGAACCAAACTACAGTAAGCTTTAGTTTACTAGTTAGCAAGTCCGTTATCTCAGAGTGCTGTGTAATGATGGAGAATGCCGGGGTGGAGTGAATAGAACAGTAGAGGGAAAATCTCCAGGTCAGCTCGCCAGATTAATTTAGCTGTGCTGCTTTCTGGTGTGACCAGGCATGAAGACTCTACAGAATCACTTAGTGTACTAAATTGAACAGAGGATTGTTTTGTTGATTCTTAATTATTTTTAATTGAGTCATTTCTTCTTTTAAAAGTGTTCTCTCGTTCTAAGGTCCCTTAATGGCATCGTTCACTTTTTATGGAAGTGTACAGTCTCTAAACTTAAGATTTATACAAAAACTCACTGTTCAAGATTAGCCAATCAGCTTTCGTGCAAAAATCAAATGTCATACATGTTTGTCTGTTCATCTCCTCAGCTCCACATTATGTTTAGAACAACAGATTGACTGCCTGTCTTTCTGTGTCTTTGTTTTCTTGCAGATTCCTTACAAGCCCAGCTCATCAATATGGGTGTGATTCCCACTCTGGTGAAGCTGCTAGGCATCCATTCCCACAACACAGCCCTGACAGAAATGTGTCTAATTGCCTTTGGGAATTTGGCTGAGCTTGGTGAGTATACCTAAATACCTGTTTAGTCAAGCTAACAATCCTACCAGCTATTCCAAAATGGTCAGACGGTATCATTAATGTTTCATTTAGATCACTTCAATTTAATATATCGTTAATTACTGTCATTTTTATTATTTTGGTCTGTCAGAATCAGCTCACCATGGTCAGTGTGGAAGAGGTTTTTAATGAAGACTGAATAAACGTCAACATTCCAAACTATATCTGTGTGACATTCAGTGTACATTTAATGCTGCGTCAACAGACAGTTTAGATGCTAAATGGTGTGCTTCTTCTTCTTCAACAAAACTCTGTCCTTGGCTCGACTGCAAACGTTGCTTTCACTTAGACGTTAAAATAAAACATGATTCACTGTTCCTCCTGCAGGGCTTGTGCTCATACACGGTAAAAGTAGTCATTAACCTAAATGGAATGTACATAAGATGTCCATGTTGAGGAGAGGATTTCTTCTCTTTCGTGACACTCCTGTCATACTCCTCTTTTATTTTCAGAGTCCAGCAAAGAGCAGTTTGCCTCCACCAATATCGCAGAGGAGCTGGTGCGTCTTTTCCAGAAGCAGACAGAGCACGAGAAGAAGGAAATGATTTTTGAGGTTCTGGCTCCACTCGCAGAAAATGGTAATTTTGTTTTTCTCTTCTTTTCTTTTTCTTTTTTTTTAAATCAAAAGGCCATTTCCATTATATGGCAAGATTCAAGCAGAGGTAGTGAGGCACTGCAGTGCACTCTCATGCCTTTAGATGAAAATCATGTCCTCCTCCTGTAGTAAATTATCCTCTGTGTGAGCATGAGTCATGCTTTCCAGGCTAGCTGCTAACTGCACAGTCATGGCAGACAGCTCCTGCATTTGCTCAGCTGCTCTTTTTCAAACATGTCAGCGTGTGTGTGTCTATGTGTGCGTGTCTGTGTGTTTGTGTGTTTTAACAGCAGAGAGAGCGTCTTACTGTTTCTTGTTATCACCATTCCAGGCACACTGGGTGCTCCTACATTGTCTCCAGGACAACGTCCTACTTAACTCTACTCTAGAGACCTCTCTCTCTCTCTCTCTCTCTCTCTCTCTCTCTCTCTCTCTCTCTCTCTCTCTCTCTCTCTCTCTCTCTCTCTCTCTCTCTCTCTCTGTCTCTCTCTTTCTCTCGTGTCACACTGCACATTGTTCATTACATTTGTAGAGACACAACAACACTTTCTCTGTGAAAAGGTAATAAGTATGGTGCTAAGACACTTTGTTCTTTCATCAAAGTGGTTTTAAGGAGAAAGTGAAATGTTCTCATACATGAAATGTTCTTGTATTCATATAGAACTGTAACTTCGCTGAGTCACTATAAAATGTCAGAAAATAGCCTCGTTTTATCCAGCAAACATTCCAAAACCCAAAGATATTCACTTTACTTCACTTCATCATAAAAGACACAAGAAAAACAGACAGTATTCACTTTTGATGAGATAATTCCAATGAACTTAGCCATTTTTGATTTAGGAAATGTCTAAAAACAATTAATTAATTATCAGAATTGTTGCTGTCACCTAGATGGTTTGATAGACCTACCTATTATCTATTCCACTGTTGATTTCTAATTTGGGTCCGGGTTCTATTTTAAAAGTTGGAGTTTGTTTGTTTGTTTCAATTTAAGTCCCCAAATGCAGATAAATGTATCCACAGTGATCAGTGTCAGGCCTCCTAATTTTATTATTTCTGTAAATTCTTAATTTCCCGCAGAATATTGCAAAGTCCATTTTTTTGCTGATGATAGCATCCTGTGTGCTGTTGGCATTATTATGGACTTAAAGTTTACAGTTTGTTTTTGATGAACTCCACATCTCTGTGTTCTTCTACTTCTACTAATGTAGCATTTCACAAGAACACACAGCTTTGGTGTTCCTTTTCCAATCCATGCTCTGAATAGAACACTACTCGTTACTTAATTAATAACATTGTGAGTTACAGACCTCATGTTGAACAACTGACTACAATCTAAACATTTCAATTGGTTTCTAATGAAACAGCTTCAGTCTCCCTTCAAGCAAGAGCACACATACAACTCAGCATACTGGAAATATTTGAATTATTTACTTAAGTAAAAGTAATGCTACACTATTAAAAAGTATACCTAAGGACAGAAGATATATTTTTTGGCCTTTTTCAAGCTTTATTTTTGATAGACAGCTGAAGAGTGACAGCTGATTTTAAACACTTGGTAGACTTTTGTACACCACTTCCACTTCACTGAAGACACGAAAACATAAGATGATGTGGAGCGATGAGGAGACAGTATTATTCCTCACAGTAATAAAAACTTTAAAAACAAGTTTTATTTTCATCTTACTAATGAAAACATAGTTATGAATATTATATTCCATTTCTGCCATATTCTGTGAATAAAGCCCTCTAAATCTGACACCCTGGACTTTTAAAGTAACAAACCACTGTTCCATTATTCTGCTTCATGCTGTGCTGTGCAGTCCCATGTGTGATGATCATATGATGCCCATATTACACGCCACTGCATTGCAGCAGTGGCGTTCAGGCTAACTGATTGGTCCAGTCCTCTCTGAACATCTCATTCTCCTTCCCCCTGCCAGACGTGATAAAGCTGCAGCTGGTGGAGGCAGGCTTGGTGGAGTGTCTCCTGGAGGTGGTGGCTCAGACTGTGGACGGTGAGAGGGAGGAGGACATCGCCCAGCTGAAGACTGCCTCTGACCTCATGGTTCTCCTGCTGCTTGGAGGTAAACAGGGCTTTTCCATTACACGAGGCCAGCGTTAACTCCTAATAACTGGCTTTAGTATCACCATAAAAACTCATATTAATCCAGTTCCAGAGCGTACTGTGTGCACAGGCACCAATATTCATATTCCCTCTGAACTCGTGTAGGCACCTTGTGTAACAGTAATTAAAAATTCATACTTTCTTCAAACTGCACAGATTCTGCAGCCAAATGTTCGTCAGTGGAGAAGATTATCTCTGAACTGAAGTCAGTTATGGACAGAAAATAACACACACACACACACAGTTTTCTGTCCAGCGTTCGGGTGGAATGTTAATAATTCAGACATTTATGTAAATATTTTATTGCTGCAGAAAAGACGTGAACATTATGTGTTATAAATATACTGAGCTCCCTGAGAGCAGTTCTACCACAGCTTCATGCTCTTGATTTGTGTGTGTTACGTCCAGTGAGCGATTAGCAGATGATTCGTTAAAGTCTTCCATTAGTGCTCGATAAATCAATTAGACGATGGTTGACAACATTCTTTCTTTTCTCATCTGGAGTTGTGTGCAGCCACAGAACAAAGTGTGCCATTTAACAAGACCAAGAAAGATGGTAGACTACATGTTGAACTACAGCCAATCATAGATCAGCTTCACTGTGGACGAGTGTCTATCACAAACATGTCGTAGAAGTCATCACGTCATCAGGTGAGAAACGCAGAGAGAGACACTCTCTTTAGCTCTCATGAGGCGTCCCAGGTGCTGGATGGGTTGTCTTCCCCCATGATGCACTTTTTCATTTCATGCCTTCAGTGCCTCTCATTAGTCAGCCTGGCCCATTAGCTGGCTGATCTTGTGATCTTGAGAGCCTGCTGTGAATTCTAAGCTGCATTGAAAGAACACGTTTATTTCCTGTCTCACAGATGACCAGACTTAAAGCACGTTTTACTGTAGAAACTTATTCCAGTTGTTCCACTCTTACATTTTATATTGCTTATGCAAGTTTCCACCATCATGAGATAATCCAGCACTGTTACCAGTGTTCATTTTGTTAACCATAACAGTCCATTAGGCTGTTAGAATAAATGAGGGATACCAGTGTAATAGTAATGCATGTGTCAGAGTTTTTAAAGACCTGCACCCACCAGAACCCGACCAAACCACCAACTTTATGCAGTATTGTACAACAGTTCATTTAATTAGACAGATAACTAGTGAGACAGCAACTAATAGTACTGTAACTATAAACTGTAATGGAGATATGGTAACAATAATGACAGTAATATATGTACACAGACACACACACACACAGCACACACACGCACACACACACACACACACACACACACACACACACACCATTTGAAGTCCCCGGCAGTCTAGTCCTATAGCAGCATAACTAAGTGATGACCTGAGCCAGCACTAACTATAAGCTCTATCAAAGGAAAGTCTTAAGTCTACTCTTCAAAGTGCTGACTGTGTCTGCCTCCCAGTTGTTAGTTTAAGGGGCTGATCCAGCTCGAAGCTGTCCAGACCTATGCAGTTAGAGGTTTTTCTACATTGGGATGTAAACCTGGTTTATGAAATATTCTGAATAAAGTTTAAAGAAACAGTGTGTAGCATTTAGTGATGGTGTAATGGTGTAAATTCCTCTCTGGTCTAGTGTGAAGGAGAAGGTGGCTGCAAAATATGCAAAAGTCCATAGTTTGTCCATTCTGGGCTACTGTAGAAACATGGCAGTTCAACATGGTGGACTCTGTGTCAGTAGTAGGGCTGCAGCTATCGAATATTTTGGTAATCGAGTATTTTGTTGAATATTCTATCGAGTAATCGTATAAGATTATTATTCTTATTACTTTCGCTTTGCTGCGTTTGCTCATTTTCGCTGTTTTCGGTCCCGGCGTCTGCCATTCTGTACATCAGCGCTGTCCACTAGGGCTGGACGATTATGGAAAAAATAATAATGTGTTTATTGCGCCACCAAAACTCAACTTGAAATATTTTAAATATATTTAAAAATAATAGCAATTTAAATAAATAAATACCCAGTCTACATACACTCAGACTGTTCCGTTGTGGTGGCAAAATACTTGACAGTGGAGATATCTTTTTCAACTGCAGCGCGACATTTATCATACAAAGCAGGCAGTGCAACTCTGCTAAAGTGTTTGCGGGATGGCAACACGTACCGCTTGTCCATAGTCTCCATCAGTGTTTTGAACCCTGGTTGTTAACGGTGCTGATGGGGCACATGTCCTTGGCTAGCATGAATGTCACCGCCGGATATGGAGCGGCATTGTAAAGAGTGTCCTCAATGGAGGACTGTGTTGCAGTGGCAGTGGCTGAAGTTGACTCTCTTGCACTTTTTTGGGTCTTTTGCTCCGTCAATACTTTGTCATAGACCACTTTATAGCTGAACTTTAAATGGTTAAACAAATTTGCCGTGTTTCCCTGGGTACTGCTGCACTCCAACACAGAATGATCAATCTGTGAGGTTATTCATTGAGACCTGCTGTCAGTAGTATTGTACAGTAACCTGTCTGCCTTCTGTCGTGTAGATGAGTCCATGCAGAAGCTGTTTGAGGGAGGAAAGGGCAGCGTCTTCCAGAGGGTCCTGTCCTGGGTTCCATCTCATAACCATCAGCTGCAGCTCGCCGGAGCTCTGGCCATCGCTAATTTTGCTCGCAACGGTAAGTTTTTCTTGACGTTGTGATGAGACCAGTTCCCAGAGGAAAGTTACCGACCTAAACATTCATCATCCCTGTTAGGAAAGTGGGACACTGCAGGAGTGAACAGCATAGAAAATAGAGTTTATCCAGTTTTCTGTGGTCGTGTTGTGACAAAAATAAACCTGTCCAAAGAGGCTGGGTTTACAGAAGTGACCAACATATCTCCTGTTGTATGTATTTCTGTGTGTAGATGGGAACTGTATCCACATGGTGGACACTGGTATCGTGCAGAAGCTTCTGGAGCTGCTGGATCGGCACGTTGAGGAAGGCAACGTCACTGTTCAACACGCAGCACTGAGCGCCCTGCGGAACCTGGCCATACCCGGTGAGGCGCTACATCAGTTAGACTTACCCTCAAATCCCACCTAGCACCGCAGGGATACGCGGCCATTCTAGTCAATGGTATCAAACTACCGACTCCGCCGCAGTCTGCTTCAGAAGCGTCCCAGAAGGGGCCTCCGCTCGGCTCCACGTTGAATACGCAGCTGTTCTATTTTTGACAGACGCCACGAGCAGCCCGCGTCAATTTACACAGAGCACCTCGAGCTGACAGGAAGCCAGACACAGAAACAGCACAGAGGATCTGGTGGTCAAAATGAAAAGTGTAGAAATATGTTTAGAAACACATAAGCAAAAGAAAATGACCAAATCTGAGCAAGTCAACAAAGTCTGACAGGCTAAACACTTCTGAAACGCTCCCAGTCGCATGCAGGACGGACCAGAACAGCATCGCAGCCGTGACGTGACAAGACGTGCCCGGTGGGGTTAGAGGAGACTGTGCTCAAACAGATTCATGCTCATCACACGTACACTCAGTGTTTTTTAGGTTCACCTCGATAAAACTAATTTCAGTCTTTAAAAAGACAAAGCAGAGAAAAGATTTACACATAATATGAACATTGAAACATTTCCATGGAATAGAGGATGACTTGATCATCAAGTCAGTCATTAAAATCATCTGCAGTGTTTGCAGAACTACATCAGCTGATGGACCAGCACAGAATCCTTGGTTTGGAAAATAGTTGTTGGTCATTGAAAGTGCTTGAATTTATATATTTTGTCTAAGAATAGAACTTACTAGAAGTTATTTCTGCTGCTTCTCATTCTAAAACTGTGTTGTCACAGTTTCAAACTATGCTGTGTTGGGTCCTTGATTTTGAATGCACTGGGCCTGGAAAGTCCTTGAATTTGATGTTTAAGAATGTGTGGCGACCCTAAAAACAGTTTGAAAAAGTTTGGCTTTGTTGAATATTATTAATCTGGATGTACCTCATAATTATTGTCATTGAAAGGAAGCCACTTGATGACGATTCTCCAACAGTGTGACGTGCTTCACTCTGAAATCCAGAAAACTTTTAATCACAGCTGTGAGACGTGTGTGAAGAATGAAGCTGATGTTTTGTTGTCCACTTGTTTTCTCTCTCCAGTGGTGAACAAATCCAAGATGCTGTCAGCTGGAGTAGCTGATGTGGTGTTGAAGTTTCTGCAGTCAGAGATGCCTCCAGTCCAGTTCAAACTGCTGGGAACGTTACGGATGCTCATCGATACACAAGGTAGACACTTCTCTCAGGCCTCAACAGATCTGACTAGAGCTGTCACGATGCCAAAATGAGTAACCACGACACTATACCAGACAAAGTCTCACGGTCTCAGGTATTATCGCGATACTGCGGCCTTTTTTATTATTATTATTATTTTTATGAACTGCAGTGTATTTGGACAAGTTATAAATACTTAATAGTGTTGCCACTGACGACGCCGCGGCAGACCCGCCGCTCAGGCCCGGTGCTTCTGGCCATGGTGAGTGTGTTGTCTCGTGTTTGTGACTGTAAGCCGTGTGTGCGTCTGGGCGACACAGAACTTTAGCTTGTTGTTTGTTTTGAAGTGAGTTTCTATCGAAGCGGAGCTGTCTTCATGGAGTTCGTTCTTGCCGGCAGAAACACACGAACAGCCAATCAGCTAACAGACAGGTGGAAACAACCTATCCCCGGACGTCACCAGTAACAGGCAAACAGCCAATCATTCAGCAGCTGTGTAGTTCGGTTGCAGTAGTTGCCATGTTGGTTTGTTTACAAGGGAGTAGCATGCAGTGAGAAGCCGGGAGGAGAGTAGAGGCGGCCGCTATGTAGCGGAAACTGGCACCGGTAGAATAGTAATCCACGGTAGTACCGTCGTGTAGAATTTCTAGTATAGTAGGAACCGTTATGATTTGGCACCGCGGGGTGCCGTGGGTACCGTGCAACTCTAGATCTGACAGAATGTAGCAGCCACGTTACTCCGCTTGATTAAGTCTGGAGTTCTGTGAAAGATATTCATGCACAGTTGGCAGCAATCACAACTTTTTTTTTTACCCCCCTCAGCTCTGTTAAGCTTCGGTATGATAATGAAGAGCTTTTCAGCAGCCTCAGACTACAAGAGGCTCAATCCTGAGTCATAAAGACAAATATGGTAACTGCTGCTCGCGTCCTGACACTGGACAGATGGTTTCATATACAGAAAGTCTTCATAATCCAAGTGATTAAAAATGTGCTTCAGTCGACTGCTGCTGAACAGAAACTTAGAAACTTTCATCTGAGATCTTTGAAGAACTGAGAGTGAACCAGAGCTGACACCGCATCAGGTTTTCACTACAGCATTATCCTGTCCAAAACACTTATCACTTATCATGTGTGCTATTAACAAGCTTTCATTTCTGAAATATCACTTATTGTTGATGTCAGAATCTCTCTCACACCACGACTGAACCAAATCAAACTGGATATATTTTGGTCCAAATAAATGAAGCTTTACTGGACTTTGATGATAAACCACCGTAATCTTGTGCGTGTGTGCGTGTGTGTGTGTGTGCGTGCATGTGTGCAGCTGAAGCCGCAGACCAGCTGGGAACCAATGGGAAACTGGTGGAGAGGCTAGTAGAGTGGTGTGAAGCCAAAGATCACGCGGGAGTGATGGGCGAGTCCAACAGGCTCCTGTCGGCCCTCATTCGACACAGCAAGTCCAAGGTGACACACTGCACACACACACACACACACACACTGCACACACACTTCATATTTATCCTGATGAGTCCAGTGTACAGAGAACGTCTCAGGGCTGGGTTGCGAAAGTGATTTTTCTGTGATTTCAGGAGGTCGTCCGAACGGTCATCCAAGGAGGAGGCGTCAAGCACTTAGTTACCATGGCAACCAGTGAGCATATGATTATGCAGAATGAAGCGCTGGTGGCTTTGGGTCTCATAGCAGGGCTGGATTTGGGTAAGAGCGAGAACAGATCGATCCAAATCCTAATCCAGTTCTCGTCTGTTTATTTTACGTTTGAACAGAATAATGAGAAAGAAAGAAAATCTCTGATCCAAACTGTCTGCAGACAGCTGAAAACAGTTTGACTCCTTCCTGTTGCCTTCTGAGGATGGAAGCTGACCTGAATTATTTATCAACTCCCCAAAGTAAACCTGCCGTGGTCGCTCACTGACTGTTTTTCTGGGTTTCAGTCGCGGCTGAGAAAGACTTTGTCGGAGCCAACCTGGTGTCGGTGCTCCACAAGCTGCTGTCAGATGAGAGGAGCGCACCGGAGATCAAGTACAACTCTATGATCCTCATCTGCGCTGTCATGGGCTCAGGTGAGACTTCCAAACAAGTGAACTGATTCAGATCTCTGAGGTTTGTTGTGTTCCGGCGTTCATCCGCGACCTTTCCTCCCCTCTGTCTGCAGAGCCTCTCCACAAAGAAGTCCAGAGCCTGGCCTTCATCGACGTGGTGTCCAAGCTGAGGGCTCACGAAAACAAAACGGTATCGCACCAGGCGTCGCTCACAGAGCAGCGATTAACTGCCCAGAGCTAAATGACTGTGTCCAACCCCACCCACACCAACACCCAAATCCACACCCACCCAAATGCCTGCCTGTCCACCCAATCACCCGACGACACCTCATGACTGCTCTCCCCGTGCCCCATCGTCATGTGCCAAGGTACCATGTCGCGTTAACTGCCAGCCAGACATACGTCACGTCTCTTTCCCCCCCTCCGACCCTCTACCCCACCCACCTCCACCAGGGTTAGACTGATGTGGATTCAGAACGCCGAGACGGTGCACTTCTTTACAAATCATAAAATCTGAGCATTTTCTAATTGAATTTTTAGTTTGGGTTAGAAGAACTCGCCCATATTGAACACTTGTTAGGGCGTGGAAGCCTCTGAAACTGTTTTTAGACTTGTGTGGGACACCAAACTCTCCTGTGAAAGCCATAATACGAGATTTATTTAGGTGGGTTAGCAGGTCCTTAAGGCAGGGGGAGGCAGGTTCACTTCAAGCTTTCAGACGGACACCCCGTCAACGCTGCATCAGTCTAACCCCGGTCCCCACGTCTACTTGTGCATGCATCTTCTGCTACAAGTAAGCTCCACAGGAGCCGAGGCGCCATAGACAGCCTAACGCAATAGATAAGAGACGACACTCTTTTACGACCATAGCTGTGATACCATCCGCCGGTAACCCACCAGTGAAAAATGTGCACAAAAGAACAAAAAAAAAAAAACACCACCCTCTTCTTCCTGTCGTGATTTTTCTTTCATTTTTAAGAAAAGCAGCCATCCATGATGTGCCCAGTCGTGTCCCATGTAGCTCGAGTATAAATTGACTAGAAACTGTGCATGTTTTAGTCCTGTTGAAGGTGTGACAGTGTTCATTTTACCGCTCGCATACTCCAAAGTACAGCCTGCCCTCCTCCACTGACACCTCCACTTTAGTTTTGCACTCGTTCTTGAAGACTTGGATCGATAAGATTTTATCTGATTTTTTTTTTTTTCTTTTTAATTCCACGGTTGTCCAAACACATTCCCCCCTCCCCACCCACCTCCAACATGTGTGCAGTGAAAGTTAAGAGGCTCCACAAGCCTCCACCCGTCACTGAGAGAGAACCAGGTGAAGCGAACCCAGTGGAGAGCAGCGCTGTAGTCAGGTCTACGTTTGTGAGTCCAGTTCAGCTCCGACACCGAGTGCAGTTAGGGGCAAATAACCTCTGCAGGAGCTCTGTTAGCCCTGATCCAGGACCGTCATGCTGCGTATGAAGGTCTTCCGCCTGAAATTGGACATTTCAGTCGCTGACAGAAAGATTTTTATGAATATTAAGCCACCACATAGTCAAAAATCTTCTGAAACTGTCAGGTGGGTCCAAAGTAACAGAAACGCGATTTAGTCAACACGAACACATCAAATCAAGATCTTTGACTTCACATTCTTGGTACTGACTTCAACCTTTCTGGCTCAAACTGAATCATATTTTTTCATCACGTTTTGTTACTTTGCAGCCACCTGAGAGTTTTCTCCATCTTTATAGTTTAAAGATTTCATATTTAACATCCACGCAGTCGATGCACTGTAGTTTTCCTCGATCATAGTTTGACACTTTGCATCCCAAGATCAAAGTCTCGTTTACACTGTGGACAAAGTTCAAGAAAATATTGACAAAAGTTTATTTTTTAATATTTTTGGATGGATGGAGGTGGTAGAGGAAACTATGAAGAGCAGCCGAGAACAAGTTAAAGTCAAAGTAGGTGTGAGAGATGAAGAATTCAGAGATGTACAAGCACAGCAGCCCAGAAACAAGATTCACTCTGACAGAACCGGGCTCTGCTGTGCTCTGTGAGGGAGCCACCATTCCTCCCTGTGTGTGTGTGTGTGTGTACAGTTTGTACATGTGTGTTGTGAATACACCACTTGGGGAAAAGGCAGCGTGGAGAAGCCTAGGATCATGTGAGAACTGATAACTGAATGCAGACACACAACAGTCACTGTATTTGACCCCACCCCACCCAACCACCACCATCACCACAGCAGCACCACAGCAGCGCCACGCCCCCCAGAGGACAGGTCTCTCATCACATGTGACAGCTGGTTCTTCTAGTCAAAGGGATTTCTGCTAACGTGCACATCTCAGCATGTCCGACACTGTACCGACACTCTGTTAACATGCCACGGTGTGTTTCCTGGTCTGGGCCCACGCTTTTTTTTTAAAGGTATGAATGGTTATTTATCAGATTTGTGCTCTTCTTAAAGACACATGCCAGTGGAGATGTATCCATAGTAACTGCGTAAAATACTATAAACTTAAATGTTTGTTGTAAATGTCATGAGTTGTACATTTGGAGGATTGTAACTCAGCAGATAATTAAAAGATGATAGCTGGTGATGGCTCATGTCTTTTCTGCTTTAACCCAGCAGTCTTCAACCTTTTTCAGCCCAAGGACTCTTGGACGAGAGACAAACAGAGCAGCACATGTAATCATGTTTTAAAATGTCACAGTTTAAGCCTGGCCTATAATAACATTTATTTACTTTATTCACCTATTAATATACTGGATTATTATTATATGTGTTTATGTTGATAAAAAGTTCATGCATAATTATTGTTGTTGTTGTTGATGAGGCTTATATTTTCTATCATTATTATTTTTCAACAAAGAAAGATTTAGCTTCAGGATGTCAGGTACCTCACTGATATGATATGATGATGACCTCGGCAGAGGTGGAAGGAGTAGCTGTAGCATCTCGAGCTCGAGGCCTCGTTACTGTGACGAATGTATCCATTCTGTTTGACTTATTATCAAACTAGTAGCTCGCATTATTTAGTAACGTTATTGATTCATGTTAATTTCACAACTAAGAACGCACTGCTGTGTTTTAGCCAACACCTTTCCTCACCTTGTTTTCTTTCACTCCATAGCAGCTGGTCACGTGATGTCAGACTGCATCATGGGAATCAGTTATTTTATAAATAGTTTTTGTCAGTCGTAGCCTATTATTGCATATGAATGCTTGCAATTTACTCATTGCCATTTTTTTCTAAGTGTCACAAATTATTTTGGTGAAAATTGTCAATAATTATGACAAAAATTGGTGGACCCCTGCAGTACCTCTGCGGACGCCTGGTTGAAGACCCCTGCTTTAACTATCACATGTTCATTTATGTCCACTTCATGACACGTCCTCATTCTGAGCGCTCTCGAGCTCGTCTGGAATCAACAGTTTGTATCAGCAGTGACAGACAGCAAACACGTCCAGGAACACTGACAGACGATGTGTGGGAAGTTCTTTGCATAAACAAATCAGTGCCAGAAATATGGATAAAAACACACTTGACTCAATGTTTTTTTGTCACCTTTATTAATTTAACTCAATATTAAAATCAGTCCACTTCCAACAGGACATGAAACAAGGGAATTAGGAGGTAGTTACATTACAATGTTTGTGGGATACACTGTGACCATCTAAACAGTCCTTGGACGCGGTGCGTGTCGTGATGAGTGAGCGGTCTATACAGCAGGACCATAGAGAATTATACAACCTCCTCCACCCGGCACATAAACTCGATCTGCAGAGACTAATCAGCTTCAGTAGCACTCAATGTTCTGCTTTCTGACACACCAGGGGACTTATAAAAACCAAATGAAATGTACAATAAATATTTAGTATCAAAGACAGTCGATCCCTTTTTAACAATGTATCCAACAGTAACAGTCTGAACAGACTGAGGAAACACTTCACTCATAAAATACTGTCAATACTTTGCTACAAACCAAACGAGTGGCGCATGCTTTCAGCAAAGAATAACCATCGGAAACACCGAGAATAAAAAAAACATTAACATTTTCTCCATTTCATCTCTGGGCGTTCGTCAAATGTGCATCAAAGATACATGTTCAGTAGTCGAAGGCAGTCATGGGATAACGTGCTGGATCTGTTTTCATTCAAGTAAGGTCAGAAATGTTCGAGAAATATTCAAAATCTTCTCTCAAATTCATTACGAGGACAAATCATGTTCATGTTCAGACCATCAAACTTCACGTAACATGGTCGGTAAAACACGGAAATGAAATGACAGCTACAGATGTTTCAGGACAATTTTAGAATGTTTCAAAATGTGTCAGTTGAAGAGTTCACCTTTCAGACTGTCAACAGCATTACTTCTTTATCTTGGATCTGGTGTGACCTATGGCGTAATGCTGCTTTGATACTTGAGTTTCAGTACTAATACCTGTTTCCTTCAAAAACACATTTTTCATTGGTTGGTTCAGATTCTTCAAGTCCACACCGCGTGTACATTAATAATCATTCTGAGCTGGTTGAGTCACTTTCCAACGTTAGGAAGCAGGTCAAAATCTACAGTCCTTGTTCTGTACAAAAAACAGAAGCAAAAACGCGTTCGAGAAATGATCTTCCAAAGTCGAGATATTTTTAGCTGCTGGAACAGCGGTAAACCTCCAAACTCCGACTGTTCAATCCTCAAATTAACCTCAGCTTCAGAAACATTTTCACACAGAGCAAGGACTGTGAAGTTCACGTGACTAAGAGGTTGTTTCATGGACAGTAATAAGAGGAGGAAGAATTATTAACTGTATTGAGAGAGACTTGGAAAAATGTTAACCTAAAACAAGGATTGGTTAAATTCATCTAATATCTGATCAAAGTCTCCAGATCTACAGAAACTTTTCAGTCAATACCAAAAGAGGTAACTAAGTAATTTGGAGTTTCCTCTTTAACGTTGAATGAGTTAACTCATCATCTTACGGCTGTTTGAATTCAAAATTCATTGTTAGTGCAACAGGAATACTGTCTGTAGATAAATCAGATTATTCAGAGGCAGAAATAATTCTTGTTACTTGTTAAGAGAGATGTCGTATAGCTGAAGAATCTGCTGGAACGCACAAAAACCCTCCAAGTGTTAAAAAAACAACTTGTGAACTGGAACTTTTGACTTTACACCACTCGTCGGAGGCCGCCGGTGACTATTTCACAGTCCTACGTGAATGGTGTAGCGATGGAGCATTATGCCCACAGTGAAAAATACCGATCTAATATCAAAAAGATGTATCAAAACTCCTACGGTCTACACGTAGCTATCAAAACTGGAGCATTGTGACGATCTGTATGTAGTGCACGTTTCACCATCCTCTCCAACAACTATCTTTTTACAGCAGTCACACACTGTTATTATATACAGAGCCTTTAATACATTAGTGCCTTGGAAAAGAAAAGGTGCTGGTTCCGTGAACACAACAGTGCAGGTGATCGGTGAAGTCCTCTGAAGGCTCCCTGACGATGTGTTCAAGGAGGTGCGTTCAAAGACCTGGAGCTGACGGAACAAAAGGGACAAAGTCTAATTAACATTCCTCTCCAGTTTTATGTGATCTGTTAAAACGCTTAGTCCACTTCTACATTCTATTCTATACTACTTCTTCATGAAAAGAAGAAGTTACCTGTAGAAGTGAAGTGCTGCTTCAGCATTAGGTAAAGAAACTGGAAAAGAAAGAGGAAACAAAGCTGATAAATGACACTTTCAAAATAAAAGTTCAGGACACAACAGAGAGCAGAGAGTCAGGGGTTAAGCTGGGAATGCTTTCAGCAGAAAGGATCAGCGGTCTAAGCTAAAGGCTGGAGAGAGAGAGACAGACAGAATGTCTTCAGTTGGACGTGGTTACAGTGAGCGGACAGGAGAAGAAAGACATGATTGTTTCTAAGTCACAAGACTCCACAGCTTGTTAATGGAAACCACCCCAACGCTACAGCTCAGCGGGAACACGCAGGAAGGTCAGCAACATGCAGTCACTCTGGGTTCATTAGGTCCATCAACACACAACTACATTTCCCAAAGGTCCTGATGGAAATTCAAATATGCTAACAAATGAACATGAACCATGAGTTTCATGAGATTCTGACAACGGAAAGTGTTCTTTAGCTTTTGAAAGATGACGGTGTATTCCCATCACAGCAGGAGAAAAAGTGTCTGTGCTGTTGCTGTGTTGGCCAATGCAGCTTTTACAACTTTAAAACTCCCGGTGACGCTGCATTAAAGGTCCAGAGTGTCGGATTTAGGTCATTCTAATTATGTTTGAGTTCCCTAAATCTGTCTCATTATGTTTTTATTGCCTTAGAAAGAGTCTTATATCTACAGATGCTATGGATCTTTTTCTACAGGGTCCACCGTGTTGAACCGCTGTGTCTCTACGGTAGCCCAGAAAGGACAAACTAACCAATGACAGGGCCTATTGCTTTTTTCATAGTTTCTACCATAGTTTCTCCTTCATGCTAAGAAGGAGATGGTGAAATGAAGGGGTTGCAAATCCGCAACTACACTGCTCCTGACGCCGCCCTAGCTACAAAGCTAGGGTGACTTATGATGATGATATTTCTCAGTTTTTCTCGTCACGAGGCGAGGCCACTTTGTAATTGAACTTTGGGGCCCCCTGGCTCCGCTCTGCCACCGGACGTCTGTGCAGGGCTGTCCGGCTGACCTCGTACAAAACAACGGAGGAAGCGTGCGATAATTCTCCTGCGATAATGTGAACACGCCTCCATCATACAAAATTACATTTGTGCCTAAATTCTGAGCATGTGATGACAACTCAGAAAAAGGAGCGCGGATGACATAACCTGGATTACTTTAGATTTCAATATAAATAAATAGTTGCTAAGCTAATGCTAACTAGCTAGCAAACACTGTCAAACAGTGAGTGTTCTTCCTGAATATAGTGTGGGAGGAGTCTGAATGTGTCACTGGAGTAACGACATTAATAAAGCTCTGATTGGTCAGCTAACGATAGGTTGAACCTCATTTGATGTTTTGGTGGATGTGTCTTTAAATATTGTAAAATGTAATCTAAATCAACTGTGACGATGATAATGTTAGGCAGACATGAACATATTAATATGTTTGTTTACACAGTTCTAATGATTTTATTGGTTGAATCTTTTAGTTACATCCACCAGTGCAGCGTGAGGTCACAACTGAAGAGACAACGTTTTCCAGGAAGTGAAAACTCATTTCACTGGCTCTTTAAATTGATCAGATGTTGATAGAATTGAACTCAGTTGACTCCAGTGGCACACTTTCACCTCCATACAACACAGTGAAGGGTAGAAAACACACACCAACCCCAAGGTTACAAAATTAGGACCATAAATGGAACACATCACCAAAACACAGACCATCCAGCCAATCACAGCAAAGACGAGACAAACCAAGACCAAATGGATCCATCACACCCACCGGCTACAAACACACATGCGGCATATGTGTGTGTGTGTGCCTCATGTGTAGTAAGCCGACGCTTTCTTGCTGGAGTGTGGTGGGAGTCGGCGCATGGAGAGAGGGGGGGGCACCCTGACGGAGCATGGAGGAGGAAGAATGAGGGGTGAGGTGAGTTTGAGACATCATGATGGTGAAGCTCAGTAACCCTCCACCCTTTACTGCCCTCAGCCTGCTGATAGAACTCACACAGCCTCTTTAGATGAACACACACACACGTTTGAAACATCCCTCTGAGTGCAAACCAAGAATTCATTTCTTGATTTTATCCTAATTTTCAGTGTTGTTGCATTTACATTCTTAAGTTTTCAAAGCTTCTGAAGGCTTAAAAGATTATCTTGGTGTAAACTGGTTAATAGCTCGTGCCACAAGATATGGATCTTGCGCAGAGATATGGACTTTGTGCTCACAAGATGTATGGGTCGTTTGCTAACAGTATAATAACTTGTGTGCAGAAGATCCACAAACCTTGATCAAGATAGAACAAGATAAGAATAAGAATTAGGGCGCATTCAGACAGGACACGTTTGGCTGTGGCGGTGCAGGCTGCAGGGTGTCTGCCAATCAGACGCTCAGACCGGTTAAACCTCCACAGTCAGCCTGGACTAAACTCTGATACTCTACCTGTTTATTTCATGTACCGGCTTCTAAATCTGAGTCTGACACGAAGAAGTTTAATTTGGTTTGTGTCTGACGGAGAGAGGGAGAGAGAGCGAGTGTTGGTCGAGAGACATAGACAGTGAATGAGAGTGAGGGAGCGTCTGCCTCGATAAAGTCTGAAATAATTTAATCAGTGAAATAACCCCCCCCCACACACACACACACACGCTGCACAACCCTGCAGCGATGCGCTGCAGCACCGGATCCTGTCTGAATGTTCCCTCATGGATCTTGTATGAAGGCCTCCATACTTTCTGTGTACAAACACAACTTTTAAAGAAACAGGATTCAGATCATTATTTTTGCTCCTTATGAAAAAGATTATTATCATGTTTGTTCTTTCTTTAAATCTCCATGAAAGAGTTCAGGAAATACTTTGCCGTCCTCTCAGAGCACTGCTAACTGTCACTGTGTTGGAACAAACCTTTAAAATACAGACATTCTTTGTTTTATATATAAAATAGCTGAATTTCCATAATGTATGTGAAAGAGACACTTCAGATATGATGACAAGGAGCTGATGGTGGTGAAATGGAAGCAGTAAAACAGATGGTGCAGATGGAGGGAGCAGAGCTGTCTGAGTGAGGAGACATGACACACTGAACTGAAGCAGGAGAAGTAAAGATCGTTTTCTCACCAGCTCGCCTGCACAGCTTCGATGTCGCTCACTAAGTTTTGGGCCAAACAAATGCCAAAAATCTGTAACAGAACACGTGGACAGCGTTAAAGACGATGTTTCTGTTTCAGGTTGTTTCTGGAGGTTAAAACGCGTGACTGGAACCAACCTGCAGTAGTGCAACTCCTATAAATATCCCGGCCACCAAGGTGAGGTTGTCCTGCAGCCACTTCTCGAACTGCGGCACGCAGCCTTTCACGTTGATGTAGTCCTTCTGCTCAGAGTCCTGTGACGGACACAGTGTCCTCCAGTCATCAGTGACTTAAAACAGTCTGACATCTCATGGAAACTTTCAGTCTGAACTTAAGTGACACGAAAAGTTTCATTTCTGTGCATCCAGTACAGAACAAGGTCCAGGAGGTGTTTAGCCTAGCTTAGCACAAAGACTGGAAGCAGGTGGAAACTGCTAGCCTACTTTGGTTAAAGTGTTAAAAACTCTAAAGATTTTTTGTTTTGCACCTGCGTTCATTTGACAAGCACATTTCCCAAATTGACTGTTACTCCTGGAAAATGAACATCCCATAGACAACAAATGTTGTAATAATCGGTTCTAACATGACTGTCTCTCTCTGTAATAACATTTCCAACCCTTTCATTTCCACAAATTGGTAACATTTTTAAATATTAGCTTTTAATGTTAGCATAAATTATTAAAAAGTTTAAACTATTAGCAGCTTTAATCCACCTGTGACCTAAAAGCCTGTTAGCCCGAGTGTTAAAATGGTAAAACCACTCGCTAAAATCCAGCGGTGGAAATGAAATCTCACATTTTCCAAGGAAAATCAGATCCAGCTGAGTCACTGATAAAAACTAGAGGGGAAGTTGTCAGAGCATCAAAATCAAAAAGGGCATAAAGCATTCACACTGACGCCTTCTAACCCCGACTTTAGCGTAGGGTTTGCTGGAGCGTGGTTAGCCCAGAGTTTGAACATCGACTTAACACTGTGAAACGGAGCAAACAAAATGTAAACACAGTCATGTATTCCAGTTTTAACTCGGGGTCAGCAGAAGTTCAGTGTGAATTGTGTAGCCCTGGGCTTCAGTTAACCCTTTGTGTAAAGAACAATGAGTGTGAAGCAGGGCCAAGTTTATCCCAGGATGAACTCTCAGCCCGGGGCAGTTAAACCCTTAAACAGTGAGTCAAGCAGATAAATGTTACGTACTGGTTTAGCTCGAATGTCGTATCCACACTGAGTGTTTATCACGTCCTCCTGCAGACAGAAAGAAGAACCTTCATCATATCTAACCTGTGTAAAATCAGCATTATGATGTCAGCAGATACAGAGATTATTTTTGCAGGTTACTGGGTTAGCATTAGACTGACACATGAATATCTGACGAATTCAAAAGGATGTAAGAGTTGGTGTAACCAGTGTGTGACGTGATCACGCATGCAGAGCGAGGCGCTCATACCGCTGGGTCCTTGGTGCAGCACGAGAAGGGAACGCCACACTTCTCCCGGCTAGGGTTCCCGTCAGTGCAGTTAAAATAGATGTTCAGGTTCCAATCATCTGCTCCAAACGCCCCGCAGCACTCCCACTGAAGCCAGGCGGAGAGGAAAAACTGTTAGAGCATCTGACTGTTGGAGTGTGAAATTCTGGAAACGATAAATAGATTTTTAAAAGTTTCAGACAGGAAATGAATGAAGAGGAGTGGACTTAGTTGGCCTGATGAACTGATTGGTTCCCTTCATTAAGGAATCCAATCAGACCAGCTCGTGGCCTCCACACAGCAGCTTCACCTCATTCAAATTAAAGGAGCTGGTGCTTTTGGACAAGAGTCAATCTGATCTCAGCTCAGTGTTTCATGTTACCTCTTTCTCCTCTGGGTTTGACTCTGTGACATGCCTGACTGCGTCAGTGCGTCACAGCCAAGCCAGAAGTTCAAGATGGTGGACCTCCACACGAGCAAGAGAACTCCCGTCTAGACTTCAGACAGAGCACGTTTTATGTGTTCATGCTGAGGTATGCTGGATGCTGACTGGGAAATATCTGCACAATGTGTTCTTCCTCCAGCACCAGCAGTCATGTGACGTGTACAGTGATGTCGTTTGTGATTTTCTGAACTTTCCTAATCATTTTTTGACTCACATATTCCTGAGTGAAATCAATGAGGTTCTGGAGATCGATGTCGTCCCGGTACGCCCGGATGTTATTGTTGATGAACAGGTTGAGCTGATCTTTGATCCAGTCCTTGAAGACAAATGCCAGGACTCCCGTCGTCAACTCCAAGAAGAAGATGATTCCCAGGAACACCGAGAACTACAGCGGGACGACAGAGGGTCATATTTAAAACACACAAACACACTCAGGTCGTTTACAATGCTGTGAAGTGAAGAGCTCTCATCATGGAACGTACAAACTTGAGTAGAAATGTGTTTTCTCTGAGGGCTCCGATGCATCCTGCAAAGCCCAGAATGAACATGACCCCCCCGACCACCATGAACAGCCAGACTGGGTCCAGGCCCCCGAGGTCTGTGATGGAAGAGATGTTGGACAGAACCCCCTGGAGGAGAGAGACAGACAGACACACACAGTCAGCTGAGACAGACAGCTGCGTCTCTTTCAGGACACGTTTGCCAAAAATGTCACAGTGACATCAGATCAAACCTAAATGAACTCAGAGAGGAAAAGAGGCTGCTGCAAGCGCAGACACTACAACAGAAACACGGATTACAGAGTTCTTTTGTTCAATCACCTTTACAGGGATAGATAGTATTATCATTTAAAGCTACAGTAGCTCATTATTTTCCCCACTAGGGGGCAGCGGAACAACATTTGCTAGCTTTAGCATTTCCTAGTTTAATCGGAGCTTGTTTGCTGTTGGTGGAAAAGAGGTTAACGACAGCAGAGTGCAGGTCAACCAAAACAACCAGCTAAAAGAGGCTGAAAGGCTGTGAAGAGCTGAAGGAACCGCAGAGTAGGTGACAATTCTCTGTGAGCGACGCCTTTTATAATTCACAGTCATTTGATCCATTGTTTACATAAAAATATTGACTACTGCAGCTTTAATGTGGAATACATATTAGCATGTAAACAAGAAGAAATATCACATCGCTCTTTAATAAAAATAAAAATATATTGGTTAAAAGAAACAACACTGTGGTTTTCATTTTTAATATCACTAATAATAACTGTGTCTCTACTTACCTTCTCACTCCATGCCCACAGTCCAATTCCAACCAAGGCCATGCCCAGCAGCTGTGAAACACACAGTCATGTCACATTACTGCACAAACGTGTTGATGCAAAAGGACACGGCAGCAGTCTGTCATATTGTTATTATGTGAAATACAATAACGGCCCGTGAGGCCACTCTGACCCTGTGACGCTCGTCTGCTTCTGCTCTGACCTCTATCTTAGTAAGACATAACACGCATTAATATTCATTTACTTAAGAATATATTACATGTAGGGAAACTTCCACACGTTATCATATGAGATGTAAGCGGGGAGTATGTTTTGTGTAGGTAGTTATGATCACTTGTGTTTTATTAAGAATTCTTTAACTGCTTTAACCTAAAAATTCAAAACAACTGCATGTGTGAGTGTAATTTCTAAAAGTTGAGCTTTCTATTGAC
This sequence comes from Miichthys miiuy, assembly GCA_036365135.1. Taxonomy (NCBI): domain Eukaryota; kingdom Metazoa; phylum Chordata; class Actinopteri; family Sciaenidae; genus Miichthys; species Miichthys miiuy. The sequence continues at coordinate 586,476 of CM071605.1, forward strand.
TGAAAAGTTGCAACAATTAGTCCATTAATCAATCGAAAGAAAATGAATTGGCCACTATTTTGATTAATAATTAATTACAGAAGTAATTAAAAGCACGTGGCTCTGCTGGGATGAGGCAGCGCTCTGACAGTTTGGAATTTTCCAGAACTTGAATTATTCTTTGAGCAGGAGCAGGAGGAGGAGGAGGAGGAGCAGGAGGAGGAGGAGGTGAGAAGTTCATTCAAATGAGGCGCTGCAACGATAGAGCAACTAAATACTTGGAGAAAATGCACTGATGTGCTGCAACAGGATGCAGTCCTTCATGAAATAATATGCAAAGCACACACACACACACACCTCACACACACCTCAGACTGTCTGTTAGAACTCGTTGGATTAGTGGAGCTCATTAATCCTGTGCGTCACAGCGACCTTTCCAGACAACACGATGATTTCCTGAAGACGACCATTCTTCACTTGTTGAACTGCTGTCATCATGAGCCACTGTGATTGGCTCAGCTGTTTCAGAGTCATGCAAACAGTGATGTGATTGGCTGACAGTGTATTCATTAACTGCCACACCCTCCGGTCTACAGTATATTTACTCCACCCAGCCCTTTGGCACTCTGTGCTGCTTGTTCGTGGACCAAAGGTGAGCTCTTCACTTTGTGTTTGCACGATTAAAACAGGGAGACAAAATACCAAAAATCTGGTTCCAAAAGTAAAAATTAATTCATTAATTCATTTCCACAAGTGTTTATCCTAATCAGTGTCACAGTTGGCTGGAGTCGATCACAGCTCACATTGGGTGAGAGGCGGGGTACACCATGGACAGGTCCCCAGTTCATCACAGGGCTGACAGCCATCACAGGAAATAGACATACTGTAAACTGGTAGATCACATGAGCGTGGCCTCTAGGATGCTGTGATGGACATTTTTTTAAACAGTTTTTTTGATGTTTTATAAACCACAAATTAATTTATCACTGGAGAATGTTACAACTGACCCCTGTCTCCTGTTATTTAAAAGACAAAGTGTGTACAAAAAAAAACGGAAATAATTTATTGATTAGTCATCAGAGGGATAATTAATTAATAACACTTCTGATTACTAATTTATTAATGAAGCCATTTTTAAATGACAAAAAGCTGTTGTTCTTTATGACTTCTCTTTGTCTGACATGACAGTAACATGATGATCTCTGAGTTCAGACAAAATACAGAACTTGACGTCCACACTGGAAACTTTTAATATTTTACATCAGGAATCAGGGCTTGGATTAATAATGTAAATAAAGCATATCAGATTTTTCTGAACACCTTAACAGTGTGAAAACTGTAGGGTTGCAAAATTCCGGTAATTTTCGACGTTGGAAATTTTCCAAGGGAATTAACGGGTAATTATGGGCATTAACAGGAATTTATGGGAATTAACGGGAATAAACCAGGAATTTACAAAATTGAATAAATTAAATATGGGGGAGAGAGATTATTGAAGCCACACATTTAAGTTTGTGGACTACAAAATATTGTTCAATAAAATAATTAAAACTTGATAAAGTTCTACTTACAAATGAATCTGTTGATAAATGTCTTTTTTTTTAAATCGTATTATTTTGCATGGATGTCTGCTTATGACAAAACAAAATATTTATATTTGTGTTTGGATATGATATGATGACACCAATTTCCAGTTAATTCCCATAAATTTTCATAATTCCAATGGAGTTTCTGATTTGGAATATTCCCAAAATTCCTGAGCTTAACTTCCAATGGAAAGTTTCCGCCCCTTTGCAACCCTGTAAAACTGTCCTAAAGATTATCTGAGGGGCAGCACATTTAAAGTGTCACTACACGCTTGACTTTGTCCTTGCCACTGTCACTCGGTGTTTGTTCTTGGTGGGAATTGTTGGGTCTCTGTAAAGAACATTATAAAGAACACAGTGGAGACCTGCTCTGTAGGGAAAGTGTCATGACGTTTGTCATGATTTGACGTCATGGAAATAAAACTGAACTGAAAATTGAATTGAACCGACACATATTACGTCATGTCTAAATATATACTGAAGTGTAAATTAAAATGCAATGAGCCCGGCTGTCAGTGTGTGCTGTATATCACGTATATCGTGTGTGTTGTGTATGTCGTGCGTTGTGTCAGTACATTGTGTCACTTGGGTGATAATGAGCCTGCAGGCTGACTCTGAGGCTCAGCTCTCATTACTTCACTACAAAAAGCCGATTAGCTCCCTCAGTGTGTCGACTGACCCGCAGACAGCTGCTTCTATCCGCACATATTATCACAGCCCCGCATGAACGGACTGTGAATGTGAGGCAGAATCATAACGGTACCACGACCAGAGGTGATGGTGGTCGGGGCCTTCCTCCTTATTGGTCAGCGGACGTGATAATAACCGAAGTGCACTTGAGAGAGGCGCAACTGCGTAGCAACAATAATAAATGTAATGAACCCTTCTTACCCAGAACAGGATGTTGAATCCAAAAATGAAGTATTTGATGCAGCAGCTGACTTCGTGGCCTTTGAAATGATTCCCCGACATGTTTGAGCATCATCGGCGGCGTCTCACAGAGGAAAACTCGGCCTGCTTCACAGGCTTTGTGTGCGGGAGGGAACAGGTTCAGCGCTCCCGGGATGCATTTCACTTTGTCCGCCTCTAATGTTCACACAGCCCCGCTTCAGACCCGCACCGGGAGCATACCGAGGAGGTCAGCTCGGAGGTCACACCAGCACAACGGAGAATATTAACGGACACGTTAGCGCGGGAAGAAAAGAAAAAAAAAGCGCAGGATGAAAATTATCCTCTGAGCCCACAGGAGGCGGTGACGCTGCTGCGGCTGCTCGTCAATGATTGGCTGGCAAAAGACTCGAGAGACGGCGGCAACGACCAATCATGTTAGAGGAGGGATGGAGCACTTCCTGTGTCTTAAATTATGCAAATATTAGAGGACGAAGAAGAAGCCCGTTAACCCGCCAACCAAAGTACCAAAGTATTATTATTTTTTTAATTATTAAAAAATTTATACTGTATTGCTGTATAATTAAATTTCCTTATTTTTATATTGTTTTTATTTTTTTATTTTAAAAGTTTGATTTAGTCTAAAAAGTCATTAAAACATTTGTGTAAAAATGTATGTATGTATATATATATATATATATATATATATATATATATATATATAATACTAATAATAAGAATAAGAATGAATATACTGAGGTCAGGACTCCACCCATCTAACACACTTTTGATAAGCCACCAAGCTCTGTATTTTTAAATGTATTTTTAATACAAAACACTTACTGTTCCATTATAGTTCCTGTTACTTTGATTTGTTGAAATTCTCTAAGGCTTAGTCTGCAATTCTGGTGGAAAATTACTTTCATTTCAATTGAATATATTTAGTGTTTTGTTTGATTGTTTTGGCATGAAATAATTAAACGTAGTCTGCAAATGTTATAATTAAAAATAATAGTATAAAATATGTATTCACAACAAACACAATATAAATATAAATAATGCACAAATAGAGTCTTCCAAACATGAACAAGTGTATAAATATTTCAGTTTTTTAAGGTTGAAATGTGCTTTATCATTTTCCACACATGTACAGTGTGCTGGTGGCTTGGTAGAGTTACAGTGACAGTAACATGCAAATAATTACAGACAAGTAAGTACATTTACTCATGTATTGTACTTCAGGACAGATCTGAGATACTTTATACGTCTACTCCAAATAAAAAAGAAATGACTTTTTACTCCATTACATTTGTTCCTACAGATTCAGATTGTCAAAACAAATGTTATCAACAAAATAAAACATGTGTTTGAGCAGTCATTCAAGTGAGCTCCACCTTTACCAGCTATAACATTAAAGTGACACATTAATCTATCAATGATCGTAATCCGCTAATATAATTGAGAATATTCTGAAATGAGCCATAATAAGTTTATTTTGCTGCAGATGCTTTTCTGTTTTTGTTTGTTTGTTCATTTGAGAATTTCAAACTTCATTTTGGTCACCAACTTTTACAGTTTTCACAGGAAGTATAAGAATACCTTAATGATAGTCTCTCATCGGGTTCCATCAGTCAGCGTCAACTGAAGACTGTTATTAATGCAGCTCCATATTAATACAGCAGTTATTAAATCTGATGTTATGTTTCTGATAAAAAATCTCCCATCAACTGTTACCTCCACCCATGTCAAGTCAGACACAACAGCACATTTACAGTGGACACTTTATGTACTATTATGTATCGGTTCAGTTAAAGGTCCACAGTGTAAGATTTCTGAATAATCACAACCTGAAAATACCTGAAAATTAGATCATTATCGCCTCAGAATGAGACTTTATATCTACAGACTGCAGGTCCTCTTCACAGAGCCTGCCATGTTGATCCATGTTTCACAGTAACCCAGAAGGGACAAACTCAACACTGGCTTATCACATTAGCCACCTAGCCACTGTAGTGTCTCTTTCATGCAAGAAAGCTGTATTCAGTTGGATCCAATGTGCAATTCCACCACTAAATGTCACTAAATCCTACATGCTGGTCCTTTTAGTTAGATATTTTTGTAATAATGATAATAATAATAGTGCAACACACGTAAAATGAAACATATACTGCATATAAAATAATAAAAGACTCAAGAAGGATATTTCTGTTATAGTTTTGTCTCAAAGTTACAACCCTGGATTACACTATAGTATGTCCTCAGCACTTTGCATTCAGCATAATATTCAGTGTTAATCTGTGGATTAATATAGTGTTAAGAGAACACAGTTTAACAGTTACAGTGGCCCCAGTGACAGCGTTAGACATGGAGGGGGTGTGCTTGGTAAAGCACCAGTAAGGGTTCACTCAGAGACCCTCTGTTCAGACAGTACAGACTCTGCGTCAGGGCCTCATGAAGGACCAGACTCCCGCTCTCATCTGTGTAACGCAGCTGAAAGCCCACGACCTCTAGAGGTTTCAGAGCCAGAACAGCTGACACATCAAATACATCATATCCAGATGCGGATCGCTGGTCCAGGGTCAGCAGTCTCTCCTGGAGGGCAGGACTTTCCTTCAGTGCTCCGTGCGAAGCTGTGACGCTGTGCAGGGTGACAGTCACGCTGATGGGACGGGGGTGGAGGGTTTTTCTGAACAGAACCAGCTCTGCACCCAGCATGGAGGGGTTCAGGCTGCTGACGTTAAACCAGATCCATCCTGGAGGAGCGTGATGTAGACCTGTATGATCCAAAGAATTATTGTCATACATGCAGTGAAGTTTTTGATTTTTAAATGTATTTTACCACTACAGACATCTGCTGGTTTACATTCATTTCTGTTTGGGATGAGGATCAACAGACTATGGCTGGGTAATCCATTACAATCTGTCTTTTAAAATGACATTATCATTACATTGGCAGCTTATTGATTTTGTCAAAAATGAATACAGATTTCTGAGGACGATTACATAAAGTTTCAAAAGCTGTGAAGGCTTCAGCATACTTTAATATCGTTCAATGAATTTGTGTAAATTGGTAGGAAACCAAATTTGTGGTCTGGTGCGTCTATCTACTATTATTATTAATGATGGATCATGTGACTATGTGTGACATGAAAGGGCTTGTTTGTAGTGATTAACATACAGTTTCCCTCAGCTTTACTGAGCTTTTTAGCCTCTTTTAGCTCATTGTTTTGGTTGCATGGCCTACCACTTTACTGTTTTGGTTCAGTCTTACCACTTTAGTCACTCCCGGGACCTGAAGTGGGAGACCAACACAGTCACTATCCTCAAAAAGGCACAGCAGAGGTTGTACTTCCTGTGCCAGCTCAGGAAGCTCAGCCTGCCTAAGGAGCTGCTGACACAATTCTACTCTGCCATCATTCAGTCTGTTCTCTGCTCTTCCATCACTGTTTGGTTTGGATCGGTCACCAAACAGGAAAAGAACAGACTGCAACGGACAATAAGGTCTGCAGAGAAAATTATTGGTGTCAGCCTGCCCTCCATCCAGGACCTGTACCTGTCCAGAGTCAGGAAACGGGCAGGTAACATCTCTGCAGACCCAACACACCCTGGTCACAACATGTTTAAACTTCTCCCCTCTGGGTGGCGCTACAGAGCTCTGTACGCCAAAACAACCAGACACAACAACAGTTTTTTCCCTCAGCTAAAACCAGACTCAAATGTCAGTAATATCAGCTGTAAAATATCTGTAAATTACAAATTATCTATGTAAATATCATCTATACTGTCATACTGTGCACACTGTATATTTAAATTTATTATTTCATCCTTGCACTATGTCACCATTGCACCGAAAAGAAATCTTCCTTGTCTATACACACAGATATTTATGTATATATATATATATATATTTACCTTTTACATGTACATAGCTTTTGCTTTTGTTCTTGTTTATGTCTATGTTTACCTGTCAAGTCCTCTGTTTTGTTTTTTAACTGTTCCTGCGTCTATATGTGTTTGATGTCTGCACCAAGAAAGCAAAGTGTGTTCCTTGTGTGTGTTCACATACCTGGCGAATAAAAGTGATTCTGATTCTGTTAGCAGCCATAAAGAGACAAATAATTTTGAGTTGGTGGCGACCAAAACAGAGCTAAAAGAGAGTACTTCCATTCATTAGGTCGTCATCAGTGGAATGCTGCTAACTATCCAGTTGTTCTTTAATTTATTTTTATTGCAATCAAACAGGAAGTACAGTAAACAGCCTTTACCAAAATAAACATGATTACTCCTTTAAAACGGTAATTCTCCTCACCAACAACACTCCGATAACTCTGCACCAGCGTTCCATCTGAAGTGCCAAAGTCTTGAGCCTCCAGCGAGTCCAAACGCTGATAGATCCTCCTCATGTAGGGATGTGGCTTAGCCTGATGGCTCGCAGACACTTTATTGATATGTAACATTTCCAAAATGGCTTTGTTGAGCTCCTGGTGATCTTCTGCATCTCTGCGGTGATCCATCAGCAGCAAGCCTGTGACGGAGCACAGCAGGAGGAAGACCAGTGTTACATCAAATAATCCCCAAAATACTCCTCGGACCATTCTGAGCTCTATTTAATTTGATGAATTATGCTTATAAATAAAAGTGCTCTCATATGATCATGTATCTACACTCCTGCTCTCTGTCAAAGTGCTGCTCAAACTTCCACCTGGCAGGCCAGTGAACAGTCTGTGCACTAATAGGTATGCAGGAACCGCAGGGGCTGTCAGGACTTAGTGAAGCAGTCCCATTCTGAAGCTGAGGAATGTTCCTTCCTTTTGACAAACACTCTGCCATTGACTGTAATGAACCGCAGTCCCGCACTGCTCTCAACAAGCAACCACTGCACTGATGCACTGACTGGAAAGACTGCACTGTGGCATGAAGGGGGAGGAGGAGGAGGAGTGTTAGGGCCGCTTCTGTCAGAGAATAACTGAAATTAACTGAGAAGAAAGTCAACATATTTGGAGGTGTCTTCATTTTTTTAATCAGAATGAAGTTATATTGTAATATTTTGAGATATCTTTTTGAAGTTGAGTTAATAAGCGAAACAAAAAAGACTAACTACACCAACCAAGGTTGAACTAATAGGTATATTCTTACACACTTAACAATATTTATTAAACTCTTTTACCTGATTTATCACAATCTACATTGCAACCATACATAAATCAAATCACAAATAAACCTAACTAACTCCTAAACTTCCTTCTCTTTACCCCCAAACACACCAATTATGTCATATAAATACAGGAAGTAGCCGACTACTTCCTGTATTTATACTCTGGCTGACATAATTTGCCTCTTTTTGTCCCAGCACCACATGGTGAGAAAGAAAATGCTTGTTTACTTATTAAACCAGAAATAAACTATAAATAAATAAATGTAACAATGTTTCTATCCATTTTAATCAAAGATGTTGAAATGTGAAATATAATCAAACATAACACAAAACACACTCAGGATAGTGTATATCTGCATAATGCTGATTACTGATGGAACTATGGATAAAACAAACTATTAACAGGCGTGGTTAAACTAAAAATGTAGTGTGCCCTCACCCACTTTGTCACACTTGAGATTAAGTTCTGAATATGAGGTGAAAGCAGTGATATTTAAAGAATAACCACATTCACATAAACCACATAAAAGTCATGAAGTGAGAAAATACAAACTCTATAGTTGCTTTATTTCAAGAACAAAATGATCATCAATCATCAATCATCCATTCCAGCAAATATAAAAACAATCATTTTGAGAATTACAGCCTACACTGAAAATCAGTAGGTTGTTTTTTTGAAGCCCATGATGCAGCTGTACTTGTATTTTTTTCTCAGGAGGTAGAGTCCACTAATCAGATGATCGACGGTTCAATCCCCAGCTCCTCAGTCTGCATGTCAAAGTGTCCTTGGGCAGGATACTGAACCCCAAATTGCTCCTGAAGGCTGCGCCATCAGTGTATGAATGTGTATGAATGGGTGAATGAGATATGTACTGTAAAAGCGTTTTGAGTGGTACAGTCCACTGACCATTTAAAAGGTCATTATTTTCAAAGTCAATAAGTAACAGTATTAAATGATGATTTTGAGTAGAACTACTATGATGATGATTTTGACTGAACTGAGCATTCACAGTTCTCTTCAGTGCAGACTAGCTGCCAATCCAAAGCAAAAGATCAGTTTTGGTCTTTAAAGTTTAGATTATTTATATGTTCAGCTGCGTATGATGCCGAACGTGCACAAAATGTATTTAACTAGCAGTATTTATGTGTCTGCTGATGCATTAAACAACCAGTTGCATTGTACTTAAGGAAATTGCTTGGAATATTTCTATGCTGAGATGAATGTGTACCATATCCGAAGCTTGTAAACGGTTTCACAGGAGTTTATTCAGAAAGATGAAGGTTGAATGAGTTGATCCAGAGTTTAGAGGTGGAATAGGGCAGACAGAATGAGCTGGAGACAGAAAGACAGATGTACATATTCCACAGTGAACCTGAGGCACAGGAGAACAGAGACGAGCTACGAGCAAAAAGCAACATCTCAGCTGTGTACCACATTAGTGAATGCAAGACTGGAGTGAAGTGTCAGGTTGATGTATTGAGTCTTGATTAGTGGATGGATACATGGTGGTCCAGCAGGAGTACAGTCGTCCATAGTTCTAGTATATGAAATATAGACCACTTCTTCTGTTCATCCAAACATTGTGTGCAAGACTGTTCAGACCAGAAGGATCAGCAACAGTAAAAAAAGACAATAAAACAGGCGTCATTAAAATTAAACTCCAACAGCATCAACTGCCAAGATTTATCTGCTTAATGGTATCAAGTGCTGACCCTGGTATTAAATAAACTGCACTTCCATTTATCTTTTAAAAGCTTTTTTCATTATTGTTCATTTTAGCTCTCGTCATCACAGACATATAAAACATGTCCTTGCATTTCTGAATCTGTCTGAAGATCTCTTTCAGTTATGACTTAAGACCAAATGTGGACAACAGGGCATCACATGAAGAGCTGTGCAGTACAGGTGGAGTATCATGTATCTGTGGCTGACATTATTTTCTCAGGCAATACTGACCTCTACTTGCTGGCTGCAAAATTACAGTTTTTATACATAATCCTGTCAGTGTTAAAGTGAAACATTTTTCACTCACTTCAACAAAACTTTTATGCATTAGTGTTTGTTTTCTCTTGCAATTCTGACACTTCCTCAGTTTCCAAATGAATAAAGGATAAAGTGGACTGACTCTGAAATCAAAACTTTGCATTTAAAGAAGCAGTGTTTGTGTAGGCTTTAGTGGCATCTAGTGGTGTAGTTGCTGATTGCAACTCCCTCATTTCACCCTCCCTGATCTTGCATGAAGGATAAACTGTGTTTTGTTTGTCTGTTTTGTTCTTCCGTAGAAGCATGGTGGTTCGACTTGGCAAAATCCATCATCTAAACCAGTGTTTCTCAATCCTGGTCCTCAGGGACCACTGCCCTGCATGTTTTAGATGTTTCCTCCTCCACCACACCTGATTCAAATGAGTGGCTCACTGCAGAGCTTAAAGACGAGCTGATCATTTGAATCAGGTGTGGTGGAGGAGGAACCATCTAAAACATGCAGGGCAGTGGTCCCCGAGGACCAGGATTGAGAAACACTGATCTAAACAATTCATATCGATTCTTAGTTTTAGGTGATTATACGAATGAAGAGATGATTCTGAACATTATATTCTATTTCTGCCATATTCCTAAATCTGACACACTGGACCTGACTAAAAACAAAGAAAAACTTAAAGATCAAATCACTTTTTGAAGTTAGCTTGTGGCACCAATAATTAGGTAGATTGAAAGAAAAACAAAACAAAGGCGTCTTCAGGTAAATTAAATTTGAACTCAACCAAGACCTCAGCCAATTTTAAGTGATACTGCTCAGGGCAAGCCTACCCTGAGTGCAATCGAATAGTCAGTTTTGCTTAGGAACCTTCCTCACTGAGTGAAATGACCGGGAAGTATTAACGTAACCGCCATGATGAGCTGTACAGATTCTCTAACTGTTAAGGAAAGTGCTTTAGTGCTTCCTTTATTATCTCCTTTAGCATAGGATACACCAGACCATCCTTTACGAAAGGAAATGAGGTAATGCCATCCCACAATTCCTTGTGGCAACAAAAAATTGACAATATTTCCTGCATTAAAAACACAGTCAGAGTGCATGGGGAGTATCTAGTAAGTATCTCAGGTGCGCGTTTTGTAGTCTTCTGAACTTTGTAGTTTTACCACAGATCACGTCGATAACATAATAATATCCGCCGTTGCATCACGACGTAGTCTAGTGTAAGAGCAGTCAGATTCTCTGAATGCCGCAGTCATCTTCTCCTAACTCCTTATGAATTCTCCTTCACATCTTTCCTTGACCTTGTGACGTTTTCCATCAAAGTCAAGGAAAAGTGCTTAGGAAAGGACTAAGGAGCAAATTTTTTTGACTATTTGACCGTACCCCCCTCTGTGCATGAACTATTTCACACTTGCAGATCATGCATTCTTAAACTCAGTATCCACTGAGGATGTCCACTTGACTCTTCAGACTTTTGCTCACTCCTCTCTGTATCAGAACAGTCTCCTTCATCCTTCAGAGTACCCAAATCATCACCTTCGTAATATTGTGTGTAATGACTAAGCACGAGCACAGATGCATACCGTTAGTCTTGTTTTAAATATTGTTTTTGTCAATAGACTGCAACAAGGGTGTAATTTCCACTGTGGATGGGAGGATGCGTCAACCTGACTTTTAGAGTTTTTTCACCCACTAAAGATTTTACCACTAATATTCTCTAAACGTCCTCTGACTACACCCAAATATGGTGCAGATGTGAGAAGAGAGGAGCTGATAAAAATGTAGCCTTCAGTTATTACCATGAGCTCACAGCAAATAACTTAATGAACAACTGCTACTGGTGTGGAAGAACTTTTTACAAACATACTGGCTGCTGAGAAAACTACAACTTAAAAACTACCAGCATGTCAGCACGGGTACTTGTCTAAGTTGGTTTCATCCATAAAACTCTAAAGTAATTCTTTTAAACTTCGACTGTGTTCAGTCGTCTCTGTCCTGTCCTGTTGTTATTACAGACACGTCTGAGATAACCACCATCACTCATGGACACACTTCTTTTGTTAGCCATAACATTAAGACCTACGGTATCTCTATAGCAGTGTTGCTATAATGGAAGGGGAGAGAATGTGAATCCAAACAACTCGGTGGGTCTGTGTGAAATGGTTTATTCAACATAAATATGAAATATTCAACGATATTAGATCATATTTTCAAAAACTACAGTCCTTATCTAGACATATCAGTCAGCCACACAACATACTGTTTAGAAATGCTCTGATCCCAGACTGGATCTGCCCCTGTCTCTCTCTCTCATTAACTGAATCGGTCGTGGCGGATGACCGTCCACCAATGAGCTTGGTTCTTTTGCAAGTTTTTCCTTGCCACTGCCGGCAAGTGCTTGCTCATGGTGTGAATTGTTGAGTCTCTGTAGATAATATTAGATTGAACTGAATTGGATCTTGAATGAGGTTGAAGTTTTGCTTTCACTTCAGCTTTATATGTCAGTGTGTTATTTACACATCCAGCACTTGAAGTTCTGATTTGGTAAAAAAATATCTTTAGCTGCTAAATGCTACATGATGCTAACTTTTTAGTTGTTAACTTTGTCTGCTGTTGCAGAGGTAGTGTATAAAGGGCTAATCAGAGGTTCTTCGCTTCCTGTTGCTGCTGGAAACAAAGTTTCTGTTTCAATTGTGAGCTGTAAAACCAAAACAATGAGCTCAAAGATGCTAAAATGCTCCACAGAGCTAAAAGGAACTGTGGAGTTGTTGATAATTCTTTGTAACTACGAGCTATAACCTCCATTATCATTAATGTAAAAATATTAATGAGTGCAGCTTTGTGCAGACCCAGGACATAAAAGGATCTTCTAAAATGAGTAAGTGCATTTTTTTAGAAGCTGAAGATCACTGCTGTGTGGACCTGTTATACAGTACATGAAGTCCAGTCTCTGTATTTTCCTTACATTAGTGTTGTACTGTTAGGCCTTTTATCTGTGCTCCTCTCTGTTCAATAATGACAAAGCTGTTCCTTAAACCAGCAGGCACTTTGGACCAGTCTTTAATCTCAGAGCCCAGTGTTTGTCTTTAGGTTTTTCCGCTCCGATTACTGATCCCACAGCAGCAACGAGAGGAGGAAGGCGTCCTCAGTCACTTCTTCCTGCCCTCCCTCTCTACTCATCTCACTCTCCTGTGGGTGGAGTTTGTCACTGAGGAGCGAGCAGGATTCTGTCAGTGAGGTAGTTGCTGTTGAAGGGCAGAGGAGAGCAGGCAGGTAGAGAGGAGGAAGAAGAAGAAGGAGCGCCAGATGTTAGTAGATCAGGTAAGGACATGTCGAAATGTATGTGGAGATCTCCGCTGGAGAGCTTTTCTTCTCCTGGAACATAAAAAGATTGTTTGTCTTTTTCTTCTCCTCCCTTCTTTTTTCTTCGTTTGATTTGAACTGGTTGTCTTCATCATCTGTTTCTCTTCCCTCTTTCTCATCACAGACTACAATTTTGATGATGAATGTGCTTCTTTGTGTCTCAAAATTCATCTTTTCTCAGCACACCACTGACTGATGCTTAGTAAACTCCTGTAGTCTTCAAGAGTCTTCAAGTTTTCAAGAGTTAAAACTTACTCACAATCGTCAGTGATGGTGTAAAACAAACATTCTTCTGTCTGTAAGACTGCAGCACTGTAACATGCACCGGTCATGTATCACACACTCTTGTTTCCAGCGCTATTTTTTTTAAAAGACTTTCTGTTACAGATTCTGCACTTTGCCAGACCTGCTGGACAGCAGCCAAATGTTATCCGCTCACATTTTCAGTAGAATACCTTCTTCTTCTTCTTCTTCTCCTTCCCTGATGGCTCGTCTTTCTTTGAAAATTGCTGGCTGTTATGGGCCCTGTCATTATTAAGATTAGAAGAACAAGCCACTGCCGTGGATGTAACAGACGTTCCCAGCTGTGGAGTGTGACACATCACATTCCCTCACAGCTGTGTGTTTGGTTGTTCATCGCCGGGTTTGCGGTTTGGGAAAGGCAGGATAAGATTCTGCTGCCTGTGGAATTGTTATGTATGATGAGGGAGGAATTATGGGATGCTATTTGAACTTCATAACATTTGATTATTATCTATGCCTTTGCTATGTTGTCTTTAGAGAGGGGAGGTGGGTTAATCAGACAGGAACCGCATGTTCCGTCTTTCCCAGCTGCTATATGTTCAATCTCTAATCTTACAATCTCAGAACTGCATAATATCCAGAACATGTAATAATTCATGATGTATGTAGAGGAAGCTTGGTGAAGAAATGTTTCCACTACACTGTATACATATCTGTGGCTGCTGCTCTTTCAATTCATAACAAACAGTCAAAGTGATTTAATATTACACTTCCATGTAGGCAGAGATATCCTGACCTTTAGTCATACAGTAGGTCAACTCGATCCTACATTTACCATGATGCATCTTGACAGCAGTTTTTTCGTTCATATGCCAGGGTTTCAATCATTTCAAAGCCAAAATAACCATGATGACATCATTTTTTCATGTTCACAAAAAAGTAATTGAATGTGTGCCGAACTCTGAAGTTAAACCACATCTTTTATGAGTCAGAAGAAAGTTATAGAAAGAATCCATTTCAGGTTGAGTAGTTGTTGTAAAAGTGTGAGATTTGATGTCATTTTTCTATTTGCAATTTGTGAATCAACATAAACCTTAACAGGAACATGTTGATTAAATCACAAACACATTTTATAATCATATTCAGACACTTTCATCAGTGTCCATAACAGAGTTGAGGATTAATAGTGCCCATATTAAAAAATAATGATCAATAATAATTGTAGCGGCAATCTTTCATCCATCCAATAATCCACATTATTATGCAGTCAATCGGCAATAAGCTTGACTGGTAAAGAATCTTCCGTAACTCTGTTCAAAAAACTTTAATTGAAGCGCAAAAAAGTTACAAGATTCACTCTTGAAGCTAGCTGAACTGTCAAAAAACTGTCTTGCTCCTTTGGCTGCTTAACCGTATCTGAGGGCTGAACAGCAATGATTAAAGGAGCATTTCAACATTTTTAAAGCTAAACTATTAAACTACTCTTAACACTGTCATCAGTACGGCTCTTACAATAGTAATAATAATAAAATTAATTTGATGCCTGAGGTGGTGAAATATGTTTTTCTGAAAGTTAAATTTGCCTTTAATGTTAGAAAAGTCGGACATTTTGGTCACAAATCTGAAAAGGTCAAAGGTCAAAAGGTACTGGTGTGATGCAGTGCTTCCATTAATGTTGATTAAAGCAACAACGTGTGTGTGTGTGTGTGTGTTTTAAAAAGCTAGATTATGAAGTTTATTAATACTTCAGTAAATCTATAAAATACATTTCTGAACAATAAATCACCTTTGCGATGCAGACAAACTTAACACCAGCTCCAGAGAGGCCATTTGCCGCTTTTCATGTGATTCGCAGCCACCGTAGTTTCTCCTTCACGTTTGTAATGCAAAGGCGAGTGGAGGGGGTTGCAATCAGCAACTACACCACTAGATGCCACTAAATCCTACACACTGATACTTGAAGCAGATGTTTTCATCTACCTATAGTATTTTGTAAAATGTATATTCATGTATAAATATTGAAAGTTGAGGAGTTAGGGTTTGCTTTGAGTCAGCGGTGTTGAACCTGACACGAAAGATTCACGTGGATTTATCCTGTGAACTGACACACTGACCCAGAGCCACAGAACATATACAGTTTTCACGTGAGGTGTTAAATGACTTCCATGTGTAAAATCTGCGGCGTGCCCCTTTAAGAGGATGTGAATCAGCTGGAGAGAGTGGTACCATACCATGCTACACTGATGTTTTGTTTAGGTTTGGATTAGGGAGTGCATGTTGTACAACCACAGGGCTTATAGGAATGTAAATCTAGTCTGTCATTAGACCTGCTGCCTCTGACACTCAGCAGATGCTGAGCCTCATCCTGAACGACATGTCAGAGAGAAAACAGTTCACTCCTGACATGTGAGGTTAATTCAAGGTGAGATCGGTGGTCTCTTCGCTCGTCTGGCTAATATCTAAATCCGCAGTACGAGACATGACAGGAAATAGGACGCTTCCCTGAATGCATCGTGTTGACATTATATTGTATAGTGACTGTAACATGACGCTCTGCCAAAACAGGAAAAGGATCAACTACAAACAGGGACAGGACCCTCAGAGTGCTCCAGGCAGCTTAACATTTGGACCTTTCCCAGCATTTCCACCTCCCATCTGCAGCTT
Source organism: Miichthys miiuy (assembly GCA_036365135.1). NCBI lineage: Eukaryota > Metazoa > Chordata > Actinopteri > Sciaenidae > Miichthys > Miichthys miiuy. The sequence goes on from CM071605.1 coordinate 602,333, forward strand.
CCCCACTGGGACTCACATCAGTCAAGAGGGCCGTCCAAATCTTTAACAGGAAAGATTACTGAGGCCTTTGTGCCATTACACTTAGAGTAAATATCAGTGACGCTCTGTCACTTATGTGACACAATGCTTGACAGGCTGTTATCTGCTAAAATGTGATCTACTCTCCTCTGTCAGGCAGATGGACTTTGGTTTGCTTGAGATCTCACTGAAGAACACTTGCTTTCATTATGGTGTTTATGAAAATACGCTCAAGATGGCAAAAAGTATGTGGACACCTCAGGGCTCAACAATAAGAAGGTTAAGTATGTAGCTAAGGAGTGAGCTATCTCGCATACTGAGATCTGAGATTTGCACATATGCAGTACTGATCAGGCGCTCGCCAGAAAATGGTGACAAAGTTTTGAGCTGAAGTGCAAACAAGCATTTCATTTCAAGTCCTGGAAAAAGGGTTCAGTTGCAATGTGCAGTTTGCTGTAGGTTTGAGAACCAGGTTGATAAAAGAGGGTTTTTAAAGGCATATCAAGTTTCTGAAAAACGTTGCTGGTGTGCCACAATAAGAGCCGAGAGCATCTCGCTTGCATGGCAGCTTGGAGTCTTTCTTGCTTGATTTATAACCACTAAAATATGAGCCACTAATTTGAGTGAAAACATTACCATTGAATTGTTTGATCGCTACAAGGGCGTGTAGGGTGACCAGGTCTGTGTTCCGGTTCATCTTCGACGGGATGAATGGGGTTAAGGTCAGGCCTCTGTGCATGCCAGTCAAGTTCTACTTCTACACCACACTGGAAAAACATTTCTTTGTGGAGCTGGTTTTGTGTAAGACAGCATTGTAATGTTGAAACAGGGACAAACTTTTGATGAAAAGTTAGAAGAAATACTACTATTAGTCTACTATTAAATTATTAATTATAAATTATTGTCTAAATTATCATTGAATTTCCCACAATTTCCAACTAAAGGACCAAGACCCAGAGTACAAGTACACTTCAGTATGTGATATGTATGACTGCTGTTAACATTTGTAAATACATAACTGGTGCTTAAACTATACTCTTGTAATCCTTCCTATACTTTCAGCCAGGATAGTTTACAGGCTTTTAAACTGATTCATTCAGATCACGGTTTAAACCGTAATCAACATTTTTATATTAAAACAGAACAAAGTTCTTTGTGTAATTTGGAAGACCCCTGTGTTCTATGGAGCATTTTAGCCCCTTTAAGCTCATTGTTTTGGTTTAACAGCCTGCAGTCTCATCACTCTCATCAACATAGTTTCCGTCAGCAGACACAGGAATCTATATTTCAGTGCAAAAGCTTTGATAAACTCACTGTACATTACCTGCCCAGAGACGCGTGTGAATATTGTGAATACAGCTTGTTATATGGTCACCAAGAGGTAAAAAAAAGTAAATTATAGAGGTGTTTGTAATCATGCCTACTATATCATGACAGCACAGTGCAAATTATACTTTGGTTGATATTTTACACGCCAAAGGTCACAAGAGGTCATTCGAAGTACAAGTTCTTGGTGTCAGGTGAAACCACGTTCCAACAAAATGTCAGCTTTTCAGGAACTATGTTATTAGCAGGACCAGCAAAGATTTTACAGCTTTTTCAATGAAACATGCAGTCCTGCATTTGAAGTTGAAACATGAAAATCACCAAACTTTCTTCAGACTAATGAAAGCAGTGCATTGCCAGCACGCTTGCTGGGGTCTGAGGTGAAGATGAAGGGGGATTTTGTGACCATTAGGAATCCTGTTTTTTGCTCGCAGCTCCTTGAACGCGATCTTTCCAGCTCCCTCAACACACAGCATTGTTCATGGGGACAAGCTCTAACATGTTCCCCAATGCGGAGGCTGATTATAAGGTGCTTTTCTGTCCAAGGTGTTTTCTGTGTGAGGTCTTAAGTAGGTGTCCCAGAGAAGTGTTGAAGGAATGTGGCAGGATGACATCTGAAGCCCCTTTTTTGAGATACAAAACAACTCCACTGCACATCCTCAGTGGGGTCCAGGGTGAGGTAAGATGAAACTTTATTGATCCCTGTGGAGAAAGAAGAAACTATAAGTACAAGGAGCCAACAGCAGAACAGAACATAGCATGGAAAACAGGCTATGGTTGCACAAGAAGGGGAGCAATTTAAAGCACCCTTAGGTCATATTAAAGGAAGTTTTAAAGGCGGTTTTATAGAATGTTTGTCCCCCACTGCTTTTAATAATTATGGTGACTGCAGCAGGGATTAAAAGTCTTCTAAAGTGGAAAGACCCCTGTTGGGGGCGACTCTATATAAAGGTCAGAGGTCACTGAGAAACATCATGCCATTACTAGAGAGCCCGTTGCCTCAAGGCCAACATTTGTTCATAATGAACATATTTCCTGGCAGCCTGAGCACAGAACATGTCACACAGTCTACAAATAGAAGTCTGGAAGATGCCTGGAGCTGGCTGAAAACTCTGATTATTGCCGTTCTCTGTCATATAATTACAAAAACAATGAACAGCAACTGTACTTACCGGTTGTTGTCATAAATCTGCAGTGTTGGTGGTTTCCTGTATACGAGGGTGTGCTTACATTGGTACTCGTTCATGCTTCAGCTTGTAGACTGAGCAGTTCTGTCTACTTATGTTGTTTCTTGTGGTATTGGCTGCTTCTTAACGGATATGAAACTTGGAAGTTATGATGGATAACTGATGATGGAGGTTACTCCCGTTACATGCTAGTATGATCTAGTGTTTTGTATATGCAATAAACATTGCACTGGAAAAAAAACTAAGGGAGATACGTTTATTAGCTTTCTTTTATGAGAGTGACCTCATGTCTATGTTAAAGTTGAAATTTACTTTTTTTTAATTATTATTATTATTATAAAGCAGGTCTAGGTGCTATATAAATACTTTGAAAGACTGTATTCAGAAACTGGTTTTAAACAATCCATCAAAACTTTCATAAGGTTGTGATGTCACAGCTATATGAGCACCGCCCTCAGCCACCCCACAGTCTTGTGGTATGCTACAAACTGTTAACTGATTGTGATTGGCAGGCAATCAGAAGAGAAGCTATTCTGTAAAAGTGTAAAATATGGAATTCCACTGCTGGTCCTGGTTAGCCTAGCTTAGCATTGAGACTGGAAACAGGTGGGAAAAGCAAACCTGGCTGTGGCCAAAGTTCAAAAATATACCAAACTAACTACCAACATCTCTAAAGCTCACTAATTGTATCACAGTTTTGGAGTTATGTGTTATGTCTATTTTTTGACAAACAACGTATGTATCTGTGCAGCATCTCTGTGCAGCTTCTCTGTGCAGCTTCTCCAGCCTATAGTTGGACCAGATACAGTACAGCACAGGTTTCAGTGTTAGTACATAAATGATGGTACTAAATTTGGCAACACCAAGACTTTGTATAGCTGTACACAGACACCAAACCAGGCTGTTGCTCATCAAGAAATAGCTTCTAGCGCAAAATTTCTAAAACAAATGGTCATTTTTTCATTTTTGTTATGTTAAAAATGCAACATTGTTAATTAGTGACCTGTAAAGGGGTTAATGGTTCACAGTGTAATAACACCAAGCACAAGACAGAGCTCACTGAAATCATTTATCTTTGTTATGGGCACAGATTTTTGGTTTGTTAATTAGTTTCATTTTTGTTGAATATATAAATATATTGAATAATATATTGAATCAGTATATTTATATTAATAATGGATCAAATGACTATGTACTGTATAATGTGACATGTGACACTGACAAACCCACAGAGCTCTATGGAGCTTTTAGCCCCTTTTAGCTCATTGTTTTGGATTTGCAAGAAATAAAACCCTCTAAAACACTATGCAGCAGACAGACAAAGTTAGGTGAACATAGAGGAGCTTTTAGCAGCTAAAGAGACAGATGTTTTTCTTGGGAGTTGGTGGAGACCAAAATAGAGCTAAAAGCAAAGTGAATATTAGACTTGTTATATGTGTTACTGAAATCAGATGACAGAGAGAAGTCAAATAGATTTTTAATATAAGAAATGCCACAATCTGAAACTTGTTTCATTTCTTTTACAGATCCTGGCCGATCATGAACTCTCACAAACACATGACTACAATCTGAACATACAACCAGAGGAACATGCAGCTTCATCTCAAGAGAAAGACTTCTCTTTGTTCTCTGAAGTCTCCTGAAGTGTGTTTCTGAAAGCAATCCAGCTTTTGTTTGGAGCTAGTCCTCCTTGAAGACCCTACAAGACGTCGGCTTGTGACTGACAGCGATGGGTTCACGGGGTCAAACGCTGGCCTGGATCTCGCTTCCAGTGCTTCTGCTGGGAATGACCTGCTCATCACACAGTTCTCTTGTGAAAGTCAATAAGGGTTTAAAGGTGAAACGGGGGCAGGCAGCCTACCTCCAGGAAGGTGACCTGCAGTTCCATATTCCCAATCAGAAGGATACGTGCAAGGTGGAGGTGGTGTTAAATGAGCCCATAACTCAACGAGTGGGAAAAGTCATCCCTCAGGTAATGGAAAAATCCCCTTTTAATGAAAACCCCAAAGTGTTCCAGGCAACTTACCACATGTAGTAAAACCAAGTTGTAGAGTCAGAAGTCATGCATTATATTTATGGAACTGCCTGACAGCTAACATGGAGGAAACTGTAACATGTTATTAGTGTTGTTGTAATGATGACAAGAGCTCAGCACTCGGTATTTTGATTTATTTTAGCATTTCTAGCAGATTCATGTTCCTACCGAATATAAGTCAAGATCCCAAAGCTGTGTGCCTCAGTGTATAACGTTTGGAATTCAGACGCAGTAAAGGCACATAAGATTTGTCAAAAATAAATTCAATCAACATTGGAGTGTATGATTTAAAAGATATAAAGGATAACAAGAGATAGAAATAATATTTGAGTGAATGGACTACCACATGCCTGAAAGGTGTTTTCACTGATGAAAAGGAATTTTTAAAAATTGACCTGCTTTCACAGATGAAAAAGAAACGTCATTTGCTTTTCAGGGCTTCCATAGAAACTCTACTATCAACAAAATACTTTTGTATACTACAATATAAACTACTAATTTGCTTTGCCAAATATGTGTTGGTGTAAGTGAAATCGCTGCATGAATTTTGTTCATTTAATTTAACTTATTTAATTGTTGCTCTGGTTAAATATTGAAACAACACATCTTCTCTCATGCTTAAAATTAGCATTTGCATTTCTATAAATATTTAAGACCATGATCCTTCCTTACTTAAAAATCAAGTTCAAGGTTAAAGCCTAAACCTAAACATATTAATGTGCTTTTGTTGCCAGAGTAGGAAAAATACATATTGTTTTTGGTTTTGTGAAATTATACAAAAGATTAGATTAGAAGTAAATGAACACAGTCAAAGATACAACAACGTCTCCTACACAATACATCCAGTACAGTAAGTGTTGCTGTAAATGCTACTTGAAACTTTTTCTATATTGGAGGAAAACAGAATAAAAATATCATCTGCACTGTTTTTACAACAGAACATATTTGCTGCTAATCTGTTGAAATGGAGGTCAATTCAAGCAATCCAACCATCTTCATCTTTAACATTCTGAAAATGACGACCCTGGGCTCTTCAACAAAAAATGCTTAACCTGTGATTTACTGCAAATGCTAGAATGTTAACTTCAAATACAACAAGATATTGTTGAGAGATCAAGTCTAAGCTTTGTTAAGGACTTTTACTGTGTGCCCTTCATCCTATACAAACCTTGCTTGGTGATATATTTCCATTTCATTAGCAGCCTTGTCTTCAGTAAAGAGGTATTTTGGGGAAGAGAAGGTCCGAACGGACCCGGACCCTTCAATACTTCCTCCTTTGTTTTCTAGGTAGACAGGCTGTCTCCTCTCTAATGACTCTGTGCTGACAGATACAGTCATCTGTTGAATGTCCAACATGAGTCATTTTTCATGCTTAAACATAGAAAAGAAAGTTTAGGATTAAACCTGAAACATTCACTTTGCCATTAGTACAAGTTCAGTGAGTACGAAGCCATTTTCACATCTGTACAGTTCATTTTATTGTCAACTTACTTTTAGTTTATTTTTCTGACATGTCATGTTAAACACTAAGCTTAGTGCAACCTCAGCCAGTACAGTAAGGATTTAATCTGTAGTTGTTTTTAGCACCTCATTCAGAGTTAATCATAAACAGTTCATTAATTGTGTTTACCTGAAATAAGTTCTGCCAACATTAGAGCGTAAATGAGAACTAAGGTTAGTTAGTTACTGGATTGTGTGCTATAATTTCTAGATTTTAAAGAGAGAAGACGTTTAGGCTTTAACAGTAGAGCTTTATAAATGAATAACATGAGATGGTTATTTCTTCTTGACTGTAAGGAAGACCAATCACCCATGTGGTACAGAGTATAGCACACTGTGTACAGTAATGCACTGTGCACTGTGCAGTAGTTTTACAGAAGACATTTCATTTTTATGCAAGAGGTCCAGTTTGATTTAAAATTTTTCAAGTCAAAGGTTGAATTTGAATCTTGAATGATAATCTGCTGTCAAGCCAAAGGATTTGTATGACTTCACTATGAGCCAGAGTAATGTGGGTGCCATTTAAAGTTTTAATGGCAGGATAGTCAGAGGCACTGGTGGAGGTGGAGAATACAATGGACTTCTGCATTTAAAACAAACCTGTGATTAAGGAGTGATGATTACAAGGCCTCAAAAACAGACTGAAGATGAGTCAGGGCCTGGGCTGGGGAGTGTTGCCTGGAACATATAGAATTGTATCATCAGCAAGAAAAGATATTGAAGAGTGAAGTATTAAGGAAGAAGAATGATGTTATTTATGTATCTAAATAGCAATGGACCAAGAATAGACCCCTGTGGCATCCCATTTCTTGACTTAAAGTTTTAATATACAGATCTGTAATTTCTGAGTAAGATTCCTGAAAAGAACTATATTATTTTAATTTAGTATTGATTATAGGGGAAATATAAATGTCATTTAAAATAAAGCTCCATTGTAGCTAAGTAAATATTATTTATTAAAGTATTATTGGAAACTTTATTCCAATTATATTTAACTGTATTCTTGTCAGCAGACAAATGATCAGTTCAGTCAGTTCCTGATTTGTTATTTATGAGCTCCTCAGCACTTTAAGCATGCTGCATGCTAAGAAAAGAACAGAAAAAGTAATCTAGTTTTAATCTGAATTAACTGAAAATAAACATAATTGCAACTATTATCATAAACACACTGCATGCTAGTGTTAAAGCAAGACTGAAAAGTTAAATCACAAGATAATACAATGCGCCCTAACTCTTACACTTATACTTATTACACTCAGATGTGCAGCTACTATCTGACTTGGCCTAGTATGACCAGCACTTTACAGTGGCTAATGTTAGCAAACAAAGCATACTTGTACTACTGTTACAAAACGTTTTAACAGAAGTGACAGTTGTGTATTTCTCTCTTTTTTTGTTCAGGTATTTGATTGCCACTATCTGGCTGATGAGATTAAGTATGTCCATAACGGCTGTCCATTGTTAAAGGAGGACACTGTCAAGCTTCGACTGTACAGGTACAACACCTGGATGTCCTTTAAAATGAGAAAGACCGTTCTTCCCTTGCTGTTGTGGCAGAATTATTATCTTCTTTTTTATTTTTTTTTGACCAGGTTCACAGAGACAGAGACTTACATGGAGGTGTTTTCTCTCCATGTGGACATTATGGAACCTGAATGCAGCATCATAAAGCTGGGACCCAAATCCCTGGAGGTTCCTGAATTCTACAGCCTGTCTGATCCTGTGGATGGCAATGTGGTGTCCTTTCGCTATGAGAGGAGGTCTAGCCTGGAATGTAGCGTCCATTTGAGTAGTCATGATACCCACTTGCCAGCTCACGGCCAACTGGTCACCGGAGAGCCAGAGAAAGCTACAAAGAGAGGGGACGAGCCAGAGAGCTTCATCCACCTACGTCAGCAGCTGGGTAACTGATTATGGCAAATCTCCCAGCCCTAGCTTATCCATAAGTGAATAAGAATAAATTCACCAATGCAACTAACAACAAATTAGACCCAGGCACAGAAATACAAAGTAGAAGAGCAAAGAATCAAGCATTAAAGTCACATAGTGTAGAATTTTATTGTGACTATAACACCATTCAAATTATTTGGATGGCATACATTTTGCTTGCAGAATCACTCATAGATGACTAACTTCATTTAATCAGGTTATCTCAATGACCTCAAAAAGTATGAGATTTGTCCCTGATGATAAAGCATAACATTATCTGCATGTCACACTTAACAGGTAAAACAGGAACACAAGAAGTGTCAAATTTGTAATCTCTCTATGATTGTGTTATTATTCAGATAATAAAGAAAGAGCGATGTGTAACTCTGAAGACTGCCTGAAGGGTCTGAAGCTAGTGAAGTTCACCAAGATTCCCTGTGATGACTTCCTGATGATGGGGCTGAGGTATCAGCACATAGACCCTCCATCTCCAGACGTGGACTACATTGCAATCAGAGTGGACCTCAAGGACACCAGGAGTGGCAGCATATATCAGGTAATCTAGCTGTTTTAATACAAACAGTTTTGTATTTCTTTCTTTTGTACTACATGCACAGCACTATGATTTTACACATTTAAGTACTGTGTTTTCTTTGTGTAGTCTGAACAGGCCTGGATCCCAGTGCGAATAGTCGGTGCAATGCCCAACCAGCCTCCCAAACCGTTGTTCATGTCCATGTTTATCCTGGAGGTCGATCAGTTCATCCTCACTCCGCTCTCCACGGCTACACTAGACGCTGAAGATGAGGAAACTCTCAAGCAGCTTCTGGTCTTCAACATCACCAAACCCCCCGTGGATGGCTTCATCACCCATCTGTCTGATCACACTCGTCCAATCTCCTCGTTTACATGGCTCGACCTCAATGACATGCTCATTGGGTATCAACCTCCAAACTCTTCACATACCCAACGTCGGAATTACGAGGTAGCACCCTTTCTTATAGTTTGTGCAACATGTAAAGCTATTAGTTTGGTGTTGTCAGTTCTTTCTGACAATCTTGGTTATCTTCCTATTACAGGTGGAATTTGAAGTTCATGATTTCTTCTTTGAGAAGAGTCCATCGATGACTGTTCATATGTCTGTAAGGAATGCAGACACCAATGCTCCAAGAGTGTCTTGGAACATGGGTATGGTAGCAACGCCACACTGCAAATGCACATGTGACTTTTTTGTTTTTAGTTTGTCATGAAATTACCTACTCATCAGCTTTTAAGCCTCTTTTAGCTGTTTTTAGCTACAAGACATATGTATTGGTTCAGTCACACCAATCCTCAACTTCACTTTCAACAGCAGGCAGCTGTTTTCAGCAAGAAAACAAAGGCAGATATGTCAGTCAATAATGTACCAGGCATAGACAGCTGGACAGCATTAGAGCTTTTGATTCTTAGCTAAGTGTTTTTTCTCTGAACTATTTTTCTTGTAGGTCTCAGTCTGTTAGAGGGTCAGTCCCGTCCAATAAAGTGGGAGCAGCTCCAGATTGTGGACAATGACAACCTGAATGCTGTTCGAATTATCACTGTGGACGGCTTGCAGCATGGACGGCTCACTGTCAGAGGTACAGACACAACAACTGCCATTATTTTGAGTTGGTTAATATATATATCATTCTACAACAAAGGGTTGTACAACACAGTGCCAACTGTAGTCCCTTTATGGTACACCTAAAATAAAAAGCAGGTCTGCACCATAGGCATCAGGCGCCTTCAACTGTTCCAGAATCAGTTGTCTGTTGGCTATGCAGACCTCCACCAGGTCCTCTAGTCTAGTCTTTTTATGTTTCACCCTACACCACAGTTTCAAGAAAATCAGGCCAGTAGTTTTCATGCTGAGAGACAAACAAATAGCACTGAAAAACATCATAAACAGGTTTAAACTTTCACACTCTCTGAAAAGAAAGAACAAGGTTAATGGGAAATGTGGTCTTAATTTTGAAAACCTTACTCTATCATTGGTACTGTTTTTATTTGATTGTAAATTTTAAAAAAATGCAGGTGGAAAGGGCTTCATGTTCACCATCAATGATATTAAAGCCGGCGTGGTTCGCTATCACCATGACGACAGCGACTCCACCAAAGACTTCATCATCTTCCGCATCACCGACAGTCACCATCAGACCCGACACAAGTTCCCCATTAAGATCCTCCCTAAGGACGACAGCCCTCCGTTCCTCATCACCAACATGCTGCTGGAGGTGTCTGAGGGCCAGACAGCTTTACTGAGGGGCTCCACCCTCCAGGCCTCAGACATGGACTCCAGCGACGACTTCATTCTCTTTAACATCACCCGTCCCCACAGGCAGGAGAGATCATGAAAATCCCAGGACCAGGTCTCACAGGTCAGAAGAATGAACCTCATTTTTTAAAATTTTGTCACACACAAGGAGTTTTGTTTTTAACCAAATCATGTTTCTGATTTTAACCCAGGTTATCCTGTCAGCCACTTTCTGCAGAAAGACCTGTCTCAGTCCATGGTTTACTATCGACACCTAGGAAATGAGGTGTTTGATGACTCCTTTGAGGTGGTTCTGTCGGATTTCCATGACCCACCCAACCTGTCAGAGTCTCAAGTGGGTAACAAATCTCTAAAATACTTATTATTTCTTATTAATACTAATTTAGTGAGTTAATTAAGGACAAGATGAGAGAACTCAATTTTGATTTATGCTGAATGAACATGAACAAATCATCTAAAGTGTCAACATACCTTACAATACAGGCTACCTTTGTAGTATGACTGCAGTATAGAATCAGAGTGTATTGGCTGTCGCCACTGTATGAGGGGCCGTTCAAGACATTATTCATTCTGGCCCTCTCACACACATGTATTCTCCTCTTACATACATATATTTTATCTCTTATTTACATATATTCTCACTCTCACATACATATATTTATGTCTGTCGAGAATATATGTATGTGAAAGGAGAATATATGTATGTGAAAGGAGAATATATGTATGTGAGAGCTAAAGTTTAGATGAAACGGAAGGCAGCTCATTTCTTGTGTTGTGATTGGCTGAGAAGCTCGTGTCGGGTTACGTTCATGTCACGCACAGCAAAGATGGTGGAGAGGAAAAACGAGCACTGCAGTTCTATACACAAATAAACATCAATGAGACGATGAATGTGTGTATTGTGTTATTGAGGAGAGTGCTGGGAAAATATGACAGGTTTAGGTGGTAAACCTATGACATAGGTGTGCTTGTGTAACTATGGCAGAGGGGGATTATGAAGGATGGGGGACAGTCAAAGATTTTTATTGAGATACATTATTTTTTCAACAGTTTTTGGATTGAGTCGGTTTCTTTTTTTGCTCACAATTTCTCCACATTTTGAAAACACTCGCTCACAACGAACTGATGAGGCTGGTGTGCATAAAAATTGTTAGAAAGTGTTGAAGGTGCTCAACTTCAAAACTGTCTCCACCTGTCACCTGTCAGAATCGAGACGAGGCAGTGCCACTGAATCACCTGATTGGAACCAATCAACCAGTGAGGACCAGTCAGGTGATTCATTCCGGCAACGAAGCAGTTTTTGCCTCGGACGTCATATGTCACGTGGTTTTTTCGCGCCAAAGCAAGCTTCGAAGCTGTGCTTCTATGGAATTGTAGTTCAGGGTTTGAAGCACGTATCGAAGCTTCAGTGTCGCACTGCCATCACTATCTGCAGCAAGTCATCGGTCTATTAAGAAATATTTTATCATCGCGGGAAACCGTCACATCTTTGTCCCCGTCTGTTGAGCGGCAGAGGACAGGCTCGTCTGTAGTTAACGTCGTTCACAGCTCGGCGGAAAGTGAGATGAGACAACTTTTCAGACCTTCAGCAGGGCACGCAGCGAACGCCACCCAAAGACAGCCCGGAGGATTGCAGCAGCCTCTGTGGTGTCGGACGAAGCAACACTTTGGCAACAGGGCCCCCGAACAAGGAAAAGGTAAGAACAACATACGTGGTAATTTACCTGTGAGTTGTCAGTCGACTAAATCATAAATGTCTGTCAACACAGCTAATGCTGCGGCTAGTCAACGGCTTCAAAAAACACGTCAACAACATGTAAACAGACTAACACTACAATATCCAGCTCCCTCTCATTTCGTCTTTCAATACAGAAGGTCATATCATATATCTTCTAACACGCATATTTGTTTGTCATCTGACAACTGCATGAACTGATAACAAGCAGGACATGTTTCATTTCGTTTTAAATGAAAAAGGTTTGTTAGCCGGATAATACTTTATTATCGTTCCTATTTCATTCCTCACTCGTTCCTTAGTAACTATTCACAATTTTTAATTCTGATGTTCTCTCTTTAATTCTTTCATCTGCTGCATGTGACTTTTTGTTAAAACTTAAGTCACCACAAGCTTGTTTTTTACTTGTTTTTTACTTACTTTTCAGAATGGACTAAGAACACTTGGTGTGCTGGCCAAAATTCAAGCTTGCCCAGAGAGTTTTCCTCCTTCTATGTTGGTCTCCTACAACCCTCAAAGCTGACCTGGTGGATATCCTCTTCACCATCCACCTAACTCCAGTTGGCATACCAAAGCCACTGTCTATGTCACTAATATCATACATACTTGGGTTATGCACTCCTGCATTGCACTCCTGCCACAGCTGAAGAGGAGTTTGTCCCCTTGTGTCGGAAGACCATGGTTATTCCGCTGGTTCTGAAATTCAGTGGCAGCCTTTTGAATTCTTGGCAAATATATGTAATGAAGACAGAATAAATGTAGCTCACGGAGTGAATCTGATACACCATGCTCCTCCATAAAGTTGAAGGGATTTACAAAGTGAAATGACACTACTCGATGTAGCTCTGCCCACAATCAGTGTTTTCCAGTCCATGATCGCATCTCACCCTGGACGGTAATCCAAAGTCCAGAACACCAGCTATGAATAGTGACAAAACACTAGAGGCTCTCTTGTTGTCCAGACAAGAAAGGTAGATGATGGTTTGACTGAAACCATCAACACAGCCATGAAACACCTCCTCCACCTCACAAGTTTGTGTTTTCCATCTATGTGCCTAAGAGAAAATGAAATGTAATAATAATAATAATAATAATAATTCTGCTAGGTAAGGATAAGCTGACCAAGTCTTGAATATGCATTTCCTGGTTGGAGACTGACTTCCTGTTTAAGGAGGAGCTTCCTGTGTCAGTGAAATGTGCATATATGTATTTGAATACAGAATGTATATGTGTGTGAGGAGAATATATATGTGTAAAGAGAATATATGTATGTGAAAGGAGAATGTATGTATGTGAGAGTGAGAATGTATGTATTACTGGTATTGATGACAAGACACCACTCTCAGACAACCAATGCTGTTTTGTTACATCAATTAACACTACCATCAGTGAGACAATAGTGAATACACTGCAGCAGACTTTTGAAACCACATTTTATTAAATGTTTTGGTTCAGGAGAATCAACTGACTGAAGTGTTACTTTATCATTTTGAGTAATGATGTCCTTTGTTGAATCGTGGGTCTGAAACTGACAACATTTATATGAATACAATATCAGTGGAATCTGTGAGAATAGGATTTAGGATAAGAAACAACAAAAACAAAAATAGTTTAATTGCACATTTACTTACTGTATGTTAAAAGTACCTTTAGTGCACAGTTTACAACTTATAGAATTCAGGAGTGGCTAAACCACCTGTGCTAGTCCTAGAACCATTCCATAAGGCCATGAAAGTCTAGAGCAACATTATGCTCATATGCAAAACATATAAATCACAGTATGATTGTGGCGCTACAGGAAAACAATTACAAATCATTCACTTTACTACCAATATACAATATTAAATAAAACAAAAATAAATATATATAAAAATAACGTTAAGTAATGACAAAATAAAAAATTACGAATTCACTTACAAAAACACTGATCTATAGCGGGTGGGAAGTTTCTAACAACACAATGGAAATTAAAATAGATTAACTTATCAGTAAAAAAAACCACAAAAAAAAAACCTGGAGTTAGGTGGATGGTGAAGAGGCTGTCCACCAGGTCAGGGGTTGTAGGAGACCAACATAGAAGGGGACACCAAGTGTTCTTAGTCCACCCTGAAAAGTAAGTAAAAACTAGTAAAAAAACTAGTAAAAAGTAAGTAAAAAACTAAAAACAAGTAAAAAGTAAGTAAAAACAAGTAAAAATTAAGTAAAAATAAGTAAAAACAAGTAAGTAAGTAAAACAAGTAAAAATTATGTAAAAACAAGTTAAGTAAAAACAAGTAAAAACAAGTAAAAGTAAGTAAAAACAAGTAAAAATTAAGTAAAAACAAGTAAAAAGTAAGTAAAAACAAGTAAAAACAAGTTTTAAAAAGTAAGTAAAAACAAGTAAAAAGTAAGTAAAAACCAAGTAAAAGTAAGTAAAAACAAGTAAAAAGTAAGTAAAAACAAGTAAAAATTAAGTAAAAACAAGTAAAACACAAGTAAAGTAAGTAAAATCAAGTAAAAACAAGTTAAAAGTAAGTAAAAACAAGTAAAAAGTAAAAACAAGTAAAAATTAAGTAAAAACAAGTAAAAAGTAAGTAAAAACAAGTTAAAAATTAAGTAAAAAGTAAGTAAAAACAAGTAAAAAGTAAGTAAAAACAAGTAAAAAGTAAGTAAAAACAAGTAAAAGTAAGTAAAAACAAGTAAAAACAAGTAAAAACAAGTAAAAACAAGTAAAAGTAAGTAAAAACAAGTAAATTAAGTAAAAACAAGTAAAAAGTAAGTAAAAACTAAGTAAAAACAAGTAAAAGTAAAAACAAGTAAAAATTAAAAACAAGTAAAACGTAAGTAAAAACAAGTAAAAATTATGTTAAAAAGTAAAGTAAGTAAAAACAAGTAAAAATTAAGTAAAAACAAGTAAAAGTAAGTAAAAACAAGTAAGTAAGTAAAACAAGTAAAAATTAAGTAAAAATTAAGTGAAAAACAAGTAAAAGTAAGTAAAAACAAGTAAAAATTAAGTAAATTAAGTAAAAACAAGTAAAAACAAGTAAAAGTAAGTAAAAACAAGTAAAAATTAAGTAAAAACAAGTAAAAGTAAGTAAAAACAAGTAAAAATTAAGTAAAAACTAGTAAAAATTTAGTAAAACAAGTAAAAGTAAAAACAAGTAAAAATTATGTAAAAACAAGTAAATTAAGTAAAAAGTAAGTAAAAATTAAGTAAAAGACAAGTAAAAGTAAAAAACAAGTAAAAATTAAGTAAAAACAAGTAAAAATTAAGTAAAAACAAGTTAA
The DNA here is from genome assembly GCA_036365135.1 of Miichthys miiuy. Taxonomy (NCBI): domain Eukaryota; kingdom Metazoa; phylum Chordata; class Actinopteri; family Sciaenidae; genus Miichthys; species Miichthys miiuy. The sequence goes on from CM071605.1 coordinate 617,623, forward strand.
AAAGTAAGTAAAAACAAGTAAAAAGTAAGTAAAACAAGTAAAAACAAGTAAAAACAAGTAAAAACAAGTAAAAGTAAAAACAAGTAAATTAAGTAAAAACAAGTAAAAAGTAAGTAAAAACTAAGTAAAAACAAGTAAAAGTAAGTAAAAACAAGTAAAAATTAAGTAAAAAGTAAAAATTAAGTAAAAACAAGTAAAAAGTAAGTAAAAACAAGTAAAAAGTAAAAACAAGTAAAAACAAGTAAAAATTAAATAAAAAGTAAGTAAAAACAAGTAAAAACAAGTAAAAGTAAGTAAAAAGTAAAAAGTAAGCAAAAACGGTAAAAGTAAGTAAAAACAAGTTTAAAAGTAAGTAAAAGTAGGGATGACCGATGCATCGGCTGAACATGGGTATCGGCCGATATTCGCCTCCTTAACTGCCATCGGCCATCGGCAAATAAAGATGACATTCACCGATGGCAGTGGCCGATGATTATATGGCGGGTTTTTGTAGCCAAAACACGGGCACTTAAGATCCTTCTTCCTGCGACCCTCTGTTCAGCAGGCAGCAGTCTCACTCACTCACTCACACACCCACTACAGCTCTACAGTCTGAGAAATGTCTGCATGGAGCACAGCCGCTTACAGGTGTGCAGCTGACAGATGTGCAGCTTACAGTGACAGTTTCCTCATCACTACCTGAACCACCATCCGATCCTCCCTCACTCACGTCCTGAGTGTCCTGGACATATCCTATATTCTGTGATTTTCCTCTTTTCATTTCTAACCGGCCCGTTTCAGTTTATGCCCGTACACGCCCGGTGTCTCCTCTCTGTCTCTCGCTCGCTCCCAATTCACATATACCGCTAAAAATAAATGTGATAGTATGAAAACATTACAAGTGAGAAAATGAAATGAAACATTGTAATAATTGCTGTGACCACAGTTGGACACGGTGGTCTATAACTGTCGTTTATATGCAGTCGAGGACAAAGATGTGACGGTTTCCCGCGATGATAAAATATTTCTTAATATACCGATGACTTGCTGCAGTGCTCGTTTTTCCTCTCCACCATCTTTGCTGTGCGTAACATGAACGTAACCCGGCACGAGCTTCTCAGCCAATCACAACACGAGAAATGAGCTGCCTTCCATTTCATATATACTCCTTCCGTTTCATCTAAACTTTAGCTCTCACATACATACATTCTCCTTTCACATACATACATTCTCGACAGACATAAATATATGTATGTAAGAGTGAGAATATATGTAAAGAAGAGATAAAATATATGTATGTCAGAGTGAGAATATATGTATGTGAGAGTGAGAATATATGTATGTAAGAGTGAGAATATATATGTATGTGAAAGGGCCAGAATGAATAATGTCTTGAATGGCCCCTCATACCACTGTGTTCTCATTACTGAATAGGAGATGGGTGTTGTCATATCATTCACTGTGACAAAGTGGTGATTGTGGTGAGCAGAAGTGGAGATGACTGACCAATCATAGTTCCCTTGAGTCGCAACAGGGCAACTCTGAAGTTCCAACATGTAGTTTTAGTTACAGTGTCTACATACCTATAGCAGTGCTTTGAAACGTGCTAAAATGCTCATAATGACGTTTCTAACATGCAGACATTTTTGATTTAATGGTTGCCATGATCACAATCTTGCATCATACACCTGGCATCTTTTCCACTATATTTTGCCAAACCTCAATAGCAGTGGGTTGGGTGTCCCCATAGGCTTGCTATGGATCCAAGTCAATTTCCAATCAATTCTTTTTGGCTAAAAATGGCTCTTTTGATAGGAAAGGCTAGAGAAATCAAGGGGCACGTGAATATCTGTACCATATTTCATGGCAATCCATCCCATATTTGTTGAGACTATTCACTTCAATCCATACAGAAATATATTTAATATTTTTTTGCCGGATAATTGAAAATTTTGACCTAAATGAAAAGTCAGGGGATCAACAAATTCATCTTCTGGGAACTATGAAGGTCTGAACCAAATGTGGTAGGCCATCCAATATTTGTCAAAGCATTTCTCTAAAACCAGAAATGTCAACCTAAAAAGAACTCTGATGTCATTAGGATTCATCTTCTGGGGACCATGATGTCAAACAAATAACACATTTCTTGATAATCCATCCAATAGTATGAATGATATGGAGACTGACAGGCATACTGATTAAAGCTAGCTACCTTAAAAAAGTGAATAAAAGAATCCATGGGAACAACATCTGTAGTAGAGTTTAATTGTACTACCCTTGTACTGGGTATTCAGTGATCTATAATGGTGTCCTTGTGGTGCAGGTGGTGATGGTGCACATAGAACCTGTTCCAGACCAACCACCTAAAGAGGTTCCTGGTTCCAGTCGGTGTCTTGTGATCAAAGAAACAGAAGTGGTCCATATAACACGGCAACACCTTCACTTTGTAGACCAGGAGTCCCCAGACAGTGAGCTTACATATACTGTTACTACTCCACCTTTCTACACTGGTTCTCACAGGTTAGTACGTCCTCACCTTCGGAAAACAGACACCAAACAGTGGAAATACATTCTGTCTGACTGACGTGTTGTTGTCCTCATGAGCAGCAGTCCAGATGCAGGGAGGCTTTTCTTAGTCGACAGCATACCCAAATTCACCAAAGACTCCAACGCACCGGTGCTGCGGCTCTTCACACAGGTGATTCTTTTAGTTTTTATTCAGGAATAAATTATACATGCAGCAAGACTAGCTTATCCACAATGTATCCATTTCTTTTTTCCCAGCATGCAGTGAACTTTATGAAAGTAGCCTACATGCCTCCAATCATGGACATCGGCCCGTATCCCCAGTATATCCAGCTTGTCCTCTCTGTGACCAACCACCTGGGCAAAACAGTCACCGGGATCTGCTTTAACATCACTGTGATGCCAGTGGACAACCAGCAACCACAGGTGGAAAAGTTGTATCATTCTTATCTCATGTCATACATGTGGATATGTGGATATATGGGAAAAAGTGTGGATACGTTCTGTTTCAGGTTCTTACCAACCCTCTGACTGTAGATGAGGGAGGGGAGTCCTGGCTCGGCCCTGAACACTTACTGCTGTCAGACGTGGACTCCATGGAGGAAGCCCTGCAGGTGGAGCTTCAGAGGGAACCACAGCATGGAGCTCTGCAGCTAGGCGGCCTCCTGCTAAAACCGGGCCGTTCTTTCACTGTGCAAGACCTGAAAAGCCTTAAAGTTAGGTCAGATATCCTGCTTCATTTGTTTCTTTTCATTTCATGTCGGATTCAGACCTAAATCATATTCTAACTATGAATAATTGATTTAAAAATCGTTAAGTAAAGGGTATACTGCATTTCCTGTGGCTCGGAGGTAGAGCGGGTTGTCCACTAATTAAAAAAGCGCTAGCGACTAGAAAGGCGCTATATCAGTATAGTCCATTTACTATTTAAATAAAGGGTCATATACATGTAAGCACCTTTATAATGTAGTGCAGTACAACATGATGTCTAACTTCAGCCGAAACAAAAAATATTAAAATTCAATATACAGCTCTCTGACACTGTTAACAAAAACTGAACGCTAAGTTTGACAAAGTTCTGTTGGATTGCATTAGATTGTACAGTTGTTTCAACACACATTTGCGGACCGTTGTAATGGTTCTGGTTCAAACCTGCATTCACGGACAAAGACCGCATTGCATATAGTGGATGAAGGTCAACAAAGATGATGTGCTCTAGGAGGAATGAAGGATGGAAGGAAGGGAGTTACGGATGAGAGGAGAAATCAGGGTTGTGGATGGATGGAGGAGTTCTGAGATTGATTGATGTTGGCTGGTGGTGCGAAGACTGGAGGGAACCAGGAGGGCGCTGAGACAGAGTGTGTTTGAGGTCGCAAAGTGTTCTCTTTATGTGCGAAAGTTCACAGTATGCGGAATATTTAAGTGTGAACGTTAAGATAAATCAAGTGGAAAAGCCTAGTACCTGCTTCTCACTGTGTGTGATGAGCATCATTTTTGCCAATTGTGACCAGCTTTTGGTGAAATCATTTCAGGATAGATAGTAGCTCAGTGATAACATATTCATTTTAGTTTATGACTAATATAATTTTAAATGTAAATCTGTCATTTGTCAATCAGGTACAAACACGACGGCTCAGAAACTGTTGAGGACAACATTGAATTCATCGCAACTGATGGCACCAACCCAGTCAGTTTTGTCCTGCAAGTGAAGGTAACTGCTCTCAAAAAATAAGAATAAGAAAATGATGTGTGTTCTTGCCGAAATGGACAATCTAAATGGCATTTCACTCTGGTTCCTGGTTCCAAGAAATGTGAAACTAAAAACTGATTAATTGGTAACTTGCACGTCATCTCCAGGTGATACCCATCAATGATGAGGTCCCGGTGTTGGTCCCTGGTTTGAAACCAGTCCTCAACTGTGCAGAGGGACAGGAAGTAGTCATCACAGCAGAGTATATCTACGCAACCGATGCAGACAGCGACAACAACAGCCTGGCCTTCCTGATCGCCCGGCAGCCGTATCACGGTGTGGTGCTCCGGAAAGGTGTCATCGTCGATCGCTTCATCCAGTCAGACATCACTGCAGAGATAATCACCTACAAACACACAGGTGGGCACAGTGAATCGTGGCGTGGAGTTGAAGTGGGCTGAATGAAGCCTGGTCGCTCAAACAAGTCACCTGTGACTGCACCCACCTGTCAATCAAAGTGTTCACACTCTTAATTCTCCATAACTTTAACTTTAAGCCTTAATATAATTTGAACAGATGAGTTCTATAAAATACTTTTGCAGCTGGCCTCAAGTGAACGTTTGAGGAACTGCAGTTTTTAGTTGTTGTGGAGGAGAAGTCCAAAAGTATCAAACTGTTTAAATTATCTATTACTCCTTCTCATGATTTTTACCATACCATTTTTACCATGTGATTGTGGTTTTAGGACTGGAGATTGGACTCACTCCTCGCCATGACACCATCACCTTTGTTATTTCTGATGGAGAAACAGAAAACACTGCTCTGTGCTGCAGTGAAAGAAATCCGACCAGGACCAGAGGCACGGCTCAGCTCCGGGACAGCCTCCCTGTGTACGACCTCCAGATCACAGTGTTCCCAGTCGACAGCCAACCACCTTCACTCACGACAGGTGTGGCATAGTCTGAAGAGAACCAGCTTTTAGATATAACTTAAAAGACAACATTTTAATAGACCTTTTTAATGCAAAAATATACCATAGCAGGAAAATACAGTTTTAATGAAATACTAGTTAATTTAATTAAATTAAATACTAGTTCCAGGGTCTTACCATTATGTCATTTTGTTGAAAAAGGTCTGCTAGCACAATTGTTTTTAAATATGACATATATGTTTATTTTATTGAACCCAATAAAACACATGAAAAATATGAGACATTTATTAATTAAAAAAAGATGTTAACAATTTTACTGACTTATTTAAACTAGAAAATGTGAAATAATTATGCTAATCTGTTAAATATATTTCTTTTGTTTTCTCCAAAAACACATTTACTTACATTTAACTTACAGTATCCCTCAAGACACAGTTAGCTTAGCCTCTTAGCAACTGGACAAAGTTAGCTACTAGCTTGTAAAGAAATGAACAGTTAGCAGCTAAATAGCCAAATAACTTTTTCAGGATGTGGTGGAGGCCAAACGAGAGAGTTAATAAAAATAGAGTCAGTGTTTACAGATGGACACAAACATGAATCCAAATCAATGCTAACGGTAACATGTTAGCCATAACAAAGTAATACTGTGGTCTGCCGAGCCCAAGTGACCAAAAAATAAAATGAATCAATTAATGTATTGATTATTTGTGATTTCATTACACCTTTTACATCAACAGTGGATCAAATATGAAAAAGTGTCTGGGAGCTTTTGAGCCTCTTTTAGCTCAATGTTTTGGATATTAGCCTTATATATTTCTCACAAGCTGGTGTAGATGAAGATGGATGACCACTTTTAATTCTTAGTTCTTTCTCGTTCAAGGAGATATCTTTATGGTGGATGAGGGTGGAACTGCCCCGATAACTGCATCTCATTTGAAGGCCTCTGACATGGACACTGTCCTGGAAGAGCTGGTGGTCAGTCTGATTTCGCCACCTCAGTTTGGCTACATTGAAAACATCCTGCCCAGTCCGGGTTTTGAGAAAAGCAACATGGGCATAAGCATAGGTAAGCATTATGATATATATATATATATATATATATATATATATATATATATATATATATATATATATATATATATATATATATATATATATATATATATATTAACAGATAGTTAAGTCAGATTGATGGTTTCATGTCTTTTTCTGTCTATTGTCCTTTTTTTCCCAGCCTCCTTTTCATACAAAGACATCATTGATGGTCATGTGAACTACGTACAGTCCAGACACCAGAGGATGGAGCCCACAGCTGACCAGTTCATGCTCTGTGTGTCAGATGGCAAACACAGCTCTGCCCACGTCCCCTTCTACATTATCATTAACCCGACTAATGATGAGATCCCAGAGTTTGTGGCTCGCAACATCACAGTAAGTTTTAATGGTCACTTCCACATTCCACACAAATTCTGTTCACAAGATCTGGTTCAGTACTCACTGATGTCCTTCTGCGATGAGGTACAAGAGGGAGAAATGAAGCAGCTGGACTCATCAGTTCTACATGCAATGGATCTGGATGTCCCAAGGGACACCCTGATCTTCAGTGTGGTCAAAGCCCCGCAGCATGGCAGCATCATCAACCACAGCAGTGAAAAGCAGGCCTACAAGAGACGGGATGCCAGTCCTCGATCTGCAGTGGTCGACTTCACAATGACAGATCTTACAAATGGTACTTTTTACATGTCAGTGCTAAAACCTCATTTCACTCATAGGGCTCGAGTTCAGGTCATTAATTATTCATCTTTTATGGGTTACAGCTTACAGGTCACTCACTATTAAATCGTTCAGTAAGTCAAATAAATGTGTAGCATTGCTGGCTTTCAGGTATGGATTTGAGGTACATGCACGATGACTCTGAGAATATGGCGGACAGTTTTACCATCCAGCTGACTGATGGGAAACACCAACTCCACAGACAAGTGAAGGTTAAAGTGCAGCCAGTCAATGACGAGGAGCCTCACGTCATCAGGTAAGACTAACATCTTCATCATGGCTCCTGTTTAAAGTGAGTCACCACATGACATCCCTTCACCTCGTCTCCATCCTCTGTCCTTCAGGAACAATGGGCTGGAGGTGGAGCCAGGAGAAGCCAGGATTATATCCAGTGTTACACTCTTTGCACAGGACAGTGATACTCCTTCCTCAGAGGTCATGTACATATTTGAGAGTGTTCCAAGCCAAGGACTACTTCAGATTAAGGTTGGTGCACTGCCACAGAATTTATGGATACACCAACTGTCAGTTCAGCTGTGTTAGAACATAGTGAATCACCCATTTGTACTGTCACACTCCCATACTGACAATTCCATACCAACTTTATACATAATGTTAACTATTATTTTCTTGACAGACCAGAAGTTCTGCTTTCCTTTACTTGTCCCTGAACCCATTATTTGTTAGGCACATGAAAGGCAGACCTCACTTTGTATTGTGGACAGCTCTTCAGCACCTCCGGCCCAAGGTCTTTGGTTTTGCTCCAGGTCATGATGCATTGTAAACAGAAGGAGTGATTGCAGTTTGGCAAGATTCCAAAAACATTTTGGTTTCTTGGATCTTTGTCCATGCAGATTCCACGGGTCACATTTTTACTCTGGAGGAAAGCGGCCTCCATTTCCTCTACTTTCCCATGAGTACTAGAGGCTACAGAGCAGTAGCACCATCCTCTGTCTAGTCATCGACACATGAACAGACTTGTGCAGATTCCCAAGAGATTTAGGGAGTTCTATTTACAGAATATGTCAGTAATAGAAAATAATATGCATAATTATGTTTCTTACCTTCTTGCCTTTTATATCTACAGACACCACAGGTCCTCTTCCACAGAGTCCACCATGTTTCTACAGTAGGCCAAAATGGACAAACTAATTACTGACTGTAGATAGGGCCTTTAACATGTTTCACTTTCATACTATTAAGGAGAGGTTGAGGTGAGGGGTTGCAATTTAGCAATTATATTACTAGATGCCAAATCCAATGTACTGGACATTAAAAGCTGGAATATTTTATATCAACAATGGAACAATGACTACATGCAATGTGAAAGGTGCCACTTCAGCCTAGTTTACCAGCATGTAAGCCCTACCAATGGAGTTAAAGTTCTTTCGAAATACATTAAATATGTTGAAAACTAGTTGCTGAAAACATGTGAAAAGACTTTGAACAATATAATACTGAAATGTGGAGTTAGAGGTTCAAACTGTTTTTCACCAGTTTTCAGTCCAGGATTTTGTGGGCGGTCCTTAAAGGGTGGCTCGATGACACGCTGAGGCCACCCTGAGCATACCCCTGCACCCCTAGCAGAGAGATAGAGATGAATTCATCTCGCTCAGAGTGTTTCAAAGTTAGTCATGTCATTTTCTGAACTCATCTGACACGTTTCAGTCACTTCAAAATGGATATTTTTAATCATTCAAATTTGGCTGGGTGGTTAATAACACTTTCTTCTTTGGTCTGACAAACCCTCTTTGCTCAGAACACATATTTATTCTTACTTTACACGGACTTTAAGTGATAATACTATGTCAATGTTCACATATTCTTGTGCTGCCCCCAAGTGGCCAAATTACAGTGATCTGTTTGAAAGGTTAGTTGTTCAATAGCCAGTTATCTACTGGGGACATTTCTATCATGTTTGATTCTTCTTTTGTTCACATATAGTGCCCTATAAAGGGAAATTTCATTATTTATCACTTTAGTCCAAATCCCCATTTTTATTGGGATGACACTGGAGGGTGTTGTGCTAACTGTGACTCATTCTGTCTCAGGAAGGTCAGGACTGGGTGACAGTGACAGCGGGGAGAAACTGTAGCCAGGAGAAGGTGGACATGAACCTCCTGCGCTACGTGCACACCGGCCTGCACGGAACTAAAACACAGGACTTCTTTGTCTTCTACTTGTTGGATGGAAAGAATCAATCACCACCACAGCACTTCCACATCTCTGTCAAAGATCTAGAAAAAGGTACAGGAATTCACTGTTAAATTCTTCATCAGACATGCAGTACGTTTGGAGCAAAATGTCTGCTTGTGAGGCCTCATTGTGCTTCCCTGCACCTCCACCCAGTGTCAACTCATACTGATGTGGTTCCAGGTTTAACGTAGTCTTTAAATATCTCCTGCACCATGGTTTTCAGGTAATATCGCCATCTTTGTGAAGCCAGTGAACGTCAGCCGTGGGGATCATGTGGTCCTCACCACAGATGTGCTGTTAGCCACAGACGGCACAGACAAACCTGAGGAGCTTCTGTATACCATCACCAACCCTCCTCCTCACGGACACATCGAGTACATCAAGCATCCTGGACTGGCCATCTCCACCTTCAGCCAGCTGGACATAGCAGCCAACCTTGTGGCTTATGTTCATGACAACCGAGCCAGCGCACCCACAGAAACCTTTCAGTGAGTCTAGAAGCCATCGTACCACTTGCTTAGAGAACTTTTTAAGGCTAAGTTTGTATGGAGTTTCATGATAAGATTATGTGGAGCATCATCTCATTTTATGTATGTCCCTGCAGGTTTGTTGTGAGTAACGGTAAGAGCAGCCGAAATGGAAGCTTTGAGATCGCAGTGGAGATGGTGGATCGCGTCCTGCCGTCTCTGTCCTCCAACAAAGGCCTCTCAGTTCCTCAGGGCTCCTCCATGATTCTGGGTCCCGACTGCTTGGCAATGTCTGACCCTGACACTCCACCCAACGCCCTGACCTTTGTCCTGCTCCAACCACCACAGTATGGCAGGCTGCTTTTAGGCAGTGCCACACTAACTGCTGGCTCAAACTTCACCCAAAAGAACGTGCAGGAGTTGGAGGTAATATACAGACATGATGGGGGGCCATCGCAGATCGACCGATTTGCTTTTACTGCCTTTGACAGCACTAACCGGGGCTTCCTGCTGGATGGACGGTTACAAACTACACCTGTGTTCTTCACAATTCAGGTAGGTGATAAAGGGGTTTTTGTGTGCTTAGAGCATCTTTATAAAGAAATATTGATGTAGTCAAAGTGTGGGAGTTAGGGTTGGGTTTACCTTCCCAGTCAAACACTAAAATTACAAAAAAAATGCTTTTAGAAGAAGAATCTAAATTAATTAAACTTTATATAAAACTTCTTCATCTTCATCTGCATATAGCAGTATGCATCATTGGTGCTCTGTTGTACCGCATGCAGCATTTTTGAAACCTAGATACTCCTAGATAATCTAGATACTAGATATTCATGTTAACTACCCTCTTTTATTATTATACGGTGTATCATTTCAGATCAAACCTTTGGATAAATCGTCTCCTGAGATCGTGAAACTGCTTCCTCTTTGGAAAGCAGAACTTTTAGACGACGGCCGATATGGAATCTTTCTGTCATCTCGTGAACTGAAGGCCCATGACAGTGATAGCAGAGATGAAGAGCTGATATTCTGCATCGTTCGCCAGCCTTATTTTGGTTATCTAGAAAACATCACCACAGGTCAGGAAACATATCTTGTTTTCATCTAGATCATCACAGCTCATCTTAGAATAAGAAAATAAGTCTTCCTCTTTGCTCTTGCAGGTGGTTTTGTACCACAGCGCTTCTCTCAGATGGAGCTGAACAAGAGAACGATTGTCTACATCATCAACCCAGACAGGGAGTCTCTCTCAGACAGCCTGGAGTTCAGTGTGTCTGATCCTTTGGGGAACACTGGGCCTTCTCACATGTAAGAAAAACATCAACATCACACGTTTTTATGACATCTTGAATTAACAGTCTAGTCTTCACCGTGCTTGATCTGGTCTTTACAGACTTGAATTCAGCTGGTCCACCATGGAGCTGTCTCAGCCTGAGCACTCCGTGTGTGAGGATCAGGGAACGTTCTCGCTGGACATCATCCGGAACGGAAACTTGGCAGAGTCTTCATATATCACTGTGAAGGTCTGCAACACATTTATTATAACTCACTTTATATTTAACTCATCAGTCACCTGACTCTAGACCTGTCATGTTTCTGTGTCATGTTTCTTTCCCACAGGTAAAAGAGGTGACTGCAACAGCTGGAAAAGATTTCCTCTTTAGCGCCTCTTCCCTCATTCAGTTTGATCCAGGTGTGTTTTCATTAATATGGAAACCTAAATCAAAGGAATCAGTTTTGACCTTTTTGTACCTTGAAGCTTCATTTGTATTGTCACATCTCGTGGTGGTTGTATATGTAGGGGATCGGTATGTAATATTGACTGAAATATCATACCATATAGTATATGGCCAGTGTGTGGTATATATGCATGGTATAACATATTGACATATTGATCTATACATGGTTTATGGCATATACCATGTATAGATCAATATGTCATACCATGAACCATGAACCAGAAATGGGCCAAAACCACTCACATCTGACACTAGAGACCATCATTGAACAGAGACAAAGGCTACCACTTCCCTCTATTTACAACCACCTGTCATCAAAATATTCAAAATTCCACACTCCCTTCACGTGATAATAACTCCATTGTGTTTAATTAATTAATAAATGCATTAATTTGATTATAAAACAGGTCTAGAAGCTATAGAAATACTTTGAAAATATTAAAACACTCCAATCCACCAAGTCCATATCCGAAGAAGCCTGGATGACATGGATATCATAATTTAAAAGAGACCTTTAAGAAAACTCTTGTAAATATGAATGTAAAAATGTTTGTCTGTGCATATAGGAGTGTCAAAGAGGAGCTGGCAAACTGAGATCGTCCAGGATCACCTCGAGGAGGCTGAGGAGATGTTTGAAGTGCTGCTGGTCTCCCCTGAAGGCACAGTGATCGGCAGCATCAGCAAGGCTCAAGTCACCATCAGAGAGTCGGGGAGGAAGACAGGAAGAAGAGGTAAGAATAAACCCCAGTCATCTTTAAGATACTTTGCAAGGTTGTATCACTATAAACGATCCTGTTTTTACATGTCTACTTACCAAAGAAAATAGTTTACATTAAATAGGGTTTTAAAATGATTTCTCTATACATAACCTACAACCTGACCACCACAGTCCCCTACGCAAAGACACTAATAACTGTTAAAACATAAACACCACAGGACAGTGCCGGCTGAACCCTGAACGGGAGGCTCCTGTTCTGGGAGGAAAAGAGGTTCGGTCAGACACATATCCCCAACATGGATCCATTCAACTAGAGAAACTGCCCCTGGGCACAGATGCAGTAATCTGGAGCCGTGGAGACAGCATCTCCAGGCCTGCAGCAAATGTTCCAAAAAAGAAGCTCAAAGTTACGGGCAACCCAAAGTCTGTAAGTCTAGATTTGACCTTATCCAAGCTGACATTTGTCTTTTTGTTGTAGCTTTGCTCCAGATTTTAAACTCTAACTCTGTTTGGTCTTTCAGATTGCACCTTCATCGGTTTTTCACAACGGGACAGACATCGTTTACACAGTAAGCAGCAGCAACAGATACAAACTTGACCTGACCTTTTAAGTCACAAATGTCTTCAATTCTGTGCCCTCTTTAATTCCAGTATCACGGGATCATGCAAATGCAAGTAGAGGACGACACCTCCCCATCGAGGAAGGGCAGAAAGGCAAACATCCGTGTGGTTAGCAGGGGAGCCCAGCAGCAGACGTCAGCAGCGCTTACTAAGACGAAGACAGATGTTCAACCAAGGATCTCAAAACCTAAAACAACTGGACTGGGCAAAGGACATGTGAGTATAAATGTTACTGGTTATTTCTGCTTCTTTACATAATCTTGAATGAGTAAAGAATAATTATCTTCAGCTTTGTGATCAGGTTCACTGACCCTTGCTAATTCCAAACATTCTGTGCCCTATTTAGTGTTTTATGGTAAAATATTGTGGATAAACATATTGCATTCCAGTTAAAGCAACACTGAATTAATTTTGTATGGCCCGTAGGCTATAGCTGACAGCTCCACACCAAAGCCCTGTGTGCCAGAACTGATGGGACTCCTGCATTTCAACCACACCACCAATCAGCTTTATCACTGCAACGGTGTCTCCTGGAAACCCTGGGCACCTACTGATCAGGTATGGCAGCTTCACAACAGGGTAAAGAAGCTAATGCAAAAGCATGCACTAACCTTACTGCATCTCTAGAAGGCTATATTCTTGAAATAATACAAAGCTGTTTAACTTGTGCTCTTTCTATGCATCTGAGAAGTTTGATCAGAGTCATCCCTTAACACTCATAACACCCACATTTCTTGAGGATTTCTCTTTGTCATTGTGGACCAATCACTATGATCTCTGATCTGATTGGAAGAAACTAAACTTCTAACATCCACAAATTGATGTTTGGAGATGTAGCCTTCGAGCATCAAATTGGTGTATAGCCATAAAAGTCCTTGTAAATGATGCCCATTATTAACATAAAGACTGAAAAGTAGTGGATGTAGGATAGAACCTTGTGGAACTCCATATGAAACGTTTATAAACCTCTAAACTCATTTCTCAAAGTTTTAATTGAAATTGTGGTCACCATATCTGTCTTTTCCTCCTGAAATCCAGATGGTGAGCGCTCAGATGTGTCCTCAGGGCTGGACCTTTCATGGTGGCCACTGCTACACCCTCAGCACCGAGCACAAGGTCACATGGAGCACAGCTAACAAGGCCTGCACGGAGAGGTACAGATTAATGTGGAGCTCATACACATTCTGCATGTATAAGGCACGTGGAGAACCATGAGGCTTCCTGGAAGTAATCCCTGAGGGCAAACTTCTCCCATATGCATGCTAAAAGATAAACAGACTGTGAAAAAGTGAAGCAGAAAGGATCATGATGCTTCTGTCATGCATAAAAATGTATGTAATCTGAATTATGTGCACTATAATTATCCTTAAGAACACACAACTTTCCCTCTTGTCTTCTTGATTTCAGATATAAAGGCACTCTGGCAAGTGTTCTCTCTAAAGTCGACATGGATTGGCTGTGGGACTTCAGCGGAAGAAAACCATTTTGGATAGGTGGGGTTTTTTTTAGAAATAGCATGGGGTTATATATAAAGATATTTAACACATACAGCAGATGTTGAACAAAAAATGAACACAAAAAAATCAAACTAACCAAAAGGTGGCAGGAGATCCAGGCAAAAACACAAAACTGGGAACACAGGCAAGCTCTAGAAACACAAGAACACAGTACAGACACATAGTAGAGACATATAATGGACAGTCACGGAAACAAAGGAAACACAGGAACTACATAGACATCCATGTGAAACTAATCAGGGACAGATGCAGAATCAAAAACAGGCAGGAAAACAAGACAGGAAGTAGAAGTAGACAAGACACAGACAGACTAGACTACAAAATAAAACAGGAAACAGAACAAACTCTAAACTGTTACAAACTGTAATTCTCACACGACGAGTGGATCCAAATATATATAGTAGTCAATAGTCAGTCATCACATTTCATTACAGGCAAGCCATCAAAAAGTATTCTAATTCAAAAATGATTAAAGTCCGTGTGAAGGCAATTCCATGTTTTCTTTCAAAACACATTAAATATAACAGTAATAAACAGTTTTTCACCAGTTTTCAGTCCAGGATTTTGTGGGCGGTCCTAAAACGAGGCCGAGTGACGTCACGGGTGATCATTAACATAAAATTAGCATAACCCCCCCTAGCGCAACAGTATAGAAGCCTTAACGGTATAGATTGTGGTTCTGGTACCACTATCTGGTACCAATAATACTGCTAGCTGTAGCATCCATATTGTGCTTGTTACAGTCCTAAAACAAGATCACGTGACGTCACGCGGTGATCATTAACATAAAATTTGCATGTTCAGCCAAGTGGGTGTGGCTTCGGCGTGTTCAGTGGACACACCCCCACAGTCCTGGAGCTGAGAATACTGCTCATTTTTACCTGATTTTGACACCTAATTTCATAAACCTGTCGTTATTTTTTATCATTCAAATTTGGCTGGGTGGTTAATAACACTTACTTCTTTAGTCTGACAAATTTAGAACACACATTTATTTTGACTTTATTCCTTTGTGATTTCTTTTATCTTAATGACTGATTTTATGTCATAATCTTTAAGGCCTGAATGACAGGGAGGGCCGAGGACGATGGGAGTGGGTAGGCGGCGAGCCGGTCGGCTACACTAACTGGAGGAAGACGCCCCCTCGGTCCAAAATGAAGGGAGGCAAAAAGTGCGTCCTGGTGTGGAAAAGGGCAAAGTGGCAAATCAGAGACTGCAAGACGAGCAGAGGTCATCGCTTTGTGTGTTCAGTGAAAACATGAATTCAACGGCAGCTACGAACCACTGTGTTGTTTGAGAAGAGCTGCAGGAGGAAGGACTGATCCTCAGGACATTTAAACTGCAATAACTTTCCAAAAAAGACGTGGGGAACTTTTCTGGAACTCTTCATATCATTTATAATGAACGTTTTGACATTTATTGTGTCTCGAAAGTAACCTGCAACACTAAGTGACATTGTTTACACTGCATTTATTCAAATTAACCACTGAAAGTATTAAGATAAACGTCAAGCTCACATGAATTTTTAAAAATGTATTTAGTGTCTTTCACATGTCAGAACCGAGGCTGAATTACCAACAAGCTCCACACTCACTGTTGATGTGTGGTTCAGGTGATATGAGTGCAGCTTCTGCATCATTACCTGCAGTGCCTTGATTTCAAGTTTAGTTTCAAGGTTTTTATTATTTTTATTTATACTGTGCTTACATTGTACATACATTAACTGTGTAAACCTGACTAACAAGGACTACTGTTTGGTTTCTGTGTCTACGGGCAAAACATAATGTATAGTGCGCTGTGTGTACTGTACCAAAGGGAATATACACAATGCACAGACAGTGTGCAGACATTTCTTTGGCACTGTAAACGAAAAAAAAACAAACTCTTGTGTAAATAATGAAATATTTTGTAGAACCAGTTCACTAATTTCATTTCATTTATAGAGTGTGTACAACTCCATTTAAAAAGCTCTACTGTAATAATTTGTTTAAATGATCTTCACAGTGTTCATGAGGAGAATAAATCAGTGTATAGGAGACTCTAATCTGTGAGGTACCCTGTAAATGATCATATGTAATGTCCAATAATATGCCATTGTATATGATCAGTAATCCTGCTCTCACTGGGTATAAATCATGTCTAATGTTGATATTTCTTCCTGAGTTGTTGCTGTTGTTGTTGCCCCCTTTTTGAGAATTCAACACTCTGGATGTTATTGAGATCTGGGCCAGTGGGTCCTGCGAACCACAAGGTTTAAGTGGCAATGTGATTATCCCCATCATGTGATCTACAGCCAGGGTATGAAAGAGGGCCTTTTACATGAGCTGTGAGCACTTCTCAGAGGTTTGCATGCACTGAAAAGATACAGCAGATCCTCTTCGGCTCGGTAAGTCCAGCTAAAACTCAACAGATAGATACACGATATGCGTATGCTGCATTTTATATTTGAGTGTTTGACAAAGTGGCAGAAAAAGCTGTGATGTCTGCAGTTTAAGATGAGTGCAAACACGTTGTTATTACTGCTATACATTATGAAAAAATGTTATGTGCTAAACTTATGATAGCAGCTTTTGGAACAGTCAGGAGGAGAGTTTTCAGACAGTCACACTTGTGATCAGCAGTGTTGAGTGGTGTCCTTTGCTGGAAGGAAACATGAAGTGCATTAACTCCTTCAACTCCTCACTTACTTCACAGGATCTGCAGGCATCTTGATATCATCTCTGTGTTTATATATTCATAATAAGTTGTAGAATAAAATGCGCTTTCATGACTTTCAATGACTTTATCATGTTCTGGCCTCAGTGGCAGTGAGGAGCTCATTATTCCATGTGCTGTTTTTACTGAAAACTTCTTTTTCTTTCTTTTTTCTTTGTAATATACGTCAGCTTTTTGTAGTTTCAGTTAAATTGATGTTAAGCCTTACTATGTCAGCTAGCAGAGCATCAGGTAACTGTCACTCTATTGACCCTAATTTGTATAATATAATGTCCAGATTATCATTAAATGTGCTAGTTTACAATTTCATTGACAGTTTCTGTCAGAGTTTATCTCAACTTGAAAATAATAGCTCATCTTTTCGGGAAATGAGCACCTTCACTTTCTTTCTGAAAATAAGTCAGGATGGGTTAGCTTAGCTTAGCATAAAGACTAACCAAAGTTTAAAAATACACCTACCAACATGACTAAAGCTCAGTAATTAACATGTATCATGTATCTTATTTGTTTAATCTGCACACAAAATATAAAAACAGCCATTTTTGGATTTAGAGGGTGTTGCATGCTGGAACTATTTCTTGAAGAACAGTCAGCGACTGTATGCAAATTCAGTTTTGTCCTTACAGTGAATTTAAGAGGTCTGGTGCCAACACGAACTAGCTACAAGACAAATAAATGTGTTTGAATTATGAGCTTCAGCAGTGTTGGTACATGTATTTGAACTTAAGCCAGACTAGCTGTTCCCCCCTGCTTCCAGTCTTTATGCTAAGCTAGGCTAACTACATCTTGAATCCAGAGAGATGTAGAGACTGATATCTATCTTCTTATCTCACTGTTGGAAAAAATCAGTTCTGTCATTAGTCTCTATGACAGGACATACATGTCTTTAGACTGTAAGAGCATTTGTGGAAATACTCTGTAACAATCTCTTAAATTTCCATCTTTAAACTAATGTTCAAATATTAGCCTGGCAAATGAGACAATGTCATGCCATGGGTATTACACGTAGCCCTGGGTTATGAATATGCAGTGTTCATTCAGTATTCAGGAAACCCTTTAGCCCTGAGCTAAGAAGGTTCTGAGACAAAGATCATTCAGAATCAGTTGTATCATTCATGTCTTTTAACCATTTATTATTCTGTTGTCTGTTCAAGGTTTGATCATGACATAAGCATCTGACTTCTCTCCTAATCTTCATCAATACAAGTGGAACTGAAGAGGTTATACTGCTTTCATGGAACATCATACCTCAGGCCAACACAGTCAACCCAGCCACGCCTCAAGCTTTCAGTGGCTTTCTTTTGCTTACCAGGGCCTGACAGAGATCCCCTATGACACCATTCTCACACAGACAGAAAGCCTGGAGGTGCTGGACCTCAGTTACAATCTGCTGGATGAGTATCCTTTTCTTAATAACCAGGAGCTAAAGGCCAAACAACTACAGTCAATAAGAAGCTCAAGTTTACTGAAGTGTTCCTTTTTTTCTTCTTCACTCTATGGCCTCACCAACATAGTTAGTGAATACATTTGGTCCAGGTATGCCATACAGCAGCACATATTCTCACACATGTGTAAGTGGAAATCATTTGCAGCATAAGAATTTTACATCTCTTTATTTTATATAGTCAGAAATATTCCATATTTATAACCTACCTGCCTCAAATGGTTTGTTACACTGAACCATAGTCGTCATTGGAAAGGGGCAGGAACTTTCAGAACATACAGGCCAGGTAATTGGATGAACAGTCTGTCTATCATGGGCGATAATATTTCACAAAGCTCTCACCAACAACTAAAAGTCAGTACCAGATTTACATTAACTGCAGATTTAACATTAGCTAACAGCAGCTACAGTCCGCAGACATTTACTTCACTGTCCATCAGAAAACTCTGTAAATCATAGAGAGTTGAAGAGGAGAAAAGCAGAAAACGTTTTCTCCATAAAATATGATCCAATTTCTCAAAAATCTGTGAAATAGTTGGTGGTGTGTGTTACGTATGTTCTCGTGGGGATCGTACTCAGAGCCCAAAGTTACATAGTGTGAGGACAGACTAATGACAGACACCATTCACCAATGTACAAGAAGTATGTAGCAACATATTATAAGATACAACTTCATGGGCATAGTATATATATATATACAAATAAACATGCAGTACATTAACTCTTGATGTCCTCAGTGACAAACCTGAGCAGTTTGAGTTCGGTGTGTTCTCCTTCATTCAGTCCTTATTGGAACCCGGCTCTGCTGGGTCAGCTGGAGAAGCTCAGCACTCTGATCCTGGACGGCAACAAGTACACATCTCACATCAAGTTCCCCTACATGCCGAGCGTCACCACAGTGTGCATCAACAAGAACAAGATCAACAACCTGCCTGTGTTTGTGGAAGAGATCAGGCGAAAGTTCCCCAACATGAAGTGATTGTTTTTCTTTTCTGCAGAGGAACTGGAGTTAGTCCACATAACTGTGATTTTCATCTCTTCCTGTTTTATGCTTCTGTATTCTTCTCAAATGCAGGATCCTCAGTATGATGAACAATGAAGCAGCACCGAGCTACTTCAATGGAGGAAGTCTGACCCAGTACACAGACTACAGGTGAGAATCAAGCCACTAATATATTATTAACAGAAGCAGAAATCACACTGCGCGTACTGTATACTCTCTGTTTATCATGAAAATGATATCTGATCATTTCTTTGAAATAACTGCACTTTTACAATTAATACTGTTTCGGCCCAGCTTGTTTGGAGAGAAGGAAGGAACATAAAACCAGATGTACTTGGTAAAACAAGTTATTTATTGCCAGCAGTTTGGTTTAACATTACAAAAAAAGAGACACACTACAAGTGGAAGAAGGGCAAGTGGATGCTGCTCAAACCAAAGAAACAAATACAACCAAAAGGGTGAAAAAAAATGGTCTAAAAAAGGGAAAGAAAAATCTCATCTAACTTTTACTTAAGAACAAACACAGGAAAACATCACTCCTGGTGATTTAAAACAAAGGATCTGTAACTACACCTGGCTCAGGAAATTAATAAGTACCTCTGCTAACAAGTTAAATCAGTAATCAATATTCACAATTTAACATGGAGAGGCACGTTTGGCATGCTTAGAGACCCAGCTGTCATGACTGTCAGGCTGTCCAAACTTTAAGTATATACCAGATATACATACAGAACAAGAAAAGTTCTAGAAAGAAGAATAGATACATGTCAGACAGCGTGGAGAGATCTTTAAACATCATTTAGACCTCCATGTTAGGAAATATTAGAAAATGTAATGAATTGACTAAAAAATATAAATGTGATTAACTCATTTTAGAGACTCGGCCTTGTCCTCTGTTTTGACAAAAGTTGACCTAATGGTTTCTGAGAAAAGAACTCTGACTAATAGTTTATTTATGAACATTTAAGTCTGCTCTTGTATTTATAGTTAAACAAAGCCACAAATAAGATTTAGAACACTGTTAGAATAAATTCAACATAACATCATACATTAGAACAAGTAATAAAAACAATCCATATGTGCTGCAAAAATCTGATTAATACAAATGTGCTTTCTGAACGGGGCCTTATGAATTCCATTATATCTGTTAGAAGGAGTCTTTAGGACTACAGCAGACAGCTGCAGCCAAAAAGTCACAAGTTCTTCCACCAATTCTCTGTGCTCAGTTCAGTTCATTAGCATTTCTACTTGGCACAGTGGCAAGCCAGTGTCATGATGTGGCCAATTTTAGAATGGCAGATAAACAAACTGATGAATACATACATGAGAGGGTTTTAAATACATCAGCCCTCGATGTCTTTATCAGTGGACAAAGCCACAGCAGGTGTATTATCAATCTTCTCCTATATGCACTCTGTAATGTGATCCCTGTGTATTGTCTTCATTTGTAAAACTTGTGTAACGTAATCTGATAGCACTTTAATGCTGCATCACATTGTGTTGTGTTGTTGTGTACATCGGGTTCCCACTCTGTTCTTTGTTCTGGAGTTTCAGTCAGGAGAGGCAGTATTTTCGTCTTGTTAACACCACGTCTTCTCATTGCTTTTGGCCTTCTCAGACAGTACGTCATCAGTCAGATTCCAGGCCTGGAGATCCTGGATGACACAGAGGTCCTGGAGAAGGAGAGAGCCCAGGCTAGAAAAACCTACAGACTGCAGCAGAGCAGCCACGGCAGCAGAAAGAGGAAGGAGGACTCGTCAAAGAAACATACTCACATGCGAAAAAAATCAAATGCAGTCATATGACCATAAATAGGATATTGTTTTTGAACCATTCTCATAAAATCACAACTTTAATGATACACCGTCAACATTATGACACAGGTTGTCTATTCTGTGTCTGCTTGTTTGAACATATATTTAAAACGTCAGGATGTTTACACAGTTTACTATTCAGATCCATGTTTCATATAGATGAATTATTAAATTAAAAACGGAAATACTCTACATGTCTTGTGCATATTTTCCTACACCATACCCAAAATTCAGTCTGTCAAAGACTACTTACATAATAAATTTGTTTTTCAGCTTATTCATCTCAGCGTCCCAGAGTCAGATGCAGGTCAGTTGGGCTGTAGCTGCATGCATTGCAAGTGTCATGTTTGGTGCCTCCACTAGAGGGAGCTACAGTAGAGCAGAAAGCACCAGTGGGCACTGTGGTCATCTCCCAGTGGCAGTATAAAAGAGCTGGACTCATTCAACAAAGAAGACTTTATTGGTGTCAATGCACCAGTTTGATTTGGCACAAGTAAGGGTCAGTTTGGGGAATAATGTTGAGAAATACTGTCAGCTATATTTTGATAATCCATAATCATGAAAGTTATATTTCAAGACAAAAGAAATGTGACAGCTCCAGGTTATCTTTTGACTTTTGGACTGTTGGTTCAAGACTCACTTGACCTTCAAGACTTCAAGACCAGGCCCCTAATTATTTTAAAGATTTAATAACCCCTAATGAGCCTTGGTGCCTTGTTAGATCAGTTGTTGGCTTTCTGGTTCTTACCAGAGCCCAACTGCTGACTAAGACTAATCAGATTTTTGCAGTGCGGACCCTGGAATTACTTAAACGCTGAGTTTAGGTTTCCTGAATCTGTCACTACTTTTAAATCTCATCTTAACACATTGGTGTGTTTTCATTTTATTTATTTATTTTTAATTGTTATTGTTCATTTAAACAATATTGCACTCGAGGTTATGATGTTGTAGATGTGTTGAATATAAGCACACTGTTTACAGCGTGCTGATATTTAGCATAATGTCACGATCTTGAGTGTAATAATGCTTTTATACAACACATGCCCCATTTATTCATGTACAGTAACAAGTGATAAGTTAATCATTTATTTGGCTCCACAACTGCACTGGGACTGCATGGTTGCCAGGCAACACATTAACAGTGTCCTGAGCACTAGCTTGTTAGCTACTTTGTGTCCTACATGTTAGCACAGGCCAGCTGCTTTGTATCATGTTTGAACCAGTGAAATAGTCTGTTGACAGTCGCTTTGGAGGACATATCAGTCTTGATGTTCCAAAAAAATCATGATCATGTTTAATATTATTATAAGTTGGTAGCAGAACTGTTGTCAAGAATGTGCCCAGTTCTCTAGAATAAATACATATTTACATCCAAAATCAAGATCCATACTGCTCAACAGTAGACTTACAATAACAATATTATATAGCTTATATGTATTTTACTGTCTGCTACAGCTAACTATAGTGAACAGGTATGGCTCAGAAGGAACATTTGTCCTGTAATCCGGACCCATTGATGGAGTTTTCAGACACCATGGCTCAGTGGTACTGCTGCTACCAGACTGCAAAGACAGAGCTGACAAACGTGATGAGAAATCCTCACAGAAAACACCCGTCAGACAGCGCCCCCTACTGGATCGTACACGTGATGGACTGCCCTGGTCCTGTGCTGATGGCGGGAAGGCTGAAGAGAGCGGGGATAGCCCTGCCTGAACTGAGTGAGTGTTCATAGATATATATTTATAAATGCCTTTTCATGGCTCACTAGTTAACGGGAACCTCAAAGTTGTAATTATAAAACAACGATGTAATTGTCAAAGTGAAACTTAACAGTGTATAACAGTTTGAGTAGCGTTACATAACTAGCAGAAAAAATGTTGAGCTAACCTTAACACATAACATATGTTTTACAAAATGTCTTTGTATGTACAGATATAGTTTGTGTTCACTGAATATGTCGAAGGAATGGTTTCACCTTTTGTGAGTTTTGTGTTTTGTTAGCTTAGCATGTGCTACGAGTACTAGCTGTGAGCTAGTATAGCTAGCCTGACACAAAGCTCCAAAATATTCCTGCTAGAGCTAACTAATTAAGGTGATTATCTGTACACAAACAGAAAAGTAAAATTTACAGTTTGCTTCCTATGAAACTACAAAAGTTTGTTTTTACATTTATATTTATGTACAGGTTAGACAATGAGATGCGACATATGAGTTACTCAGTTTTAGAAGTGTTAGACTTTGGCTAGAGCTAGGCTAACGTTAGCTGTTTACCCTCTGCCTCCAGACTTTAGATAGATAGATAGATAGATAGACAGACTCACTGACTAAGTTTGTTTGTTAAGAGTTTGCCAGAATTTATTACATAGACTGTACAGTAGACCTATTTTCCATAGTGCACAGCGGTGGACTCAGGATTGTTCTGTGTAGTTCATGCATTCGAGTTCTCTGTCACTATTTCTGTCATTTAGAGTTTACAGAGGCCATTAATAAGATCAATGTATATCTGAGGAGGGGGGTGATGTTTCTATTGGCAGGTTGTCACACAGCCAATGGTACTGTTTACATTGTGCCTGTGACCCACACCAGGAAGGGATCTAAACACGGAGCATCTGTGCTAAAGTTTAGCTGTTTAGCTAGCATGGACTCGTCACAGAGCTGTGACGTCATTTTGAGACTCTGTTTATAAAGTTTAGTCAACATGTGACTACGGTAAGCGTATTCTGTAGTGATGGGTAAATGAAGCTTTTGCGAAACACTGAACCACATGAGCCAATTGTTTCGAAAATGGGTTCATTACTCGAAGCTTCAGTTACAGGCGAAGTGCCAGGCTGCAGTCAAATTAGGCTAGTTGGTGGACAGGAAGTTTTTAATTACACACACACGCACTGATTATTATGTTCTGTTCACAAATAAACATCAATGAGACGATGAATGTGTGTATTGTGTTATTGAGGAGAGTGCTGGGAAAATATGACAGGTTTAGGTGGTAAACCTATGACATAGGTGTGCTTGTGTAACTATGGCAGAGGGGGATTATGAAGGATGGGGGACAGTCAAAGATTTTTATTGAGATACATTATTTTTTCAACAGTTTTTGGATTGAGTCGGTTTCTTTTTTTGCTCACAATTTCTCCACATTTTGAAAACACTCGCTCACAACGAACTGATGAGGCTGGTGTGCATAAAAATTGTTAGAAAGTGTTGAAGGCGCTCAAATTTAAAACTGTCTCAACCTGTCACCTGTCAGAATCGAGACGAGGCAGTGCCACTGAATCACCTGATTGGAACCAATCAACCAGTGAGGACCAGTCAGGTGATTCATTCCGGCAACGAAGCAGTTTCTGCCTCGGACGTCATATGTCACGTGGTTTTTTCGCGCCAAAGCAAGCTTCGAAGCTGTGCTTCTATGGAATTGTAGTTCAGGGTTTGAAGCACGTATCGAAGCTTCAGTGTCGCGCTGCCATCACTATCTGCTCTGCTCACCTAAACAGATTTTCGTTTATTTTTCACATCAGCGATTATCTACATATCTCTACACTATCCTTAGACTTGTTCTGTTTGTGCACGAACAGGTCTCCTGACTTTAGTAACCACAATCTGACAGTTTTACCAGTTTCTGTTAGTCACACTAACTAGCCTAGCTGTAGTAATGGCTTCTCTCTCCTCTCCTGCTCTCTCCTGCCCGGTGTGCCACATGTTTAGTTACTCCTCGTCCTCCTTTAACGATAACAGTACTTGTAATAAATGTAGTTTATTTGTAGCTTTGGAGGCGAGGCTCAGTGATTTAGAGGCACGGTACCGCACCACCGAACAGTCAGTAGCTGCTATAGTTAGCAAGTCCCCTGTAGCCGCGGTACCACCGAAGGTAGCTTCAGCTAGCCGTTCCCGAGCAGCCGGGAGGCTGGGTGACTGTCCGAGAGAGGCATAGCCCCAAACTGAAGCCCACGGTACACCACCAACCGCTCCACGTTTCAAACAGATATTCCCCACTCAGCGACACACCCGCTGAGAGGCCAACTCTGGTCATTGGCAGCTCCATTTTACGAAACGTGAAGTTAGCGACACCGGGGCCATAGCGGGTGACATCGAGTCTAATTTAAAACTGCTGGCTAAAGATAAACGTAGATACAGTAAGATTGTTATTCACGTCGGCGGTAATGACACCCGGTTACGCCAATCGGAGGTCACTAAAATTAATGTTTCATCGGTGTGTGAATATGCTAAAACGATGTCGGACTCCGTAGTTTTCTCTGGACCCCTGCCCAATGTGACCAGTGATGACATGTATAGCCGCATGTCGTCATTTCACCGCTGGCTGTCGAGGTGGTGTCCAGCAAACGATGTGGGCTTCATTGATAATTGGACTCCTTTCTGGGAAAACCTGGTCTGATTAGGAGAGACGGCATCCATCCCACTTTGGATGGAGCAGCTCTCATATTTAGAAACATGGCCAAGTTTATTAGTCGACCAAAACCGTGACAACCCAGAGTTCAGACCAGGAAGCAGAGCTGCAGTCTTACACGCTTCTCTGCGCCTCCATTAGAGCAGCTGCCCACCCAGTCCTTTAGTATAGAGACTGTGTCTGTCCCCCGTCCACCTACATTATTTAAAGATAAAACAAACAGAAGAGGAGTTCATCATACAAACTTAATAAAAATTAAATCAACATCTCCAACAGTCCAAAATAAGAGAATTAAATATGGACTCCTGAATATCAGGTCCTTGTCCTCTAAAGCTGTTTTAGTCAATGAATTAATATCTGATTATGATATTGATTTGTTTTGTCTCACTGAAACCTGGCTGCAGGAGGATGAATATGTTAGCTTAAATGAATCCACTCCTCCCAGTCATTGTAATACTCATATTCCTCGAAGTACCAGTGGAGGTGGTGGAGTTGGAGCCATATTTGACTCTAGTCTATTAATAAATCCTAAACCTAAACTAAATTATAATTCATTTGAAAGTCTTGTTCTTAGCCTCACTCACCCAACCTGGAAAACATTACAGCCAATTTTATTTGTTACAGTATATCGAGCTCCAGGTCCTTACTCTGAATTTTTATCTGAATTTGCAGAATTTGCATCAGGCTTGATCCTTAAAACAGATAAAGTAATTATTGTAGGTGATTTTAATATTCATGTGGACAACCACAATGATAGTCTTAGTACTGCGTTTATCTCTTTATTAGATTCAATCGGCTTCTGTCAGAGTGTAAATAAACCGACTCATTGTCTGAACCACACTCTTGATCTTGTTCTCTCATATGGCATTGAAATCGATCATCTAATAGTCTTTCCACAGAATCCTCTTCTGTCTGACCATTTTTAATAACCTTTGAGTTCATATTACTGGACTATAAGCCTTTTTGCAGAAACTCTTACAGCAGATGTTTATCTGATAGTGCTGTAGCCAAATTTAAGGAAGTGATTCCTTCAGTATTGAATTCAATGCCATGTCTCAATGCAGCAGAGGACTTGTCTGCTTCCTTTAGCCCCTCACAAATACATCATTTTGTTGATAGTACTACAGGCTCATTGCGAACAACTCTAGACTCTATTGCACCTCTGAAAAAGAAGATAATTAAACAAAGGAGGTTAGCACCATGGTATAGCCAGCAGACTCATTAATAGAGGAAAATAAGTAGTCAAGTAGCCTAACTCAAATTATGTACATGGATCTATCTACAGTGTTCAGTTAACTGACAACTTGATGGGAGAGCAGCCATTAATATCAAATTTCTGTACTGCTAGTATGTCCAGTACACTGCTCCAACCGAATCCCACCACCAGTCAAACTTCCACTGCAGCCATCGTGTCTTCTCTGAAAGTCGCTTTGGATAAAAACGTCAGCTAAATGACTAAATGTAAATGTAAATAAAGGATTGACAGTAACAGTGCGCGTGCCCTCCCATTTATCGATCCTGTTTTTGCTATAGGACTAGAGGCAAGTTACGTTGAGGTTTTAAAAAATATTTAGAAGGTATTAAAAAGGTATTAAATGGTATTAAATTTAACCTCAGGATTCCTGCATAAACCCTGAAATGTTTTGTAGTCGCTCTCATTAGCTTCTTCTGCTCTGCTCTCTGTTATCACATCTTCAGAGAAGTTTGATGGAAAACATATCCTGATGGTTACGGATGCATCGGGGCTCCCTCTTGGTTTTGACGTACTGGACTACGAGCGGTTCTCCTGGCTCTGCAATACAGATGGTGCAGGACAGGTGAACCCAGAAGCCGTCAGGACTGCTGAAAAGATAGCTACACTGCTACAGAGGTGCATGGATGCGCCGATGGATGGTGGGATGCCACGCAAACCCAAAAGTCTGAGGGTCAATGATGAGATCCTGCACAGGTCAATGGCAATTTATGATGTATTCATTTAAGGACTCAATAATGCCCAAAAATGTGCACCCAGCTGATCTGACTGTTCATGTTTAAAACTTAAATCTAAATGTATTCTGGTGTGTTTCAAGGCATCAGCTGTGAGCCAGAAGCAAATTTAAGGTTTGCTGAGTGCTGTGAAAAATCATTGAATGCGTCTGTAATGTGATGTTCCTGCTCCTGACACAGTGGTATTATGTTTTCTCTCTTTTCGTTTGCCATTCTTTGACCTCCCTTTGTCTCAAGGTTGGAGGCTTTGTCAGTGCTGTACTGAACTGGGTTGAAGGAGAACAAAATGTTCCCCCGAACACCCCCCTTACCTCAACCCTGCGAAGAAAGAAAGCCTTTACAACTGCTTGACTACACATGTCGGTTAACTGTTTAGTTACGTTTTCTGATTCATTAATTTCCTCTGAAGGTCTGAATGTGTTTCTTCCAGTCAAATTCTGATTCTGATGAAGAAACTCTCATTGATTTAATTTTGTTAGTCTGAAAGTAGTCAAACAGAAATATCTATGCTCTAAAAGTACTAGAATCAGTCCATGAAATACATATGTGTATGTTTTTAATTGTAAAAGTAAAAACTCTTGGACATAAATGGACATATAATAAGGAAGAGAGAAGTGACTTTAAACTAATGACATTTGTCTGATTAATCTAATTAAAAAGTAGGAAAAACATAAATAACTAAATGAATATAAAATCAGTTGAGATGGTGTGTAAGATGTAAATAGATATAAACACAATGCAATGATTTGATCCTTTTCAACCTACATACAATTGAATAAAACAAAATATTTAATGTTTAACTGATAAACTTTATTGTATTATTACAATATACACTGTAACACTTTACGAAAAAAAGTTTGGACAGGATCAACAAAAGACTTGGAAAGTCAATCAATGTTCAAAAACTTCCACAGGTGATAGTATCATGATCGGGTGTTAGAGAAGTCAAAAGAATTAGTCATTTACAAGCAAGGATGACGTGATGTCCACCACTTTGTGAAAAACTGTAGTTAGACTTCAAAGTCCATGTAAAGGCAATTCTGAGATTTAAGTACATTAATGTTGGAAAATAGGGATTGGATTTTGTGGGCGGTCCTTAAAGGGTGGCTCGATGACACGCTGAGGCCACCCTGAGCATACCCCTGCACCCCTAGCAGAGAGATTCATCTTGCTCAGAGTGTTTCAAAGTTAGTCATGTCATTTTCTGAACTCATCTGACACATTTCAGTCACTTCAAAATGGCTTCTTGACTGCTCCCACAAGTGGGCGTGGCTTCAGCACATTCAGAGGACACGCCCCCACAGTTCTGGAGCTGAGAATTAATTTTTAATCATTCAAATTTGGCTGGGTGGTTAATAACACTTTCTTCTTTGGTCTGACAAACTCAGAACACATTTATTCTTACTTTACACAGACTTTAAACAGTTTAAGAACAACATTTGTCAAAGCACAGTTTAAATGAATTTATGGATTTCACCATCTACAATCCAGAATATTAAAGATTCAGAGAAGGGCCAAAGCAAACACTCAGACAGCATTGCATTAAAAACCCACATGATTGTATAAAGGATATTACTACATGAGTTCTGAAACACATCCGAAAACTGTTGTCACTAAGCACAGTTCATCTCTGCATCTACAAATGAAAGACAGAACATCCACAAACACTTCTCTGGACCGAGCTCACCTGAGACGGGCTGACAGGAAGTGGTTTGCCAACTCAACTGTTGACCAAACTCATGGTTCACACAGTGTCCCAGAATCTTTGGAACCAGCATTGTATTTCAGTTTATAAAATATTCAAAATAATGTCAACACACCACTACTGACTGTTTCTTTTTGTGTATTTGCAGGCTGGTGCACCGTCACATGCTCAAACAGGGAAAGGTCCTGGGCATGGAGCTGTGGCCCCGAAGCCTCAAAAGCTGGAAGCCTCTCGATCAGAAAGGGCTTCCAGCTTTCGGCCTGCGCTGGCCTCCGACACGTTACTGTAGTGTGTGTAAGAGGCGCTCCTTCCCCAGTCGACTTCAGGAGTGGTGAGTAGAGGAGACTCGGTCACATGTAGATCACATGATCAGATGTCCACTTAACAGGGACTGCTGGTTAATTACTGTAGCACTTGTGTTCGGCTACATGTACAAACACTGTCAGCATTGCCTGAAGCTTCTGTTTACTGCTGTACAGACACTCTCTGCTCATTCTGGTACTTCAAGTGAAAGTGTTATTAATAAATTTGAAGGACTTCATTACCCACAAACCCTGCATGTTAATGCTATGGGTAGAAATGGAGAAAAATCCCACAAAGGGTTACTTAAAGGAGTTTTTAGATTTCAATCTGTAGTTTGGACTTTTCTCTTCCTGTGTTAAGATGAATCTAATGCTAATAACTGATGTTGACACTGTACAGAGGTGGCTCTGTGGTTGCAGGTAGAGTTACAGGTGTGTTTGGTAACTGTAACTGTGAAACAGGCTAAGTGAGAGACCACGGGGCTGACTTTCTTGTGAAATGTTTGCTTTTTCCTCACATTGTTTTCCCTCCTGTCGACACTTGCCCACGTCTTTGTTCTGTTAGAAAAACCTTCTTCTACTTCTAGTGTACTTTACGTGCTTTTGCAATGCCGCTGTGTTTTCATATCAATCCTCCTCTCTCCACACTTGTTATCTTATCTCGGTTCCTTCCTCTGCTTGTGCTCGACACCCTGCCACGGTACTGGATATTCTTTCCACTGGCACCCCTTTCCTGTTAAAAGGGTTTTTTGTGGGCAAGTTTTTCCTCACTCGAACCGAGGGTCTAAGGACAGAGAGTGTCACTCCCTGTACAGATTGTAAAGCCCTCCGAGGCAAAATGTGTTTTGTGAATTTGGGCTATACAAATAAAATTTGATTTGGTTTTGATTTGACCCCCTTCCTCTCTCTTTAAATGCCTGTGTGTATCTCTCTGCAGCTCCAAGTGCACGACAGTCTTTTACTGCGAAGACAAGTGTTTCAGAGAAGATGCCGAGCATGAGCGCTGGTGTGCCAGACTGGCCTGTTATATGCAGCACGAGGCCCAGCTGGCTGACCTGCCGTTCAGCTACACAGCAGGTAGATGCAGACCTGTACTGTCTCCTGCTATACAGAAAAAACACATCTTGTGGCTTTTAAACTTGACATACATTAAATATTCAAGACTCTTAGCTGAGTAGATTCTAGATGAGAGGTTATACTGTGTGTGTCCCT
Organism: Miichthys miiuy; assembly: GCA_036365135.1. Taxonomy (NCBI): domain Eukaryota; kingdom Metazoa; phylum Chordata; class Actinopteri; family Sciaenidae; genus Miichthys; species Miichthys miiuy. The sequence goes on from CM071605.1 coordinate 648,363, forward strand.
GCTGTGTCACGTCAGCAACTCTCAAAAAGAATGTCAGGTAATATGCCTCATAAATTTCAATCTACAAGTGCATATGTAGCAAATAAAATAGGACAAGTTTATTCATTTGGCAAATGTTCCCAAAAGCACAGTAAGTGATTCTTCTGTTTGGGATGATTACTAAACAGAGATGTATATTTCTGGCTAATGTAACAAATTAAAAAGCACGGATGAGACGTTTAAATCACGGCCCTGACTCACTGTGGTCATTAAAAATCCCACTGCACTTATCACAAAGAATCAGGGTTCCCTGGTGTCCTGGCAAAATTCCCAACCTGGCTCTTTCCATCTGGTCTCCTAGTCATTCCTCAGTGTAACTGCCTTAATGGTTTCCTTCCCTCTCCACCTAAAGCTGATGTGTGGAGAGCGTTCGGGCACAAAATGGCCATCACCCTGAGTTTCTTTTGAACATGTCAATAATGTACAAAAATAAAAATCTTTGTGTTGAAACACAGAACACTTCATGTTTGAAATTCACCTGAATGATGTAATTTTAATGTTTTTTATGCAATAATTTCTCCATTTCTTTCTTCATCTCTTTTATTTTATTCCTCTCCTCCCTCTCTGCAGAAGTCACATCAGAGGACTTTAGTTTGGAAGACTTCCTGTTCAAAAACAAACTGCTCAGCAGCTACTGGGTGCACTGGAGCCTGCTGGTGCGATCTGCCCAGCCTCACAGCGTCACCAGAGATGCCTGGCTTAAAGGTCGGTGACGTTCACTCTGTTGCAGAAAAGGTGCTGGAAGAAGTTGAGCATTTTCTTCCCTTTCAGACCCTAAATTTATACTGAGCGTGTAAAACCATACAAACCTTTAGAAAAGACAAAACAAACCTTTAAAACACTGACTGTAGTTTCTGCTTTCATTGGATATCTCCTCTGTAAATATGACACAACTAAGACAACAGAACAAATGAGAATTTAGAGGAATATAATTATTTGTATAAATGATGTGTGTCCAGGTCACAGCAACGTCTATGAGCCTCTGAAACTGGAAGCAGAGGTGTCGATGGTTGATCCGGGCCCCCTCAGCGTTCCCTCTGTCAGGAATCCACTCGGTAGGTCATGCATCGGAACATCAGGAGTCGCTGTCCATCACACGAAATGGATGTCCACTCATTGTTTGACCATGTTTTCCATCAGTGTCATGGCATCAATACTATGAATGGAGAGGCCTCAGTCTGTCCTCTGTGGTCGCTCCTCTGCTCAGCTCTTCTCTCTCCATCTACTACATCATCACCTCCCTGGTGCCAAAGCACTGTGAGTGTTCTTGTCTTCTCTCTGCACACAGGTGGTTTAATGTCTCAGCTGGCTTTAAAGTTAAACATTGCACCTTATGTTAGCAATGGGTCAAATGACTGTGTTATGACATGTAGTGATTAACCCACAAAAAAATTATAACCACTTATTTAGCTCCTCTTAGCGGATCTTGTTTTGGTTTTATGGCCCAAACCTTCACTGCTTCAGTCCATTCTTGTTTCCAGTCTGTACAAAACCAGTCCAGCACCAAACAGAACAGAACATAGTGGAGAGTTATAATTGGACATACTGTACATTCATCAGGCTTGTTAACAGCTGCTGTTCATGCTATTTTAGTTTAGGTTAGGATGAGAAATAAGTCTATAAATATATAATAATGAGCAACATAATAAACAAATTCACTATAGTATGTAATGCTAACTGCTTAGGCTAACTTTAGCATGTTAACAAGAGCCAGGGGTAGAATGATGTCATCATTTAAGTGTGTAGGGATGCTATTGTCATTGCACATGTGTGCAATTCACAGCAGCTTTCTGTATTCCTGCCAATATATATACTACTATATATACTAATTGCTGTATTAATATGTGTATGTGTGTGTGTGTGTCCTCCCTCAGTTCCAGAGGTGAACATCCTGAGGAAACAGTCTCTGAGGATCCACATCATCGAGTCGTACAGGGAGCTCCACACTCTGTTGACCTTCTGGGTAAGACAGTTTGAAGTTCTTCTTCAGCTCCATGTGCAAACTGCTAGACAGACAGAATGCAGAGTAAACTGACTTGTAAAGACTTGATAAACTAATCATTCAGTGTGTGTGCTATCAGTTTTCTCATCATTTTGCTCCACTGAATTCTATATCTGACGATATCAATAGTTAGCTACAACAAACTCTGTGTCCTGTTTGAGTGACCATTGTCTGAAGCTCTTGGGTCTGTCTGTCTCAATAGGAACTATCAGTGCTTCTGCCTCATGTGACCTTTGAACTGGTGTTCATCTGTGAGCAGCTTCCCTCCTGGTTTAACAAAATTCAGCTCCTCATACACAAAACGGTGAGTGACTTGTTCTGAAAAGCAGAATGATATGATATGAATACAACCAATCAGTAATTCCAGACTTTAAACACATGCATAGATAAGATTAATGCAGGTCAGTCCACTGACTGCAGATGAAATGAACTGATTTCAGTGCTAGATTTTGCCATTTTAAATGCTGGTGAACCAGAACATTAATATCTCCATATATATGTTTTAATTAGAGGAACCTGTCACAACTAACAGAGGATTGAGACTCTGTAGATTAACCTAAGAATGAGACACTTAATGTGGACGTGATCACACACTCTCACACAAGCAGTGGTTTACAGTAAAGTGACTGGGCTGTCTTGTGTCAGAACGGCAGCGTTGGCGTCTCTGACTCCAGCCTGATGCCACATCACAAAGCCGACGAGAGGAGCATCAGAGTCAAAGTTTACCGCAGCACCTACCACGTCCTGCAAGAGCCCAAGCCTGACCTGGTCATCGGTGAGTAAGTGTCCTGTTTGTGTCTGTGAGCTTCAAAGGACTTTGTCTGTGTGTGTAAGGTTTATTGTCCACTGCTGAATGGAAGGGAAGGAAGCCAGACTTTCCTTTCCTTCCACAGACAGCCATTGTCTGTGAACCAGTGTTTTATGATCCACACTCAGTGTGTGTGTGTGTGTATGTTCATTCATAGGTTTCAAGCCTGTTTTCCTGCGTAAGGACTCTTGGTTCAGCACTCTTCTCAAACTCCAGGTAACAAATAAGGAGAAACACATACCACCATTTACCAACCAACACTGTTCATACTCAAAGGACATACAGTATTAGTAGTAGTGGTAGTAGAGACATTCATGTCCAAGTAAATGTCAAGTAAAATTAGAAAAGCACGAGTTACAAAATGTAGCCGAAGGAAAATTCTGGTATTTTTCATCCTGCATCTGGATTTAATATTATAGCTAAGTGATAAGGTAGCAAGCCAGCCACACTAGCTGTAAAGTGCCGAGCTTGTCTTGTCATTTCAAAACAGGACAGACATTTTGGGAAATACACTAAATATACACACATCGATATCTGTGTCATTTTTGTGTGATGAGCACAGAGCTGGAGTCAGAAGCAAAAGTAGACTCAGTCATAGTATTTACAGCAGTTACTAACATTATAAAACATTATAAACTACTGGTCATACCAGACCAACAAAGACTCAGCAGCAAAAGAGTGTACTGAACTGAAGGGTGCATTTTATTTGTTATGAATTATGTTTTCTATTAGAAGAGAAAGATTGTTATTTATTTAAAGAGTGACACGGTCTCACTAACAGTGTGATGTTAGAGGCGTTGCATGCTGGGATTCTTGGTTGACTGACCCGTTGTTGCCACACCGAGGTTGCCAGGTTTGGTACTACTGTAGAGAGACTATAACTAACATGTGTTAGCAGACATGGAGGTACATAGAAGTGTATGGTGGATGTACAAACTCAGCTCTCTGGTTTGTGTTAGTTAAACAAGCTTTTTCAACTTTGGACAGAGCCAGGCTAGCTGTTTCCCCCTGCTTCCAGTCTTTATGCTAAGCTAGGCTAATCACATCCTGACTCCAGCTCTGTACTTAAAGCTGGAGTATCAGACTTTTACATAGAAATGAACATGAAATGACATCCTCAGTTAGTTTGACTGCATCACTGTTGCTTTGGTTACACTAATTAAAAAGGTGATTCATTTCTTTGGCCAGAACATTTGACCTGAGCGTACATTAACCTGACTGAGAGTGAGCATGCTCCTTTGTGTCCATGTCAGTCTCTGAGGGTTCCAGCCTTCTTCTGTGAGTTCAGTGAGCTGAGATGTGAGAGCAGCCAGGAGGTAATGAACAAGGCCACCGGGGGCGACGTCTCCCCACCAACCATCAACCCCTTCCACTGCCCTCTGCGCATCAACGGAGGAGACAACAGGCTGCCGCGGTGAGGACGTTTAAATACTGTCCTTTTATTTAAGCTACAGTTCTGCATGGGAACCACGAGATTTGGAGCAAGTAGCTCATGGAACATACTTAGTTAAATCTGTCAAAGTGTCAGATCTACTGTATATTCTGTCAACAATTCATCAGATTTTCAGCTTGTAGCTGCAGGTTTTGAAGATGAACATTGATTCTGTCTTGACAAAAGCTGATTACAGATCTTTGACAACGTTTTAACTTTAGTAAAAATCCAATCCTAATCAGATTCAACAAGAGGATTCAGATTTGAGAAGTGGACTTGATGCTAGATTCTGAAAACTCTTTTTAGACCACAGCATTGAGCATTGAATCTTTTTTTCAGGTGGAGGCCCGTTAAAAACGGAAAAACATATTTTTCACAAGACAGACAGAGAAGGTTTGAGAAAATGTTTCAGAAACGCTTGAAAAACAGTGTTATCCAACTTTAGGTCTAGTGTCCACATCTTGTTCATTCCAATTAAAGCACTAATTATAAGAAATGTTTATTCAAATTCATATTTTTTGTTTAATGTTGAAAAACTGAATCTAAATAGATGAAGTATGACTGCAGCACAGACTGTGCACTGTGATATAAAGTCATCAGCAGGAAGAGTTCCTGTAAACTTGGACAAGTTCAGACTGCGCTGCATGTTGATACACCTCTAACCATCGTTCTGATACAGTCTAAGCATTTCATACTGTTTGATTGCCTCCCAGGTACTCCAACAGCTTCATCTTCCACCTCGTCTACAAGCCTTTAGCAAACGTCCAGCAGCCGGTACCAGTCTTTGACCCGAGTGCCCGGTCCGCTCTGCGATCACTATCTTCTCCAAACTCGACCATCAGGGAGAGGAAGGCAGCCGCCCAGCGCCGCAGAACCAGGCAGGGAAAGATGAAGAAAAAGAAAATGTCGGGCCGTCATTAAATACATTTTTTTTAAAAAAGTTGAGTGAGCAATATAAATATCTGAATTCAGTATTTTCCCTCTGCAAAACATGAGTAGTCAAGTCAAGCTGCATATTTGTACAATACAGTTGCTGCTGTGACAAGTCTTGTTTACACGTGCAGAGGAACTCATGCACTTTAGAGAAAGATTATGTCATGATAACCAACCATAGGCGTGGCTCCACATCCATTAAATCTTCAGTGCTTTTCAATCGCTAATTAAAAAGGCATGCTGCAGCTCTCTCCCGGGCTGCTTTGCACTCGAGCATGGCCTGTTTCTTATTCCTCAAGGGAATTTGGAAAGTGGCCACTCCACCCGCTACCCCACCACCTCCACCCCATCCTGCCAAAATTGCTGGTTCAAAGACTTCCTGACATCTGGCCACAGTCATTGCTGAAGGGTGAGAGGGAAGATTGATGAGCCGACAGGCTTGATTGATTTACAGGACATGATAGCAGGAGCTACGTTAGTTTCCTCAGTATGTAATGTCAGCCATGCTGAGCCTTTAAATAAGCCATTTTTGTATTTTGTATAATAATATTGCACTATATATAGACAAGAGGGTATGGAAACCACATGCTGCAGTGAGTTACATAAATACATAAGACTAGAATTGGCTTAAAATGAAATACAATTGGAAAATTCTGGACGTAAAGGAGTAATTCATCATGTTTCCATGTAGTCTGTGTATGCTAATATTTATAAAACATCCACCATAGGTTGTCTATGTGGTGATTTGATTAATTATGATGTCTAGCTTGGTACAGGGCTCATTTGCTCTAGGACACCCTAGTCGTGGGTGGCTAGAGAGCTAACTAGCTACTAGTGATGTGACAGTCGTGAATGAGCCGGTTCAAAGAGCCACCACCAAGAGGTGATATGCTTATGAACGAGGAGTGCGGTTCACAGACCCTTGTCTGTAAATGCAATTAAAACAATTGGCTACAGCAATTTATTGATATTAGATTTTTTTTTTAAAACCTTTGAATACTTCAGTACAAAGGATGTATTGAATAATTTAAGTGATATATGTATACACATATAAATCATAAGTCAAAACAGCGCTAAATTTGGCTGAAAAGGTATAAGAGCCGAAAGAGCTGGCTCTTCTTGGTGAGCTGAGTCAAACGATCTGACTCCTAAAAGAAGTGAACTTCCCATCACTAGTAGCTACAAAGATAACTAGTCTGCCAGCTAACTGTTATGTGTTAGTTAAGAAACAAGTTATAATACAAAGTTATAGATCATATACATGAGACTAGAATAAACTAAAAACTAAGTGGAGACTGAAATAAAACTAGAATAATCTTTAAGACGGATTGAAAACTGCACAGTGACAGGTTTGAGGTAATGCAACACTACAGTGATAAATACTAATGAAGGGAGCGCCATTCGAATCGTGTAACAAAATACATATTTATAAATTCTGTATATTGTTCATGCTGTCCGTGTACAGTGGAAACAAACGCACAGAGGGAGAAGGCACTTTAAGGTTGAGTTCATTGAGGCGCAGAGCGGTGCTCCAACAGGATTACTCAACAGGGACAGAGTGTGCATTCTAAGCAGATAAGATAAACACCGTTAGCACGGCACGGCACGACACGGTTTCATTCACGTCCTTCTTTAACATTTAACATTTAGTTTCTTCGACACGCGTGACAAGCACAAAAATAATAAATAAGATACGAAGCAGAGAAAAACGCAGAATAATCAGAGCTCAGAGGTAGTTCACTCTGCGTGAAGCCGCTTCAAAGTGCGCAGTTAGCGAGAAAGAGACCGGAAATCAAGTGAATTCGCCTTCAAAATAAAATGATAGATGCTCTAGTGGACTGACCATAATAAAACAGTCTTTTTAAAGTATTTGAGTGTGAATTCAGAATGTAAAGACACGTTTGGACATGACTACTCAGTATACACATGTTATTACTATATACTATGACAATACTGCACTACAACACACTACACTGTAATGATGTACTGTGTGCTTTCCCTTCAGGTCTGATGACAAATTCTTTGTGTTCTTCATAATTATTTCCATCATGCATTAAAAAAAAAAATCTTATTTCTGTAAAAAAAAGGTTTGGTCTTATTTATGCATTATATTATTCATGCAAATTCAGTTTAAATGTTGAAATATCAAATGTACAAACATCAAAAAATGGCAGTAGTAAAACGTGTGTTCACAGAAAGTTCCAATGATTATGATTACACTGAAATTATAAAAATGTATCAGACAAATGTAGATTAAAAATCTCCTCAAAACGTCAGCATAAATCTCAACTTCTTGCCAACCCCACTATTCAACATTCAACTTTTATATTTTTATTCTTCTGTTTCCAACATTTCGTTTTCCTTGTAGTATATATAGTAATCATGGTGTATCTTTATATATATATATATTTAGATTGTAAAAGTACATTATACATTAATAATACTATAGAGATTATAAATATTTGGTCATATGAGTAAAGCATATTTAAATGTGTTTTAAGGCCTAGTAGTGGAGTTTCACGTCCATTTAACTTAAAGGTTACCGGAAAGTAGTAATATGTCAAAAAAATAAAGCCGATTCTGAATCAGAAAAAATATTACATCGTCACCTCTGAGTTTTACTTTGAAACTCACAACCGGAACCTCGATATGCGGGGTGTGTGTAAATTGACGCTACCTGTCAAACGGGCTCCGGTCCTCGCCAGTGTCTCGCTGAAATGCCGGCTGGCTCGAGCTTCACTGACGGCAGTGTACTTTCACACGCGACATGTATGTTTGAGTTCCCGCTCATGAAATGGCGTTTGTAAACGTGACCTCGCGTTAAAGGACTAAAACACCGGCACACACAACGTTTTTCCTCCCGGGGGGTGATTTATTCTTCCCAGCAGCGATCCTGCATTGCAACGGAATGGGAGCTGGATGATTGAAAGTCGGACGTGGATACAGGCTGATGGAGGAGGAACGGCAGTTGGGATAAAAGCCTGCAGTAGCCTGACAAATGCTCAGAGCCAGCATGACCTACATAGCACAGAGCTTAATGGACGCTCCTCAGGACATCTCTGCTGTATGGATACAGTAGACAGCAACTGACATCCCGTCCAACCTTGCAACAGCAATAAGTGACCTTCATTTTTAAGTAGTGCTGCAGGACTGTGCATACAAAGACACGTGAATGTGCATATGACTGAACAAAGAGAATCATTCAAGCTGCCCAGGTCCTATGCAAAATAAGAGAACCTGATGAACAGCATGGAAAACATTGCGTCCTGGATGTTATACTGAGGTCAAGAAGAAACCAAAATACAAAATTCAGCAAGCAGGTTGCCCCGAGGCTTCTAGATGCTACACTCCCCCCAACCCTCCTCCCCCTACCTTCACTCTATGCTGGATCTGCTCTTTGGATTAGAGTACAAGTCATGAGGCCCGCAGTGGAGCCTGGTTCAAAGGTCCAAAGAAGAGCAGGGCTGAAAGGTCTTTTTTAAGCCGGAGCAGCCTGCAGATGCCTTATCTACTCATAACTCGTGAGATTGTGCGGTTGTAAGCATTAATTATGCTGTGATCATCAATAAACTCCACAGCCAAGCAATAAAAAGCTGAAGTGCTCCGCAGGAAAAGTCAGATCTTTTGGCTCGTAGGCAACATAAACTGTCGCCGTCATGCTTCTGAACTGCGGTCAGCCGTTACCTCTCCTGAGGCACACAGATGTGCCGCCTCGGGTCATAGAAAACTTCATCCTGACTGGTTACCGCTTCCCAAACTACAGCCTGAGGGACTGCTTACTGTCAGCGTTCAGACCCACCAACGAAACAGGCAACTTCTGGACACACTTCCTCCCAGTCTTCATCTTTTCGTACTATTTTGTGGAGGTGTTTGGTTGGGAAGGTGCACCACACGGCGACGCCCCGTTCTTCTATCCAATGTGGAACTACTTCATCGGGGTGTTCTGTCTGCTCATGGCTAGCAGCATGGCCCACCTGCTCAACTCAATGTCCCTGGTGGTCAGAGAAGTCTGCTTCTTTGTGGATTATGGCACCATCAGCGCCTACACTGTTGGCTCATCATTAGCTTATTACTATTACATCCACCCTCGGGCAGGAATAGTGGAGACAGAAGGTCTCAATGGGTCCCATATGGACTTGAAACATGAACCAGCAGGGGCTCCTACGTCATCCTATGCAATCCCAGATTTCAGTGTGTTCTTTGAGACATTCTACATCCCATGCGCATGTGTCGTAGCAATCATTTGCGTCTTATCCTGCTGTAACACCCGCCAGAGGTGGAGGAAACATCGATATGTCATCCGAACCCTGGTTTTCCTCCTCCCGTTCCTTGTCTCTTCCACACCAGTCTTCTACCGCCTCCTCACCAGATCGCCTTACTCAACCTCCTCCTCCTCCTTCGCTGCTTCCACCTCCACCTCCATCTTCTTCTATCGCCACTGCCTCTGGCTGCTGGTGTCAGCCATCTTCAACATCAGCAAGTTCCCTGAGCGGCTAGCCCCGGGTTGCTTCGACATCTGGGGTCACAGCCATCAGTGGTTCCACTGTTGCACGTTTTTGTCCATCCTCGACGAACTCCACATGATCAAGGCCGAGGTGAGGGCAATCCTGCTCAGCCCGACACTGCTGCTGCCTCCGGCCACCCTCTCCCGCCTGCCTGGACCCACCATAGCTTCCACCTACGGGGTGATGCTCCTCCTCCAGACCACCATCATCTCCATCATCGTGTGGTTCTCCTGGCATGCCAACTGCATCTACGGACCCCAGAGAGACCAGCTAGCAAAGGAACACCCCAAGAAACGCCTGAAATGTCACTGAAAGACTTCTTTTACTCGTCGTGACTGTGAACAAGGATTTGCACATGCATACAGAGCCATGCCACAAAGAGAAACGCACAAGTAAAACAATACTTCCCTTCTGATTTCAAGTCTGTCATATGTTCCAACCCCTTTGGGAGCATTTTACAAGCTTTCATGGGGTAAAATTGGGGACAACGAGAGATGAAAGGATTATATTCTGAGCTCGCCACAGGTTGGCTGTCTGGTTGAGTGGATATTGATAGACTTTGCCAGTTCTCTCCCCTGAGCTGCTCCAGCATGTTCAAACAGGATGTCTAGCTATGATAACTACCTCTAGGGACTGTACACTTTGTGGAAAGGTGTTGGCACCCAGGAGAATACATGTTCCATGTAACATTTGGGTAATATGGCTTAAATGTCAGCGTGACCACGTATCGTCTGTTGTCAAGTAGTTCCCTGTTGCACTTCCCCTTCCTCTGACTTCAACTCTTTTGAAACCTCTCTGCTGCATTTGTGGTTGAATCCATTGTTTTGCATCCAATGATTGCTTCTTTCCGACCTTTAGTAACCATACCTTCTCTTCCTCTGGCTTCCTTGAGCGCTTGCACGCAGCTTCATTTCCTCTCTCTCTTTCCATGTGACCCTCGCAAGCAGGAAGTGCGGTGGCCTACAGAAATAGCTCAGAGTTCACATCAGTTGTACAGCACTTTCATGGGGGCCAGTGCTAAACTCGCTCTGTCATTAAGAAGCCATGATCGCTTTTTAAACCTCAAAGGATGCGAAACATGTCTGAAGTATGTCCTGCTGAGATGTTCTGTTGGGTTATTTAGACGTGAAACGTATTCATAGTGCGGTGAATACTGTCTGCTGTACGTATGATTTTATTACACTGATCACAAGTTCCTCATAGATCATGTTCACACTACTCAAAGTGCTCAAATTCAGATTAAATGTGACGTAAATCCGATATACTTTTCAGTATGAAACTGTACTGTATTTGTCTGGTGCACAGAGAAGTCATACTTTTACTGACAGCTCATGTTAGTAAATTAAATATATGTATCTATACGTATATGAGCAACAGCTCCAGTTTTACGGCCTGCATTGTGAACATAGATGAAATGAGGACGATGATACCAGAGGTTGTTTTTCATGTCGCGTGATGAACAGCGACCAATCAGAGAAAAAAACAGTTTGTAGAAATGGTAGCTGAAACAGTGGCAATATTGTAGTTGTACTACGTCATCAGGAACTTCCTGGGTAGATTTGCACTGACAGATAGATCAGGTTAGTATTCCACTTTGCATCATGTATTGTCGCGTCGTTCAAGTCACAGAGCTGAAATACCTTCATCCATCTTTGAACTGTTTCAAATGTATTTTCATGATCTTCAATGTCCCCAGTTTTAAGCGCACAAGACAAAAAGTATACCATTTTTCGGACGGACGGATGCTCAGCTCTGACACTGGAATATAATGGTGTTACCAGAGAGGCACAGACTGGGACTGGAGTCCACCATGGAGATTAAACATTACCAGATAAACTACCGTCTTTTTTATTCAACTTTTAGCTGCATGGTACAACATTTAGCCTTATCGTTAGCAATTATTTACTGCGCTAAAGGAGCATATCCTGCCTGCACAAATGTTAGCTTGTCACCCCATGTAGAAATTCTCACAGATGTCTGCTCTCCTGTCTTTCTTGTTTTTTCTGTAATTCTGCTAAACGACTTAAACCCAACGGGCCACATTTCGGACCTGGGCCAGGTTTGGTTTTGGTTTTAAATCTAATTTCACGAAATTCTCTTTTTTTTTCTCTATGACTGTGATGTTTGTCTGAGTCCATGTTTGTCACGTGTTTCTTGCAGATACGCAACATCCAGAGAGAACGGGAGTTTAGCCACTAGCGTTAGGGGTCAAATAATGAAAACAAACAGACTCTCTAACCAACCCGAAAAGAGAATAGGTGTATTGTTTGACACGATAGTCACTGTGGTCTACAGCATTTATAGATTTGTTTAGTGTGACAAAACAGTGGGCATTATGTTCGGTTCTATTCAATGAACTCTGCGGTTTCTATCTTCGACCTTGACTAACCTTGTCTCAGAGGTTCTGGGTTCAAGACCCAACATGGCGGAGCGTCCATGTACAGACAACCTGAGCCTGAGCTCACTGACTGAAAGAGGAAATAAGATTTCAATATAGAATTATAGCAAATAATTAATCTGTTCTGAGTTCATTTGCACACAGAAAATGAAGACCGTGACTGTTGGTGCTCGGAAGAAGATGAATGTGTGTTTTCTCTGTGTGTGTTCACGTTGTTCTGTCATGTACTTGGTGAGTTTGTGCCGTCAGTCTCAGAGGGAGATCTTGAATTGTAAGCTCTTACTCGTTTGTCACATTGACACGTCAATAACTCATGTTGTTCACTGTCTAATCGTAGAGATGTTATGATTATTACTGTATAAGTTTGACTCATATCTGCACACTTACTGTGTCCTGATGCATTTACTTGCACAAGAGAACATTTATTAGCATTATTAATTATGGACGACACTGGAATGAGTACATAAGGAGCATGTTGGGAGGTTGTGATAATCATGATGTTATGGTGCACTTTAACGCTTCTCAAAATGTTTCTTCAAGGGTCGACCCTGCAGTACTGTATTATTTCAACACGTTTCAGGTTCAGGTAGTGCTTTCTAATCAATAGTCAGAGAGATTGCTCAGACAATGTTGACGATGTTGAGGCGTTGTTTCTACCTCAATGGAATAATTTGTGTCTCTGTCACTGATAATAACCAACGTGGAAACCGATCTTATACCCTCACCCTTCTGAATGGTGGATCACTTGAATTCATCGATGTTAAAGCAGTGTTCAGTATGTGAATGTTACACTTACCTAGTGAAGCACTCAGGGGTGACAGAAGAACGATACTAATACATTATTTACACATCATGCATTCAATTATGAATTACTGGAAGTGGAGGATTAATTATAGAATCTGTCTGTTAATGCTGAAAAAGTGAAAACCGTCCTCCATTATATAACTGATGTATCAAATAGCTCTACTGTGGATGATTTGAGTTTTATTGAATAAATTATGCAGAGAACCGTTGTCGTTGTAGCGGTTTATTTATTTTACAGTGAGCTTGGTCTGGCTTGATGAGGCTCTGCGTTGATTACAGTTCAACGATTTCTTCCGAGCGTGAAGGGGAAACTACGGTGACCACGAAAGAGACTTACAGAGACTTAAGCGGATGAACTGAAGTTAAACGTTTGAATAATTCAAATGTTTTCAAATGAGTTCCGTCGCTGCACTGATTTGCAAGTCCAGCACTCCCACAGCTTGTACGTATTTCAGTGTGAGCATGTGCAAACGCCGGAGGTGTGCTGGACCTTGGAAGGGTCATGCATGTGAGAAAGACGTGCAGCTGGCTTTTTATGTCAACCTCCACTCCCCCCCAACACCGGCTTTTTCCATCCGTCTGTCTTCTTTTTACTGTGACGTCCTGAGCTGTGGACAAATGGCGAGAAAGTCCTCCTCAAGCACAGCAGAGCCGCTGTGAGATCAATAGAGCATTTCTCAGAGAGCAGAGGCTGCTGGGAGAGATTACTAATGAATGAGAAGAGCCGGAGGAGGACGACCGTGAAGGTGTCAGGCATCCAGCTCTGTTTTCACCGTGGCAGCGCTCCAACCAGAGTTCATCGTCCCCCCCAGTTAGTGGTGTCACCTTCTCTTTTTACGATGCAGGTGCTTGTAGATGTAGTACTGGTATTTTAGCAAGCTGGTGTAGAATCAAAGCATGAACATGAGTTTTATATGAGCTGCATATTTAAATTCATCACAAGAATTTCATTCCAAGAAATACACTGTGGTGACTTTAGTTTCAAAAGTTCAGGAGCCAAATTTAGAAAATTCAAAATATCTATAGGTGAAAAGCAAGTCAATAATCATAGTCAAAGATCAGTGTACTTACCAGCCTTCACACATTAGAACCTAAATCAGGAGACGGTGGTACGATGGTACTGTAATGCTGTAATCCGTCCATTATCTGTAACTGCTTATCCTCATCAGGGTCATGGTGGGTTGGAGCCTATCACAGCTGACTTTGGGCGAGAGGCGGGGTACACCCTGGACAAGTCACCAGTTCAACACAGGGCACATAGAGACAAACAACCATTCACACTCACACCTTCAGACAATTTAGAGTCACCAGTTAACCTGTTAAGGTTCATGTCTTTGGACTGTGGGAGGAAGCCGGAGTACCGGGAACATGCAGACTCCACACAGAAAGAACCAGCCGAGGTTCAAACCAGGAACCTTCATGCTGTGAGGCGACAGTGTTTTTCTGAGTTCTCATGTATTTCTTTGTTGAATGAGTTTAGAGGACAGCTGGAGAATCTGGAGGGTTAGTTAGTAGCTACGTCTACAAACAAACAGTCAGTAAGAAAATGAACATTGTTTAAATCATTCACAAACTACAAAACCAGCCCAGAAATGGAAGAGAAGGAAAGAGTTCTTAGATGAAATAATTGATTTGGATTCTTTTCTAAATATGTCAGACACTCTTTGACACATAATTATTGATCAGAATGCAAAAGGCAGTTCATCTTCTGGCACCATGGCCTGTGTAGCCTGTCTGCTGGACTTTGACCAGCATGGATGATTTGATGCAAACAAACAAATCGTGCCAGCTAAACTGTCAGAGCTATGCATCGCATGCATACAGGATAATGTACTGTTATCCTGAACTCCTACTTCATGTTCAGGATAAACATGCAGCAGAAAACACTACCTTACAGCACCGTTCTGTACATGGTGTGAGAGTGTGTGTACAGTGTCAATAGGGTGAGAGTTGACAGGCATATTTATGAAAACATGAGAGAACCAGGATACTGAGGGCTCCTGATGCTTCACGTTCATCTGCTGATGCTGCTTTAACTTGTACAGTGTATTTAGTGCGGCTGGTCATTTTTACCAACATTTCACATGCGCCCTCTTATTAAACTGTGAGTGCAGCCTGCAGCTGGTGAAATGAGGACTACATAGAGTGTTCCACTCACAGTGTGAAGGTAGATCAGAGAAACACCAGCTGACCACAAAGCTCTCATTTCTCTCCTCGTGTCAACTGTTTGAAAAAAGAACAGTATTGTCGAGAGAGCGGCTCGAAAACTCACTTTTTTTTCTGTTCCACGATTCAACGACAGCGGGGTACAAACAGCCCGCAGCCTATTTCTGGACTTTAAGATCTCGTTAGGACTATTTTAAGTCGAGTATTCTCCAGAGAGAAGAAAAGAAAGGCATCCAACAGTCTAGTTACTGTTAGCGTTTGAAGTTTAGAGCGATGCCGAGAGGCCCCTGATGACAATGTGCTTCAAGCTGAGGCAGAAAATATAATTAATGACAGGAGAAAGATTCCAAAAAGAAAAAATATTTATTTTTTAGTCATCTGTGGTTTATTGCATTCAGGATGTGTGTCATAAGTTCAACAAAAATGTGATTTTTGTCAGTCTTCACAATCAAAAAGATGTTTTAGGATAGAGAGCAAGAAGAAACAAACGTCTTTAAATTATGACGTACACACACACACACACACACGAAGTCATGAAGGCAGTCAATGACGTGAATTTGACACACTGACAAAAGCAGATTTACGATAGTTTGGAATGTTTTATAGTAATCTTAACCGTGTTGTGCACAAGGACGAACTTTGAATCTCGACACAACCCTTTGAGTTTAAAGATTCATTCTGCTTTATTACAACACGGGTCACATGGAAACTCGAGTCCAGAACTTCATCTGTTTATGATTAACATAAAACTGCCGCTGGTGCTCAAAGTCTAGAAGAACTGACCAAATCTTCAATCAGGGTTTGGTTTTAGCTTCTTCAGAACAGCTTCACTCTGATAAACTCTGCATGTCTGTGTCAAACAGTGTTAAAGGACACTGTTGTGTTTTCTTGTAAACAAAGTTTCGGTTCTGCAACACACACGCCCCGTGAGCGCTAACAAAGATGCTAACAAAGATGCTAACAAAGATGCTAACAAAGATAAAAGTACTTCCTTCCTTCCTTCCTCAAACCTGCAGCTCCTTCTTCTGCTTCTTCTTCTTCTTCCTCGTCTTTATTGGCACACTGCTTGGCACGTTACTGCGCCCTGCTGATCAGTATAAAATGAAACTACCTCTGCTGTAGCTGTTGTTTTAAACCCAGCTCTAGATGTTAAAAAACAAAACAAAAAAAGACCCAAGTTGTAATAAAGTGGAATAATTCTTTGCCTTCATTCTGCTGCATCGCTCAAAAGTCAAGTATCATCATCAACTAAATATTCACATACATACATACTCTAGGCCTGCACTGTGCTTGGACAATAACTGAATTATTTTTTTGGACAGTATTGTGTCACCTGTCAACTGTTACATGAGCTCACTACGGTGACGTCATGTCTGAGAATTAGAAAATTGACACGTGTTGCTCTCCTCCTGCCGCTGTACTTAGCATGGTTAGTTTTCGGACATCTTGCGGATCATGTAGTTGAGGATGCCTCCGTGGTGGAAATACGTCAGCTCCACGTCGGTGTCGAATCTCATCCTCACCTGGAATGTTTTCCCCGTGTCGAGCTGTGAGAGGAGAGAGGGAGACAATGACAAGTGTTACGTTACCTTCAAAGCAGGAAAGGCATCCCTGTTCTACGAGACCGTGTCCCTAACGTACCTTCACGTCCACTGTCATCCTGGGTGTGAGCTCCTCGGGGATGCCGATGGTGTAGCGCTCTCGGCCGGTCAGTCCCAGGCTGTCGGCGGTGTCTCCTGGTAGATACTCCAGAGGAATCACTCCCATCCCGACCAGGTTACTGCGGTGGATCCTCTCATAGCTCTCTGCTATGACTGCCTTAATACCCTGAACACACAAACACAAAGATCAGCCTTCAGTCTTAAAAACTTAAAAACTGTTGGAGCTTCTTTCAGAAGAAGTTGCACATTTAAGTCAAGTGATGCCGACTCAGCGATCCCGATGAGTGTATAACTATATTTACTTTAATTTTCCAAAGGCTCTTTGACTTCCCTTTGTCCCTACGATATGAAACACATCTGTTGGAATGGAAAACAAAGACGAGCAAACATGCATCCATGTTGGAGACACTGTGGGGAAGTCAGTGTGGACCACTCATGTTTTAGTTATGTGAGAAATGGAAAATGTTTGCATGTTGGTGACACTACAGAAGAACAAAAGAACGACTGGACAGCTTTCTGCAGCATGACTCAGCGTTCGCTTTTAGTTTAGAAGTGGGAACCATCTTCTGACAGCTCGCAACCACGTCCACAAATATTGTCTAACATAGCTGCCTCCAGCAGGAAGGAGAAAATATTTTCTACATTCATGTCATTTCTTCGTAACAACGTGCAGAACACAACGAGTGAAAGTTGGTGACGGAGAATTAATCTGTGCTCTGATTCTACTAGTCTGCTAAACATGTTACCCCGAAACCCCACCGGGCACGTCTCTGTCACGTCATGGATGCTGCGACGCTGTTTTGGTCCGTCCTGCACGCGACTTCAAACCCCACCAGGAGCATTCAGAAGCGTTTAGCCCGCCAGACTTTGTTTACTTGCTCAGATTTGGTCATTTTCCTGGTTTATGTGCTTCTAAATATGCTTCTATGTGTGTAAATATGCTACGTAGTTCATTTGTTTCTCTTTTGTCTGTTTTTACGACCGGCAGTTTGTTCAGGGTGTTTTATTTTGAAAATCCACCAGATTCTCTGTGCTGCTTCTGTGTCTGACTTCCTGCCTCGAGGTGCTCTGTGTAAATTGACGCGGGGTGCTCGCAGCCGAGTGGAGGCCCGCTTCTGCAGTGGAGCCGGTGGGGTTTGATACATTGACTAGAGAACGGCCGCGTATCGCTGCGGAGACCGCGGTGCACACGCAACACGGCGTGTCTGCGTCCAGTGGAAGATTTACCTGGTCTTGAACTGAGTAGGGACACACAACAGGGTTGTGGTGCATCGATTTAAACCTCAACAACAACAACACAAAAAAAATAACGTATGATGATTTCAGAACAAACTTCTCACTCTCACAAACTTGAGTCAGGACTGTTGTGGACTACTGATGTCTAAACAGGTCTTTAAGACTGGATTTTATGAAAGCTGCCTTCATTTGATGAAGAGCTCTGTTGGCATGGTAACGTTTACAAAGACAACCCTGCTTAACATAACTGTGAACCAGCAAATAACATGTACTGAACACAGTCAGCTGTCACCCAAGTACAAAACTAGCTGCTTTTCTTTGCTGCTCATTGTGTTTGAATGTTTGCTTCTTCTGTGCTGCACAGTGTGCTGACTGATGTTGTTCTCTCCTGCCTGCGTGGGGTGCTATTATGTGGTCTGAGACTTGTGTTTATGTCTTTTTTTGGGGCCCACGCTGTGAATCACCTCTCCTCTGGGAGACAGTCCAGCTCCGTATCGTTTACGTAACATGATTATGCGTTTTCTTTTCCTGGTTACTGAGAAGTGATCCTCACCAGCAGGAAGGGACCCTTTGCTGCCCAGTCTCTGGAGCTGCCTGAGCCGTACTCCTTCCCTGCCAGAACCACCAGAGGGATTCCTGACTGCTCGTACCTCTCTGCAGCATCGAACACGTCCAGCTGAGACAAAGAGACACAGGAGTTAGTCTGTCCATGCATATTGAGATGAAAGAATGATTTGAGCAGCCGTGTGAGGACTGAGGGGGGCTGCATGCTGACCGTTTCTCCACTTGGCAGGTGGATGGTTTGTGGTGCCTGCTTGTTGAGGAACTTGTTAAAGAGGCGGATGTTGGCAAACGTCCCTCTGGCCATGACGGCGTCGTTACCTCGCCGTGAGCCGTACGAGTTGTATTCACGAGGTGTCAGACTGTGAACACACGATGGTGAAGCAGAGAGCTTTTAAGGACAGTTTGGATCCAGAATCCAGGTACATTTAATCTGCTGTGGCTCTCTCTTGATTGATTGTTAAATTACTTCATATATTTTTTCAGGCAGGAGATAAAAGAGCATTTCCTGTCTGTTGGATTATAAATTATAATAACTAAAGTCAGTGTTTCGATCATCGTAGCGGTTGCTCACCCTCTGCTGGTCAGGTAGCGTGCTGCAGAGCTTGTCCTGGCGATGTTCCCTGCAGGAGAAATGTGGTCGGTGGTGACCGAGTCTCCCAGGTTCAGCAGCACGTAGGCCTCATTTATGGACTTGGGCGGCTGTAGCTGCATGGTCTGAATAAAGACGACACAATACGCTGATAAGACAGCGTAGCCACGGCCATAAAAATAATAATGTGTAAACACTATGATTAATCTCCAGTAGTACTCCTAGTAGTTAGTTAGTAACTGTATGGAAGTTCAAGCAAACATTCAAATGAAATCATTTTATTAAAATCTGACATCTTATCTACATTTGAGTAACTTTAAAAACATAATGTGTACTCTGGAGTATAACACCGGTGCTCACTATTCGTTACCTAAACTGTGGCGCCATAGTTAAATTTGTCCAGCCACAGTTTCATAATGAACCAAAGTTATTTTCACACTTGAGGCGGAACTTGCAGCTAACTTAGACACTTGCCATTATATGCACAGGCAGAAATGATTTATTATTGATTTGCCTCTGCGAAAATAACATATAAATAAAGCTTTGGTTTTAAAGTGAAGCTACTAGAATATGAATTATGAAAAAAATACAAATTTACATTTCCTGGTTTTCACACCTGTAGAAATGAGTTTATTTATTTTTTAGCATTTTTGTTTTACATTAAGATTAAAACTGGATTTTAAAAATGTTTTGCTCACATTCATCATGAGCTGACTAATATAAAATCAAACGATCTATTAGATATTATGATTTCATTTCAATAACAGCAGCCTTGCACTTCCGTGTGCTGGCAGTGGTAGAAATAACAGTAGTTTTGTTTGTTTGAGGAAGACGTTATGTTCTGATTTGTGTATTTACCAAACCATCAAAGAACGGCGGGGACTTGATGTAGGTTGAATTGGAGTCCCACGTGTACAGCTTGTCAGAGGGCGCAACCAGAGAGTTCCAGCGTTCATTCACTTTCTGCAACAACACAAAAGATTCATGTCAATCATATTTGTCCATTACACAGCTGGAATGCCTCTTCTTCTTCTAGCCAACAGACTGAAGGTTACGCTACCTCAATCTTCTCGTAGACTTCTTTGAACATTGACGGGATGACAAAGGTTCTCTCCACAGCCTGGATCTCCTCCCGTGTGGGCCAGATATCACTCAGGAAAATCTCTCTGCCTTCAGAGTTAACAGCTACGAAGGAAACAGAGGATGAAGGTAGCTTCAGTGATGTCGCTAGGTACACTTCCTAACAATACCTGAACTATCCCTTTAAGATCGCCAAAACCTTGCTGCTAGGAAACCTCAAGGTGGCATCTACAGTTCGGTTTGCTCCCTCCGTTGTCGTGGATGCCGACTGTACTTGAGGTTTCCATCACTCAAGTTGAAAAACTGGAGGTCAGTTCCTTCATTAACAAGTGGCTGGGACTGCTAAGCTCTCTAAGCAGCATCTACTTGTATAACAAAGGAGGCCTGGAACTTCCTCTCCAAGGGGCTGACTGAAGAATTCGACTGTGCTAAGGCGAGATTGACTCTTTTGGAATCCAGGTTATCCAGGCAACCACACCAAGTACTGCAGCAGCGGGAGGAAGGAGACGGTCCAGTTCAGTTCAGCAGGCTACTCATGCATGCTGACATTATTGGGAAGGTGCAACAAGGACAAGGGGGATGTTGGCACAGGGTCAAACAGGGCCCTTCTGGCACAAAGCAACAACTCTGCAATCAAGGCAAGTATTGCAAGAAGGTGGAGAAGAGCTGGCACTGAAGATAAGCAACTGCCATCCACTCAAACCGCCAGATTGTTTCTATGTTGGGACCTGAGGAAAAACCACACTGAGTTCTATGAACTTCAACTGACATTCAGATTACACACGAGTCAGTCTAATAGTCACTGGCTAACGCCAGAAGCTATTTGAATGTCATATCATATTCTATCTCTCTCTCTGTCGTATATATATATATATATATATATATATATATATAAACTCACCACAAACTGATCCTTACAGCAATATTTGCCTTCAGAGGCCTGGATTGATTCAAGAGTAAACACACCCTCAGTTTCTGTGAAGTCTCCGTGGTGTGTGACGACAGGTGTGAGGGATTGTGGGTACCCTGACAGACCGTTATCACTAAGTGAAACTAGCATGCATAGTTACGTACATACCTGTCGTGCTACTGACCAGGCATGAGCAGCTACTGATGCCTTCTCTGAGCGTCTGCTGTATGCTGTTACTGTTAATCAGCAATAAATGTCTTAAGAAACTCTCATAGCTAGCTATGCTAAGTTGGCTCAGAGGCTCCCTAACCACACACAGAGGCAAAATTCTTGACAAGTGACAAATTAATAATCTTTCAAAGCTGATAATAAACAGAAAATACAGAAAAAGTGGATTACTATCATCTTTTTTCAGTCCATGCATCCTTCTTCCTTCCTCAGAATCTGGGGCATAGATTACCCACAATGCAACCTGATGACTTTAGAACCTTTTTCCAGGGCAGTTCCCATTTAGCCCTGAGCCGTTAGACATGACTTACAGACCAATTCTCCCTGCTCAAAATGTGATCCTGCTCAGCGGGACTTGCCAGTAAGTATAAGTGTGTTTATAATGCATTATAAACCTGCTTATAATGCATTATAAACACACTTATAATGCATTATTTTGTGCTTATAGAAATGTATAATTATGTATTAATAGGCACAACAAAATATTCATAATGCTTTATAACATTAATCATAAAGTATTTTATTATGACTTATAAGTATCATAATAGTTCATAGTTCTATAATACATCACACTGTTATTGTGCATCTAATTTATTTATTATTATTATAAAATGCTATGTTATTATTGTTATAAAGCATTATGAGCATTAATGATAAGTGCTTACTACTATTGCTATAAGCGCACTATAATGTTTATAGTGATTTATAGACATGGGCGTCATTAAAAGAGTTAAAGAGGCTGAGCATTGAGCCAGATAAGCAGCATCATCTGTGCAGTTCTACTCACCGATTGGCTCTGTCTCGAAATCTATCCTCACTGTGCCGGCTATTGCGTAGGCGATGACGAGCGGCGGGGAAGCCAGGTAGTTTGCTCTGGTGTTGGGGTGGACTCGCCCTTCAAAGTTTCTGTTTCCTGACAGGATGCCTGCAGCAACCAGATCGCCCTGCAACACAAATCAATGTAAAGACCTCGAGTGATCGAAGTAAGGAGGAAAATACTGCATGTATTTATATTTCCAACTGTATTATTGTTTATCTACATAGCTTCTAAAATGAAAAGAGAAACACAACAAGAGAAGCAAATAACAAAGAAAGCAAAGGTAGGTTAAGTGCCTACAATAGTCCTGTTAGCACAGGACATGTAAGAGTGTGTGTGTGTGTGTGTGAGAATGCTGGGAAGAGAGAGAAAAAAAGAAGAAGCTAATGAGTGTCTGAAGACGTGAAATGATACAGCAGGGACAAACAGCCTCTTGGTACCTGAGTTATGGCCTCCACCACCGGCTCTGGGAGAGGGCCGCTGTTGCCTATACAGGTCATGCAACCATAGCCAACAACCTCAAAGCTAACGGGAAAGACAAAATGATTGTTTACAAAGGTAGGAAATGATCTAGAAAAGAGCTTCATATTAACTTTGACACGTATTTAGTATGGTTGTTCTGCAATTTCTTATGACCTGCGCATCATGTAGTACTCGATCTAGCTAGACTGAAAGTACTTCAAGGTAAAATGTTGGGCGATGTGACAATATACATTTAGCTTTAACGTGGTCATTTTGAGTGAACACAGTTTTGATCTTTCCAGACGGGGATGTCCCAATCTGATCTCAAAGATCAGCATCAGGGCTGATCCTTTGTTTAAAGAAGAACAGTAGATCACCTTAGGCAGCATCCCTGAAATCCTCAGGTGAAAATGTGCCTGTCATACAACGTCCACTAAAAGAAAGTTATTCTAAATGTCTGACAATATCATGGAAATAATCTTTACAGAGATTAACCTTTATGTTGATGTATTTATGAGCTGTATCTATGACAACAGAGCATGTCACTCTGCTGACTCCATCTGAAGTTGAAATGTGAGTAAAACAGTATAGAAATAATGTCTGTCCTTCCCTTCATGAGTTGAACCATAACAAAAGACAACTGACTGAATGAACAGCTCACCCCAGCTGAGAGAGGTAGTCCATGACACCGCTCTCCTTTAGGTAGTAGGTGACCACTCCACTGCCGGGTGACAGGCTGGTCTTTATGTACGGCTTCACGCTCAAGCCGCACTGTATCGCCTTCTTAGCGAGGAGTCCTGGAGGAAGAGCGTCTACCTTTAATGACTGTGTCACATAACAGTGCATCATAATCAGTCTCCACCCTGACTCTACACCCACCTGCTCCCAGCATGACAGACGGGTTGCTGGTGTTGGTGCAGCTGGTGATAGCAGCGATGACCACTGACCCGTGGCTTAACGTGTACTCTATCTCGTTAAACTGGAAGCGGACCGAAGTGTTGTGATGCTCAGGAGCCACTTGGAAGCCCTTGAAACCTTGCTGCAAATGTCCCAAAACAAAATAAAATGAGTAAACCAATGCCCTGAAATGTACAGCAAGAGTCACAGAAGTTCAAGCTATCACTCAACAAAAGCACAGGCCATTGTTTGAATTGTTTTGATTTCTCATAATCATTCCAAAACTTTTGAGACTTTTGAGAAAAGAAAGAAAAATACAAGATATTTTCACACATTCTGAAAATAATGAGTTTTTTTATTAAATTATATTTTAATATATTTCACTATGATTGTGCCTGTATTATTACATGACTATCAAACTAGTGTATTGTTACAACGTCACATTAAGTTATTGTTATAATAACTTAAAGGTCCAGTGTGTAGAATTTAGTTGCATCTAGTGGTGTTATCTCTGCATTGCAATCTCCTCACATCACCCTCACCTTCTTAGTGTAAACATTTTAAGCACCCTGTTTACAGTTACTATTTAGTTTGTCTGTTCTGGGCTACTGTAGAAACATGATGTTTCAACATGGTGGCCTCCATGAAAGAGGACCCACTCCCATAACAAAAGATTCTTTTTTCAGGTGATGATACATGCATGAAAACATGTATGTCTTATTCTATAAAGTCGTTTAGGAATATTTAAGTTTACATAACAAAAGACTTTTCTGAAGTTTCACGTTATAACATGAAACGTTCACGTTATAACGTGACACTGGTCCATTTTCTTTTCTTCGCATGGCAATAATATGTTTCCCTGAGATGTTAACATGATTTTGTATTAAAAAAAAAGAAGTTTGAATTGTTCAAAGACAAATATGAATTATCGTCTAACCAGAAAGCACCCATATAAACAAAAGTCAGAAATTGGCCATATTTGGATTTAAACTACCTGATAAATAAACAAGATTATGATTCTGAAGAGAGATTTGATGCTAGCTACAGATGTAGCTAAAGGACTACAGATGTTCTTTGTGTCTGTAACAAATAAACCTTTGAATCCTTCATTCTTTAAATGTGATGCACGGTAAACATCCTGTTACGTACCTTTGCTCCCAGGCAGGTTTCAAAGTCTGATTTCATGTCGGACACAGGAATTCTGTCCTGGGGTCTTTTGGGACCGCTGCAGCACGGAACCACTGTGTTCAGATCCAGCTCTACAACCTGACAGATTTATATTTGTGTTCAGTCTCATGAACCAACTTACTGCTAAAAAGAGACATCCAGGTGTGTAATTGTATTGTTATAATCAGGAAGTGTGTCAGCCAGTTTTCTTTTATGTGCTCAAGAATCGAGAACATAAAATGCTAAAACAACATGATGCAGAGACCGACCTGAGTGAAATCTGGATCCTGAGAGACGTCATTGTAGTCTCTGAACATGGACACTGCCTTCAGGTACTTTGTAATGTAGGCCAGCTTTTCTGCTTCTCGCCCTGAATACAAACAAACAAACCACGAAAATCATTTATTTAGATAAATCAGTCCGAATCTCAAGTCTGTTAAGAGTAAGCAAGGAACTGAAAGCTGGTGTTAAGCACCTGAAAATGTTGCCACTCACCCGTCTGCTCGAGGTACTGCATACTGACGTCGTCCACGGGGAAGAAAGCCGCTGTGGCTCCGTACTCTGGACACATGTTGGCGATAGTGGCACGATCGGCGATGGACAGCTGAGCAACACCGGGGCCGAAAAACTCCACAAACTTCCCCACGACACCCACCTGACGGAGGTGCTGAGAGCACAGGGGGGGAAAGGGACAAAGTCAACACACGTTGACCCAAAGTCAGTCAAACATTCTCTGTATGTGTCTTATTTTTGGTTATTTTACTGTGGATGTTACGTTGGTAAATGGTTCTAAACTGACTCTAATTACCTTAGTAACAGTGAGGACGATGTCAGTGGAGGTAATGAGCTTGTTGGGGGTTCCACACAGCCTGTATCCCACCACCTCAGGCAGTACCATGCTTATTGGCTGACCCAGCATTACAGCCTCTGCCTCAATTCCACCCACACCTGAAGGTCACATGACAAATCTTATTGAGAACTTCATGATCAATTCCAGCAAGGTGTTGTTTAGCAAGAATGTGGCCAATATGAATAAACTTCACAATCACTGTATGTGTAAATTTATTGCTACATGCATACATAAGCTAACGTTAGCTAGTGTTGCACACTGTCGACGCTGTAGAGAAGCTGGGAGAGAAGGCACATGGGAGTCACATTCTTTGGAAAATTCATCCTGAAATCTTTACATTGGAATCAGTCAACAGGAATTGGTGGAAGAGTTCATCTTTGAAGTTCACAAAGACATAAAATTCATCCTTAAAGTGCTTCAGAATCCAATACGTCCATAAAACAACTCTGCTCAGTGATTTGCGGCAATATTGAAGGCAAACGTACCACAGTGTAACTGGTATGACAGTGGATCTGGTCTCAGGGTCTCTATACACTGTCATCATTTTCCAACCCTAACACACTGAATGGGATCATTTCTGTACAAGAGCGGTGGTTCTCAGACTATGGTACACTGGTGGTACACAGTCTCCCTCTAGTGGCACATGGAGGAATCTCTGAAATATAGATTTCCTTTTATTTATCTTTTATTTGATCTTTTTATCTTATCTTTATAAAATCTAACAAAAACTACGAGACCAGTGGAATGTCATTTAAAATACGTTTGACATATTTCCTCTAATATGTGCAGTGGTTAGCACTGTCGCCTCACAGCATGAAGGTTCCTGGTTTGAACCTCGGCTGGTTCTTTCTGTGTGGAGTCTGCATGTCAGCTGTGATAGGCTCCAACTCACCATGACCCTGATGAGGATAAGCAGTTCCAGATGATGGATGGATGTATATTTAGTGTCAATATCAGCGTGCTGTGTATCATGCTTTTCCTTCTCTTTTCCCCCCCACACACACACACCTACTACTCCTTACTACACACACAAACATGAATCAACCACACAAACCAACCGGGTGTATTTACTGTTGTTTTACCTGAACCCTGACTTGTAAAATAAACACTGTGTCTTCAATGTAAATACCAGTTAACGTCTCCATATTTCTGTGTGTGTGTCTGCAGCAGAGCTGTGTGATGTAAAAGTATCAAAGTATCCCTACAGAGGGGACGATAACTCAACTGTTTGTGAACACCATCCTGATTACTCTGGGGGGGTTGCGACCCTAAAAAGGCTGAGAACCATTGGAAGACAGGAAGCAGGAAGCTAGAGCCTCACTCTGTACAAAGTTCAAACATTCACCTGCAAACATGCCTGAAGCTTGCTGATGAACACGTTTGCTCTGTTTAATCTAAGTGTGCCCTCAGGGGAAGTTTTTTGCTTAAGCCGTTTCTTGACAAACAGTGTATCCATCCAACCAGCACTCCCGTACACCGCTCGCTACACAACCTCGATGTGATGTAAACACAGGATGTGCTAGGTTTGAAGATGCCATGACTTCCATTTTTTTTGACTGATCAACATTTACAATCTCCTCCAACACGTTTAACTCACAGCTGAGTAATGTTTGGCAGCAGACATAGATGAGACATCGTCTTACCCCAGCCCAGGACTCCCAGTCCATCGATCATGGTGGTGTGGGAGTCAGTTCCCACCAAGCTATCGGGGTAGAAATAGCCATCATAGTTGAACACTACTCTAGCCAAGTACTCCAGGTTGACCTGGTGAACGATCCCCGAGCCAGGAGGAATGATTCGCATGTTCCTGAAGGCTTGAGAGCCCCACTAGGAAGGACAGACAACATGTTTAAGGGTTGGTTACCTTCATATGAGACACACAGACCTCACACTGGGTTTGTTCAAATGTCACACCTTTAAGAACTGAAATCTCTCTCTGTTGCGGTCAAACTCCAAGTCCTGGTTTTTCTGCAGGCTGTCAGACCTGAAAGGGAAAAGAGCCAGTGTGTTAGAGTGCAGAGAGAGACGTGGATGGAGAATTACAGTTTGACGAATGTGGTCTTACTTCCTGTTAAAGTCCACTTGGATGGAATGATCGATGACGAGGTCAGCGGGCACACGGGATTAATCTTCTCAGGGTCACCGCCCAGTTTCATCACCGCATCCCGCATGGCAGCAAAGTCCACCACGGCAGGGACACCACTACACGGAGAGAGACAGCATGTCAGACTGACCACTCACCATCACCATCACCAGTTAAGCCATAGTCCACATAGTGCGGTGCCAATATTGATTTTTATAGATGACTAAAATATGCTTT